>JARGYO010005603.1:10435342-11035342 GCA_029206835.1 Rana muscosa
TAAAAAATGGCAATATGGTATTAATAGATAGCAATAATTGGAGTCTAGATATTACATGATTGTACATAGTGTTCCAACGTAACATACATGGTAATGCATGATAATCACAAGTTTAAGTAACTGAATTCTAGACACACCATAATAAGACATAAATCTCACAAGGTAACAGAGCAGTATATAGCCTTGGGTATGTGAACCACAATTGTAGGGGTAACATGTAAACAGTATAATAATAATAATTGGTTCATTAAAATAGGATAGTAAAATACAGATAATATGCATGTACACTGTGACGTATCATCATAGGAGAGCTCTACGCGTTTCGTGGTTAGTATACCACTCGTCAGGAGCAGATACGCAGTATAGGGGTGTCTATAATAAAACAAAAAATGCCAAAATATTACGATAGTAGAATATTTTAGAGAAACATGTAGAATATAGAAAGAAGAGGGGGAACAAACAGGTCCCAATCACTCTTACCTATCTGTAGTATATGGGTAGGTTTATAACATAGTATCAATGGTAAAGGGTGGGCAGCTATGAGAAGCATCCTTCCCGGGAATTGAGACGGTGACACCTGGAACACGGCGGTGGCAACAGCAGCCAGGGGTAGTGTGGAAGTGAGGTAGCCAGTGAACAGCTGGGGTAAATATAATCATGTGTGATTCCTTATATAGTGAAATCCCAGAGGTATCTGTGGAAATCAATGGGTAAATAATAAGTTGTTTAACAGCTGATGAACTGGAAAAGGAGTAAAGGTGAAAATTAGAAAGAGGGGTTAGTTAAAACATGGTGGCTAGTGTTATTTCATATCAAAGGAAGACATTAGTAGATAACAGGGTGAAAGTGTGAAAATGGTGATAAGGGGGTTAAACCATAAGAACCTGTAAGGGTATAAAGGAGGAATTAGTCCAGGAGGTGCCGACGTGTAATGAGAGTGAAAACAACCCAAGGTATTGGCGCGGTGCAAGCAGGGTATAAATACCAGCAATGAACCAATGGTGACCATCAACGTCACGCAGCGTCGTGGGAGGGGGGCGGTGTCACGCCCAAGCAGCATGGCGCGCTCGGCGTTTGGCGCCCAAACCTCCCTCGTGGTGAGCGCAGAATGACAACCATGTCGGCGGTGCGGCGTCACCAATGACGTCACCCGCCGGCCATGTGAGCGTGGCGTCAACACGCAGCGAGTACCCGACCCACCCCCCACAGGGGGAGGGGGAGGTCTCGGTGCGTGTTGCAACTCCCGGGGACGATGAAAGCAAGCTAAACCCGGACTACCAGATCTAACCTCTCTAGGAGGAAAGGAAACGGTGTGGCAATAGATGGATCACAGTAATGGTAGAAGTACATATAGAGTTATGGTAATGTGCTTCCATCCCCGAAATATTGAAAAACAGAGATAAACCTAAGGTTGGGGTTGGGACTTTAAATGAGGTAATGACTGCATACACCTCCATCCCCGATATTGTGAGACAAGAAACTAGATGGTGGGACTTTATATGAAGCACACTACTATTATATGGACCAAATTATATTAAGCATAGTTTATTCTTACAAAAGGGGCATAGCATACACATAAAAAATGGCAATATGGTATTAATAGATAGCAATAATTGGAGTCTAGATATTACATGATTGTACATAGTGTTCCAACGTAACATACATGGTAATGCATGATAATCACAAGTTTAAGTAACTGAATTCTAGACACACCATAATAAGACATAAATCTCACAAGGTAACAGAGCAGTATATAGCCTTGGGTATGTGAACCACAATTGTAGGGGTAACATGTAAACAGTATAATAATAATAATTGGTTCATTAAAATAGGATAGTAAAATACAGATAATATGCATGTACACTGTGACGTATCATCATAGGAGAGCTCTACGCGTTTCGTGGTTAGTATACCACTCGTCAGGAGCAGATACGCAGTATAGGGGTGTCTATAATAAAACAAAAAATGCCAAAATATTACGATAGTAGAATATTTTAGAGAAACATGTAGAATATAGAAAGAAGAGGGGGAACAAACAGGTCCCAATCACTCTTACCTATCTGTAGTATATGGGTAGGTTTATAACATAGTATCAATGGTAAAGGGTGGGCAGCTATGAGAAGCATCCTTCCCGGGAATTGAGACGGTGACACCTGGAACACGGCGGTGGCAACAGCAGCCAGCGGTAGTGTGGAAGTGAGGTAGCCAGTGAACAGCTGGGGTAAATATAATCATGTGTGATTCCTTATATAGTGAAATCCCAGAGGTATCTGTGGAAATCAATGGGTAAATAATAAGTTGTTTAACAGCTGATGAACTGGAAAAGGAGTAAAGGTGAAAATTAGAAAGAGGGGTTAGTTAAAACATGGTGGCTAGTGTTATTTCATATCAAAGGAAGACATTAGTAGATAACAGGGTGAAAGTGTGAAAATGGTGATAAGGGGGTTAAACCATAAGTACCTGTAAGGGTATAAAGGAGGAATTAGTCCAGGAGGTGCCGACGTGTAATGAGAGTGAAAACAACCCAAGGTATTGGCGCGGTGCAAGCAGGGTATAAATACCAGCCATGAACCAATGGTGACCATCAACGTCACGCAGCGTCGTGGGAGGGGGCGGTGTCACGCCCAAGCAGCATGGCGCGCTCGGCGTTTGGCGCCCAAACCTCCCTCGTGGTGAGCGCAGAATGACAACCATGTCGGTGGTGCGGCGTCACCAATGATGTCACCCGCCGGCCATGTGAGCGTGGCGTCAACACGCAGCGAGTACCCGACCCGCCCCCCACAGGGGGAGGGGGAGGTCTCGGTGCGTGTTGCAACTCCCGGGGACGATGAAAGCAAGCTAAACCCGGACTACCAGATCTAACCTCTCTAGGAGGAAAGGAAACGGTGTGGCAATAGATGGATCACAGTAATGGTAGAAGTACATATAGAGTTATGGTAATGTGCTTCCATCCCCGAAATATTGAAAAACAGAGATAAACCTAAGGTTGGGGTTGGGACTTTAAATGAGGTAATGACTGCATACACCTCCATCCCCGATATTGTGAGACAAGAAACTAGATGGTGGGACTTTATATGAAGCACACTACTATTATATGGACCAAATTATATTAAGCATAGTTTATTCTTACAAAAGGGGCATAGCATACACATAAAAAATGGCAATATGGTATTAATAGATAGCAATAATTGGAGTCTAGATATTACATGATTGTACATAGTGTTCCAACGTAACATACATGGTAATGCATGATAATCACAAGTTTAAGTAACTGAATTCTAGACACACCATAATAAGACATAAATCTCACAAGGTAACAGAGCAGTATATAGCCTTGGGTATGTGAACCACAATTGTAGGGGTAACATGTAAACAGTATAATAATAATAATTGGTTCATTAAAATAGGATAGTAAAATACAGATAATATGCATGTACACTGTGACGTATCATCATAGGAGAGCTCTACGCGTTTCGTGGTTAGTATACCACTCGTCAGGAGCAGATACGCAGTATAGGGGTGTCTATAATAAAACAAAAAATGCCAAAATATTACGATAGTAGAATATTTTAGAGAAACATGTAGAATATAGAAAGAAGAGGGGGAACAAACAGGTCCCAATCACTCTTACCTATCTGTAGTATATGGGTAGGTTTATAACATAGTATCAATGGTAAAGGGTGGGCAGCTATGAGAAGCATCCTTCCCGGGAATTGAGACGGTGACACCTGGAACACGGCGGTGGCAACAGCAGCCAGCGGTAGTGTGGAAGTGAGGTAGCCAGTGAACAGCTGGGGTAAATATAATCATGTGTGATTCCTTATATAGTGAAATCCCAGAGGTATCTGTGGAAATCAATGGGTAAATAATAAGTTGTTTAACAGCTGATGAACTGGAAAAGGAGTAAAGGTGAAAATTAGAAAGAGGGGTTAGTTAAAACATGGTGGCTAGTGTTATTTCATATCAAAGGAAGACATTAGTAGATAACAGGGTGAAAGTGTGAAAATGGTGATAAGGGGGTTAAACCATAAGTACCTGTAAGGGTATAAAGGAGGAATTAGTCCAGGAGGTGCCGACGTGTAATGAGAGTGAAAACAACCCAAGGTATTGGCGCGGTGCAAGCAGGGTATAAATACCAGCCATGAACCAATGGTGACCATCAACGTCACGCAGCGTCGTGGGAGGGGGCGGTGTCACGCCCAAGCAGCATGGCGCGCTCGGCGTTTGGCGCCCAAACCTCCCTCGTGGTGAGCGCAGAATGACAACCATGTCGGTGGTGCGGCGTCACCAATGATGTCACCCGCCGGCCATGTGAGCGTGGCGTCAACACGCAGCGAGTACCCGACCCGCCCCCCACAGGGGGAGGGGGAGGTCTCGGTGCGTGTTGCAACTCCCGGGGACGATGAAAGCAAGCTAAACCCGGACTACCAGATCTAACCTCTCTAGGAGGAAAGGAAACGGTGTGGCAATAGATGGATCACAGTAATGGTAGAAGTACATATAGAGTTATGGTAATGTGCTTCCATCCCCGAAATATTGAAAAACAGAGATAAACCTAAGGTTGGGGTTGGGACTTTAAATGAGGTAATGACTGCATACACCTCCATCCCCGATATTGTGAGACAAGAAACTAGATGGTGGGACTTTATATGAAGCACACTACTATTATATGGACCAAATTATATTAAGCATAGTTTATTCTTACAAAAGGGGCATAGCATACACATAAAAAATGGCAATATGGTATTAATAGATAGCAATAATTGGAGTCTAGATATTACATGATTGTACATAGTGTTCCAACGTAACATACATGGTAATGCATGATAATCACAAGTTTAAGTAACTGAATTCTAGACACACCATAATAAGACATAAATCTCACAAGGTAACAGAGCAGTATATAGCCTTGGGTATGTGAACCACAATTGTAGGGGTAACATGTAAACAGTATAATAATAATAATTGGTTCATTAAAATAGGATAGTAAAATACAGATAATATGCATGTACACTGTGACGTATCATCATAGGAGAGCTCTACGCGTTTCGTGGTTAGTATACCACTCGTCAGGAGCAGATACGCAGTATAGGGGTGTCTATAATAAAACAAAAAATGCCAAAATATTACGATAGTAGAATATTTTAGAGAAACATGTAGAATATAGAAAGAAGAGGGGGAACAAACAGGTCCCAATCACTCTTACCTATCTGTAGTATATGGGTAGGTTTATAACATAGTATCAATGGTAAAGGGTGGGCAGCTATGAGAAGCATCCTTCCCAGGAATTGAGACGGTGACACCTGGAACACGGCGGTGGCAACAGCAGCCAGCGGTAGTGTGGAAGTGAGGTAGCCAGTGAACAGCTGGGGTAAATATAATCATGTGTGATTCCTTATATAGTGAAATCCCAGAGGTATCTGTGGAAATCAATAGGTAAATAATAAGTTGTTTAACAGCTGATGAACTGGAAAAGGAGTAAAGGTGAAAATTAGAAAGAGGGGTTAGTTAAAACATGGTGGCTAGTGTTATTTCATATCAAAGGAAGACATTAGTAGATAACAGGGTGAAAGTGTGAAAATGGTGATAAGGGGGTTAAACCATAAGTACCTGTAAGGGTATAAAGGAGGAATTAGTCCAGGAGGTGCCGACGTGTAATGAGAGTGAAAACAACCCAAGGTATTGGCGCGGTGCAAGCAGGGTATAAATACCAGCCATGAACCAATGGTGACCATCAACGTCACGCAGCGTCGTGGGAGGGGGCGGTGTCACGCCCAAGCAGCATGGCGCGCTCGGCGTTTGGCGCCCAAACCTCCCTCGTGGTGAGCGCAGAATGACAACCATGTCGGTGGTGCGGCGTCACCAATGATGTCACCCGCCGGCCATGTGAGCGTGGCGTCAACACGCAGCGAGTACCCGACCCGCCCCCCACAGGGGGAGGGGGAGGTCTCGGTGCGTGTTGCAACTCCCGGGGACGATGAAAGCAAGCTAAACCCGGACTACCAGATCTAACCTCTCTAGGAGGAAAGGAAACGGTGTGGCAATAGATGGATCACAGTAATGGTAGAAGTACATATAGAGTTATGGTAATGTGCTTCCATCCCCGAAATATTGAAAAACAGAGATAAACCTAAGGTTGGGGTTGGGACTTTAAATGAGGTAATGACTGCATACACCTCCATCCCCGATATTGTGAGACAAGAAACTAGATGGTGGGACTTTATATGAAGCACACTACTATTATATGGACCAAATTATATTAAGCATAGTTTATTCTTACAAAAGGGGCATAGCATACACATAAAAAATGGCAATATGGTATTAATAGATAGCAATAATTGGAGTCTAGATATTACACGATTGTACATAGTGTTCCAACGTAACATACATGGTAATGCATGATAATCACAAGTTTAAGTAACTGAATTCTAGACACACCATAATAAGACATAAATCTCACAAGGTAACAGAGCAGTATATAGCCTTGGGTATGTGAACCACAATTGTAGGGGTAACATGTAAACAGTATAATAATAATAATTGGTTCATTAAAATAGGATAGTAAAACACAGATAATATGCATGTACACTGTGACGTATCATCATAGGAGAGCTCTACGCGTTTCGTGGTTAGTATACCACTCGTCAGGAGCAGATACGCAGTATAGGGGTGTCTATAATAAAACAAAAAATGCCAAAATATTACAATAGTAGAATATTTTAGAGAAACATGTAGAATATAGAAAGAAGAGGGGGAACAAACAGGTCCCAATCACTCTTACCTATCTGTAGTATATGGGTAGGTTTATAACATAGTATCAATGGTAAAGGGTGGGCAGCTATGAGAAGCATCCTTCCCGGGAATTGAGACGGTGACACCTGGAACACGGCGGTGGCAACAGCAGCCAGGGGTAGTGTGGAAGTGAGGTAGCCAGTGAACAGCTGGGGTAAATATAATCATGTGTGATTCCTTATATAGTGAAATCCCAGAGGTATCTGTGGAAATCAATGGGTAAATAATAAGTTGTTTAACAGCTGATGAACTGGAAAAGGAGTAAAGGTGAAAATTAGAAAGAGGGGTTAGTTAAAACATGGTGGCTAGTGTTATTTCATATCAAAGGAAGACATTAGTAGATAACAGGGTGAAAGTGTGAAAATGGTGATAAGGGGGTTAAACCATAAGTACCTGTAAGGGTATAAAGGAGGAATTAGTCCAGGAGGTGCCGACGTGTAATGACAGTGAAAACAACCCAAGGTATTGGCGCGGTGCAAGCAGGGTATAAATACCAGCCATGAACCAATGGTGACCATCAACGTCACGCAGCGTCGTGGGAGGGGGGCGGTGTCACGCCCAAGCAGCATGGCGCGCTCGGCGTTTGGCGCCCAAACCTCCCTCGTGGTGAGCGCAGAATGACAACCATGTCGGCGGTGCGGCGTCACCAATGACGTCACCCACCGGCCATGTGAGCGTGGCATCAACACGCAGCGAGTACCCGACCCGCCCCCCACAGGGGGAGGTCTCGGTGCGTGTTGCAACTCCCGGGGACGATGAAAGCAAGCTAAACCCGGACTACCAGATCTAACCTCTCTAGGAGGAAAGGAAACGGTGTGGCAATAGATGGATCACAGTAATGGTAGAAGTACATATAGAGTTATGGTAATGTGCTTCCATCCCAGAAATATTGAAAAACAGAGATAAACCTAAGGTTGGGGTTGGGACTCTAAATGAGGTAATGACTGCATACACCTCCATCCCCGATATTGTGAGACAAGAAACTAGATGGTGGGACTTTATATGAAGCACACTACTATTATATGGACCAAATTATATTAAGCATAGTTTATTCTTACAAAAGGGGCATAGCATACACATAAAAAATGGCAATATGGTATTAATAGATAGCAATAATTGGAGTCTAGATATTACATGATTGTACATAGTGTTCCAACGTAACATACATGGTAATGCATGATAATCACAAGTTTAAGTAACTGAATTCTAGACACACCATAATAAGACATAAATCTCACAAGGTAACAGAGCAGTATATAGCCTTGGGTATGTGAACCACAATTGTAGGGGTAACATGTAAACAGTATAATAATAATAATTGGTTCATTAAAATAGGATAGTAAAATACAGATAATATGCATGTACACTGTGACGTATCATCATAGGAGAGCTCTACGCGTTTCGTGGTTAGTATACCACTCGTCAGGAGCAGATACGCAGTATAGGGGTGTCTATAATAAAACAAAAAATGCCAAAATATTACGATAGTAGAATATTTTAGAGAAACATGTAGAATATAGAAAGAAGAGGGGGAACAAACAGGTCCCAATCAATCTTACCTATCTGTAGTATATGGGTAGGTTTATAACATAGTATCAATGGTAAAGGGTGGGCGAAGCATCCTTCCCGGGAATTGAGACGGTGACACCTGGAACACGGCGGTGGCAACAGCAGCCAGGGGTAGTGTGGAAGTGAGGTAGCCAGTGAACAGCTGGGGTAAATATAATCATGTGTGATTCCTTATATAGTGAAATCCCAGAGGTATCTGTGGAAATCAATGGGTAAATAATAAGTTGTTTAACAGCTGATGAACTGGAAAAGGAGTAAAGGTGAAAATTAGAAAGAGGGGTTAGTTAAAACATGGTGGCTAGTGTTATTTCATATCAAAGGAAGACATTAGTAGATAACAGGGTGAAAGTGTGAAAATGGTGATAAGGGGGTTAAACCATAAGTACCTGTAAGGGTATAAAGGAGGAATTAGTCCAGGAGGTGCCGACGTGTAATGAGAGTGAAAACAACCCAAGGTATTGGCGCGGTGCAAGCAGGGTATAAATACCAGCCATGAACCAATGGTGACCATCAACGTCACGCAGCGTCGTGGGAGGGGGGTGGTGTCACGCCCAAGCAGCATTGCGCGCTCGGCGTTTGGCGCCCAAACCTCCCTCGTGGTGAGCGCAGAATGACAACCATGTCGGCGGTGCGGCGTCACCAATGACGTCACCCGCCGGCCATGTGAGCGTGGCGTCAACACGCAGCGAGTACCCGACCCACCCCCCACAGGGGGAGGGGAGGGGGAGGTCTCGGTGCGTGTTGCAACTCCCGGGGACGATGAAAGCAAGCTAAACCCGGACTACCAGATCTAACCTCTCTAGGAGGAAAGGAAACGGTGTGGCAATAGATGGATCACAGTAATGGTAGAAGTACATATAGAGTTATGGTAATGTACTTCCATCCCCGAAATATTGAAAAACAGAGATAAACCTAAGGTTGGGGTTGGGACTTTAAATGAGGTAATGACTGCATACACCTCCATCCCCGGTATTGTGAGACAAGAAACTAGATGGTGGGACTTTATATGAAGCACACTACTATTATATGGACCAAATTATATTAAGCATAGTTTATTCTTACAAAAGGGGCATAGCATACACATAAAAAATGGCAATATGGTATTAATAGATAGCAATAATTGGAGTCTAGATATTACATGATTGTACATAGTGTTCCAACGTAACATACATGGTAATGCATGATAATCACAAGTTTAAGTAACTGAATTCTAGACACACCATAATAAGACATAAATCTCACAAGGTAACAGAGCAGTATATAGCCTTGGGTATGTGAACCACAATTGTAGGGGTAACATGTAAACAGTATAATAATAATAATAGGTTCATTAAAATAGGATAGTAAAATACAGATAATATGCATGTACACTGTGACGTATCATCATAGGAGAGCTCTACGCGTTTCATGGTTAGTATACCACTCGTCAGGAGCAGATACGCAGTATAGGGGTGTCTATAATAAAACAAAAAATGCCAAAATATTACGATAGTAGAATATTTTAGAGAAACATGTAGAATATAGAAAGAAGAGGGGGAACAAACAGGTCCCAATCACTCTTACCTATCTGTAGTATATGGGTAGGTTTATAACATAGTATCAATGGTAAAGGGTGGGCAGCTATGAGAAGCATCCTTCCCGGGAATTGAGATGGTGACACCTGGAACACGGCGGTGGCAACAGCAGCCAGGGGTAGTGTGGAAGTGAGGTAGCCAGTGAACAGCTGGGGTAAATATAATCATGTGTGATTCCTTATATAGTGAAATCCCAGAGGTATCTGTGGAAATCAATGGGTAAATAATACGTTGTTTAACAGCTGATGAACTGGAAAAGGAGTAAAGGTGAAAATTAGAAAGAGGGGTTAGTTAAAACATGGTGGCTAGTGTTATTTCATATCAAAGGAAGACATTAGTAGATAACAGGGTGAAAGTGTGAAAATGGTGATAAGGGGGTTAAACCATAAGTACCTGTAAGGGTATAAAGGAGGAATTAGTCCAGGAGGTGCAGACGTGTAATGAGAGTGAAAACAACCCAAGGTATTGGCGCGGTGCAAGCAGGGTATAAATACCAGCCATGAACCAATGGTGACCATCAACGTCACGCAGCGTCGTGGGAGGGGGGCGGTGTCACGCCCAAGCAGCATGGCGCGCTCGGCGTTTGGCGCCCAAACCTCCCTCGTGGTGAGCGCAGAATGACAACCATGTCGGCGGTGCGGCGTCACCAATGACGTCACCCGCCGGCCATGTGAGCGTGGCGTCAACACGCAGCGAGTACCCGACCCGCCCCCCACAGGGGGAGGGGGAGGTCTCGGTGCGTGTTGCAACTCCCGGGGATGATGAAAGCAAGCTAAACCCGGACTACCAGATCTAACCTCTCTAGGAGGAAAGGAAACGGTGTGGCAATAGATGGATCACAGTAATGGTAGAAGTACATATAGAGTTATGGTAATGTGCTTCCATCCCCGAAATATTGAAAAACAGAGATAAACCTAAGGTTGGGGTTGGGACTTTAAATGAGGTAATGACTGCATACACCTCCATCCCCGATATTGTGAGACAAGAAACTAGATGGTGGGACTTTATATGAAGCACACTACTATTATATGGACCAAATTATATTAAGCATAGTTTATTCTTACAAAAGGGGCATAGCATACACATAAAAAATGGCAATATGGTATTAATAGATAGCAATAATTGGAGTCTAGATATTACATGATTGTACATAGTGTTCCAACGTAACATACATGGTAATGCATGATAATCACAAGTTTAAGTAACTGAATTCTAGACACACCATAAGACATAAATCTCACAAGGTAACAGAGCAGTATATAGCCTTGGGTATGTGAACCACAATTGTAGGGGTAACATGTAAACAGTATAATAATAATAATTGGTTCATTAAAATAGGATAGTAAAATACAGATAATATGCATGTACACTGTGACGTATCATCATAGGAGAGCTCTACGCGTTTCGTGGTTAGTATACCACTCGTCAGGAGCAGATACGCAGTATAGGGGTGTCTATAATAAAACAAAAAATGCCAAAATATTATGATAGTAGAATATTTTAGAGAAACATGTAGAATATAGAAAGAAGAGGGGGAACAAACAGGTCCCAATCACTCTTACCTATCTGTAGTATATGGGTAGGTTTATAACATAGTATCAATGGTAAAGGGTGGGCAGCTATGAGAAGCATCCTTCCCGGGAATTGAGACGGTGACACCTGGAACACGGCGGTGGCAACAGCAGCCAGGGGTAGTGTGGAAGTGAGGTAGCCAGTGAACAGCTGGGGTAAATATAATCATGTGTGATTCCTTATATAGTGAAATCCCAGAGGTATCTGTGGAAATCAATGGGTAAATAATAAGTTGTTTAACAGCTGATGAACTGGAAAAGGAGTAAAGGTGAAAATTAGAAAGAGGGGTTAGTTAAAACATGGTGGCTAGTGTTATTTCATATCAAAGGAAGACATTAGTAGATAACAGGGTGAAAGTGTGAAAATGGTGATAAGGGGGTTAAACCATAAGTACCTGTAAGGGTATAAAGGAGGAATTAGTCCAGGAGGTGCCGACGTGTAATGAGAGTGAAAACAACCCAAGGTATTGGCGCGGTGCAAGCAGGGTATAAATACCAGCCATGAACCAATGGTGACCATCAACGTCACGCAGCGTCGTGGGAGGGGGGCGGTGTCACGCCCAAGCAGCATGGCGCGCTCGCCGTTTGGCGCCCAAACCTCCCTCGTGGTGAGCGCAGAATGACAACCATGTCGGTGGTGCGGCGTCACCAATGACGTCACCCGCCGGCCATGTGAGCGTGGCGTCAACACGCAGCGAGTACCCGACCCGCCCCCCACAGGGGGAGGGGAGGGGGAGGTCTCGGTGCGTGTTGCAACTCCCGGGGACGATAAAAGCAAGCTAAACCCGGACTACCAGATCTAACGTCTCTAGGAGGAAAGGAAACGGTGTGGCAATAGATGGATCACAGTAATGGCAGAAGTACATATAGAGTTATGGTAATGTGCTTCCATCCCCGAAATATTGAAAAACAGAGATAAACCTAAGGTTGGGGTTGGGACTTTAAATGAGGTAATGACTGCATACACCTCCATCCCCGATATTGTGAGACAAGAAACTAGATGGTGGGACTTTATATGAAGCACACTACTATTATATGGACCAAATTATATTAAGCATAGTTTATTCTTACAAAAGGGGCATAGCATACACATAAAAAATGGCAATATGGTATTAATAGATAGCAATAATTGGAGTCTAGATATTACATGATTGTACATAGTGTTCCAACGTAACATACATGGTAATGCATGATAATCACAAGTTTAAGTAACTGAATTCTAGACACACCATAATAAGACATAAATCTCACAAGGTAACAGAGCAGTATATAGCCTTGGGTATGTGAACCACAATTGTAGGGGTAACATGTAAACAGTATAATAATAATAATTGGTTCATTAAAATAGGATAGTAAAATACAGATAATATGCATGTACACTGTGACGTATCATCATAGGAGAGCTCTACACGTTTCGTGGTTAGTATACCACTCGTCAGGAGCAGATACGCAGTATAGGGGTGTCTATAATAAAACAAAAAATGCCAAAATATTACAATAGTAGAATATTTTAGAGAAACATATAGAATATAGAAAGAAGAGGGGGAACAAACAGGTCCCAATCACTCTTACCTATCTGTAGTATATGGGTAGGTTTATAACATAGTATCAATGGTAAAGGGTGGGCAGCTATGAGAAGCATCCTTCCCGGGAATTGAGACGGTGACACCTGGAACACGGCGGTGGCAACAGCAGCCAGGGGTAGTGTGGAAGTGAGGTAGCCAGTGAACAGCTGGGGTAAATATAATCATGTGTGATTCCTTATATAGTGAAATCCCAGAGGTATCTGTGGAAATCAATGGGTAAATAATAAGTTGTTTAACAGCTGATGAACTGGAAAAGGAGTAAAGGTGAAAATTAGAAAGAGGGGTTAGTTAAAACATGGTGGCTAGTGTTATTTCATATCAAAGGAAGACATTAGTAGATAACAGGGTGAAAGTGTGAAAATGGTGATAAGGGGGTTAAACCATAAGTACCTGTAAGGGTATAAAGGAGGAATTAGTCCAGGAGGTGCCGACGTGTAATGAGAGTGAAAACAACCCAAGGGATTGGCGCGGTGCAAGCAGGGTATAAATACCAGCCATGAACCAATGGTGACCATCAACGTCACGCAGCGTCGTGGGAGGGGGGCGGTGTCACGCCCAAGCAGCATGGCGCGCTCGGCGTTTGGCGCCCAAACCTCCCTCGTGGTGAGCGCAGAATGACAAACATGTCGGCGGTGCGGCGTCACCAATGACGTCACCCGCCGGCCATGTGAGCGTGGCGTCAACACGCAGCGAGTACCCGACCTGCCCCCCACAGGGGGAGGGGGAGGTCTCGGTGCGTGTTGCAACTCCCGGGGATGATGAAAGCAAGCTAAACCCGGACTACCAGATCTAACCTCTCTAGGAGGAAAGGAAACGGTGTGGCAATAGATGGATCACAGTAATGGTAGAAGTACATATAGAGTTATGGTAATGTGCTTCCATCCCCGAAATATTGAAAAACAGAGATAAACCTAAGGTTGGGGTTGGGACTTTAAATGAGGTAATGACTGCATACACCTCCATCCCCGATATTGTGAGACAAGAAACTAGATGGTGGGACTTTATATGAAGCACACTACTATTATATGGACCAAATTATATTAAGCATAGTTTATTCTTACAAAAGGGGCATAGCATACACATAAAAAATGGCAATATGGTATTAATAGATAGCAATAATTGGAGTCTAGATATTACATGATTGTACATAGTGTTCCAACGTAACATACATGGTAATGCATGATAATCACAAGTTTAAGTAACTGAATTCTAGACACACCATAATAAGACATAAATCTCACAAGGTAACAGAGCAGTATATAGCCTTGGGTATGTGAACCACAATTGTAGGGGTAACATGTAAACAGTATAATAATAATAATTGGTTCATTAAAATAGGATAGTAAAATACAGATAATATGCATGTACACTGTGACGTATCATCATAGGAGAGCTCTACGCGTTTCGTGGTTAGTATACCACTCGTCAGGAGCAGATACGCAGTATAGGGGTGTCTATAATAAAACAAAAAATGCCAAAATATTATGATAGTAGAATATTTTAGAGAAACATGTAGAATATAGAAAGAAGAGGGGGAACAAACAGGTCCCAATCACTCTTACCTATCTGTAGTATATGGGTAGGTTTATAACATAGTATCAATGGTAAAGGGTGGGCAGCTATGAGAAGCATCCTTCCCGGGAATTGAGACGGTGACACCTGGAACACGGCGGTGGCAACAGCAGCCAGGGGTAGTGTGGAAGTGAGGTAGCCAGTGAACAGCTGGGGTAAATATAATCATGTGTGATTCCTTATATAGTGAAATCCCAGAGGTATCTGTGGAAATCAATGGGTAAATAATAAGTTGTTTAACAGCTGATGAACTGGAAAAGGAGTAAAGGTGAAAATTAGAAAGAGGGGTTAGTTAAAACATGGTGGCTAGTGTTATTTCATATCAAAGGAAGACATTAGTAGATAACAGGGTGAAAGTGTGAAAATGGTGATAAGGGGGTTAAACCATAAGTACCTGTAAGGGTATAAAGGAGGAATTAGTCCAGGAGGTGCCGACGTGTAATGAGAGTGAAAACAACCCAAGGGATTGGCGCGGTGCAAGCAGGGTATAAATACCAGCCATGAACCAATGGTGACCATCAACGTCACGCAGCGTCGTGGGAGGGGGGCGGTGTCACGCCCAAGCAGCATGGCGCGCTCGGCGTTTGGCGCCCAAACCTCCCTCGTGGTGAGCGCAGAATGACAAACATGTCGGCGGTGCGGCGTCACCAATGACGTCACCCGCCGGCCATGTGAGCGTGGCGTCAACACGCAGCGAGTACCCGACCTGCCCCCCACAGGGGGAGGGGGAGGTCTTGGTGCGTGTTGCAACTCCCGGGGATGATGAAAGCAAGCTAAACCCGGACTACCAGATCTAACCTCTCTAGGAGGAAAGGAAACGGTGTGGCAATAGATGGATCACAGTAATGGTAGAAGTACATATAGAGTTATGGTAATGTGCTTCCATCCCCGAAATATTGAAAAACAGAGATAAACCTAAGGTTGGGGTTGGGACTTTAAATGAGGTAATGACTGCATACACCTCCATCCCCGATATTGTGAGACAAGAAACTAGATGGTGGGACTTTATATGAAGCACACTACTATTATATGGACCAAATTATATTAAGCATAGTTTATTCTTACAAAAGGGGCATAGCATACACATAAAAAATGGCAATATGGTATTAATAGATAGCAATAATTGGAGTCTAGATATTACATGATTGTACATAGTGTTCCAACGTAACATACATGGTAATGCATGATAATCACAAGTTTAAGTAACTGAATTCTAGACACACCATAATAAGACATAAATCTCACAAGGTAACAGAGCAGTATATAGCCTTGGGTATGTGAACCACAATTGTAGGGGTAACATGTAAACAGTATAATAATAATAATTGGTTCATTAAAATAGGATAGTAAAATACAGATAATATGCATGTACACTGTGACGTATCATCATAGGAGAGCTCTACGCATTTCGTGGTTAGTATACCACTCGTCAGGAGCAGATACGCAGTATAGGGGTGTCTATAATAAAACAAAAAATGCCAAAATATTATGATAGTAGAATATTTTAGAGAAACATGTAGAATATAGAAAGAAGAGGGGGAACAAACAGGTCCCAATCACTCTTACCTATCTGTAGTATATGGGTAGGTTTATAACATAGTATCAATGGTAAAGGGTGGGCAGCTATGAGAAGCATCCTTCCCGGGAATTGAGATGGTGACACCTGGAACACGGCGGTGGCAACAGCAGCCAGGGGTAGTGTGGAAGTGAGGTAGCCAGTGAACAGCTGGGGTAAATATAATCATGTGTGATTCCTTATATAGTGAAATCCCAGAGGTATCTGTGGAAATCAATGGGTAAATAATAAGTTGTTTAACAGCTGATGAACTGGAAAAGGAGTAAAGGTGAAAATTAGAAAGAGGGGTTAGTTAAAACATGGTGGCTAGTGTTATTTCATATCAAAGGAAGACATTAGTAGATAACAGGGTGAAAGTGTGAAAATGGTGATAAGGGGGTTAAACCATAAGTACCTGTAAGGGTATAAAGGAGGAATTAGTCCAGGAGGTGCCGACGTGTAATGAGAGTGAAAACAACCCAAGGTATTGGCGCGGTGCAAGCAGGGTATAAATACCAGCCATGAACCAATGGTGACCATCAACGTCACGCAGCGTCGTGGGAGGGGGGCGGTGTCACGCCCAAGCAGCATGGCGCGCTCGGCGTTTGGCGCCCAAACCTCCCTCGTGGTGAGCGCAGAATGACAACCATGTCGGCGGTGCGGCGTCACCAATGACGTCACCCGCCGGCCATGTGAGCGTGGCGTCAACACGCAGCGAGTACCCGACCCGCCCCCCACAGGGGGAGGGGAGGGGGAGGTCTCGGTGCGTGTTGCAACTCCCGGGGACGATGAAAGCAAGCTAAACCCGGACTACCAGATCTAACCTCTCTAGGAGGAAAGGAAACGGTGTGGCAATAGATGGATCACAGTAATGGTAGAAGTACATATAGAGTTATGGTAATGTGCTTCCATCCCCGAAATATTGAAAAACAGAGATAAACCTAAGGTTGGGGTTGGGACTTTAAATGAGGTAATGAATGCATACACCTCCATCCCCGATATTGTGAGACAAGAAACTAGATGGTGGGACTTTATATGAAGCACACTACTATTATATGGACCAAATTATATTAAGCATAGTTTATTCTTACAAAAGGGGCATAGCATACACATAAAAAATGGCAATATGGTATAAATAGATAGCAATAATTGGAGTCTAGATATTACATGATTGTACATAGTGTTCCAACGTAACATACATGGTAATGCATGATAATCACAAGTTTAAGTAACTGAATTCTAGACACACCATAATAAGACATAAATCTCACAAGGTAACAGAGCAGTATATAGCCTTGGGTATGTGAACCACAATTGTAGGGGTAACATGTAAACAGTATAATAATAATAATTGGTTCATTAAAATAGGATAGTAAAATACAGATAATATGCATGTACACTGTGACGTATCATCATAGGAGAGCTCTACACGTTTTGTGGTTAGTATACCACTCGTCAGGAGCAGATACGCAGTATAGGGGTGTCTATAATAAAACAAAAAATGCCAAAATATTACGATAGTAGAATATTTTAGAGAAACATGTAGAATATAGAAAGAAGAGGGGGAACAAACAGGTCCCAATCACTCTTACCTATCTGTAGTATATGGGTAGGTTTATAACATAGTATCAATGGTAAAGGGTGGGCAGCTATGAGAAGCATCCTTCCCGGGAATTGAGACGGTGACACCTGGAACACGGCGGTGGCAACAGCAGCCAGGGGTAGTGTGGAAGTGAGGTAGCCAGTGAACAGCTGGGGTAAATATAATCATGTGTGATTCCTTATATAGTGAAATCCCAGAGGTATCTGTGGAAATCAATGGGTAAATAATAAGTTGTTTAACAGCTGATGAACTGGAAAAGGAGTAAAGGTGAAAATTAGAAAGAGGGGTTAGTTAAAACATGGTGGCTAGTGTTATTTCATATCAAAGGAAGACATTAGTAGATAACAGGGTGAAAGTGTGAAAATGGTGATAAGGGGGTTAAACCATAAGTACCTGTAAGGGTATAAAGGAGGAATTAGTCCAGGAGGTGCCGACGTGTAATGAGAGTGAAAACAACCCAAGGTATTGGCGCGGTGCAAGCAGGGTATAAATACCAGCCATGAACCAATGGTGACCATCAACGTCACGCAGCGTCTTGGGAGGGGGGCGGTGTCACGCCCAAGCAGCATGGCGCGCTCGGCGTTTGGCGCCCAAACCTCCCTCGTGGTGAGCGCAGAATGACAACCATGTCGGCGGTGCGGCGTCACCAATGACGTCACCCGCCGGCCATGTGAGCGTGGCGTCAACACGCAGCGAGTACCCGACCCGCCCCCCACAGGGGGAGGGGAGGGGGAGGTCTTGGTGCGTGTTGCAACTCCCGGGGACGATCAAAACAAGCTAAACCCGGACTACCAGATCTAACCTCTCTAGGAGGAAAGGAAACGGTGTGGCAATAGATGGATCACAGTAATGGTAGAAGTACATATAGAGTTATGGTAATGTGCTTCCATCCCCGAAATATTGAAAAACAGAGATAAATCTAAGGTTGGGGTTGGGACTTTAAATGAGGTAATGACTGCATACACCTCCATCCCCGATATTGTGAGACAAGAAACTAGATGGTGGGACTTTATATGAAGCACACTACTATTATATGGACCAAATTATATTAAGCATAGTTTATTCTTACAAAAGGGGCATAGCATACACATAAAAAATGGCAATATGGTATTAATAGATAGCAATAATTGGAGTCTAGATATTACATGATTGTACATAGTGTTCCAACGTAACATACATGGTAATGCATGATAATCACAAGTTTAAGTAACTGAATTCTAGACACACCATAATAAGACATAAATCTCACAAGGTAACAGAGCAGTATATAGCCTTGGGTATGTGAACCACAATTGTAGGGGTAACATGTAAACAGTATAATAATAATAATTGGTTCATTAAAATAGGATAGTAAAATACAGATAATATGCATGTACACTGTGACGTATCATCATAGGAGAGCTCTACGCGTTTCGTGGTTAGTATACCACTCGTCAGGAGCAGATACGCAGTATAGGGGTGTCTATAATAAAACAAAAAATGCCAAAATATTACGATAGTAGAATATTTTAGAGAAACATGTAGAATATAGAAAGAAGAGGGGGAACAAACAGGTCCCAATCACTCTTACCTATCTGTAGTATATGGGTAGGTTTATAACATAGTATCAATGGTAAAGGGTGGGCAGCTATGAGAAGCATCCTTCCCGGGAATTGAGACGGTGACACCTGGAACACGGCGGTGGCAACAGCAGCCAGGGGTAGTGTGGAAGTGAGGTAGCCAGTGAACAGCTGGGGTAAATATAATCATGTGTGATTCCTTATATAGTGAAATCCCAGAGGTATCTGTGGAAATCAATGGGTAAATAATAAGTTGTTTAACAGCTGATGAATAATAAGCAATAATTGGAGTCTAGATATTACATGATTGTACATAGTGTTCCAACGTAACATACATGGTAATGCATGATAATCACAAGTTTAAGTAACTGAATTCTAGACACACCATAATAAGACATAAATCTCACAAGGTAACAGAGCAGTATATATCCTTGGGTATGTGAACCACAATTGTAGGGGTAACATGTAAACAGTATAATAATAATAATTGGTTCATTAAAATAGGATAGTAAAATACAGATAATATGCATGTACACTGTGACGTATCATCATAGGAGAGCTCTACGCGTTTCGTGGTTAGTATACCACTCGTCAGGAGCAGATACGCAGTATAGGGGTGTCTATAATAAAACAAAAAATGCCAAAATATTACGATAGTAGAATATTTTAGAGAAACATGTAGAATATAGAAAGAAGAGGGGGAACAAACAGGTCCCAATCACTCTTACCTATCTGTAGTATATGGGTAGGTTTATAACATAGTATCAATGGTAAAGGGTGGGCAGCTATGAGAAGCATCCTTCCCGGGAATTGAGACGGTGACACCTGGAACACGGCGGTGGCAACAGCAGCCAGGGGTAGTGTGGAAGTGAGGTAGCCAGTGAACAGCTGGGGTAAATATAATCATGTGTGATTCCTTATATAGTGAAATCCCAGAGGTATCTGTGGAAATCAATGGGTAAATAATAAGTTGTTTAACAGCTGATGAACTGGAAAAGGAGTAAAGGTGAAAATTAGAAAGAGGGGTTAGTTAAAACATGGTGGCTAGTGTTATTTCATATCAAAGGAAGACATTAGTAGATAACAGGGTGAAAGTGTGAAAATGGTGATAAGGGGGTTAAACCATAAGTACCTGTAAGGGTATAAAGGAGGAATTAGTCCAGGAGGTGCCGACGTGTAATGAGAGTGAAAACAACCCAAGGTATTGGCGCGGTGCAAGCAGGGTATAAATACCAGCCATGAACCAATGGTGACCATCAACGTCACGCAGCATCGTGGGAGGGGGGCGGTGTCACGCCCAAGCAGCATGGCGCGCTCGGCGTTTGGCGCCCAAACCTCCCTCGTGGTGAGCGCAGAATGACAACCATGTCGGCGGTGCGGCGTCACCAATGACGTCACCCGCCGGCCATGTGAGCGTGGCGTCAACACGCAGCGAGTACCCGACCCGCCCCCCACAGGGGGAGGGGAGGGGGAGGTCTCGGTGCGTGTTGCAACTCCCGGGGACGATCAAAACAAGCTAAACCCGGACTACCAGATCTAACCTCTCTAGGAGGAAAGGAAACGGTGTGGCAATAGATGGATCACAGTAATGGTAGAAGTACATATAGAGTTATGGTAATGTGCTTCCATCCCCGAAATATTGAAAAACAGAGATAAATCTAAGGTTGGGGTTGGGACTTTAAATGAGGTAATGACTGCTGTGAGGGGGTTAACTCGGTAGCGGGTGTGTGTGACCCCCTGGTTGGGCTCCCCACACAAAAACAGGGCCAGCAGACGGAGGTTGTGGTTTTCAAAATCAAAAGGTGCGGTTTATTTCTCTATGTACAGTGACAAAACACAGCAAAGCCAAAAAGAAACAAACAAAATAAATCCTGGTCAGTTTGACCTCTGACTAAACATGCAGGTTTCCTAAACTAACAACTGGGATCAGCCTGGTGCTGTCCTAGTCCCTAAGTCCCTGGTTTAGTAAAAGTCCAAACAAATAGCCACACAGGCTTTGCCTCACCGCACAGGGGTTCACTCTCCCTAGACAGTCCACACAGGTCTGGTTCCAGGCATGAGCTAACACCTAATGAATCTGGGAGTTTTTATAGAGGCCTTAAACGAACTGACAGGCTTCAGCTGGTCTCATCAACTCCCTGCCTCACGACGCCCAGCACTCTCCCTAGAGGTATGAGTCATTCATGAGCCCACTAGCCTCAGCTGGGCTTCATCAACTCCCTAGTTGTATAAGTCGGCATAAAGCCTGAATCTGGGAGAAATATATCTACCCCCCTGGATGCAACCAGGTGACTTTACCTTCCTGCTGTCACATACCCCCCCCTCTTGTTTTAACCTTGGGGTTGGAACACCAGCAATCAGGCATTCATGTACTCGAGACAAAGCATCCACATTCCCCATTTGAACGCCAGGGCGATGCTTTACTGTGAAGTTGAATTCCTGTAGGGCCAGGAACCACCTATTCACTCTTCTATTTGTCTCCTTGTTTTGAGCCATCCACTTTAACGGAGCGTGATCCGTAACCATGTCAAAGTGCCTACCTAGCAGATAGTACCGAAGGGAATCTAGAGCCCACTTCACCGCTAAACACTCCTTTTCAACCGTGGCGTAATTTACCTCATGGGACTTCAACTTCCTGCTGAGGTAAATGACTGGGTGCTCTTCCCCGTTCCAGACCTGGGACAATACTGCTCCTAACCCCACATCTGATGCATCACTTTGTACGACAAAGTCTTTAGAGAAGTCGGGTGAGTACAACACTGGCTGGCTACATAAGGCTTGTTTCAAGAATTGGAATGCTGCCTCAGCCTCGGGGGTCCATTTAATCATGACCGACCCTTTCCCTTTCGTCAGGTTGGTTAGGGGCACAGCCTTAGAAGCAAAGTGGGGAATGAAGCGCCGATAATAACCCGCGATTCCCAGAAAGGCTCGTACCTGCTTCTTGCTGTTGGGACGTGGCCAACTCTGGATGGCCTCGACTTTGTTGAGTTGGGGTTTTATTACTCCCCTGCCAATGGTGTACCCAAGATATTTGGCCTCCTCCTGCCCAATGGTACACTTCTTGGGGTTAGCCGTAAACCCCGCTTCCCGAACAGAGTCCAGGACTGCTTGCACTTTTGGCAGATGTGAGGCCCAATCTGTGCTATGGACAATTACGTCATCCAGGTAAGCCGCAGCATACTTCCGATGGGGCCTCAGCATCTGGTCCATTTTCCGCTGGAATGTGGCCGGCGCATTCTGTAACCCGAACGGCATTCTCTTATATTGGAACGCCCCGTCTGGGGTTACAAATGCGGTTTTCTCTTTGGCCGACTTGGCCAGGGGAATTTGCCAATACCCTTTTGTGAGGTCAAGAGTCGTCATGTATCGGGCTGTTCCCAGCCGGTCGATCAACTCATCTATACGTGGCATGGGGTAGGTGTCAAATTTTGTAACTTTGTTCAACTGACGAAAATCGTTACAAAATCGCCAGCTCCCATCCGGTTTAGGCACCAACACAATGGGACTAGACCAATCACTTTGGGACTCCTCTATCACCCCTAAGTTCAGCATTTTCTGTACTTCCTCCCGTATTGCCTCCCGTCGGGCCTCTGGGATCCGATAGGGTTTTAACTTCACCCTTTCACCGGGCGGGGTAATAATATCATGCTCTACCCCAGATGTTTGTCCCGGCAGCTCAGAGAACACCTCCTTGTTGCGAAGCACAAACTCCTTAACCTCCTGTTGTTGGGGTTGTGACAAGGTGGCTGCTATTCCAACCTCCGGAATCACGCAACCAGTTTGAGCTGGTGACCAAGTTTCTGCGACTAGGGACTCTCTATCCCTCCAGGCTTTCAACAGATTAACGTGATATATCTGTTCGGGCTTTCGCCTTCCTGGTTGTCTGACCTTGTAATTCACTTCGCTCACTTTTTCCATTATCTCGTAGGGGCCTTGCCATTTGGCAAGGAATTTACTTTCAACCGTAGGGACAAGTACCAATATCCTATCCCCCGGGGAAAAGGTACGGGTCTTTGCTCCACGGTTGTACACTCTCTGCTGTGCCAACTGCGCTTGGGCCAAATGTTCCTTCACGATGGGCATTACCTGTGCAATTCGATCTTGCATCAGGGCGACATGCTCAATCACACTCCTGTGGGGAGAACTCTCACTTTCCCAAGTTTCCTTGGCAATATCCAACAGCCCTCTTGGGTGTCTCCCATACAGTAACTCAAAGGGGGAGAATCCCGTAGAGGATTGGGGCACCTCCCTAATAGCAAACATCAAATAAGGAAGTAGACAGTCCCAATCCTTTCCATCTCTATCCACCACTTTCTTCAACATTTGTTTTAGGGTTTTGTTGAATCTTTCAACCAGCCCATCGGTTTGGGGGTGATACACAGATGTACGCAATTGCGTCACTTTGAACAATTTACACAGCTCTTTCATAACCCGGGACATAAAGGGTGTACCTTGGTCCGTAAGCAGTTCTTTACAAATACCCACCCGGCTAAAAACAAGAGATAGCTCTTTGGCTATGGTTTTGGCCGAGGTATTTCTGAGAGGGATCGCTTCTGGATAACGGGTGGCATAGTCCATTATAACCAATATGTACTGGTGCCCCCTAGCGGACTTGATTATAGGACCTACCAAATCCATTGCGATTCTCTCAAACGGGACCTCAATGATGGGTAGAGGGACCAGCGGGCTACGGAAATGTGGCATCGGGGCCGACCTCTGACACACAGGGCAGGAGGAACAATAATTTTCTATGTCCTTCATCACCCCAGGCCAATAGAATCTCTGTAATACCCTCTCTCGGGTTTTCTCTGTCCGCAGATGACCTCCAAGAATGTGCCCATGGGCCAACTCCAACACCAACTTCCTGTAAGGTTTGGGCACCACCAGCTGCTCAACGGTTTCTTCTGCCCTTTTTGCCACCCGATACAGTAGGTCCTTCTCTACGCTGAAGTATGGGTAAGTGCAGGTATTATCTGGGTTCACTAACTCGCCATCTATTTCCACTACGTTTTCCCGTGCCTTTATTAGGGCGGGGTCTTTTAACTGTTCTGTGGCAAAATTTTCCCTGTGAACCTCCAGATCAGAAAACTCCACAGATGGTAGGTTTTCGTCTGAGGAGGTGGGCTCCTCTCCAGTTTCTTGAGTCTCCCCTGCCAATACTGACAAGGGAAATTCTGGAGAGTCCTCACCACTCTCAGAGGAGTTCTGGCTATCACATTCCTGGTACATAGGGGCACCAGTGGGGGGCTCAGGATCATCCCACAGTTCCCAGAACTTCGGAAAATCCCTTCCCACAATGGCATCATGCGGTAATTGAGATACTAACCCCACTGGATGAGAGAGGGTACCTTTGGGGGTCTCGAAACACACTGTAGTCACTGGATACTCTCGGGTGTCCCCATGCACACAAATAACAGCTACCTTGCTATTCCCAGAGACCTCTGTTTTAACTAATTCAGCCTTTATCAGGGTCACAAGGCTACCTGAATCCAGTAATACCACAACATTTCTACCATTAATACACATTTTGCATAAATGTTTCTCAGTTCCCCGAATGGCAGTGCATGCGACTGTCGCACACAGCGACTGACGTCTGTCCATCAGAAAGTCACATTGCATGGGTTCCTCCACAACCGGGCAATTTGCTGCAATATGTCCCGCTTGCCGGCAGCGGTAGCAAACGATCCTTCTTGCGGCCTCTTGAGCCGCTGATTTCCCAGGCTGTTCTCGCCAAACTTGGGGTAGAGCTCCCACCCTCTCACTCTCTCCACCCTCACCCCTTGGAATCCTCTTATCCGCCCCTGGGGATGGTCTGGTCTTAGGGTGGAAAGTCCGAGAGTCTCTGGAAGAGGCCGTCAGGTTCTCTGTAGCCAAGTATCTCTCTACACGATCCACAAGTTTACCGGACGTTTCTGGGTCTCCATGGCTTACCCACTTTTGAATGGCGGTAGGAAGAGCTCTCAAGAAACGATCCATCACAACACGTTCCACAATCTCCGGTGCGGACAAAGTCTCTGGCTGTAGCCACTTCCTGCTCAGGTGAATGAGATCATACATTTGAGACCTGGGGGGTTTTCCAAGCTGGAAAGTCCAGTTATGCACACGCTGAGCCCGGACAGCCAGGGTGACACCCAGCCTTGCCAATATTTCAGCTTTTAGCATCACATAGTCTTTTGCTTGGTTAGGCTCTAGGTCATAGTAAGCCTTCTGCGATTCACCAGTTAACAGAGGAGCCACCAGTCCAGCCCACTGCTCCTCAGGCCACTTTTCTCTTTCAGCAGTCCTTTCAAATGTGGTCAAAAATACCTCTGGATCATCCTCTCCAGTCATTTTTGTCAATAAACGACTCACCCCAAAGGACGCGGTATTAGTGGGACGGCTTTCCTCACTGGTCTGCGGACGTTGCTGCATTACTGCTTCCATTTGTTGTAGTCTCTGCTCTTGCTTCTGTAACAGGTCTATGAAGCGGGCCTCAGATTGCTGCTGGGCTTGTTGATGAGCTTGCTGCTGGGCTGCAAGGCTCCTTTGCAAACCTGCATTTGTCTGCTGTTGATTGGCATTTGCTAGAGCCAGCTGTTTCAGTATCTCCTCCATGCTGGCTTAAAAAAAACTGCCACTGGTTCTCCACCAACTGTGAGGGGGTTAACTCGGTAGCGGGTGTGTGTGACCCCCTGGTTGGGCTCCCCACACAAAAACAGGGCCAGCAGACGGAGGTTGTGGTTTTCAAAATCAAAAGGTGCGGTTTATTTCTCTATGTACAGTGACAAAACACAGCAAAGCCAAAAAGAAACAAACAAAATAAATCCTGGTCAGTTTGACCTCTGACTAAACATGCAGGTTTCCTAAACTAACAACTGGGATCAGCCTGGTGCTGTCCTAGTCCCTAAGTCCCTGGTTTAGTAAAAGTCCAAACAAATAGCCACACAGGCTTTGCCTCACCGCACAGGGGTTCACTCTCCCTAGACAGTCCACACAGGTCTGGTTCCAGGCATGAGCTAACACCTAATGAATCTGGGAGTTTTTATAGAGGCCTTAAACGAACTGACAGGCTTCAGCTGGTCTCATCAACTCCCTGCCTCACGACGCCCAGCACTCTCCCTAGAGGTATGAGTCATTCATGAGCCCACTAGCCTCAGCTGGGCTTCATCAACTCCCTAGTTGTATAAGTCGGCATAAAGCCTGAATCTAGGAGAAATATATCTACCCCCCTGGATGCAACCAGGTGACTTTACCTTCCTGCTGTCACACTGCATACACCTCCATCCCCGATATTGTGAGACAAGAAACTAGATGGTGGGACTTTATATGAAGCACACTACTATTATATGGACCAAATTATATTAAGCATAGTTTATTCTTACAAAAGGGGCATAGCATACACATAAAAAATGGCAATATGGTATTAATAGATAGCAATAATTGGAGTCTAGATATTACATGATTGTACATAGTGTTCCAACGTAACATACATGGTAATGCATGATAATCACAAGTTTAAGTAACTGAATTCTAGACACACCATAATAAGACATAAATCTCACAAGGTAACAGAGCAGTATATAGCCTTGGGTATGTGAACCACAATTGTAGGGGTAACATGTAAACAGTATAATAATAATAATTGGTTCATTAAAATAGGATAGTAAAATACAGATAATATGCATGTACACTGTGACGTATCATCATAGGAGAGCTCTATGCGTTTCGTGGTTAGTATACCACTCGTCAGGAGCAGATACGCAGTATAGGGGTGTCTATAATAAAACAAAAAATGCCAAAATATTACGATAGTAGAATATTTTAGAGAAACATGTAGAATATAGAAAGAAGAGGGGGAACAAACAGGTCCCAATCACTCTTACCTATCTGTAGTATATGGGTAGGTTTATAACATAGTATCAATGGTAAAGGGTGGGCAGCTATGAGAAGCATCCTTCCCGGGAATTGAGACAGTGACACCTGGAACACGGCGGTGGCAACAGCAGCCAGGGGTAGTGTGGAAGTGAGGTAGCCAGTGAACAGCTGGGGTAAATATAATCATGTGTGATTCCTTATATAGTGAAATCCCAGAGGTATCTGTGGAAATCAATGGGTAAATAATAAGTTGTTTAACAGCTGATGAACTGGAAAAGGAGTAAAGGTGAAAATTAGAAAGAGGGGTTAGTTAAAACATGGTGGCTAGTGTTATTTCATATCAAAGGAAGACATTAGTAGATAACAGGGTGAAAGTGTGAAAATGGTGATAAGGGGGTTAAACCATAAGTACCTGTAAGGGTATAAAGGAGGAATTAGTCCAGGAGGTGCCGACGTGTAATGAGAGTGAAAACAACCCAAGGTATTGGCGCGGTGCAAGCAGGGTATAAATACCAGCCATGAACCAATGGTGACCATCAACGTCACGCAGCGTCGTGGGAGGGGGGCGGTGTCACGCCCAAGCAGCATGGCGCGCTCGGCGTTTGGCGCCCAAACCTCCCTCGTGGTGAGCGCAGAATGACAACCATGTCGGCGGTGCGGCGTCACCAATGACGTCACCCGCCGGCCATGTGAGCGTGGCGTCAACACGCAGCGAGTACCCGACCCGCCCCCCACAGGGGGAGGGGAGGGGAGGGGGAGGTCTCGGTGCGTGTTGCAACTCCCAGGGACGATGAAAGCAAGCTAAACCCGGACTACCAGATCTAACCTCTCTAGGAGGAAAGGAAACGGTGTGGCAATAGATGGATCACAGTAATGGTAGAAGTACATATAGAGTTATGGTAATGTGCTTCCAGCCCCGAAATATTGAAAAACAGAGATAAACCTAAGGTTGGGGTTGGGACTTTAAATGAGGCAATGACTGCATACACCTCCATCCCCGATATTGTGAGACAAGAAACTAGATGGTGGGACTTTATATGAAGCACACTACTATTATATGGACCAAATTATATTAAGCATAGTTTATTCTTACAAAAGGGGCATAGCATACACATAAAAAATGGCAATATGGTATTAAAAGATAGCAATAATTGGAGTCTAGATATTACATGATTGTACATAGTGTTCCAACGTAACATACATGGTAATGCATGATAATCACAAGTTTAAGTAACTGAATTCTAGACACACCATAATAAGACATAAATCTCACAAGGTAACAGAGCAGTATATAGCCTTGGGTATGTGAACCACAATTGTAGGGGTAACATGTAAACAGTATAATAATAATAATTGGTTCATTAAAATAGGATAGTAAAATACAGATAATATGCATGTACACTGTGACGTATCATCATAGGAGAGCTCTACGCGTTTCGTGGTTAGTATACCACTCGTCAGGAGCAGATACGCAGTATAGGGGTGTCTATAATAAAACAAAAAATGCCAAAATATTACGATAGTAGAATGTTTTAGAGAAACATGTAGAATATAGAAAGAAGAGGGGGAACAAACAGGTCCCAATCACTCTTACCTATCTGTAGTATATGGGTAGGTTTATAACATAGTATCAATGGTAAAGGGTGGGCAGCTATGAGAAGCATCCTTCCCGGGAATTGAGACGGTGACACCTGGAACACGGCGGTGGCAACAGCAGCCAGGGGTAGTGTGGAAGTGAGGTAGCCAGTGAACAGCTGGGGTAAATATAATCATGTGTGATTCCTTATATAGTGAAATCCCAGAGGTATCTGTGGAAATCAATGGGTAAATAATAAGTTGTTTAACAGCTGATGAACTGGAAAAGGAGTAAAGGTGAAAATTAGAAAGAGGGGTTAGTTAAAACATGGTGGCTAGTGTTATTTCATATCAAAGGAAGACATTAGTAGATAACAGGGTGAAAGTGTGAAAATGGTGATAAGGGGGTTAAACCATAAGTACCTGTAAGGGTATAAAGGAGGAATTAGTCCAGGAGGTGCCGACGTGTAATGAGAGTGAAAACAACCCAAGGTATTGGCGCGGTGCAAGCAGGGTATAAATACCAGCCATGAACCAATGGTGACCATCAACGTCACGCAGCGTCGTGGGAGGGGGCGGTGTCACGCCCAAGCAGCATGGCGCGCTCGGCGTTTGGCGCCCAAACCTCCCTCGTGGTGAGCGCAGAATGACAACCATGTCGGCGGTGCGGCGTCACCAATGACGTCACCCGCCGGCCATGTGAGCGTGGCGTCAACACGCAGCGAGTACCCGACCCGCCCCCCACAGGGGGAGGGGAGGGGGAGGTCTCGGTGCGTGTTGCAACTCCCGGGGACGATGAAAGCAAGCTAAACCCGGACTACCAGATCTAACCTCTCTAGGAGGAAAGGAAACGGTGTGGCAATAGATGGATCACAGTAATGGTAGAAGTACATATAGAGTTATGGTAATGTGCTTCCATCCCCGAAATATTGAAAAACAGAGATAAACCTAAGGTTGGGGTTGGGACTTTAAATGAGGTAATGACTGCATACACCTCCATCCCCGATATTGTGAGACAAGAAACTAGATGGTGGGACTTTATATGAAGCACACTACTATTATATGGACCAAATTATATTAAGCATAGTTTATTCTTACAAAAGGGGCATAGCATACACATAAAAAATGGCAATATGGTATTAATAGATAGCAATAATTGGAGTCTAGATATTACATGATTGTACATAGTGTTCCAACGTAACATACATGGTAATGCATGATAATCACAAGTTTAAGTAACTGAATTCTAGACACACCATAATAAGACATAAATCTCACAAGGTAACAGAGCAGTATATAGCCTTGGGTATGTGAACCACAATTGTAGGGGTAACATGTAAACAGTATAATAATAATAATTGGTTCATTAAAATAGGATAGTAAAATACAGATAATATGCATGTACACTGTGACGTATCATCATAGGAGAGCTCTACGCGTTTCGTGGTTAGTATACCACTCGTCAGGAGCAGATACGCAGTATAGGGGTGTCTATAATAAAACAAAAAATGCCAAAATATTACGATAGTAGAATATTTTAGAGAAACATGTAGAATATAGAAATAAGAGGGGGAACAAACAGGTCCCAATCACTCTTACCTATCTGTAGTATATGGGTAGGTTTATAACATAGTATCAATGGTAAAGGGTGGGCAGCTATGAGAAGCATCCTTCCCGGGAATTGAGACAGTGACACCTGGAACACGGCGGTGGCAACAGCAGCCAGGGGTAGTGTGGAAGTGAGGTAGCCAGTGAACAGCTGGGGTAAATATAATCATGTGTGATTCCTTATATAGTGAAATCCCAGAGGTATCTGTGGAAATCAATGGGTAAATAATAAGTTGTTTAACAGCTGATGAACTGGAAAAGGAGTAAAGGTGAAAATTAGAAAGAGGGGTTAGTTAAAACATGGTGGCTAGTGTTATTTCATATCAAAGGAAGACATTAGTAGATAACAGGGTGAAAGTGTGAAAATGGTGATAAGGGGGTTAAACCATAAGTACCTGTAAGGGTATAAAGGAGGAATTAGTCCAGGAGGTGCCGACGTGTAATGAGAGTGAAAACAACCCAAGGTATTTGCGCGGTGCAAGCAGGGTATAAATACCAGCCATGAACCAATGGTGACCATCAACGTCACGCAGCGTCGTGGGAGGGGGGCGGTGTCACGCCCAAGCAGCATGGCGCGCTCGGCGTTTGGCGCCCAAACCTCCCTCGTGGTGAGCGCAGAATGACAACCATGTCGGCGGTGCGGCGTCACCAATGACGTCACCCGCCGGCCATGTGAGCGTGGCGTCAACACGCAGCGAGTACCCGACCCGCCCCCCACAGGGGGAGGGGAGGGGGAGGTCTCGGTGCGTGTTGCAACTCCCAGGGACGATGAAAGCAAGCTAAACCCGGACTACCAGATCTAACCTCTCTAGGAGGAAAGGAAACGGTGTGGCAATAGATGGATCACAGTAATGGTAGAAGTACATATAGAGTTATGGTAATGTGCTTCCAGCCCCGAAATATTGAAAAACAGAGATAAACCTAAGGTTGGGGTTGGGACTTTAAATGAGGTAATGACTGCATACACCTCCATCCCCGATATTGTGAGACAAGAAACTAGATGGTGGGACTTTATATGAAGCACACTACTATTATATGGACCAAATTATATTAAGCATAGTTTATTCTTACAAAAGGGGCATAGCATACACATAAAAAATGGTAATATGGTATTAATAGATAGCAATAATTGGAGTCTAGATATTACATGATTGTACATAGTGTTCCAACGTAACATACATGGTAATGCATGATAATCACAAGTTTAAGTAACTGAATTCTAGACACACCATAATAAGACATAAATCTCACAAGGTAACAGAGCAGTATATAGCCTTGGGTATGTGAACCACAATTGTAGGGGTAACATGTAAACAGTATAATAATAATAATTGGTTCATTAAAATAGGATAGTAAAATACAGATAATATGCATGTACACTGTGACGTATCATCATAGGAGAGCTCTACGCGTTTCGTGGTTAGTATACCACTCGTCAGGAGCAGATACGCAGTATAGGGGTGTCTATAATAAAACAAAAAATGCCAAAATATTACGATAGTAGAATATTTTAGAGAAACATGTAGAATATAGAAAGAAGAGGGGGAACAAACAGGTCCCAATCACTCTTACCTATCTGTAGTATATGGGTAGGTTTATAACATAGTATCAATGGTAAAGGGTGGGCAGCTATGAGAAGCATCCTTCTCGGGAATTGAGACGGTGACACCTGGAACACGGCGGTGGCAACAGCAGCCAGGGGTAGTGTGGAAGTGAGGTAGCCAGTGAACAGCTGGGGTAAATATAATCATGTGTGATTCCTTATATAGTGAAATCCCAGAGGTATCTGTGGAAATCAATGGGTAAATAATAAGTTGTTTAACAGCTGATGAACTGGAAAAGGAGTAAAGGTGAAAATTAGAAAGAGGGGTTAGTTAAAACATGGTGGCTAGTGTTATTTCATATCAAAGGAAGACATTAGTAGATAACAGGGTGAAAGTGTGAAAATGGTGATAAGGGGGTTAAACCATAAGTACCTGTAAGGGTATAAAGGAGGAATTAGTCCAGGAGGTGCCAACGTGTAATGAGAGTGAAAACAACCCAAGGTATTGGCGCGGTGCAAGCAGGGTATAAATACCAGCCATGAACCATTGGTGACCATCAACGTCACGCAGCGTCGTGGGAGGGGGGCGGTGTCACGCCCAAGCAGCATGGCGCGCTGGCCGTTTGGCGCCCAAACCTCCCTCGTGGTGAGCGCAGAATGACAACCATGTCAGCGGTGTGGCGTCACCAATGACGTCACCCGCCGGCCATGTGAGCGTGGCGTCAACACGCAGCAAGTACCCGACCCGCCCCCCACAGGGGGAGGGGAGGGGGAGGTCTCGGTGCGTGTTGCAACTCCCGGGGACGATGAAAGCAAGCTAAACCCGGACTACCAGATCTAACCTCTCTAGGAGGAAAGGAAACGGTGTGGCAATAGATGGATCACAGTAATGGTAGAAGTACATATAGAGTTATGGTAATGTGCTTCCATCCCCGAAATATTGAAAAACAGAGATAAACCTAAGGTTGGGGTTGGGACTTTAAATGAGGTAATGACTGCATACACCTCCATCCAGGCACCAGGGAGACAGCAAACCATTCGGTTTAGGCGATCCTGGCGACAAATTATTCTATCAGTCCTTCTGATTATATAATCCCCTATAACCACCAACTGTCTAGGCCTACCTGCACTCCCCTCACCACCTCTACTAGATGGGTTGCTCTCCCGGCTGTTAGGGGTAGCAGTGACATCTAGGGCTGCCAACTCTGTGTTTGCCACCTCCACATCTTCACCCAACTTGGAAAATTTGTTTTGATGCACAAATACAGGACTGGCCTTCCTTTTCTGCAAGCCCCTTCCACTCCCTCTAACTCCATTAACCCATCTTCCTATCTGATAATCTTAACTTGCCCCTCCACCCTCCACATCAGCCCTACTGACCACCTGCTCAGCGAGCAGAGGACCTCTTTCAAGGTTGTCCTTTCTGCCCAGTATTGCAACTTGCTCCTCCAGATCTCTAATGTGAGCTTCCAGAAGGGCAACCTGCTCACATCTGTCACAGCGGTATCCATCCTGGAGCTGTTGCACCAATTTTGCATACATGTGGCACACTTTGCACTGAGCAAAACCTTAAACCCTGCTAGCACTCATTTCCCAGTTACAATATAATTACTTGTAGGAAGTTTAAGATGTTACTCACAGTTTAGAAGACTCCTGTCTTAACTCCTGGTTTTTAACTCTCCGCTTTAGTTCAAAACTCCACTTATGTTCACAAAATCCACATGCAAGCCATCATCAGCAGGGAGCCAGCTCCTAGGGGAGTTTGTACAGACACTTATATACTCACCTGTGAACAATTAACCACTCCCCTTAATCAGTGCTGGGACAAGGCCATTTGGTGCCCAGGGCGAGGATGGCAAACTGCGCCCCCCCCCCGTTTTTAAGGAAGAGTCAATGTCGTTTCAAGACAAGAATATACTTAAAACAATACAAATTCAATTAGGTTTAATGCAATAGAAACAGAGTTCACTCACACATTTTAATTATATGTACTTTTATTGGCAGCACTTTGAAATAATAATGCAACAAATGTGCTTGTAGAAAGGCCTGTTAACTTTTTTTTTTCTGTCAAGGCCCATGTGAACATACTAAAATTTTCAGTTTTGCATTATTTTGTGTAAGGTAGTGCCCCAATACCAAATATTCACATAAATAGGAAAAATGCAAAATCAAAAAATATCACAAACTTCTCAACCAACATTTAGCAAAAAAGAATACAAAATATTAATACCCATATTTATCGGCGTATAACACGCACAGGCGTATAACACGCACCCTAACTTCAAGAGGGAAGTTTCAGGAAAAAAAAATCCATAGCCCCCTGCGTATAACACGCAGGCACAGTTTACCCTCTATTTTCAGGGTAAAAAAGTGAGTGTTATACGCCAAAAAATACAGTATATAAAAGTGAAAAATCAAGGGATTACACTAATATTTCTCACTGAAACATATCTAACATTCAACTGTAATCTTTCCTGAGGTAGTCCGTGCCCCAAGACAAAATATTTATGTAAATATGAAAAGTGCAAAAAAATAACAACAAACAAACATTTCTCAAACAACATACATGGCCTTCAGCAAAAAAGGAATCCTCAATACAAAATATTAATATATAAAAGTGCAAAATCAAGGGATTACACCATTTCTCACTGAAACATATAACCTTCAACTGTAATCTTTCCTAAAAGATAGTCAGTGCCCCAATACAAAATATTCATATACTGTATATACTCGAGTATAAGCCGACCCAAATATAAGCCGAGGCACCTAACTTTTACCACAAAAAACTGGGAAAACGTATTGACTCGAGTATAAGCCTAGGGTGTCCATCTGCATGCCTCACTTTGTCCATGTGCATGCCTCACTGTTAAAAAGTTAGTATTATGACATAATCACAAAGACACTTTTCTTGCTTTCATAGAAGCAAAATCATCTATGACACTATCAAAATTAATCTCTTTTGCAGTTGCATACTCAATAGAAAGTATACTGAGGTTTGAAAGCCTGTCTTGACCCATAGTTGATCGTAAATAATTTTTAATGAGTTTGAGCTTGCTAAAGCTCCTTTCACAAGATGCAACAGTAACAGGAAGAGTCCAAAAAATGTTCAATGCTGTTTCAATATTCGGATAACAAGCAGTAAGAGAATAGTCGTGTATTATCTGACACAGATCAAGAGGTGTTGCAGATTTTAAATTTGACGTTATAGACTCAATGAAAAATTTAAAGCTTTCAATCTCAGCAGAAATTTCCAAGCCATCCAGATCTTTGTTATACTTGGAAGCCAAGTTAAATGCATTTTTTTGTAATTCTGTCACAGTCATTGTGACAAGAGCAGGGCCAGAGAGGAACTCAAAGTCCTGGGATGTTTCCCTTAGTGTTTGTGACTTCCATGTCATGTCAGCGATGAGAACATCAAAAACCTGGTTAAAGTCAATTCTAAAACGGTCTTCTTCACTCGGGTTGACCTGAGCATCTCGGGACTCGTATAAGGCTCTGGTTTTAGGTTTTCTTTGCCTCTTTGGTGGAAATGTTGCTGGAATCTGAAGTTTTTCACATACTTCTGCAGCATAATTAAATATTTCCTGGACATCCATATTACGCATTTCTTCAAAAATGCGTCTTAAGCCATCAATCAATTGAGATGCCTGCAGTATGGAAATCCCTTTGGCCTGGATAGCTTTGTTTACTCGATCGACCTGATTCAAGATTCTGTTCCACACAAACAGCATACACAAAAAACGATAATTAACCTGCAGCAGAAGACTTTCAGATGTTGATACGGATTCAGGATTTGACGAGTTTTCTATAATGTCTGTAAGAGCTTCACATATATCGGTGATCTGTGTAAATAAAGCTTTTATTGCATTTGCTCTTGAAGACCATTGAGTATCTGTGTGACCCTTTAGAGTTGTCTTTACAATTTTTGTTAGGGTTTCCCAGCGGGATGTGGAACTGGAGAAAAATTTAAACATTCTTTAAACAGTTCCGAAAAAGGTTTTAACTTCTGGACTCACGGAAGCTGCATGTACTCCTGCCAGATTTAGGCTATGGGCTGCACATGGAACAAATCTTGCATGTTGATTTTCTTGCAGAATTCTTGCCTACACACTATTGTATTTGCCAGCCATGTTAGCTGCATTATCATAGCCTTGACCCCTTGCATCCTTAAAGTTAATTCCATCAGTTTTTAACTTGTTAATAATTTCTGAGGCTAGACCACTTCCAGTTTTCTCTTTTGTATGAATAAAATCTATAAAGCTCTCTTCTATTGTCACCTTCCCTTTAACAACAGTGACACAGCGTATAATTTCACTAATTTTCTCATGATGGGAGATGTCTGGAGTACAATCAAAAAGCAATGAAAAAAACTTTGCCTCCTTTATCCTTAATAAAATGGTAGAGCGAACAGTGTTGGCCAATAAACTGATAAATTCATTTAAAATTTTATTGGAGAAGTAACTGACGGCGTGTCTCCGATGTGTTTCAATTTTTTCTTTTAATGACATGTTGTGATGGCTTATTACTTCTAACATGTCAAGAAATATACCAGAATGTAGCCTACCAATGACATCTTCGGAACCTCTAAGTGCCAGATTGTTTTTGGCACAAAACAATATGTAATCCAAAATACATTTTAAGACATTTTGCCACTTCTCTTTTTCAGTATTAAAAACTTTCTCCAGTTCACTGCCAATTACTTTCCCATCTTTTAAACTTTTTTACATCAGTTTCACCACTTTGAATAGCATTCACGATGTTCTGGTGAATTTTCATGTGTTGGTATATGAGGATTCAGGTGTTTCCATGCACAGAATCCCTTTTTTGGGTCGGTTAATGCATAGTTGTGCTTACCAAACAAAATGCATGGAAAGCAAAATAGAGAATTTGAGATTTTTGAATAAATCAACCCTGCCCGATCAATATTTTTACCACTACGTACATTTTTAGTAAACCAAGTGGCATTGAAAGTGTGTCCTTCTTGTGGTTTACATTTTCCAAAATCACCATCTTTTCCTTGATCTGGGCCCTTTTCAACCAGATAACACCTAATCTTGTCTGTTAAAGTTGGCCATGAGGGAGGATCGTTTAGGTTAATCCTAATATAAGCTTCAGCTTCAGGCGAAGTATCCTCTAAAGAGGGCTCATTTGGTGGTGTTTGCTTTTCTGCTGCTTGGGCTTCAGAAACAAATGGCTCGCTGTCACTCTCTTCTGTACAAAACATGTTCTCCAAACTTTTATCAGCCTCACTGACAGCAATCATCTCTTGATCTAGGGTGATGACATTGAGATTTGTGGCTGAAGTATTGTCAGTTGCAGAACTTGTGCTGGCAACTTCTGATGTGGTGGTGGTATTCAGAGAAACGTTGCTTGTGCTTTGTTTCAACCATTTCTGCCACTGTTGACATAACTTTGTGGCTTCCTCTTCTACTAATTTTCTTCATTTTCGGAATTCTGCCCCAGATGGTTTTTTGGACATTCTTTAGAGAACAATAATACCAAGAAAACTCCAGTCAAAACTGGATGTTGATGCAGCAACGGTAAATCAGAGAATGCAGACTAAAATATCTAAATACATACATTGTATGTGCAAAAAAATAAAACATAGTAAGCAGCTTCAACATTTAAATTATCCAAAGAACATTAAAGTGGAACTTCAGTCTCCCAATCAACACTTAATAGTTTTAATCCTTATGCTGCTAGCATTAGTAAATAGATAAGAAAGTATACCATATTTACTTGGTTTATACTTTTTATTTACATTTACAAGTGTAGCGGCCTACCCCCTCGCTCCCTTTTCTCTTCTTAGTGTATTGGCTCTCGTCTAGGGGACCAGGGAGGAGAGTGTAGCGCACCACCAGCTCTTACCCTCTTGTGTGCAGAGGTAGAGCTAAAACTGTACCTTCGGGTCTGTGTTTTCATCCAGCGCCTTAGCTTCTCGTGAGAATGATCTCCACCGTCCACGCAGGTGGAAGTAGGACCCTTTGCTCCCAGTAAGTTAATGTCCACACCACTGAAAGTCCAACTCTTATTTATTCATACGAGCAATAAATAGTCTCTTTGAGAGCAGACAGGTTGCGACAAGAACAGGTCAGATAAGGTGGGGAGGAGGTCCAGGTACAAACCTATCAATGAATCTAAACTGTTTAGGATTCACAAACAGTTATGGCGCACAGTTGCTGCCACCGACCGTGAGGTTGGTCCCTGCCACAGACCGGAAATAAGGTCCCTGCCTTCTAAGAAGTAGTGACCCTTGTCAGGGAGAAGACATCCATCCGGAGAGTTACCAGAGGCCCCACAGTCACCAGCAAATGCTGCACTGGGTCTTTGGGAAGGGTCACCTCCCTGGCCTCCTCGTCCTAGATTCGGGCACCCAACACAGGGGGGCACCCTAGGAGTCCTCGATCCCATGCGGGACCCAGTCAAAGGTACTGGGCCCCAGGCCTTCTCACAGCCCCTGAGCAGACATGCCCAGGGCCGGCAGGAACGCCTGGTAGTACCTCACCCCAGGCCGAAGGTGCCTGGGATGGAACTCAATCCCACACACACCCAGGCCAAGGGCACCTGGGTGCGGATGAACCGGAACAGCAGCCCTCAGGCTGAAGGTGCCTGGGGCTCGGGCCTCGTGCAGAAGATGTCCGCCCCTTTTATACCCTCTCCCGGCAGGCACAGCAGGTTCTCCACCCCACCGTACTGCTGCCGCGAGGAGACACAAAAGGCACGGCCCTCCAATGGTGGTTCAACCCCGGCCCAAGACGACAGCGCCACCTATAGACCGCAGGGAACTGGACACCAATGATATCCTCCACAGGCTAAAACAGTCTATAACCCTGACAAATTAAGGTGCTTGAGCCCAATAGGTGCTCAAACACAACCCCTAAACCCGGCACCCCCGCTACAAAAGTAAATGCTACATGAATCATTTGTCCTTAGTGCCGGTTCACACAGGGGCAACCCGACTTACAGCCCCACTTTCAAAGGCGACTTTAGCGCGACTTCAGCACGACTTGGAGCAACTTAAAGTTGCCTCCAGGACAGGCGACTTTGGCTGTGGCCAATCACAGAATAATCAGCTCTGTGGGAGGGAGGGGTTTACCTGGGTTAACTATTTTCTTTTCCTGTATAGTTTCTTCAGTTAAGATGGAGATCCGACTTTGGAGGCAACTTCCATTGAAATCTATGGGTACAAGTCGCATAGAAGTCGCCTTGAAGTAGTACAGGAACCTTTTCTGAAGTCGGAGCGACTTCAGCAGTGTACATTAAGATGGATCTCATTGACTAACATGGGTTTCTGATGTCAAGCGACTTGGGGCGACCTGAGGTCTGAAAAGGCACTTACTCAAGATGGCCACGGCCAGAAATGCTAGGGGGTGTTTTTCAAAGAGATTCCTCACCAAAATAGAGCATAGAGACATAGATGGATGGGTGAGTTTGCTTTGAATATTAGAAACAAATTAAATATTTTTTTGGGTTTGTGGTGTTCAGATGCCGTGAAGATCCACTTTAAGTTCAAGATGGGCTATACAACTAACCTTAAAGGGGTTGTAAAAACATATGTCAAATAAAAATAACAAACATGTAATACTTACCTGCTCTGTGCAAGGGTTTTACACAGAGCATCCCAGATCCTCCTCTTCGCCGCAACATCCACCACCTTCAAATGAGTGATCCTGTGACAGTCACCTCCAACATAAATAAAGTGCTTGCTTACCAGATTGCACAGACCTCCTATCAAGGAAGGTCAGTGACACTTGTGCCTCTAAACTCAGCCAGGGCCTTTAACCGTCCCAGGAACCCCTTGTGGTAAGTGGACCCCCCATCCAGGAAACAATATCACAGATAGTCCCCAAAATACAAAAGGCTTGCATACTGTAAAATTCTTTAAAAACTTTATTTAAGGTATAAAATATTGCACTTACAGCAAAAACATGTAATCGCTTTAGGTTCAAAACAAACCGGCTGGCTAATCGCAGCTACCTGTCCTTTTCGGGATTTGAGAAGCACAGTGACGTCAGCGCGTCGCTCCATCACCTGACGTCACTGCGCTTCTCAAATCCCGAAAGGACAGGTAGCTGCGGCAAGCGAGCCGGCTTGTTTTGATCCTAATGTGATCACATGTGATGTGATAGGAGGTCCATGCAATCTGGTAAGCAAGCACTTTATCGCTGGTGGAGGTGACTTTCACAGGATCACTTAATTGAAGGTGGCGGATGTTACCAAAGAACCTTTTTATCACATTAGGACTTATCACTGGTGTTTGACACAATTTGTAATATACAGCATGGAGTGGGGGAGGTTAATGTATTGCCATTGGTCACAGATGCATTAACACTAACACTGGTGCCACCAATGCAGCACAAAGGGATTAATTAACTGCCACTGCCTGGTCACTTATGCATCAGTCACCAATGTGGCAATACCTTGACCCCCCGCTAGGCTAACAACATGGGCACTTTTAACCCCTTCTTGGGGGTTAAAAGTTCCCTGCTAGCGGTTGAAAAGTACCGCTTAACTAGTGGTGAACCGCCACTAAAACTGGCGGCGCTTTACCACTAATGGACCCGCCACCCCAGTGTGAAAGAAGCCTTATAAAAAAAATGTACAAAAAGTCAGTGGCGGCAGTGGTCATTGCAAGGACCACACATGGACCAGTGTCCGTGTGGGGACACCTTGCCGACCCCTACAGATAATCAATAATAATATTATAAATATGTTTTCCTTCTTTCCCATATAACATACCTTATGAACATGGGACAGAGTGCCTTTTTCATTATATGCATTATGTGCTTATGTATACCATTATGTTTGTGTATATATATATATATATTATACACAGTATGGCGGTGTGTCCATAGTGGGTGAAGGAGCGCCGACCCCTCTTTCCTGCACCCATCAATCAACAATAGATAGATTCATGCATTGCATGAATCTATCTATTGTCACTGCTGCCTCCCACTATTCAGGTGTCCGGCCTCTTTTCAGCCGCCGGTCATCTGAATTACAATGGTGGGTGTGTTTTGGAAGTGCCTGATTAGAGCCTGTGGGCTCTAATAGGCTTCCAAGTTGTTAGGCAACGGGCGCACTGCTGTGCGTTCGCTGCTTAGGTAGTGCCGCTTCCCTAACACTGACCGACCTCTCAGCCAATCAGGTGCACCAGGTCTGGTTACCGGTCACCTGATTGGCTGAAGCGACAGGCGCTGTGACACAGCGTGACTGTTTCATAGCAGAAGATGGAAGAGGATGGGAGAAGGGAGAAGACATCGAGGACAGCTTTGACCGAGACAGGTAAGTGCCGGGCGGGGGAGGGGGGGCACACTGGTGGCATTTGATGGGGCACACTGGCGGCAATTTATGGGAAAACTGGCAGCACACTGGCAGCAATTGATGGGCACACAGTGGCAGCAATTGATGGGGCACACTGGCAACTGGCAAAATTGATGGTTACAGTAGCTACGTTTGATGTTTTTCTTTTCAGTTTGTTTGCTCCCCCCCCAAAAAACTTTGAGCACCAGCCGCCACTGAGATATATATATATATATATATATATATATGTAGCGGGGGTCTAAATCTAGGGGGTACACCTGAGTGGTAGTATGACCCAGGTGTGTATAAATCATAAGAGGATTTGGACCATTTTCAGTCGTGGAGGACTTTGGTGGTGTACTATTCTCCTTGGCCTGGGGTGGCGGTGTTCCCACAGGTCGAGGTAGAATCACTGCCGCAGTGCTGTCCTTTTTGTCCCGTTCCGGCAGTGGTATAGCGGGGGCGGAGAACCTGCTGTGGCGTCATGGGAGGAGATAAAGGGGAGAGACGCCCTCGCCACGAGGTCTTCTGCATCCGGCGCCCAGGCACCTTAGGCCTGGGTGCGGTCGGTCCGGAGTTCCAGCCCAGGCGCCCATGGCCTGGTCGGAGCAGTGTTGGCGTCCATCTCAGGCACCTTAAGCCTGGGGTGAGGTACTACACCGGAGGCCTGGGGCCCAGTGACTTGGACTGGGCTCCGCAAGGGTGGATGAGTCCGAGGGACCCTGAGGTGGACGGGGCCCATGTCTGAGGTGAGGAGGCCGGAGAGGTTACCCGTCTGAAGAGCCCGGAGCAGCATCAACCCGGTGACGGAGGGGCCTCTGGTAACTCCCTTGGAGGGACAGCTTCCCCCTGACAGGGGCCACAACGCAGCGAAGGTACTCCAGTTAATGTTCTCCAGAGTCGCTGGTAGAGACTCAAAGGTTTCAAGTTTCACTCTTTAGCCGATGGCTATAGCAACCGCTGGTGAAACCACAGTGGTTTAGTTTATTATCAGGACAGTGCCTCGACCTGCTCACCCCACCGTGTTGAACTGTTTATGGGTCCCAATCAGTCGGCTGACAAAGAACTGTTTAATTGTGTGCTACAATAAAACAAGTGTTGGATCCTTGTCGGTGTGTGGTACTCTGGTTAATGGGAGCGAAGGGAAGTGTCAGCACAGAAGGACTTGGTATTCCTGCAGAAACACACAGGCCAGAGGAAAACAATAGGTACTGGCCTTCACCTCACCCGTTGCAATGGGGAGGACATGGGCCGTAGTGCATCTCACTCTCACATACAAGATACCCCTAGAAAAGAGCTATCGGAAACCCGATTCACATGAGGAGAGAGTGGGGCCGCTACACGTGGGGGCTCGTAAGTCCGGGATGATGTGTGTTTTAACCATGGAACTGAGAACGGCTGTGTTTGAACTTTGCTGCCCGGAGGAGTTCCGAGTGGGTCGGCCATGTGATCGGCCAAAGTGCATCCCTGCTCAAAGTCGTGGACATGACCCTAAGCCGGGAAAGGCCCATGCAGAAGAGCGAGAAGAGGGAGAAGTCCAGCCGTGTGACGTACTACATGTGGGGGCTTTTACTGCACTGCGCCATGAGGCACCCCATGACTGCGCAGTTCGTGGGCGGAGACTGATGGAAGCCCGCGAAAACGTGCAAGTTGTGGGAGGAGTCTGGCCATGTGGAAGGACACACATGCACATGGAGACTCCAGCGCGAGGTCAGTGCATGATCGAGCAGCAGACAGTCGGGATGACCTCAAGTTCCCCGTGGATTCCGGTTCCCTACCCCACGAAGATGACTACTTTTGCTGCTCCCCTTACAGACACGGGAATAAGACTTAGACCCCGAGGGCAGTTGGCTCTGTATTCCTGCAGAGACACGGAGGCCCTCGGCGTGATCTGTCCCGGATGCTCGGGACTGGTGGTCCACCTGAAGCCATTCGGGCATTGTGAGGCATGTAAAGAGTTCCTATTCGAGGTGGAGCCATCCACAGCAAGGCCCCGGGCCCTTCGCCTCAACAGCCTCACAGGTACCGCTACTCCGGAAGGGGAGATCCAGAGAAGTCCCCGTACGCACTGACCAGGGCGACGTGACTGCCCAACCAGAGACTGAGAAAGGAAAATCCGAGGATGCTGCTTCGGTCGCCACAGATTCCCTGCTCCCACCTCCGAAGAGGAAAATCGGCCTGGTACAGGCGTCCTGTGGTCGTGGAAGAGCTTCACCCAGTCGCTTGCCGGGCCTGGATGGATCCGGTTGGAAGAATCCTGGACATCCCTGTTCTTCAAAAGGCCAAGGTGAGCCAGGGGCTGGGACTGTGGTGGTGGTTGGAGGTGTCGGGAGTCCACAGTCGGTGGAGCCCGCTAGGGAGGGTAATTCCACATCTACTAGGGACTACCTACCCGCAGAGATGTATGACACCTCCGACCTAGAATCGCTGTCGGACTGTGGAGATGATGGTGAAATAGACAAACTTTTTCACTGCAAGGGCTGGGACAGAAGGTCGTTGCCTGTGTTACGTGCACCACAGAATCTGCCGATGTCCACAGGAGACAGTACGCCCCGGGCGGGAGCCCCGGAGCTTACAAGGAAGCCTAGTCCTTTGCCACCACCCGCAACATCACCCGTTCAGGTAGCGGGGACACAGCGCGCATCATTGCGGGCACCCAGATTTAAACCAACGGAGGTAGTTAAAGTACCTCGGCACCCAGAGGCCATTGTTCCGCCGGGAGAAGGTGAGCGGGCCACAATGCCTCCTTTGGCCCGACTGCAGCGGCTCTTCTGTCAGAGGGTCGCCCGTGGTTATGGATGGGAATATCCTTACTTGCCTCGGGACTTACTTTTTGAGGTCGAAGTCCTGCGGCAGCGATGGTATGACGAGTTTGTTTGGGAGAAACTTAAAGTGCCTCATGCCTGGCGGTCCTTGTCCTGTTCGCCACCCGTTTCGAAAAAATTCAGGGACTGCAGAGCAGAGTGGATGCTGGGGCGTCATATTAATGCAGACAAGGTGCTTATCTGCCGAAAGGATGGAGAGGACATTGACTATGCTGTGGAAACTTTTGATGAGCATCTGAGGCCCCTGTTCTTGCCGCATCCGAAGTTTTATCTGTGAGAAGAGAAAAAAAAAGGAAACTCTCTTGTATGTTCTTTCTGCTGTTGAACTTTCTGGAAGTGCCTTTGCCAGAATATCAGAACTGTGCCCTAGTTTTTATTTGGGCTTTGTTTTTTTTTAAGAAATGGGAGCTGTTTGCTTTGTTCTCTCTTTCTTCATACATCAGAGGCAAAGACTTTGGGGTAGAATCAGAGTAGGGACACAGGTAGAAGAAGGAAGGTTGCCTGGAAGATTCCTCCAAGTGTCATTACCGCGGCACTGTCACCAGGTGGCAGTGTTGCGCAACGGTTGTTTTTTTTTTTTTACACTTGCACCACCTTACTCATTGGAGCGAATGGGTCTCTCGGCTGATAGACCCATTCATTCCAAATTAACAAAAATATGTTAGGATGTTGTGTTTTGTTTCCCTTCTGCAGGAGATCCGTCTGTCAAGGCTGCTGAGTATGGGGTGGTTCTTAGACAGTGATGGGAGGGATTGTATATGTGTACATGGTCAGATGGTTTTATTGCAAAGTTACTATTTCATGTTCCCTTTCCTTTGAGCAGGTCTTGGCACAATTAGGATTCAAATTCGAGGGATGGCCTCTGGGGTCAAGCTTATATTACCACTCCTTGGGAGACATGGGTTTGCACCAGACGCTGGGGACCAGCGTCAAATCACTGGGGGGAGATTGTAGCGGGGGTCTAAATCTAGGGGGTACACCTGGGTGGTAGTATGACCCAGGTGTGTATAAATCATAAGAGGATTTGGACCATTTTCAGTCGTGGAGGACTTTGATGGTGTACTATTCTCCTTGGCCTGGGGTGGCGGTGTTCCCACAGGTTGAGGTAGAATCACTGCCGCAGTGCTGTCCTTTTTGTCCCGTTCCGGCGGTGGTACAGCGGGGGCGGAGAACCTGCTGTGGCGTCATGGGAGGAGATAAAGGGGAGAGACGCCCTCGCCATGAGGTCTTCTGCATCCGGCGCCCAGGCACCTTAGGCCTGGATGCGGTCGGTCCGGAGTTCCAGCCCAGGCGCCCATGGCCTGGTCGGAGCAGTGTTGGCATCCATCTCAGGCACCTTAAGCCTGGGGTGAGGTACTACACCGGAGGCCTGGGGCCCAGTGACTTCGACTGGGCTCCGCAAGGGTGGATGAGTCCGGAGAGGTTACCCGTCTGAAGAGCCCGGAGCAGCATCAACCCGGTGACGGAGGGGCCTCTGGTAACTCCCTTGGAGGGACATCTTCCCCCTGACAGGGACCACAACGCAGCGAAGGTACTCCAGTTCATGTTCTCCAGAGTCGCTGGTAGAGACTCAAAGGTTTCAAGTTTCTCTCTTCAGCCGATGGCTATAGCAACCGCTGATGAAACCACAGTGGTTTAGTTTATTATCAGGACAGTGCCTCGACCTGCTCACCCCACCGTGTTGAACTGTTTATGGGTCCCAATCAGTCGGCTGACAAAAAACTGTTTAATTGTGTGCTACAATAAAACAAGTGTTGGATCCTTATCGGTGTGTGGTACTCTGGTTAATGGGAGCGAAGGGAAGTGTCAGCACAGAAGGACTTGGTATTCCTGCAGAAACACACAGGCCAGAGGAAAACAATAGGTACTGGCCTTCACCTCACCCGTTGCAATGGGGAGGACATGGGCCGTAGCGCATCTCACTCTCACATAGATACCCCTAGAAAAGAGCTATCGGAAACCCGATTCACATGAGGAGAGAGTGGGACCGCTACATATATATATATATATATATATATATATTTTTTTTTTTTTTTTTATTTGTGTTCTTTTTGTATATTTACCTATTGTCCGATATTATTCTGTTTTCAGCTTGGATACAGTAAATGGTCTTTTCCAGCACAGATCCGAAGAAGTAATTTTTTAGTACGGTTTAGGAGATATTCCCCTCGCAATGAGCCGCTAAAAGCAGCGGCGCATGCGCACAGGGGATTCTCGGGCTGAAGGCTCGGCAGATGCCGAGCCTCGCCGGAACGAAGTCTCCCGCGCGCATGCGGCTCCAGCACTGTGAGTGGCTGGAGCCGCGATACCCGGAACACACGCCGAGGCAACATGTCATCTCCCTCGGCATGGACCAGGTGAGTTAACGATGCCTCGTTCTAAGGTAAATATTTCATAATGAGCTTGTATGCTGTGCATACAAGCTCATTATGCCTTTTCCTTTACAGGTGCAAAAAAAATAAAAAATAAAAGTCAGCGGGTATACAACCGCTTTAAGAGCTCTTTCACACTGAGGCGCCCATAGTGTCGGCAGTAAAATGCAGCTATTTTTACCGCCAACGCTATGGGGGGGATTTGCGGCGCAATTCGGCGCATTGTGGGCGGTATAGCCGCGCTGTCCCATTGATTTCGATGGGCAGCAGCGGTGCACTAGCAGGACGGTAAAAAAAGTCCTGCTAGCAGCATCTTTGGTGCGGTGAAGGAGTGGTGTGTATACCGCTCCTCCACCGCTCCTGGCCATTGAAATCAATGGGACACCGCCGGCAAAGCGCCAATACAGGGGCGCTTTGTGGGCAGTTTTAACCCTTTTTCGTCCACTAGCGGGGGTTAAAAGCATCCCGCTAGCGGTCGAAAACCTCCACAAAAACGGCTGTAAGGCACCACTAAAAATAGCAGGGCTTTACCGCTGACGCCGCCCCCGCCCCAGTGTGAAGGAGGCCTAAGAGGTACAATTAAAGTCCCACATCTTTTTGCACATTCCTTTATGGAGTGAGCACTTGTTTAACTCACATACAGTTCTCCAATTTTATCTCTGCACTTTCACAGTGGGGGTAACACTTTGGGAACATATGAACAGGTCAGAGATGGCAAGCATGGCTCATTTAAAATAATGCAAAAGTTTTAAAATGATTAAGAAAAAACAGCAGATAAAATATGGTTTTGCAGCAAAACCATATTTTATCTGCTGTTTTTTCTTAATACACACAGTGGTCATTAAGCTTGCCTCAGTCAGCCTCCTCCCCCCACCATCCAGCCATTTATTTATCTGTTTTAAGTTATAGTAAGTAACTTCTTCTTACTTTGCAAGTTGTCCATCTGCTCTTGCTCTGTAGCACTGTGCAGGCTTGCAGATAGAGCCAGGCAGGCTCCTCGAGACGAGTCCTCGGCTCCTCGCTAGCTCACACGCCGAAAAAGCTTCCTCCCTGTGCGCACCTCTCCCGCTCCCACCTCGCCTCCGGCCGTGAACTGTGGAGTGACCTCAGACTCACGCCGCTGGCAGGGACTACGGCACTCCTCCGTAGGGGGAGACAGTAGAATTTACAGTGAAGGGAGGGAGGCGGCCGCGGGAGGTGACGGTCCCCGGTGCAGGAGCGCACTCACAGTCGGCATACAATCTGTACAGTGTGTGCCGCTGCCCGCTCACTATGACACACTGGCGGGCGGCCGTGGCAGAACTTCACCTGTGGCTGCGCCCCCCCCTCCTGTATTAAATGGTACCGCCCAGGGCACTCGCCCCTCCCGCCCCTGCCTTGTACCGGCCCTGCCCTTAATTAGCAGAAAGAAAAAAAATCTGATTAAAAAGTGTCAGAGAAATGAGGGGGGAAATAAGAAAAAGTATTTTTAAAACTGATAAACGTATCAAATAAAGGACAAAAAAAAAAAAAAAAAATCAACACTTGCAAGCAGAAGCAGTTAAAAGCAAAACTCCTGGTTTTTAACTCTCCACTTTAGTTCAAAATTCCACTTATGTTCACAAAATCCACATGCAAGCCACCATCAGCAGGGAGCCAGCTCCTAGGGGAGTTTGTACAGACAGTTATATACTCACCTGTGAACAATTAACCACTCCCCTTAATTAGCAGAAAGTAAAAAAAGCTGTTTAAAAAGTGTTAGAGAAAGGAGGGGGAAAAATATTTTTAAAACTGATAAACATATCAAATAAAGGACAATTTTTTTTAAAAAAAAATCAACACTTGCAAGCAGAAGCAGTTAAAAGCAAAACTCCTGGTTTTCAACTCTCCACTTTAGTTCAAAATTCCACTTATGTTCACAAAATCCACATGCAAGTCACCATCAGCAGGGAGCCAGCTCCTAGGGGAGTTTGTACAGACAGTTATATACGCACCTGTGAACAATTAACCACTCCCCTTAATTAGCAGAAAGAAAAAAAAGCTGTTTAAAAAGTGTCAGAGAAAGGAGGGGGGAAAAAAGAAAAGTATTTTTAAAACTGATAAACGTATCAAATGTAGCGCTACCCCCAGTTAAGAGAGCCGCTGGTTTGATTTTCGGGCCCTGAGTACAGCTCCACCAACCCCCGGCAATCTTGTATAGTCCTCTGTGGCACAGTTAGTCTAGGGGGTGTTTTCTATCGCAGTCTACACCTGGTAACATACACACTTTAACCCCAGATTAAGTATAAGCTCTATGAGTAATGATAACACAGTGATGCAAGTGGCAAGGTATAACAGCTTTACTTTAGGTTAAAAGGGTATGGGTTAAAACATAACATGTAACTGGCTTACAGAGCCCTGCAGCAATAGATGGAATATATATATGGCAATAGCACAGCGTGGTAATCCACCACGTGCAGCTATTGCTATCTATGCGCCCTATGGCGCACTAAACAATATCCTACCTCCCCTCCCTAGTCAGGCCTGACATGGAATCAAACTCAGTCTTAAGAATAAAGACTTCTTCGCATGCAAACTTGAAATGGTGGTGCACGTTCAGGAACAGTATTGTAATCCACAAAGTAGGCAGTCAAAAGGAACACTATGCTGGAGACCCTTTAACTCTGTCCTGCAACCGGTCTCCAGCAGAAACAGCAAACAAATGAACGGTGGGCCAAGGCAGTCTATAGGCCCAAACACAGTACAACCGATTGGATTGAGCAGGTGCTCGCTCACCACTCCGGACGCGATCCCAGTCCGGGACTTCCACCTGCTGTGTCTCCACACACAGCGTCCGCAACGTTTGGGTCCCCGATCCAACTGATGTCCACAGCAAACTCTGTCAGGTGCCACCCAGGCTCCGCAGCGGGATGGAAGGCTCTTCGGAAGTTGCGCAAGGCCCCAGGCTTCAGGCCTTGCACTGCAGCAGATCCGCACAGGAAGAAGCTGTTGCTAGCAGCGCGGTGCCCTTCTTAAATAGTCTCTCCCATGAGTTTCTGCAGTGGCAACACTGCACCCTGGGTGCCAAACAGGACTCTGGGAGATGTAATTCCAAGAGTCTTAAAGGAGACCCCGCTACACACTCCCCCCACTTGAACTCTTTGGTCCCCAAAGATCATTTTTTTTCTTTTAGCATACACTACGTACAATTCTAGACAATGCTGTGTATGATGTCGGCAAAGGGAACTCCCACCAAAACTGAGGGGTTGAATTCCCTTGCCCACAGGTCACACTATCATGATTGGCCTGCCTAACTGTGCCAGAGGATGAATTGGGGTTGCCCTCCACCAAATGAACAGTGGAGGGAACTGGATGCTCTGTACTCCTCCTTGCAGTGACCACTGCCTCCTCTGAGCTCTCCCCCATTTGTGAGTAAGTTAACTTCTTGGGAGGCCTTATGACTCTTATAGCTCTTTGCTCTCTTGGGACTTCTGGCTGGAACACTGCAGACTCCTCTTCTGGAACAGGCTTGAGGGATTCCGCTGGCCCTGAAACACTTAGTTCAGGATCCTGGAGGTACATAGATTCCCTTGGGTCCTCCTCTGAGTATGTGTCACAGGCATCTTCCCAGCAATCTGACAAAGGGCTGGATGGAATGAATTCAGTAGCTTCCACATTCAGTGTTCTGTCTATAGTGTCTTTGGCAGGAGGAAGATCTATAGCAGAAGTTCCCGGAGTTGGGGAAGGCCATAGCCAATCAAGTTCCTGTCTCTCATCTTCACCTTGCTCAGAGGTCTCTACATCTTGATTTTGAGAGGACTGGGACCGAGTGTTTGGTCTCGGGGTATCCAGAATAGAGTCTGTGCTTGAGGAGTCCCTTGCAGGAGGTATCCGAACTGCTTCAGCAAGTGGGAGTAAGTGGTTTCGATGCCAAGTCTTCAATGGGCCCACCTTCCCTTCTGGCTTCAATTTATAGACAGGTAGGCCCGGCAGCTTCTTACAAATGACATAGGGTTCAGGTCTCCATCTGTCTGCAAGCTTGTGCTTCCCAGGGACTCCCAGGTTTCGTAGAAGAACTCTGTCTCCTGGTTGCAGGTCCTGGATCCGAACCTTCAGGTCGAAGTTCCTCTTGTTGCGGGCCCCCCTTTGGTCTGAAGCCGCTTGGGCTTGTTCATAGGCCACCTTCAAGCTGTGTCTGAGTCTGTCCACATATCCCTTGTGAGATGTGGCTGAGGAATGGTCTATGGAGGTACCAAAGGCCAGGTCTACCGGTAATCTTGCTTCTCTCCCGAACATGAGACGGTAAGGGGAGTAGCCTGTAGCATCACTTGTGGTACTATTGTAAGCATGGACTATAGCCGCTATGTGCTTGCTCCAATGTTGTTTCTTCTCGCTACTCAGGGTCCCCAACATATTGAGCAGAGTTCGGTTGAACCTCTCCGGTTGAGCATCCCCTTGTGGGTGGTAAGGAGAGGTTCGGGTCTTCTTGATCCCTAAGGAATCCAGGAGCTTCCAAATCAGCCGACTTTCAAAGTCTCTCCCTTGGTCTGAGTGAAGTCGCTGTGGTAGCCCATAATGGACGAAATACTTCTCCATAAGTACCTTGGCCACCGTGGAAGCCTTCTGGTCTTTGGTTGGGAAAGCCTGGGCATACCGGGTGAAATGATCGGTTACTACCAGAACATTTCCTAGTCCACTCAGGTCGGGTTCGAGGCAGAGAAAATCATTGTATACCAGATCAAGTGGGCTTTGACTTTGCAGATGGCCCATTGGGGCAGCTTGATGAGGTAAAGTCTTTCTCTGGATGCATCGGGCACATGAATGGCAGTATTCTTCAACTTCAGCCCTCATGCAGGGCCAATAGAAACGGTTCCTAACCAGTTGGAAGGTCCTTTCTGCCCCTAGGTGTCCATGATTATCATGCAGGGCAACCAAGACAGTCTCTCTGTGTTTCTCGGGGAGAAACAGTTGCCATTTGTCTTCCAGGTCATCAGAGGGGCCCCTTCGGTAGACCACTCCCTGATGCACCTGCAACCTGTCCCACTCTTTCCTCAACAGGCGAGCTTCCTTTGAAGGATGGCGCAGGAGTCTATTTGGACCCTGATTCTCCAGGGCCTCCAGAACCAATCTCCCCATATGGTCTTCCAATTGGTCACATCTCAACTCCTTCTTTGACAGTTTTGGCAGATTATCTTCTTCCAACTGGGTTACCCCACAGTATTGCTTGGGAACTCCTACCATGGTAACTCCTATCTCTTCTGCCCTTGAGCCTCCTCTGACTTGAAGTTCAGCCCCTTGGCAAAGGGCCCGCACCCCGTCAGGTGCCACTTGGGTCCAGTCTTCTGTACCACTGGTAGGGGCATGAGATCTTCTAGACAGAGCATCTGCGTCTCGATTCCCAGCCCCAGGCCTGTATTTCAGGCTGAAATTTAACCCAGAAAGTGCAGCCAGCCATCTATGTCCCGTGGCATCCAGCTTCGCTGTGGTGAAGAGATAAGTAAGGGGGTTGTTGTCGGTTTTCACAGTGAATTCTGCCCCATACAGGTAGTCTTTAAGTTTGTCAACTACCGCCCACTTGAGGGCCAGGAACTCCAGCTTATGAGTGGGGTAGTTCTTTTCAGAGGGGGTCAGACTCCTGCTCACGTAGGCAACGGGTCGCAGTTGTCCTTCATGCTCCTGATAGAGCACTCCTCCCAGACCGTCATGACTGGCATCTACGTGGAGTTCATAAGGTCTCTTTGGGTCTGCATAGGCCAAGACAGGGGCGGTGGTTAGGCTTTTTTTTAACATCTGAAAGGCCTCTTCACACTTTTGGTTCCACTGGTCTTGGACTGACTCTCCCGGCTTCCTGGGACCCGAGTCATCCTCTTCCCCTTCCGTCTTGAGTAGCTCATTCAGGGGTCTGGCAATTCGGGCAAACCCCTCCACGAACCTTCTATAATAGGAACAGAACCCCAGGAAGGATCTGAGTTCTGTTACCGTGGTAGGCCGTGGCCAGGAAGTAACTGCCTCCAACTTCTCAGGGTCTGTGGCTACCCCTTCTTCAGACACTATGTGTCCCAGATAATTAACGGAAGATTGGTAGAACCTACACTTCTCGGGCGAAAGCTTGAGCCCCTCTTCACTGAGTCTTCTCAAAACTTTCTCCAGCCTCTCTTCGTGTTCTTCCAAGGTCCTCCCGAAGACAATGACATCGCGTCCAAGTACACAAGGACCTCGATAAGGTTCATGTCTCCTACAGTCTTCTCCATGAGACATTGAAAGGTGGCTGGAGCTCCGGACAGTCCCTGGGGCATTCGGTCGAATTCAAAGAACCCCACTGGGGTTATGAAGGCTGTCTTCTCCTTGTCTTCCGGATGCATAGGGATCTGATAGTATCCACTCTTGAGGTCCATCACGCTGAACCACTTGGCTCCAGACAAGCTCTGTAGGACATCCTCTATCCTCGGAGTGGTGTACTGGTCAGGGATGGTTCTCCTGTTGAGGGTCCTGTAGTCTATACACAACCTCAACGATCCATTCTTTTTTCTGACTACTACTATCGGAGAGGCATAGGGACTTCTAGACTCCCGGATCACACCGGTCCTCTTCAGTTCTCCAAGTTGTTCCCTCAGATCTTCCAGGTCTGCTAATGGGACTCGCCTGACTCTCTCCCTGAAGGGCTTGTCTTCCTGGAGGTGGATTCGATGGGTGGCACTCCTCGCACACCCCACATCGAACTCATCTTGAGAGAAGATCTTCTTCCACCTGGTCAACTGGGCCTTGGCTCTCTCTTTCCAAGCCCTGGGCAGGTTTGGGTTCTCCATGGAGAGTTTCTCCCAAACATTCCCTCCTTCACCCGTCTTCTCCGCATCCGACAGAGCAACTGGAGTAGCAGGGCTCACCTTGGCCAGCAACATCCTGGCTGGGATCTTAATGGGGCCATCCGTAGTATTCCTGACACTCACAGGCACCTTATAGTGGGCCTTCTTCAGAGCCCTCAGTGGGACTACTTCTGGGATTACTTCCAAACCCGAGTGTTCTTCCCTTGGGTCTGGTTCCAACATGACAAAGGGTCCAGGTTGCTCCCAAGTAAGCTTCACAGTGGCTCTGAGACAGGTTACTTCGCCAGGCTGCAACACCACTCCGTTCTTCTCAAGTCTCCAGACCTTCCCCACCCCCTCTTCCGGGGCCTTCTGCTCCAGGACCAACCGCTAGTAGGCTGTCTTCAAGATGGGGTGAATCTTGGTGGCGGCCGAGTCTTTCCTGCTTGCAAGAGGGGTCAAAAGCCTCTGGACCAGGTCCGTGTTCGTTCCTATTATTAAGGAACTCTTGTTGGCTCCAGGTGGCCGAGGGCACACAACTGCCAGAGTATCAAACACTTCAGCCTTCCCGGCCACAGATGGGTCGAAGGTCAGTTTTATGGGCAGGTAGCCATCATAAGGGAAGCTCTGGGTCCCGATTCCCCAGATTTCTAGTTCTTCTATCTTTTGATGGGTAGGTGACTTAAGTGTTTGTCATAAAAGTCCCAATACAACAGGGTCACCTGTGCCCCTGTATCCAATATGGCTTTTGTGTAAACTCTCTCCACTTGAATGGGCACTATGGGGGATGGGCCCACCAACTTCTCTGGATATCGCTTCAAAGGGGTCTCTTTCCTCAGATCCTTGCGTTTCCTTTTTGGACTTCCTTTTTTCCACTTCTCTTTGGACTTAAGCCTCTCCTGGGCCTGGTATGCATTGATCTCCCTCCTGTTAACGGGTGTAACTACCCGCTGAGGGACATTACACTCTTTCCTTGGGGTACGTTCCCACTGAGGAACCTTGTGTTTTTTCTGAGGGGTCTTGTCCTCTCTTTTCTTGGGCTTCTCATTCAGTTTGGAGCTCACTGAAGATGATGGGCACCCGGTTGACTCCTTCACTGGGGCCCTCTGAAGTTTCCCGCCGGCTTGCGGTTGTCTGCTTTCTTTTTCTTGGGACTGGAACATACAGCTGCAATATGCCCAATCCCTCCACAGTTAAAACAGATCACGTCCCCCCAGTCTTGTAGGGGAATGGGCACTGAAGCATCTGGGAACAACTCCTTCTTCGGTCCCTCTCTCTCAGGAACCCTTGAATCTTTTGTAACCAGGGAGGTCAGCATCTCTAACACCTGAGACATCTGCGATTTTAAAGCGTCTACTTCTGGGTCTCTTTCTTTTGTCATGCCCGAGTTGACTATCACTGGTGCAGCAGAAGTATGTGCGATCACTTGTTGATCCATCTGTAGTGACTCCTCGTCCCTAATAATTTTTATCAGATCAGAGTAAGTCAGTGACATCCCCCCTCCAGAGGTTTTCAGGTGAAGCCAGACTAGATCCGAGCGTAATGCTCACTTTAACACTTGCTTCATTCTTGCCGCATCTGTGTCTTGGGGCAACATCCCTTTCTTCAACACGATCTTACAAAGCATCTTGTTGAGTCTTCTTACATACTCTGAAAGCTTCTCATTCGGCTGTTGGAAAGTATGTTCGAATTGGTACACTAATTCTGTCACCTTCTCCAGCTGACCGAACTCCTCTTGTAACATGGCTAAACAGTCCTGAGCTGTGCAATCAACATTGCCAAACCGGAAGCTTTTCACCGCTTCTGCTGCAGCACCATTCAAACTTTCCATCACGCGCTGTCTCTTCTGCACTTCAGGCACCTCCCATGCCTCTACTGCTAGTAGTGCCTGCTCAACCCAGGTATCAAAATCTTCTTCCCCTACAGGGACAGGAAGCTTCCCTGAGAATGTCTTTAGTCTGCGGTAGCTAGCCTCTACATGTACCGTACTTGTCCTCTGACAATTTGCTAGCAGATCCCCTAAGGCGTTTATTAATTCTGGTTCTATGGTAGTGACCGGTGCCACCGGGGACGTCACCCTTTCTTTTCTTTCAGGTGAGACACGGGGTGTCCCTTGTGGTGATCCCGTTGGGGATGGTTCCGTCTTGACGGTTATTGCGTGCGCCAACTTATAAGTTCTATTGTCTGGGGTGTGCACACATCTGCGCTTAAAGGTTTCCGGCATTCCGTCCCACCATTCTATCAGCGCATACTGATATGAGATGTTTGGGTCTGACTTCATGTCCATCACCCATGGTGTACAATCTGGGGACATTGACACCACCAGTTTCTCGACTGATCTGGTTCTGTCTTAGCTGCTTCGCACCACGCTTTAACTTCTAACGGGTCCATGCCGGTACTTTTGGCGTGTTCACCTGCTGTATCAGGATCCCGGACTCGAGAGCCCCCATGTGTAGCGCTACCCCCAGTTAAGAGAGCCGCTGGTTTGATTTTCGGGCCCTGAGTACAACTCCACCAACCTCCGGCAATCTTGTATAGTCCCCTGTGGCACAGTTAGTCTAGGGGGTGTTTTCTATCGCAGTCTACACCTGGTAACATACACACTTTAACCCCAGATTAAGTATAAGCTCTATGAGTAATGATAACACAGTGATGCAAGTGGCAAGGTATAACAGCTTTACTTTAGGTTAAAATTGTATGGGTTAAAACATAACATGTAACTGGCTTACAGAGCCCTGCAGCAATAGATGGAATATATATATGGCAATAGCACAGCGTGGTAATCCACCACGTGCAGCTATTGCTATCTACACGCCCTATGGCGGCGCACTAAACAATATCCTACCTCCCCTCCCTAGTCAGGCCTGACATGGAATCAAACTCAGTCTTAAGAATAAAGACTTCTTTGCATGCAAACTTGAAATGGTGATGCACGTTCAGGAACAGTATTGTAATCCACAAAGTAGGCAGTCAAAAGGAACACTATGCTGGAGACCCTTTAACTCTGTCCTGCAACCGGTCTCCAGCAGAAACAGCAAACAAATGAACGGTGGGCCAAGGCAGTCTATAGGCCCAAACACAGTACAACCGATTGGATTGAGCAGGTGCTCGCTCACCACTCCGGACGCGATCCCAGTCCAGGACTTCCACCTGCTGTGTCTCCACACACAGCGTCCGCAACGATCGGGTCCCCGATCCAACTGATGTCCACAGCAAACTCTGTCAGGTGCCACCCAGGCTCCGCAGCGGGATGGAAGGCTCTTCGGAAGTTGCGCAAGGCCCCAGGCTTCAGGCCTTGCACTGCAGCAGATCCGCACAGGAAGAAGCTGTTTCTAGCAGCGCAGTGTCCAAAGAGGCTGAGCTCCACCTCGCCTCCTTCTTAAATAGTCCCTCCCATGAGTCTCTGCGGTGGCAACACTGCACCCTGGGTGCCAAACAGGACTCTGGGAGATGTAGTTCCAAGAGTCTTAAAGGAGACCCCGCTACACAAATAAAGGACAAAAAATAAAAATAAAAAAATCAACACTTGCTAGCAGAAGCAGTTAAAAGCAAAACTCCTGGTTTTTAACCACTTAAGCCCCGGACCAATACGCAGCATAAAGACCAGGCCCCTTTTTGCGATTCGGCACTGCGTCGCTTTAACTGACAATTGCATGGTCGTGCGACGTCGCTCCCAAACAAAATTGACGTCCTTTTTTTTCCCACAAATAGAGCTTTCTTTTGGTGGTATTTGGTCACCTCTGCGGTTTTTTTTTTTTGCACTATAAACAAAAATAAAGCGACAATTTTGCAAAAAATGCAAAATATTTTACTTTTTGCTATAATAAATATCCCCAAAAAATATATAAAAAAATTATTTTTTCCTCAGTTTAGGCCGATACGTATTCTTCTACATATTTTTGGTAAAAAAAATCACAATCGCCGTTTATTGATTGGTTTGCGCAAAAGTTATAGCGTTTACAAAATAGGGGGTAGTTTTATGGAATTTTTATAAACAATTTTTTTTTTTACTAGTAATGGCGGCGATCAGCGATTTTTTTTTGCGACTGCGACATTATGGCGGGCACATCGGACACTTTTGACACATTTTTGGGACCATTGTCATTTTCACAGCAAACAGTGCTATAAAAACTGGTTACTGTGAAAATGACACTGGCAGTGAAGGGGTTAACCACTAGGGGCGCTGAAGGGGTTAAGTGTGCCTAGGGGAGTGATTACTACTGTGTGGGCGTGGCTACGAGTGACACGTCACCAATCTCCGCTCTGATTACACAGAGTGGAGATCGGTGACATTGTCAGTAGGGGAGCGGGGAGATGTTGTGTTTACACTAACATCTCCCCGCTCCATGCCTCCGTGAGATGATCGCGGGGATCCCCGCGGCGATCGAGTCCGCGGGAACCGCGGTCCGACTCACGGGGGAGGCAGGGGGTCGCGAGCGCGCCACCGGCGGCGCGCACGCGACCCCGACGTCGGGCAGTTAAAGGGGACGTCCAGGTACGTGATTGTGCCTGTACGAGCCATTCTGCCGACGTATATATACAGTGGCTGGTCCTTAAGTGGTTAACTCTCCACTTTAGTTCAAAATTCCACTTATGTTCACAAAATCCACATGCAAGCCACCATCAGCAGGGAGCCAGCTCCAAGGGGAGTTTGTACAGACACTTATATACTCACCTGTGAACAATTAACCACTCCCCTTAATTAGCAGAAAGAAAAAAAAGCTGTTTGAAAAGTGTCAGAGAAAGGAGGGGGAAAAAAAAGGTATTTTTAAGCCCTGGTTCACACTGGTGCGATTTGACATGCGATTTGGCATGTCAAATCGCATGTCAAATCAGCGATATTTGCCGAAAATTGCCGGCAATGGCACCGTCCTAATCGGTTTCTGTACTATTGTTTGCCATTTCGGCCGTGATTGACATCTTTGCAGAAACCCGCACAGATGTCCCTGAAATCGCGGCTGAAATCGGCACTGCCAGCGAGAGTGAAATCGTGCGAGTTCAGCTGAACTCGCACGGCTTCACTCCCGCAGCCCAATGTGAACCTGGGCTAAAACTGATGAACGTATCTAATAAAGGACAAAAAATAAAAATAAAAAAATCAACATTTGCAAGTAGAAGCAGTTAAAAGCAAAACTCCTGGTTTTTAACTCTCCACTTTAGTTCAAAATTCCACTTATGTTCACAAAATCCACATGCAAGCCACCATCAGCAGGGAGACTTCAATACCAGGCACTTATACATCTTCCTGCCCAGGCCAATTTTTAGCTTTCAGCACTGTCGCAATTTGAATGACAATTGCGCGGTCATGCTACACTGTACCCAAACAATTTTTTTATCATTTTGTTCCCACAAATAGAGCTTTCTTTTGGTTGTATTTGATCACCTCTGCCATTTTTATTTTTTGCGCAATGAATAAAAAAAGACCGAAATTTTTTTAAAAAAAAGTTTTTATTTGTTTCTGTTAATTTTTTTGGTAAATAAGTACGTTTTCTTCTTCAATGACAGGCACTGAAATATCTGCACTGACGGGCACTGATAAGGCGGCACCGATGGGCACAGATGAGGTGGCACTGATGAGGTAGCACTGATGATGGGCACTGATAGGCGGCACTGATAGGCAACACTGATGGACACTGATAGGTGGCACTGGTATGCGGCACTGATGGGCACTCATAGGCGGCACTGATGGGCACTAATTGGCGGCACTGATGGGCACTTATGGGTGGCACTGATGGGTAGGTACATATGGGTGAAATGGATAGGTGGCACGGATGGGCACTGATGGTCACTGATAGGTGGGCACTGATTGGCAGGGATGGGCACTGATAGATGGCACTGATGAGTGGCACTGATTACTCTGGTGGGTGGCATTGCTGGGCATCATTGTTTTTTTAGTACTATAATGGTGCCAGTCAGTGCCCATTTGTGGGCACTGATTGGCATATGTTGGGCATATTTTGCACATATTTTGCACATGTGGATGGCCATGGGGGATGTACCTGGCCATCCACATGTTGAAGGCTTCCCTGGTGGTCCTGGCGGCCTCCCTGGTGGTCCAGTGTGGCCATCCGAGGGGGGGCTGCGCTGATAAACAATCAGCGCAAACCCCCCTGTCAGGAGAGCCGCCGATCGGCTCTCCTCTACTCGCGTCTGTCAGACGCGATTGAGGAAAAGACGATCAACGGCTCTTCCTGTTTACATCGTGATCAGCCGTGATTGGACACGGCTGATCACGTGGTAAAGAGCCTCCATTGGAGGCTCTTTACCCAGATCGGTGTAGCGGTTTGTCAGACTGACACACCGCACCACCGATCGCGGCGATGCGGCCGCGCGGCGGCTGGTATCCTGCTGGACGTCATATGACGCCCAGTCAGGATAACAGAACCACTTCCCGGATGTCAATCTGCTATTGACCGGGCGGGAAGTGGTTAATAGTTTTATTTAAGCCTAAGTCAAAAGGTTATTCAAGTATTAAATAAAGTCACTTCTAATTCAATATTGCCCCCTGGTGGTGGTAATATTAGGAGTCCAAAATGGCCGCCCAGACGAGTTTGTCATGGTTACATGGAAACAACCTGTCATTTGACATCATAAATTACGTAGTAGTGACACACACATACTTTTTGGGTGGGGTAAAAGAGTATACACATGACAGTGGAAAAAGAATCTTGAGAGGGGGAGAGATGAGACTGTGATGTGATACGGGGCGGGGTCAGCGAGTGGCATCACCCGGTGACCACGCCCCATGCCAATATACGTGGGTGCGCTCCGCGGGCAGAGCATTGTAGCGGCGGACAGCGACGAGGCAACATCGGACGGAGAGAAGAGGAAAGAAGACGACGATGAAGACTGGGATCCCGCTAGCAAAAGAGCTGGAAGAAGATAGTGGGGCGCCCGGCAGAAGGCAGAAAGAACCGGAGATCGTGGAGAAGGCACCGGAGAGCGGGAGAAGAACCGGAGAGCGCGGAGACGACACCAGAGAACAGAACAAGAGACCCCCCGAAGTCGGAAGAAGACGACGAGGAAGACCGGGACCCCGCTAGCAAAAGAGCTGGAAGAAGATAGCGGGGCGCCCGGCAGAAAGACCCCCGAAGACGGAAGAAGACGACGAGGAAGACCGGGACCCCGCTAGCAAAAGAGCTGGAAGAAGATAGCGGGGCGCCCGGCATGAAGACCCCCGGAGCTGCCTAATAAATTACTTTAAAAACCTGTGTTGTGTTTTTTTGACTTTTTTGCCACCAGGTGAATGGGTAGAGGTACGAAGTACCCCCTACTTATTCACATAGGGTGGGGGGCCGGTATCTGGGGTCCCCCTTATTAAAGGGGGCTCCCGGATTCCGATAAGCCCCCGCCCGCAGACCCCGACAACCAACGGCCAGGGCTGTCGGGAAGAGGCCCTTGTCCCCATCAACATGGGGACATCCTCCCCATGTTGAGGGCATGTGGCCTGGTACGGTTCAGGAGGGAGTGGGGGCCGCTCTCTCGTCCCCCCCTCTTTTCCTGCGGCCTGCCAGGTTGCGTGCTCGGATAAAGGGTCTGGTGTGGATTTTTAGGGGGACCCCCACGTTATTTTTTTTTAAGTTTGGCGCGGGGTTCCCCTTAAAATCCATACCAGACTTGAAGGGCCTGGTATGGATTTTTAAGGGGACCCCCACGCGATTTTTTTTTAAGTTTGGCGCGGGGTTCCCCTTAAAATCCATACCGGACCTGAAGGGCCTGGTATGGATTTTGGGGGGACCCCCACGCCATTTTTTTTCCATTTTGTTGGGGGGGGCCCCTTTGAATCCATACTAGACCCAAGGGCCTGGTATGGACCTGGGGGGGGGACCTCACGCTGTTTTTTTTCTAGATTTTTTTTTTTTAGAGCCGGCAATGTTTATTTTTTTGGACATTTCCTTTAACAACCAGCTATAAACAGGTTAAAAAAATAAATAAAAAATTGCCGCAAAATCGCGGTACTTGCGTTTTGGATCTGGGTCCATTGAATTCTATTACATCCAAAACACTGTTTTTGGCCTGGAAAAAAACATCTGCAGTTGCGTTTAACATCGTTTTTCACAAAGCCTAAAAATGCCTTCAGACGCCAAAGATTTCCCTGTTTCAGACGCGGTACCGGCGCTTAGCCGCATTTTAGTTTAGAAGCGTTTTTAAAGTGACCTCTTTTTTTACATTGATAAACTCAAAAATTATGAGGAAAAAATGAGGAAAAACCATATATATATATATATATATATATATATATATATATATATATATATTTATATCAAAAAAATAATGAAATTGCTTCCATTGCATTGTGGACAATCCACAACTTGGGGCAGGTGACGTGGCAAGTGGACAATCCACAACTAGGGGCAGCTGACGTGGCAAGTGGACAATCCACAACTTGTGGCAAGTGACGTGGCAAGTGACACGCTAAATACAAGTACACTGCTGCTCTCTCAGCTGCTGATACTCACTCTGGTCTCACAAAATAGCTGAAATCGTTAATAATACTGTTTTTGGAGCTTAGGGCGGCTCCTTATGATGTTTCCTAACTAAACGCATATAGACGCAAATGTGGTAAAACGCGGCATGCAAACGCCACAAAGCGCGCCTTTCTAAACGCCCCTTTCAACCTTAGTTCTGAACACTTTGCACCAGCGTCCCGTGTACATGGGGCATAAAAACGCCTATGCCATTTACAGCTCAAAAACGCCATGGTGGCCATGAGGCCATAGGCTAACATGGAGAGCCGTTTTTAAGCTGCAAAAAACGCTCAAACAAGCGGCTGGAAAAACGTCCGTGTGCATGTAGCCTTATATTAACCACTTGCGCACTGGCCACTTAAACCACCTTCCTGCCCAGACCAATTTTCACATTTCAGCGCTGATGCACTTTGAATGACAATTGCGCGCTCATACAACACTGTAACCCAATGAAAATTTATTATTTTTTGGTACACAAATAGAGCTTTCTTTTGGTGCTATTTGATCATCTCTGCGTTTTTTTTTCTATAAATACAAAAGACCGACTAAAAAAAAAAAAATTGGATATTTTAACCACTTCAGCACTGGGCCTATTCTGGCACTTCTCTCCTTCATGTAAAAATCATAAATTTAGGGCTAGAAAATTACTTCAAAACCCCAAACATTATATATCTTTTTTTAGCAGACACCCTAGGGAATAAAATGGCGGTCATTGCGCAATATATTTTCAAACGCCTTTTCTTTTTAAAAAAAATGGTTTCATGAATTTAAAAAAATTACAAAACAGTAAAGTTAGCCCAGTTTTTTGGGATAATGTGAAAGATGTTGTTATGCTGAGTAAATAGATACCTAACATGTCACACTTTAAAATTGCGCACACTCATGGAATGACACCAAACTTCAGTACTTAAAAATCTCCCTAGGCGATGCTTTCCAAATTTTTACACGTTACCATTTTCGCATTACAGAGGAGGTCCAGTGCTAGAATTGTTGCACTCATTCTAACGCACGCAGCAATACCTCACATGTGTGGTTTGAACGGTGTTTACATATGTGGGAGGGACTTACGTGTGTGTTCGCTTCTGAGCGCGAGCTACCGGGGACATGGGCATTTTTTTTTTTTTTTATTTTTTTTTTTTTGTTTTTTACTTTTTTGTATTTCTTACTCTTTTTTTTAAACTTTTTTGTTTTTTTGATCACTTTTATTCCTATTACAAGGTATGTAAACATCACTTGTAATAGGAATCTTTTTTTTTTTGTTTACAAACGTTTTTTTTATTTGGGTTAAAAGGTGGTACAAAACCGACATGACAAAAGTAAAAAATCAATTCCATAGCGTCAGATATACATATGGAATGTATAAAGTAGAAACGTAGAAATACAATTTGCATCATATATATACATGTAAGAAGGAAGACTGGCTCTATAAACGAAGTTACAGTGATGTGCATATATGTTTGAACCAAAAATTAAGGAGAGGCATGTTGATCTGGGTTAAGGAACTCCTTGCTATGTGCGACCCAGGGGTCCCATTTTTGTTTATAAACCTGATTTGTGTTCCGAACAGTATGATAGATTTTTTCCATCAAAATTATATTATTGATTCTAGTTTTGAGTTGTGTTAAAGGAACTGATGGGGATTTCCAATGGAAAGCAATTAACCAGTGGACTGCTACGCATATAGTATGTATTAGTCTAATACCTTGAGTAGAGAGTCCTATAATGGGTGAGAATAGAAGGCAATTATGTAAGGTCAAGGTGATGTTCTTATCTGCAATTTTAGAGGCAAAATTCTCCAACTGCTTCCAGATATGAGTGATTTTTTCACAGCTCCAAAAGATGTGTGTAAGAGAGCCGGTGGAGTTGCATCCTCTGAAGCACAAAGGGGAGACGGTAGGAAAAATGGTGTGAAGTTTAATAGGGGTATAGTACCATCTAGTGAATAGCTTCAACGCTGTCTCTTTAATGGCTATAGACTTGGTACTTTTGTGCAAATTGTTGATGCAGTTGTCCCAGTTCACAGAAGGATATGTGAAGCCTACCTCCTGTTCCCATTTCATCATGTATGGAAGTTTGTTCGTGTCTGTGTTGATAAGTAGGTTGACGTATACTTCCGAGATGAAACCTCTCTTTCTGGGGGATTTAAGACAGAGGGTCTCGAAAAAGGATGGGGGTTGTATATTCGAGGTTTGAAAATACGTGTCAAAAAAATGTTTGATCTGAGAAAATCTATTCCATTCAGTTTCAGGAATTTGGGATTTAGAGATAAGAGAGGGGAGGGAAATGAAGTTTGTACCATCTATAAAATTGGAAAGGGATGTAAGGTTATTGTCTATCCACCAAGAGAAGTCTGTTGGGACCCATGCAGCTCGGGGAAATTTAGGGTCGCTTATAAAAGATGCATGTGGAGGGGTTTTGGACTTAAGATTAAATTTCTGGTTGTATGTTTTCCATAATTGGTATGACTGTGAGACTATTTGATTTAAGGGGTCAATAGAATAGTTTGGAATTTTGTTTCCCCACAGTAAACTTGAGATGGAGAATGGCAAGATGGAGTTCTTTTCAAAATCAACCCATGGAACTTTTGGGACAGGTCCTCTTTATGGAGAGATGCAGGGTCAATAAGACCCCACATCTCTCCTTCATCTCTATGCTTCCCATCCGGCGCCGGCCAATTCCTTCTCCGAGCCCCAGATGATAGTTGGCAGTGATGGGCATTGATAGGTGGCACTGGCAGGGGCTACTGATTGTCACATAATTGCCTCTTCCTCTTCGGGCCCAATGTCCCTTGCACATAAGCCGGTGATTTCCTTTTTTTATGCTCACGCTGTCAGCACAAGGAGAAAATAAAAACCATTACCCAGTTTTTGTTTACATCACGTGATCAGCTGTCATTGGCTGACAGCTGATCACATGGTAAAGGGCAGGGATCGGCCCCTTACTTGGATCTGTCATCACCCGAGTCTCAGTGACTCGGTGACCACAGCGCGCGCGAAGGGGAGGACGTCTATTGACGGACTCCTGGCAATTGAGGACCGTGCTGTGGCCGTCGATCAGTTATAGCGCTGATCTCAAGTGATTAAAGAGGGTCTAAATGGGCCATTGACATGCATCACAATTCAACTTAGGAATGTGTCTTTGCAAAGTTAAACTAAATTAAATCCTTTCTTATTTTTGCTTGGGGATAGAGTGCAGAGGGATTACAAGTCTAGACAGTTTTTGGGGATGTCTGCACCCCTGATAGGGTGAAGACAACTCCCAAATTTGGCCACTTTATCCTTCCAAATAATTCGCTTCCTGTCACATAGCCACACAGGAAGTGAGGGTAAATCCCTACCAATGTCTTTCCTTGGGGACACACAGGTCAATCTAAATACTTTCCCCATTATGTACATTGCACTCCAGCATTTTTGCGGGGTAGACCCCAAATTATTAGGTATTTTGGACTTTTGGGGTTTATTTACTAAAGGCAAATCTACTTTGCACTACAAGTGCACTTACTGGATATCCGAGGGGGACATGCAAGCAAACAAAAAAAAACACCATCTTTGCTTTTACATGATTGGATGTTACAATCACCAGTGATCCCTCAGATTTTCAGCAGCTACTCTTTTACTGCAGAGTGGATTTGTCTTTACTAAACCCCAAACTACCCAATGATTTGGGGTGTACACAACAAAGTGCTAGAGTGCAATTTGCTTAATGGGGACACTAGTTAGATTGATCTGTGTGTCCCCAAGAAAAGACATTGGTAGGGTTTTACCTTCACTTCCTATTTAGCTGTGTGACAGGAAGTGAAGCCAATTTTACCAAAAGGGGACACAAAGCCCAACCTAAAAAAAACAAAAAAACAAGCAGGGGTTCTAACACTTACTTTGTTTCCCTCAAAATGCCCACAATTAGAATCGGATTGCCTTGAGCTATTTTTAAGTGCAGTGCTCTAAATCAGTGCTTCTCAAGTACCCCCAACAGGCCATGATTGCAGGTGTTCCTTCATCTTGCACATGTGCTTTAAATCACAGTCAATGGTTTTGAATTTTGGGCAGCAATTCTTGATAAGATAAATTCACAAAACATGTCCTGTTGGGGTTACTTGAGGACTGAGGCTGAGAACCACTGCAGTAAAAAGGAAAATTGAATACTTACCGCTCTGTATTTTTCATTTCCTGGTGATTATCCATGGCAGCACACAATACATGCATATGCTAGCATGAAGGCATTAGGGTAGACAAATCACACCTGTTTTGTTTTGACATGCCAATCAGCTGTCACATTTGTTGCAAAGAAAACGCAAAACAAACCTCAAAACTTTGCATCAAATTTTATTGGTCAACAAAACAAAGTGAAGCCAAAATAAAAAACATGGTCAATTTGAAACAGTTACAGACTCACAACATCTTGAGAAATATTTGGCAAAATAATGCAGCACAGACAATTAAATCAAAGTGAACAAACGACACACATTAACAACATCAAAATTATTTCAGGGGAACATTTCCCCCCCCCCCACAAAATACAATCCACAAAATTAAAACAAACACCTGTTTTGCAAAGACATAACAAATAAAATACATGTGTTACAAACTCGATAAGGACACCAAAATGTACTTTTTGCCCCCCACACACACGCACACAAGGGAGAGGATGCTATCTGCGAGCTTTACATAACATAGGTTTGTGTGCTAATGAGGCAATTGAAAACACATGCACAGTCCATGAAACACCCAAAATGCAAGTTCACCCAATGTAGAGACTGAACTTCAAAGTGGCTACACCTGTTAAGGATGTCCTTCAATTACTAACCCATAAAAACACTCTCTGAGCATGCCCAGAAATATCCAGGTGCTGTTCACACACAAAAAGCACCAACAAAAAATCTAACTGCCTGGGCATGCTCAGTCAGAACAACACAAATGCAGCTAGCAGAAATTACCCCCCCCCCCCTGTCCAAAATTAAGCACATCATCCAGCATGCTACAAAATTAGAGATGGGACAATCACCCCCCCCCCACACCCTACCAACAAATACCATTGCAGTCTATGGGAACTGACTTGTTAATTTTGCTAGTCCCCACTTGGCTGGCTTATCTTCTAGTTATTGGCCTTAAAATGGGGGCCCAGGTCCCACCCTAAGGGACATATATCAATGTCACCAATTCGGACAACACCAAAAACAAAACAAGGAGAAGTGCCTTTAAATATGCCAAATTGCTTAAGGGTCATTTCACACCACATGCAGTCCATTGCGTTTTTTATGCATCAAAAATGCATGGAAAGTTGGTTATATGGTTCTAAATGGCAGTGTTTGTTCCAGTGCATTCCAGTTCCACAAAAAAGTAGAACATGCTGCATTTTACCTGCACTGGACTGTACTGGAACGCAGCAAAACGCATCATAAACACACTGGAACACACTTGTCCTTATCTATGGTTAATAAAAAAGAGGGGTGAAAAAAAGCACTGGACTGCATCAAAAACGTACCAAAAATGCACTAGAACGCATTAAAAACGTGCATGCAAAAAAGCACTTGGAATGCATCCGGATTGCGTTTCTATGGTGTGAACTGGCCCTAGTTCACACCATAGAAACGCAGTCTGGATGCGCTCCAGGTGCTTTTCTGCATGCACGTTTTTGACACGTTCCAGTGCATTTTTGATGCGTTTTTGATTCAGTCCAGTGTTTTTTCCCCCCTCTTTTCACTTAGGACAAGTGTGTTGCAGTGCGTCTTTGGTGCATTTAGGTGCGTTCCGGTGCATTCCAGTGCGTTTTTGGTACGTTCCGTTGCGTTTTTGATGTGTTTTACTGCGGCCCAGTACAGTTCTGTACCTAAAAAATGCAGCATGATCAATTTTTTTTTTCCTTTCTGAAACGCACTGGAATGGACTGCAGTGGTGTGAACTATGCCATTGGCATTAATGTGATCAACTTTCTTTGCTTTTTTCATGCATCAAAAAAACGCACTGCACTGCATCCGGTGTGAACTGGCCCTAAATATCATACCTGGGGGGTGTCTATAGTATGCCTGTAAAGTAGCGCATGTTTTCCATGTTTATAACAGTTCAAGACCAAAATGACATTTCTAAAGTAAAATAATAGTCATTAAAAAGTACTCGCGGCTGTAATGAATTGCTGGTTCCCGTCAATACAGATAAAAGTCATTGAAAGTCTTTGAAAAAAAAAAATACGGGGTCCCCCAAATTCCATTACCAGGCCCTTCAAGTCTGGAATAGATATTAAGGGGAACCCTGCTGCAAATTTTAAAAAAAATGCGTGCGGTTCCCCCAAATATCCATACCAGGCCCTTCAGATCTGGTATGGATTTTAAGGGGAACTCCACCCCAAATTAAAAAAAAAATGTCGTGGAGTCCCCCCAAAAATCGACACCAGACCCTTATCCGAGCATGCAACCTGGCAGGTCGCAGGAAAAGAGGGGGGGACGAGAGAGCGCCCCCCCTCCCTCCTGAACCGTACCAGGCCTCATCCCCACAACCCTTGCCCGGTGGTTGTGGGGGTCTGCGGGCGGGGGCTTATCGGAATCTGGAAGACCTCTTTAACAAAGGGGACCCCCAGATCCCGCCCCCCTGTGTGAAATGGTAATGGGGTACAAATGTACCCCTACCATTTCACAAAGAAAGTGTCAAAAATGTAAAAAATTACAATAGCCGGTTTTTGACAATTCCTTTATTAATGTCTTCTCTTTTCTTCCATCTTCTTCTTCCACCTTCTTCTTTTCTCCATTCGGGTTTCTTCCTCTTCATCTTCATCTTCATCTTCAGTGTTCTCGTCCGCATCTTGCTCCGGCTTCTTCTTCCCTTCTTCTTTCTCCGGCCGCTCCGTTTGAATTCGAGGTTCCCGCTGTGTGACACTTCAGTTCTTCAGTTCTCCTCTTGTTCCGCTGCCACCCAGTGACCCTGCCCCCCTCTGACGCACATGGATTTCACGGGGACTTTCCCCGTGGTGTCAGAGGGGGGCAGGGTCACCGGGTCTCAGCGGACCAAGAGGAGAACTGAAGAACTGAAGCGTCACACAGCGGGAACCTCGAATTCAAACGGAGTGGCCGAAGAAGGGGAAGAGGAAGCTGGAGCAAGATGCGGACGAGAACACCGAAGGAAGAAGGAAGAAGGAAGAGGAAGAGGAAGATGAAGAGGAAGAAACCCGAATGGAGAAAAGAAGAAGATGGAAGAAGAAGCTGGAAGAAGAAGATGGAAGAAACGAGAAGACATTAATAAAAGAATTGTCAAAAACCGGCTATTGCCATTTTTTACACTTTCTTTGTGAAATGGTAGGGGTACATTTGTACCCCATTACCATTTCACACAGGGGGGTGGGATCTGGGGGTCCCCTTTGTTAAAGGGGTCTTCCAGATTCCGATAAGCCCCCCGCCCGCAGACCCCCACAACCACCGGCAAGGGTTGTGGGGATGAGGCCCTTGTCCCCATCAACATGGGGACATCCTCCCCATGTTGAGGGCATGTGGCCTGGTACGGTTCAGGAGGGAGGGGGGCCGCTCTCTCGTCCCCCCCTCTTTTCCTGCGGCCTGCCAGGTTGTGTGCTCGGATAAGGGTCTGGTGTGGATTTTTGGGGGTACTCCACTCCAAATTTTTTTTTTAAATGGTGTGGAGTTCCCCTTAAAATCCATACCAGATCTGAAGGGCCTGGTATGGATATTTGGGGGGACCTGCACGCATTTTTTTTTAAATTTGCGGCAGGGTTCCCCTTAATATCCATTCCAGACCTGAAGGGCCTGGTAATGGAATTTGGGGGGACCCCACGCTTTTTTTTTTATATCAATGACTTTCAATTACTTTTCTCTATATTGCCGGGAGCCGACAATTCATTATAGCCGCGGGTGCATTTAAATGCCTTTTTTTTCCCTTTAGAAATGTCATTTTGCAGGCGCACTGGCAAGTTAAGAGCTGCGCCTGTTCAACTTATGCATATTGAGTTATGTGACTTGACATTTACGAAGATCTTGGCGCGTTTGAACAAGTAAAATTTCCGTGCTGAGCTAAAAAAAAAACCTTGCAGCTCTAAACCTAATTGCCGGCGCAGCGGGCTGGTTCTGAAAAAGTTACTTTCTCACAATATTTTGGGCATGTTTGTTATTTGGGCAGGTGTCACTATACTTCCTCACATCACCCCACATCGCCCCCATTATATTGCCACTTCCAGCTTCTTTATATTTAGATTTTAAGATGCCGTGCGCCAGGTCCTTAGTGGCGCACTGAGCGCCTCCTCCCGTCCGCCGAGAACACTATAGTAAATGGGAAATAGCACTGCGCAACCGGCGCTAATGTTTTGTAAATACCAAAACAGCCGTTGCGCGCGCAGATGCGCCGATACTCATGGCGCAAACGTTTCGTAAATCAGCCCCGTTGTAACAAGAGCTTGTGGTAAAATTTATTATCATCTGTATCACCCATATATTTGAAATTATAGATCTTTTTGTATAACACCAATTATATCTGATATTATTTTACATTGAGTTTTATTTAATAAATATATATATATTTAGCATATTGTTGTACTCACTTGTCTTCAAACTAGCATGGATAAACAAACTTGAATTGATTGGTTGTATTGTGGAAAAAATTGAAAATCTCCTTAAACACAGATTTTGTATAATCCCATAAATATAATACTGTTTTAATATTTCAGTATAAACATCTGACAGCATGTTAGAAGGAAGGTCTGGGTTGATCCTACGGAGAATACGAAAAGACCAACTATACCGCGGTGCCAGTTTCAGTGAGGGAACATGGAGTCAAAGGTTATGAGATGACAGCCAGACCCTCTCCCCAACTTGGTTGGAAGGCGCAGGTAGGCGTCGGCGGTCAGTAAGGAGTCTGTATCTCTCACTGGCACGTCGCTAGGACTCTTAGACCTGCACCCAAGTGGAACAAAGATCACAGAGATGCTCCTCTAATGCAGGAATTCTTCGAGGAACAAATGTGTCAGGCAACATGGATGGCTGGAACCCATAATTTGCTATAAACAGAGACAATCTGAAAGCGGCATTGATGGCACTATTGTGAGAAAACTCCGCCCAAGGTAAGGATCAGTTGTTATGGTGGTCAGAAATATAGCAACATAGAAACTGCTCCAAGGCATGATTAGCTCATTATGCGGCCCCATTGGACTGCGGGTGATACGTTGAGGAGAAAAAAAGCTAAATTCCCAACTGTGCACAAAAGGCTCGCCAAAACCTGGACACAAACTGACTACAACTGTCAGAGATAATAACCTTGGGTAGCCTATGTAACCAAAAGCTCTCCTGAGCAAAAATAGATGGCAGTTCTTTGGATGTTGGCAACTTCTTAAAGAGGAAGTAAACCCCAGACTTTATATTTAATATTAACAACCTGCAATATATTTATAAGTTCTACACATTAAAATGTCACAAAAACGAGCATTGGAAATACCTTTTCTATTATCGTCCATGGACTGACACAGCCTCTCTTACACTTTACCCGTGGGTTATGTCCCTGCTTGCAGGAGAAGACCTAGGCAGAATGTGAAATGTTATACATACATTCTAAAAAGCCAGAGCTGAACAGCCCCGCCCAGGGGGGCGGTCCCTCCGGACATAACCCTCCCACTGCAGTCAGCAGACCTCAGTTTTTTTCTGCCTAGCAGAAGGAGAAAACGTGGCTCTCTCAGGAGCCAGTCTTCTGACCTATTTTTTTCCTTTTTGGAACTTTTTCTTGTTTTATTTTTTGATACTTCTATCAACTGTCGGCTGGGCAACAGGTTGGGTACAAGATATCCTCGTAGTCTTCCCTGTCCGACCATCGAGCGTGCTGATCCTCGCCTTGTGTGCGTGGGACTCAGTTCACGGCATGCCCCACGACTCCAGGGGTGGTCGGTGGGCTTTCATGATACGCGGTCCTCTCAAGATTGAACAGTCCTGCTGTATCTTTTGCGGTGGACCGGGCCGACAGCTACTCAGTACCGCACTGTGATAGTCCTGTCAGAAACACACCAGTGGGTCCCTCAGAGGACGGGTAAGTAGTCTCTCCTGCCTGCAGGTGAGTACATGCTGTGTGTTTCTCTGTGTGGGGGATTTTCCCTGTCTCCCCCTGTTTTATTGTCCCTCTCTGTCACCATTGCTGGCGCTGTGCTGTGTGGGGTGCCTGGGGGTCATACTGTCCTGGGGGGGGGGCTCATGGTGGTCTGCATGTCACTGGGGCTGTTTTCTGGGAGTTTTGGGGCCTGGGCGCCCTTTGGTGCCATGTTTGTGCTTCCCAATTCACTTTGCATTGGCGGCCATCTTGCCGTGGATTGCCTGAGCACATTGCGGCAGCCATTTTCTTGAAGCCGCGCGCGGTTTTTGCATGTGTTTGGCCTTTAGCGCTGCATAGGAATGGCGCAAATCTCCTCACTCTCCCTCACAGCTCACTTGCGCTGATACAGCGCGGTGCAGGCAGTGGAACCAAGCGGTCCTGGTCCGGGTTGGTGAGTCCCCTGGGCATTCCCCTACTCAGTCAGCACAGCACAGGTGGACTTTTTTTCTGAGGAGTCTCAGAGAGGGACAATTATGGAGTCTATGTCACCAGCTTCCCCATGCATGTCAGAGGCAACAGGCAGTGCTCCAGCACCTGCGGATCCCTATGGACCAGTTGTCGGCAGTCCTGGAATCATTTCTTACCAGGATGGAAGCGGTGTGCGAGCACAAGGGAGAAAAAAAGCGCCCTCTCCCCACATTATCTTCACAAGGGGAGTGCTCTGATTCAGATATGGGCCTAGCTGCTGCTGCTCAGGACCCTAGCTCTGAATATTTTGATGGTTTTGAACAGGCCATTCCTTGTGAGGAAGACTCCGGTTCTGAGTCAGTAAATGACAGGGTGCTTGTTAGTGAACTCATTGAGGCTGTGAGGGACACTCTCAAGCTGAATGCTGCGGGTGCGGAACCTCAGGCGGAGGCAGTCTCCTTTGGTTCTTTTAAGGCCAAGCCTTCTAAAAAGGTTTTTCCATATGCACCTTTCTTTGATCAGTTCATTGACCAGGTTTGGGATAAGCCGCAGAAGACTTTTATGGTCCCGCGGCATTTGTCTATCAGATACCCCTTTGAAGAAGCCCTACTTAAAAAGTGGGCTTCTCCCCCAGTGGTCGACCCTCCGGTCGCCCGTTTGAACAAGGCCACCACTCTCCCGATGGAGGGGACTCCTGCATTTAAGGACCCCACTGACAGGAGGTCAGAAGTGGTGAGCAGAGCCATGTTTGCCTTGTTGGGATCCGCCTTACGGCCTGTTGTAGCGGCGACCCTTGTGTCTCAGACACTCACGGAATGAGCAAAAAAATTTGCACCAGACTGTGCAGGAGCATAATCTTCCTCCAGACACCATTGCTCTGGCCCACCAAATGGTGCAGGGCCTGATATCCAGGGCCTCTGTTTCTGCGGTGGTGTTGCGTCGTCTTATCTGGTTAAAATGCTGGTCTGCAGACCTAGCCTCTAAGAAGCTCCTTACTGATCTGCCCTTTAAGGGTGGTAGACTTTTTGGTGCTGCTCTGGATGACATCATCAAGGATGTCACGGGACGTAAAAGCACTCTTGTTCCTCAGACTATCAAGGGTAAGGAGGCCCGCCGTAAACCGGGTCCTTCCTTTCCAGCAAAAAAGTTTTTTTTATTTGTCAGTCAGAGTCCACGGGTAAGCCCTCCCAGACTGACAACAGTGCGGCTGGTGGACACAAGAGTCCTTGGGTGCAAATGCCGAACAAAGCGGCTCCCAAGCCCGCCTCCGCGTGAAGTATTGCCCCCGCCCGACTCTGGGGTGGGGGGACGACTTCGCAGGTTCACGGATCGGTGGACCTCCCGGATCTCCGACCGGTGGGTGTGCGAGGTGGTCACCTCAGGATACAGGATAGAGTTCCGTTCCGGGCCCCCAGACAGATTCTTTCCCTCAAATCTCCCTCTCCTTCCCGCCCGTCGGGCGGCCCTCTTAGGGGCCGTACAGGATTTGATCAGGTCCGGAGTGATTGTGCCGGTTCCGTCACAGTAGAGGTTTCAGGGGTTCTACTTGAATCTGTTTGTTGTCCCAAAAAAGGACGGGGTTCGGCCAATCCTGGACCTCAAGGCCCTGAATGCCTTTGTGAAGGTGCGAAAGTTCCACATGGAATCCATTCGCACGGTGATCGCTACACTCCATCAAGGGGATTTTCTGGCGTCCTTGGACATCAAGGACGCCTACTTGCATGTTCCGATCTGCGCAAGTCACCAGAAGTTTCTGCGCTTTGCGATCGGCGAAGTTCACTATCAATTTGTGGCTCTTCCCTTCGGCCTAGCCTCGGCACCAAGGGTGTTTACCAAGGTGCTTGCTCCGGTTCTAGCTTTGCTGAGACAGCGAGGCATTGCTATCGTGGGCTATCTGGACGATCTTCTTCTAAGAGCAGACAATGGCTCAGAATTAGAAGAAAGTGTGACTATCGTCAGTCAGACCCTCAGGGACTTCGGGTGGCTCCTGAAGAAGTTGGTCCTGATCCCGACTCAGCGTTTGGAGTATCTAGTTCTGATCCTGGACTCCTTGGAGGCGAAGGTATTCCTACCTCCGGAGAAGTTACTGACACTTCAGTCTGCAGTGCGGGTCCTGACGTCCCTAAAATGGTCGTCAATCCGTTTTTGCATGAGAGTCCTGGGACTCATGGTGTCCTCGTTCGAGGCTGTTCTGTATGCCCAATCACACACACGGGCATTAAAGAAAGAGATCCTGTCCACTTGGAACAAATCCCAGTTGTCCTTGGATCTTTAGATCCAGGGGAGTCACCCAGTCAAGGCGTCCCTGGCGTGGTGGTTGAGGGCCCCGGCTCTTCGGTCCGGGAAGTCGTTCCTCCCCATCCAGTGGACGGTGATCACGACGGACGCCAGCCTGACGGGCTGGGGTGGAGTCTGGGGAGTCCTGTCAGCCTAAGGGCTTTGGACTCCGGACGAAGCCTGTTTACCGATCAATGTTCTGGAAATACGGGCAATCAGACTGTGCCTCTCCTCGTGGTCAGAGAGACTACAGGGTCGCTCCCTCAGGATCCAGTCAGACAATGCCACGGCGGTGGCGTATGTCAACCATCAAGGGGGGACTCGGAGGTCGCCCGCATCCTAAGGTGGGCCGAAAGAAGCGTACCGGCTCTGTCGGCCGTCTACATTCCGAGCGTAGACAATTGGCAGGCGGACTGAGTTGCCAGACGCTGGACCAGGGAGAGTGGTCCTTGCACCCGGAGGTTTTTAAAATTCTGTGCCGGCGGTGGGGCACACCTGATGTGGACCTGATGGCCTCTCGACTCAATCGCAAGGTGTCGAGGTTTGTGGCCAGGTCCAGGGATCCTTGGGCGGATGCCTCGGATGCGTTGGTGGTCCCATGGGGTCATTATCACCTGATATATGTTTATCCTCCGCTGCAGCTGCTTCCTCGCCTGCTGCGCAGGGTGGCAACCGAGGGGATTCCGGTGATCCTCATTGCTCCGGATTGGCCTCGGCGTCATTGGTACGCCGATCTGGTACGTCTCGTTGCGGACGTTTCTTGGCGGTTGCCAATGAGGGAGGAGCTTCTGTCTCAAGGTCCTATATTTCATCCTGCTTTACAGTCTCTGGCTTTAACGGCATGGCTATTGAAAGCCAGGTGCTGAGAGACCGAGGTCTCTCGGATTCGGTCATTTCAACCATGTTAAAGGCACAGAAGTCTTCCTCCAGAAAGATATATCACCGTACCTGGAAAGCTTACATCGCTATGTGCGAAGAGCTGGACTGGCGTCCACGGATGTATTCCGTCCCCAGAATCCTGCGGTTCTTGCAGCGTGGTGTAACCCAAGAGCTCGCTTTGAGAACCAGTAAGGGTCAGATTTCGGCCTTGGCTGTCTTCTTTCAGCGACCGCTAGCGGGTCATTCCTTGGTTAGCACCTTTGTGCAGGGGGTTCGCCATGTGCTCCCTCCTGTTAAACCTCCTCTCCCTCCTTGGGATCTGAATTTGGTGCTCTCGGTTCTCCAGGAACCTCCCTTTGAAAATATCAGAGATATTCCTCTCTTGATCTTGTCTCAGAAGGTGGCCTTTTTAGTGGCCATTACTTCTGTTAGACGGGTGTCTGAGTTGGCTGCCTTGTCCTGCAAGTCGCCCTATTTGGTCATCCATAAGGCAGTGTTGCGTCCGCGACCTTCTTTTTTGCAAAAGGTGGTCTCGGCCTTTCACCTAAATGAGGACATTGTCCTCCCGTCCTTGTGTCCTCACCCATCGCATCGCCGGGGAGTTTGCGCTTCACACATTGGATGTGGTACGTGCCTTGCAAGTGTACCTGTCTGCTACTGCTTCTATTCGGAAGTCTGACTCACTGTTTGTGTCTGTCTCTGGTCCAAAACAGGGCCAAGCGGTTTCGTCTGCCACCATTTCTAGGTGGATCAGACAGACCGTTATACAGGCCTATGCCCTCAAGGGGTGGGCGCCTCCCTTTCCGGTTACGGCGCATTCCACCAGGGCAATTGGTGCTTCCTGGGCTTTCCGACATCAAGTGTAGGTTGCACAAGTGTGCAAGGCGGCGACCTGGTCGTCCGTTCATACCCTTTCTAATTTCTATAAGGTTGATGTGGCTGCATCTTCGGATGCTTCCTTCGGCCGCAAGGTGTTGCAGGCCGCTGTTTAATGTTGCAACTCCTCCATTGAGGAGCTCTGCCTTGTTTGGAGTGAAGTTTTTGGTTTTCCATTTATACTGCTCCCATCCCTCTTGACACTGCTTTGGGACATCCCACGGGTAAAGTGTAAGAGAGGCTGTGTCAGTCCATGGACGATAAGAGAAAATAGGATTTTTGTACTCACCGTAAAATCCGTTTCTCTGACGTCCATGGACTGACACAGCACCCACCCTTCTTTTTCAAAGTTTGTACTGCTTTGTTACGAACTGAGGTCTGATGACTGCAGTGGGAGGGTTATGTCCGGAGGGACCGCCCCCTGGGCGGGGCTGTTCAGCTCTGGCTTTTTAAAATGTATGCATAACATTTCACATTCTGCCTAGGTCTTCTCCTGCAAGCTGGGACATAACCCACGGGTAAAGTGTAAGAGAGGCTGTGTCAGTCCATGGACGTCAGAGAAACTGATTTTACGGTGAGTGCAAAAATCCTATTTTTTTGGTTTGATAAAATATTTCTTCTTCGGAATCGGTTGTGCCATCTTAACTATTGATTGCTGGCTCTTGTGTCATTTCTGCCCTTCCTTTCCTTCCCTGTCTAAATCTTGTGTGTAAACCAAGCCTCTGTCTCGTTTCCCATTACTATGGCAACTGTGCTAATGCGTTCATAGCTGCAAATCACCTCCATAGGAGGTATTATATTGTAGTGAACAGCAGTGCTGGGACAAGGTCAGCTAGGGCCCAGGGCAAACATACCAAAACTGTACCCCCCCAAAATGTGTCAGCAAGCCCCCCTCCCCCCTAAAAAAATTCCCCCCTTCGAATACACATCCTTTCACCCAGGCCCGGACTGGGACAAAAAATAGGCCCGGGCATTTTAGACTGAGCAGCCAACTTTTCCAGAGGGACTGGGGGGGGGGGGCTTGGGTAGACATTCGAGGGGGTGGCTGGTGTCGGTCTTCTAACTGCAATGTGCAGGGACACTGTGATATAAAGGGGACTGTACTGTAAAGGGGCACTGCAATGATTACAGTGCAGTCCCCTTTATATTACGATGTCCCAAACCTATTGTGGCCATACAATGCTAGTACTGTCTGTCTCCTATTGTGCCCACACTGCCCAGTGACACTGACCTGCTCTCTCTCTGGTGGTGCTGGACAGCATGGCGCTCTCTCTCTGGTAGTTCTGGACAGCGTAGTTCTCTTTCTGGTGGTGCGGGTACAGCATGGCTCTCTTTCTGGTGGTGCGGGTACAGCGTGGCTCTCTCTGGTGGTGCGGGTACAGCGTGGCTCTCTCTGGTGGTGCGGTTACAGCGTGGCTCTCTCTCTGGTGGTGCGGGTACAGCATGGCTCTCTCTCTGGTGGTGTGGGTACAGCGTGGCTCTCTCTCTGGTGGTGCAGGTACAGCGTGGCTCTCTCTCTGGTGGTGCAGGTACAGCGTGGCTCTCTCTCTGGTGGTGCGGGAACAGTGTGGCTCTCTCTGGTGGTGCGGGTACATTGTGACTCTCTCTCCGGTGGTGCGGGTACAGCGTGGCTTTCTCTGGTGGTGCGGGTACAGCGTGGCTCTCTCTCTGGTGGTTCGGGTACAGCGTGGCTCTCTCTCTGGTGGTGCGGTACAGTGTGGCTCTCTCTCTGGTGGTGCGGGTACAGCGTGGCTCTCTCTTTGGTGGTGCAAGTACAGCGTGGCTCTCTCTTTGGCTTCCCCCAGAACAGTCCTCTCTTTTTCCTTTAGTAGTCACTTAGCTTCTTCCTGGGTTCCAGGCTCTCTCTCTTTCCCCCAGCAGAGTGTATGCTGGGGGCTGAAGTCTGCTGCCTGTGGACAACAATGGGGCTTACAATCCTCCAGTACTACATGTCACATTATGCACCGCTAGCCTCTTCTGATTGGCCCTCCACTGTGGCCAATGGGGACAGAAGCAAATCGGCAACCAGCTGAGCAGCCAAATAAGATGAGAGCCGCGCTCTGCTGACAGGAGAAGGGGGGCGAGTGGGGGAGATACCCTGACATCCCGCAGCTCGCCTTCCCCTTGTGACAGCGCGGCCTCTTCCTCGGCTTCTCCGTCCCTCCTCCTCTCCTGGCGTCCTGGTTGGCAGGTGCCTGTCGGCTGCAGCGCGCATGCGCGAAGCGGCGGCCTGGGTTGCCATGGATGGGCTAAGTAGGCAGAGAATGCCTCTGCTCCTCCCACCACCACCAGCGGCCGGCCCTGCATATCCCTACATGCAGCGCAGAACATCAGCGGCCGGCAATACATGTCATAGCCAGACATGCGGCCTGGAGGCCCCCGGCCCTATGGCCAGTCTGGCCTGCTCTCACCCCCACTCCAAATCACTCCTCCCAGCACAAATCCCCCAATCATCCCTACTAGCAAGCCCCCCCCCCAAAAAAAAAAGTAAAACAAATCCCTTCCTAGCACAAATTCTATCTGTCCATACCATATCACCTCTTCTAGCCCAAACTCCCCCAAATCCCCCCTCTTAGCACAAATCCTCTTCCTCATCCCCCCTCCCAACATAAATACCCAAAAATCACCACTCCTAGCACCCCCTCATCAAATTTCCCATTCTAGAACTATTCTTACCCCCTGTTGCCTATCAAATCCCCCCCAATCTTCTTCCTACCTGATCATGTGATACCACAGTGCCCAGGGCAGCTTCCCCTCCTGCCCACCCCTTGTCCCGGCCCTGGTGAACAGCACAATTAACATAATTTTAGCACTAATATAAAAAAATAAAATTACATTAGCAAATGTTTTTCACAATGGCTTGTATTGCTCCCTGCAGCTGCTTGCTTGTATGAATGTCAATCTGCTGCTCTGGTTCACTCCCCTTTGTGACGTCTTATACAGTCACGAGGGGAGAACCAGGAAGGAGAGGAGGAGGGATTTTTTGTGCCGTTCATAACTAAATAACTAAATAACCCGGCATGCTAAGGATAATGAAACGGCGCACATAGCGTGCCGTTAAAGATGCTACGGACAGAGAATGCGCTAGTTACGGTACATCATTACAGATTACAGAACGGGTTCTGAAGGAACTGTAATAGTAAGTAAAATTTCATAGGCAGTGATCTGCAGCCTTAGCACTGGAGATTCTAAGCTAAAGTGAAAGTGGAGGGTTTACAACCACTTTAAGTGGAATGCAATGTGACATCTTCGAGAACCGCTCAACCACCATAAGAATAACTGTGTTGCCCTGGGAGTTGAGTAAACTAGAGAACTTATCAGGTCGGGACCTGTCAATAAGGTGTCATTTAGGGAGATGCCTTGAAACTTTGCTGAACAATCAAAGACCACTCCTAACTTGTCTGGCTTCATGGGGTGATAAATCCTGTGATGTGGGATGTACCACACTGTTTTTTCCTCTGATAATGAAAGGGCAGGTTCTGCATCACCTTTTCTGATTGTTTCTTCCATGAATGCAGTGTAGTGTTCGTAGTACTGTTTATTGGCCTTTAACTTTTTCTTTAGATGTTGAGGTCGAATAATGGCCAGCCTCTTATTGTTTGGTAGTGCCGGTTGACTGTTGTCTTTGAAAGGTAATGGCATCTCATAGTTTCCATAGTGTCCATTATGGTTTCAAAGAGAAACTGCACAAAATGATTGTTATCTTGAGACACGTACTTATCTTTGTAATTTCTTTCAGAGAAGTCCATTTCTAGAGCCTTTAACACATCAGTGCCCGGGTCATTGGCATTTCTTTTACTGCGACTCTGTGTAAGAAGCTCTGGCTACCCTGTCTATCAAAATGTGGATTTGCTGATCCTATGATGCTCCAGCTGAGCATAGTTTTTTTGAGCAAAAGGTTCATCTTCGGAGCCAGTAACGACCTCCAAGGGAGCCAGTGCTGATGGGCAATCGTTACCGATCAGCAGTCCGACTTTGCAGTCTTGAAGTGGCTGTAACTTGTTTGCCAAATGCGTGAGGTGTGGCCACTGAAGTGCAGTCTCCTTGGTGGGGATGTGAGACTTATCTACTGGAATGAAATCTCTCGTATAGGCTTGATGGAGTTGGACTAGAGCTTTAGAGTTAAAACCACACACTCGCAGACTGAGCAATTTGGCTTGATATAACTGTATCAATGGTTGTCATGGTTCTGAGCTTTAGATGTAACGGCTTGGTGCTCGCACTTAGCTTAGATACCAGGTCTGCCAAAATAAAGGTTGAATCACTCTGCGTTTCAAGTAAGGCATAAGTGAGGATTTCTCTCTGAGTCTCCACCGCAGCTGACAACAGAACTGGAACAATGCAAGATGTGGCAAGAGTATGTCTTGTCAATATATGGGACATAACTTTAGGAACATTGTCATTTACCTTATCTCCCATAGCTACTGAATCATAGTTTGGTGTTTTGACAGGCTCAGTGTTTCTCTGTATGTGCAAACAGGTTGGGTGACGTCGACTACATATGCTACATGTGTGTCATCCTTTGCAGTCTTTTGTAGTGTGGCTCTTTCTTAAGCAACTAAAGCAGAGGTGGTTTTCATAAATGAAGGCCTTCTTTTCATCAATGGTCTTTGCTGCAAAAGTCGAACATTTAGCGACGCTGTGTGTTTTGTCTTTGCAGACTGGGCAAGGTGGTTTTGGTCTTAAAGCTGAGATCTCTGGAACGCTGGAGGGCTTCATTTGAGTGCTTGTGTGGCGTGCCTTGGCTCTTTTGGGAATTCTCTCTACTGTGTTCTTGGTACTGAGGAGGAAGGGGGAGGCAATGGGGTTGCATGCTATATTGGCATCCTTCTGCAGGAACTCTGTGAAGCTAGCAAAAGTTGGGTATTCTTGAGACTTGTCTAATTCGTCCACAACGATGCGACTTCATCTGCGGACGACCCATTCAGGCAGTTTCTTGAGAAGCTTGTGGTTTTCTTCACGAAAATGTAGAATAGCTAGGCCTTTAACATGGGGAATGGCCTCCACACAACCTTGAAGGAAATCCGCTAGGGATGAGCCGAACACCCCCCGGTTCGGTTCGCACCAGAACTTGCGAACGGACCGAAAGTTTGCGCGAACTTTAGAACCCTATTAAATACAATGGATGCGAACGTTCGAAATCAAAAGTGCTAATTATAACGGCTAATATGCAAGTCATTGTCCTAAAAAGGGTTTGGGGACCCGGGTTCTGCCCCAGGGGACATGTATCAATGCAAAAATAAGTTTTAAAAAAGGCAGTTTTTTTGGGAGCAGTCATTTTAATGATGCATAAAGTAAAAAAAAAAGTGAAATATTCCTTTAAATATCGTACCTGGGGGTGTGTAAAGTATGCCTGTGAAGTGCCACGTGTTTCCCGTGTTTAGAACTGTCCCTGCACAAAATGACATTTCTAAAGGAAAAAAAAGGTAATTTAAAACTGCTTGCGGCTTTAATGTGATGTCTGGTCCCGGCAATATGGATGAAAATCATTGAGAAAAATGGCATGGGTACCCCCCATCCCAGCCCATTACCAGCCCCTTTGGGTCTTATATGGCTATTAAGGAGAACCCCGTACCCAAAATAAAAAAAGGCCCTATATACTCTGAACAGCAGTATACAGGCAGTGCAAACAAGACAGGGACTGTAGGTTTGTTCTTAAGTAGAATCTTTTTCTAATTTGGAACAGGTAAATTTTTTAGCCAAAAAATATATTTTTAAGCTTTTTGGAGAACATAGGGAAGGGTAATCACCCCTGTAACATTTGTTTTACTGTCTGTGCACCTGTTCAGAACATTTCACCTCACTTTCCGTCCCAATGACAAATGTTTTTGGAAAAGTGGGGTTTTTATTGAAACAAGGATTGGTGATAAAGCATCAGTAGAGAGGAGACACCTTTTTCCCATATTAACTTTTACAGGAGAGAATTTCCCTTCCTAGGGTTAGATTTCCTCTCACTTCCTGTTGTCTCCTTCCGTTTGCAAGTAGGAGTCGTTTGTAAGTTGGATGTTTGAAAGTAGGGACCTGCCATATATACTCTGCAGAAATTTGCCCCTTAGGTGTTGGTGTTGCCACAACACTGTAAGCCCTCACAGTTACTCTTGGTGGGCGCTGGAACGCCCTGCTGTGAACTATTAGATCAGGAATTGTAATTACATGACATTGTTGAACAGTGGTAGGAAAAATTGGGCCTTTGGTGGTGGTGCTGGTGCCACAACACTGTGAGCCCTCACAGTTACTCTTGGTGGGCGCATGAATGGGACCGGCTGTGAATTATTAGATCAAGAATTGTAATTGCATGCCCCTGTTGAACAGGGGATGAAAAATTGGGCCTTTGGTGGTGGCGGTGGTGCTGGTGCCACAAGACTGTAAGTCCTCACAGTTACTGTACTCTTGGTGGGCGCAGGAATGGGCCCATCTGTGAAATATTAGATCAAGAATTGTTATTACATGCCCCTGTTGAACAGGGGCAGAAAAATTGGGCCTTAGGCACTGGTGCTGGTGCCACAACACTTCAACCCATCACAGATACTGTATTTGGAGCGCAGCAATGAGCCCTGTTGCAAAGTATTAGATCAAGAATTGTAATTACATGCCCCTATTAAACAGGGGCAGAAAAATTGGGCCTTAGGCACTGGTGCCACAACACTGCAACCCATCACAGATACTGTATTTGGAGCACAGCAATGAGCCCTGTTACAAAGCATTGCATCAAAAAATGTAATTACACGCCCCTGTTAAACAGGGGCTGAAAAATTGGGCCTTAGCCACTGGTGCCACAACACTTCAACCCATCACAGATACTGTATTTGGAGCGCAGCAATGAGCCCTGTTGCAAAGTATTGCATCAAAAATTTTAATTATACGCCCCTGTTAAACAGGGGCTGAAAATTTGGGCCTTAGCCACTGGTGGCGGCACCCAGAACCACAAATGTTCTTCCAAGCTATCGGCAGGATCATTGAGGAGGAAGAGGATAGTCAGTCAACATAACAGAACAGTCACTCAGCATCAGCATAGGCAGTCTTGAAGGGATGTGACATTTCAAAAAAAAAATATTCGGTTACATCAGCTTCAGGTGCTTGGTAGCTGGTAGTGATCCAAGACTGGTTCATCTTTATGAAGGTCAGTCGATCAACCGAGTCGGTGGACAGGCGCACCCTGTGATCGGTTACAAAGCCACCAGCAGCACTGAATGTGCATTCCAAAAGAATGCTGGATGCAGGACAGGCCAGTAGCTCAATTGCATACTGTGCAAGCTCTGGCCAGTGATCCATCCTCAAGACCCAGTAAGCCAGAGGATTTTCGGTGGGAAAGGCGTCCAAGTCTGACCTTGCCCCTAGGTATTCCTGGATCATGGAAATCAGACGCTGGCGATGGTTGCTGGAACCGATCATACCTTGGGGCTGCTTACTAAAAAATTGTCTGAACACATCGGTCAGACGGCCACCTTCCCCACCGCTCCTTCTTTGACTGACTGAAGCCTCAGCAACTCGTTGTCCAGGACCAGGAGTTTGTAACCTCCCAGTCTCTGGGAACGCGTTGCACAGACCTTTCTGCAAGGCCTCCCGGAGATATCTCTCATTCTCTGCTCCCTCAGCGATGGCAAGATAAGGTCCGCAACCTTACCCTTGTACCGTGGATCAAGGAGAGTGGCCAGCCAGTAATGGTCCCTCTCCTTGATCCGAAGAATACGAGGATCCTTCCGCAGGCTTTGCAGGATCAGGGAGGCCATGCAGCGTAGGTTAGCTGAGGCATTCAGTCCAGAGTCCTCTGGGTCACTAAGGACGACATGATCCGCAGCCACCTCCTCCCAGCCACGTACAAGTCCACGGGTTTCTTGGGACTGTAAATCATCCCTAAAAGACTGCTGCTGTTGATGCTGAGTGCCAGGTTCTACTTCCATGCTGACACAATCCTCCTACTCCTCCTCCTTGTCCTCTTCCTGTGTGATGGGTGGGACAGAAGGAACACTGTCTGGGTAAAGGGGGCCTTGAGAGGCAAGGAAGTCCTCCTCTTCCTGCCTCTGTTCTGCCTCAAGTGCCCTGTCCATTATTCCACGCAGTGTATGCTCCAACAGGTGGACAAGAGGTACAGTGTCACTGATGCATGCACTGTCACTGCTCACCATCCTCGTGGCCTCCTCAAATGGTGCCAGGACAGTGCATGCATCCCTGACCATGCCCCCCTGTGTGGTGAAAAAAACCTGAGCTCCCCTGACCCTGTCCTGGTGCCGTAGTTGCACAGGTACTCATTGATGGCCCTCTGCTGCGTGTGCAGCCGCCGCAGCATGGCCAACGTTGAGTTCCACCTGGTGGGCATGTCACATATAAGGCGGTTCTTGGGCAGGTTCAACTCCTTTTGCAGCTCAGCCAGCCGAGCACTGGCATTATATGATCTGCGGAAATTCACACAGACTTTCCTGGCCTGCCTCAGGACATCCTGTAAGCCCGGGTACCTGCCCAAGAACCGCTGCACCACCAGGTTAAGGACGTGAGCCACACAGGGAACATGGGTCAGTTGTCCCTGTCGGAGGGCGGAGAGGAGGTTGGTGCCATTGTCGCAAACCACCATTCCTGGCATAAGCTGGCGTGGAGTCAACCACCTCTCTGCCTGCCCCTGCAGAACTGACAGAACCTCTGCCCCAGTGTGGCTCCTGTCTCCCAAACACACCAGCGCAAGCAGGGCATGGCATCTTTTTGCCTGCGTACTTGCGTAGCCCTTTGAACGCCTACGGAGCACCACTGGTTCCGAGGACAAAGCACAGGAAGAGGCCATGGAGGAAGAAGAGGAGGGGGTGGAGGAGAGAGGTGTGTCACAACCAGTAGTAGCATTTTGGAGGCATGGCGGCGGAACAACCTCCAACACTACTGCACCCTGTCCTGCATCCTTCTCAGCTGCCAAAAGAGTGACCCAATGGGCCGTGAAAGAAAGGTAACGTCCCTGTCCATACCTGCTGGACCATGAGTCAGCGGTAATATGCACCTTACCGCTGACCACCCTGTCCAGCGAGGCATAGACATTGCCTTCCACATGCCGGTAGAGAGCCGGAATCGCCTTCCGTGAGAAAAAGTGGCGTTTGGGAACCTGCCACTGAGGAACCGCACATTGCACAAACTCACGGAAGGGGGTCGAGTCTACCAACTGAAAAGGCAGCAGTTGAAGTTCTAGCAATTTAGCCAAGCTAGCATTCAACTGCTGGGCATGTGGATGGCTGGGAGTGAACTTCTTTTGACGGTCCAGCAGCTGGGGCAGGGAAATTTGCCTGCTACAATCGGACGTCGGTGTACTGCTAGCAGAGTGCCCGCAAGTACTTGGCTGTGACACACCTAATTCTACACCTTCATTCCTCTCAGTGCAGGTTTCAGAGAGCACTTAAGGTATAGTGGGCTTGGAGATCCCAGCTGATGAGAAGCAAGGAGATGTCTGCTTTGTTCTTTGGTGTGGGTCTTTAAGGTACGCTTGCCAACGAGCTGCATGGCAGGTCAACATATGTCTGGTCAAGCATGTGGTGCCCAAGCGGCTGATGTTTTGGCCACGCGAGATACGCTTGAGACATATGTTGCAAATAGCAGTGGTGCGATCTGATGCACTCATCTCAAAAAAGGCCCACACCAAAGAACTTTTGGAATAACGGGCAGAGGCAGCGCCCTGCACAGGCGGAGCTCTGCGGTGTGATTCAGTCGGTGTGCTGCCCTTACGCTGGCCCCCTGAGGGCATCCTGCCTCGTTGGAGATGTGCCTCCTCCTCATCCTCCTCCTCCTCCTCCTCTCTCCTATCAGGCACCCACGTGGAGTCAGTGACCTCATCATCCCCTCCCTCTTGATCACTGGAGCAAGCCTGGCAGTATGCTGCAGCTGCTGGAACATGACTGCCAGATTGCTGTCCTTCTTGAGCATCCCCTCTCTCTGCGCTCACGCTACTGCCTTCCTCTAGCTGTGTGTCATCATCAGACCCTTCAAAACGCTGAGCATCCTCCTGGAGCATGTACCCAACACTGTGCTCAAACAGTTCGGGGGACTCCTCAGGAGGACATGGTGGGTCTAGGGAAGGAGTGACTGATGACATTGATACGAGGGAAGAGGACGCGTTGGCAGCTGCTTTGCCAGTACCCTGAGCCTGGGTGAGAGAGGATGAGGAGGATGAGGAGGGCTTGGTCATCCACTCTACCAAGTCTTCGGCATGATGCGGCTCAACACGTCCAGCTGCCGAAAATAAGGACAAGCGTGTCCCATGGCCACGTGCTGATGACAATGCACCGCGTCCATGACCAGCACTGTTGCCCCCAGACACAGAGCCTGCTTGCCCTCTTTTATTGGCTCGTGACTGTCTGCCTCTCCTTGTTGGCCTTCCAGACATTCTAATGGCCTGCAGAGAGATGGGAAAACCAGCAATAAGGGGTAGCTTGAGGTGTATACTGTGCAGGAGGCACACTACGCCCACTGTAACTGCTGCAGATGCGTGCCTGTGTTACACAACAGGAAAACACAGCAATAAGGGGTAGCTTCAGGTGTATACTGTGTAGGAGGCACACTACGCCCACTGTAACTGCTGCAGATGCCAGCCTGTGTTACACAACAGGAAAACACAGCAATAAGGGGTAGCTTCAGGTGTATACTGTGCAGGAGGCACACTATGTCCACTGTAACTGCTGCAGATGCCTGTTAGTGTAACACAAAAGAAAAAAAAATACGAGCAATAAGGGGTAGCTTCAGGTGTATACTGTACAGGAGGCACACTACACCCACTGTAACTGCTGCAGATGTCTGCCTGTGTTACACAACAGGAAAACACAGCAATAAGGGGTAGCTTCAGGTGTATACTGTGCAGGAGGCACACTACACCCACTGTAACTGCTGCAGATGCCTGTTAGTGTAACACAAAAGAAAAAAAACACGAGCAATAAGGGGTAGCTTCAGGTGTATACTGTGCAGGAAGCACACTACGCCCACTGTAACTGCTGCAGATGCTTGCCTGTGTTACACAACAGGAAAACACAGCAATAAGGGGTAGCTTCATGTGTATACTGTGCAGGAGGCACACTACGCCCACTGTAACTGCTGCAGATGCCTGCCTGTGTTACACAACAGGAAAACACAGCAATAAGGGGTAGCTTCAGGTGTATACTGTGCAGGACGCACACTACGCCCACTGTAACTGCTGCAGATGCCTGTTAGTGTAACACAAAAGAAAAAACCCACGGGCAATAAGGGGTAGTGTCAGGGAATTCCTGTGAGACTGTTTGCACACAGACGTGCACAAGCACATAGTCTTTGCCATAGTGCGCGCCAGAACCCGTATTCGCGGGTGCGCATGCGTGCTTGCGCGAATGCGCACGCGCATGAGCGCACACGCACGGGCCTAACTCTCCTTTGACGCCAGACAGCCTATTTAAAGGGAGTCTGGGCTCTTGTGCTTTGCTGACTGATCTCAGCTGTGTTCCTGAGTCCTGCTCTGATCCTGTTTGTCTCCCCAGTACTTTGACCCGGCTTGCTCTTGACCTTGCTTCTGTACCGATGTCCATCTCTGACCCGGCTCCGTTCCCGACTCTGGCTCTGTCTATGATCTTGTACCTCGCTGCCCTCCTGCTGACGAACCTGGCTATTCCTGAGACCTTGCTCCTGTCCTTGTTCCTGGTTGCTGTTAACCCCTGGCTACCTGCCTGGCTGTTACCTGTTCCTGATCGGCCTCTCCATCTAAGGACTTTTCACAATCAATCGCTGCACTAACACACATCGTGCAAAAGTTGCAAGCAGATCTAAGTCGCATGGAAGATCAATTATCAACCGACACAGTGACTTTGCCACTTTTAGATTCCTCTGCTGCTAAAGATGTAGCCACTCAGACGGAGGCCTACACATCCAGTGGAACCTACCCTATTCTTGAACCCCGGGTGCCTGTCCCTGAACGCTTTTCTGGAGATCGCAGGAAATTTCGGACTTTTCGTAATGCATGCAAACTTTATTTTTCTCTCCTCCCACGAACTTTCTCCACGCAAGATGTCAGGGTGGGATTTGTTATCTCCCTCCTGCTGGATGAGCCCCAATCCTGGGCCTTTCAGCTTCGTGAGCAGCTTGACCCAGCTCTAGCCTCTATGGACTCTTTTTTCTCTGCCATGTCCCAGCTGTACGCTGACCCCTTCGGTAGAAAGGCTGCCGAACAAGAACTCAGCAAACTACAGCAGGGTCAGAGACCTGTGGAGGATTACGTAACCGATTTTCGCCTCTGGAGTACCGATACCGAGTGGAATCGAGCAGCCCTTCATTACCAGTTCCGTCTTGGTCTATCTGACTCTATTAAAGATGAACTTGCCAGAGTGGAGGTACCCTCGGTTCTGGAGGACCTGATTAAACTTGTCATTTTGATTGACCGACGGTTACGGGAACGCCAGTCAGAGAGGACCCACAGAAACTCTCCTCATCACAGAACCAAGAATGCCATTACCTGCCTTTCCAGTGACATGACTAGCTCCCCCCGGGCTCCTTCTCGGAAAAGTTTTTTGAGGTCCCCTCTGTCTGCAGCCGAATGCCTTAGTCGCCAGCACTCTAACCTCTGTCTCTACTGTGGTGATGTCGGTCACTATCTGCAAAGCTGTCCAGTACGACCACACAAATCTCCTACCAACTGGATCCACACTATGCATCCACCCGGTTCTGATCGGGTTCACCTAACCCTTCCTTGCCACCTACAGCTTGCTGAGAAAACCATTTCTGTCTCTGCAATCATAGACTCTGGTGCCTGCAGCTGTTTTGTGGACTCTGGTTTCGCAGCCAGGCACAACCTTCCTCTTTGTACCAAGAAACAAGGGTTCGTGGTACACCTCGCTGATGGCTCCGGTATCAAGTCTGGCCCAGTAACACAAGAAACGGTCCCCATCCTCTGCCTTTCTTCCGCCAGTCATCGAGAGTTCCTACGTCTAGACGTCATCTCGTCACCCATGTTCCCCATCATCTTGGGTATGCCCTGGCTGAAGGCACACAATCCCAGCATCAACTGGCTTACAGGAGAGGTCCTTTTCTCTTCACCTTACTGTCTGGTACACTGTGTTCCACATGAGGTACGCACCACTACACCTCTCCTGGCCATCCAGTCCGATCCGGAAACCTCAAGACTTGTTCCTGCATTTTACCACGACTTTCTCAATGTTTTCAACAAGAAGAATGCGGACTCTCTCCCTCCTCACCGGGCCTATGATTGCCCCATAGAACTGTTGCCCGGAGCTGACATTCCGTTTGGCCGTATCTACCCTCTTTCTGAGCCCGAATTAGAAGCCCTCCGTCACTACATTGACGAAAATTTGGAGAAAGGCTTCATCCGACATTCCACATCTCCTGCAGGGGCAGGCATCTTCTTCATCGAAAAGAAGGACCAAACTCTCAGACCCTGTGTGCATTATCGAGATCTAAATAAGATAACGGTTAAGAATCGGTATCCACTTCCTCTAATCCCAGAACTTTTCCAAAGATTGCGAGGGGCACAAGTGTTTTCTAAACTAGATCTGAGGGGTGCATACAACTTTTTCAGAATTCGTAACGGGGACGAATGGAAGACCGCATTCCGAACACGCTTTGGGCACTATGAATATCTTGTCATGCCATTTGGCCTCTGCAATGCCCCTGCCACATTTCAACATCTGGTCAATGACATCTTCTGGGACTACTTAGATCTGTTCATTATCGTCTACTTGGACGATATTCTTATATTCTCCAGCTCTCTTGATCTTCACAGGGGTCATGTAAAGAAAGTACTTGAAAGACTGCGACAACACCATCTTTACGCTAAAGCTGAGAAATGCGACTTTGAAAGATCTTCTATCCAATTCTTAGGACTTGTTATTTATGCAGAAGGCATCTCTATGGACCCGCAGAAAGTTGCCGCTGTGCTTGATTGGCCTGCTCCTGAAGACAAGAAAGCCATTCAACGTTTTGTAGGCTTTGCCAATTTTTACAGGAAATTTATTAAAAACTTTTCCGGCATCATTGCTCCTGTCACCCAGTTAACTAAACAGCATGTTTCTTTCAAATGGACCCCTGAGGCTCAGGATGCTTTTGAAAAATTAAAGACCTTATTCACCTCTGCCACTATTCTAAGACTCCCCGACCCTGCTCTGGCCTACGTACTCGAGGTAAACGCTTCGGAAACGGCAGTTGGGGCTATCCTATCTCAAAGACAGGGGGCTAAATCCTTACTTCATCCAATTGCCTTTTTCTCTAGGAAACTGAACTCTTCTGAAAAGAATTATGACGTGGGGGATCGTGAACTACTAGCTATCAAAGCCGCCCTAGAGGAATGGTGTTATCTGTTGGAAGGGGCTGCGCATCCTATCCTTATTTTCACTGATCACAAAAACTTGGAATATTTAAGAACTGCCAAGCGCCTAAGACCCCGACAAGCCAGATGGGCACTATTCTTTTCACGTTTCACTTTCCATCTTACCTTCCGCCCCGGATCCAAGAACGGTAAACCCGATGCGCTCTCACGCATGTTCTCTGAATCTACCCCACTTCCTGAACCTGACACTATCTTACCTGCCAAGAACTTTCTACTCCTCCAGGCAGATGTGATGTCCCAAATCAAGGAGGCAGTTGCTAATCATCCTCCTCCTCTGGATCTGCACCTTCAACCAAGAGATGAACTCTTCTTCCACAAGGAGCAAATTTTTATTCCTGAGCAGTTTAGGGTCCACATCCTCAAGAAATGCCATGACCACCCCCTTGCCGGGCACTTTGGAATTCACAAGACCTCTGACCTAGTGTCCCGTTCCTTTTGGTGGCCTAATTTATTGAAGGATTGTAGAGATTATGTCAGGTCCTGCTCCGTATGTCTCAGAAACAAGTCTGACCGTGCTAAGACCTGGGGATTGTTAGAATCTCTTCCTGTACCTGAAAAACCTTGGAACATGATTTCCTTGGATTTTATTGTGGAACTCCCCCCGTCTGAAGGATTCACCTCCATCTTTGGTATAGAGGATCGTTTTTCTAAAATGGCTCATTTTGTACCTTTGAAAGGAACCCCCTCTGCCTCTGAAACCGCTTCTGTATTTATTAAGGAGATTGTAAGATTGCATGGCATCCCAGCAAACATAACCTCAGATCGTGGAGTACAGTTTACCTCTAAATTTTGGAGGGCCCTATGTAAAGCTTTGAAGATTGAACTATGCCTTTCGTCTGCTTATCACCCGCAGACCAACGGTCGGACCAAAAGGACAAATCAGTCCTTGGAGCAATACTTAAGATGTTTCTCATCCTTCTCTCAGGACGATTGGGTGTCTCTACTCCCCTTGGCGGAATTTGCATACAATAATTCCGTTCATTCGGCAATCAAACGGTGACCCTTCTATGTTAACTATGGGTATCACCCTTCCTTTCTACCCGATGTACCCACGGAGTCTTCTGTACCAGCTGTGCAAGAGAGACTGGACTTTTTCAACACCAATAATCTGCTCTTGCGAGAGACTATCCTAAAGTCACAGGCGGCTAACAAGAAATTTTTGGACAGGAAGAGAAGAGGGAACCTGAACTTAAAGCCAGGAGACAGAGTTTTTCTGTCCACAGCTAACTTAAGATTGAAATGCCCTTCGAAGAAACTTGGCCCAAAATTCTTGGGTCCTTTTTCAATCAAAAAACGGATCAATCCTGTGGCTTTTGAATTATCCTTGCCAAACAGTTTAAAGATTCATCCTGTGTTCCACATTTCGCTGCTCAAGCCTATGGTCTCTAACCCCTTCCCAAATCGTGGCACTGAAGCCCCTGCCCCACTACTGGTTGAAGGAAGTGAAGAATACGAGGTTGAGGCCGTTCTGGACTGTAGGAAGAGGAGTGGTCAGACTCAGTTCCTCATTAAATGGAAGGGTTATGGCCCTGAGGACAATTCCTGGGAACCAGCCTCTAATGTTCATGCCCCCCGGTTGATACAGGCCTACCTCCAGCTTCACCCTGAAAAACGGTCTCTTGTGGGCATCCGGAGGCTGCCCCTAAGGGGGGGGCAATGTCAGGGAATTCCTGTGAGACTGTTTGCACACAGACGTGCACAAGCACATAGTCTTTGCCATAGAATGGCAAACAGGCGCGCGCGTGCGTGCCAGAACCCGCATTCGCGGGTGCGCATGCGTGAATGCGCGCGCACGCACGGGCCTAATTCTCCTTTGGCACCAGACAGCCTATTTAAAGGGAGTCTGGGCTCTTGTGCTTTGCTGACTGATCTCAGCTGTGTTCCTGAGTCCTGCTCTGATCCTGTGTGTCTCCCCAGTACTTTGACCCGGATTGCTCTTGACCTTGCTCCTGTACCGATGTCCATCTCTGACCCGGCTCCGTTCCCGACTCTGGCTCTGTCTATGATCTTGTACCTCGCTGCCCGCCTGCTGACGAACCTGGCTATTCCTGAGACCTTGCTCCTGTCTTTGTTCCTGGTTGCTGTTAACCCCCGGCTACCTGCCTGGCTGTTACCTGTTCCTGCTCGGCACATCACAGCCTACTCCAGTCTGCTGAACCCTGCCAAACTGTTCTCCCGGGACCTCCTGCTCCAGGCACTCGTGTCCCTCTTGTCCTTCGGCTTCCTCTGTCTCACCTCCAGCGGAGCCAGGACAGGAGATATAAGAGAGGCCGACCTCGTCAATTCAGTCTCCCATTCGATCCCTGACAGGTAGCTTCAGGTGTATACTGTGCAGCAGGCACACTACGCCCACTGTAACTGCTGCAGATGCCTGCCTGTGTTACACAACAGGAAAACACAGCAATAAGGGGTAGCTTCAGGTGTATACTGTGCAGGAGGCACACTACGCCCACTGTAACTGCTGCAGATGCCTGCCCGTGTTACACAACAGGAAAACACAGCAATAAGGGGTAGCTTCAGGTGTATACTGTGCAGGAGGCACACTACTCCCACTGTAACTGCTGCAGATGTCTGCCTGTGTTACACAACAGGAAAACACAGCAATAAGGGGTAGCTTCAGGTGTATACTGTGCAGGAGGCACACTACGCCCACTGTAACTGCTGCAGATGCCTGTTAGTGTAACACAAAAGAAAAAAAACACGAGCAATAAGGGGTAGCTTCAGGTGTATACTGTGCAGGAGGCACACTACACCCACTGTAACTGCTGCAGATGCCTGCCTGTGTTACACAACAGGAAAACACAGCAATAAGGGGTAGCTTCAGGTGTATACTGTGCAGGAGGCACACTACGCCCACTGTAACTGCTGCAGATGCCTGTTAGTGTAACACAAAAGAAAAAAAACACAAGCAATAAGGGGTAGCTTCAGGTGTATACTGTGCAGGAGGCACACTACACCCACTGTAACTGCTGCAGATGCCTGTCTGTGTTAAACAACAGGAAAACACAGCAATAAGGGGTAGCTTCAGGTGTATACTGTGCAGGAGCTTTAGCAAGAATGACACTGACACTGTCCCCTGCCTATCCTTCTCTGTCCCTGTATACCAACACACTGTAAATGCACAAGGTTAATGAAAGAATATCACTGACACTGTCCCCTGCCTATCCTTCTCTGTCCCTGTATACCAACACACTGTAAATGCACAAGGTTAATGAAAGAATATCACTGACACTGTCCCTGCCTATTCTTCTCTGTCCCTGTATACCAACACACTGTAAATGCACAAGGTTAATGAAAAAATATCAAAGACACTTTCCCTGCCTATCCTTCTCTGTCCCTGCACGCCAACACACTGTCATGGATATGCAGTAATGTTTGTCTGTCAGCTTACCTTTCCTCCTCATGTGTTCATCTTAGAGGCCAGACCCTTTCACCTGGCTTCCTTTATAATCTCCTCCCAGTCCTTTTACGTCTTTTTGTCATTAATATGACCTTGTAATTGTTAATATTCAATATTCAATAAAAATCTTAAAAGATAAAAAAAAAGTCCTTTTACGTCTTTTTGTCATGAATATGATCTTGTAATTGTTAATATTCAATATTCAATAAAAATCGTAAAAGATATAATCTCCTCCCAGCCTGACTCCACCCCAGGCCCTATCACAGAACACTGTATTAACCTGTGCACTGCAAGCCTGCTTTGCTGATCAACGTGTTTGTTAAGCATTGTGTGTTTGGGTTCCTGCCTGCCGTGTGCTACGTCTGTCCCTGTGTTACCGATATTGGCTTGTTCCCGACTATCCTTGTCTGCTTGTGACCTTGACCTTCGGCTTGTCCTTCGTTTATCCTTGTCTGCTTGTTGCCCTGACCTTGGCCTTTCCCCTCACTATTCTTGTATCCTGTGCTGCTGCTTCCCCTCTTTCCTCCTTACCCTACGAGGCGTGAGTAGGAGACTCTAGGGGTCACGACCTGGACCTAGCTGCAGCGTAACATCCTCACCACTAGAGGCTCTGGTGAAGCCCTGCTGGGTCTTAGACTCCGCGCCCTGGGGAATCTCGGCTCTAGCTTCCTGTGGATCCCGGTTGTGCTCCTCTGGTCCCGCTTTCCACAACCACCCAGTATCCTATCCGCAGCAGTCAGCCATAGGGTTCACTACCTTGTGGTGCACTCCTGACCCCCTACGGTGTGCATCTGTCATCTGGCCACAGGTGACCTGACAGTTTGATCAGCCATGGACCCGGCTGATGTGCCGCTCCCCGCAGATGATCCATTGCAGGGCATAGTCCGCAGACTTGAGACCCAGGAATCTAATCAGACCCAGGTCATGCGATTCCTTCAGGATTTGGCCTCCCGTTTTGAACAGGTTCAGGCCTCATTAGGACCCCCGGTTCAACAACCTCAACAGCTACCAGCGGCTGCACCTATTCCGGTCGCAGTCACAGCCACACATTCACTACAACTGCCAGCTTCGTCCCATTTCTCTGGGGACTCCAAGGCCTGCAGGGGGTTCCTTAGCCAATGCACGATTCATTTTGAGCTTCAGCCTCAAAACTTTCTGTCTGATAGGGCAAAGGTAGCCTATATAATTTCCCTCCTCTCCGGTGAAGCTTTAGCCTGGGCAGCCCCTCTGTGGGAACTGAATGATCCAGTGGTTTTTAGCCTGTCTGGCTTCTTGAAACTTTTTCGGAATATCTTTGAAGAACCGACTCGTGTCTCTTCAGCGGCCAGCGCCCTTCTACGTCTCCGCCAAGAGTCTGCTTCAGTGGGACAGTATGCCCTTCATTTCCGCATACTGTCGGCTGAGTTGAGCTGGAACAATGAGGCCTTAGTCGCAACCTTTTTGCATGGCCTCTCTGATAGAGTGAAGGATGAATTAGCAGGAAGAACCATCCCCACTGATCTGGGCGGAGTTATCTCCTTGTGTAACCAGATCGATATTCGCTTTCAGGAGAGGACCCTAGAAAAGCAACGCCAGCATTCCTTGGTTCTTAGTCAGCCTGAGCTCCCCTCTCTTCGACCCGTAGAGCATCTCCTACCCGCTGAGGAACCCATGCAGCTGGGTCGGACCAGGCTATCCCCCGAGGAACGTGCTAGGCGCAGAACTCTTGGTCTGTGTCTCTACTGTGGGGGCAAAGGTAATTTTCGTGACACTTGCTCTCTTTGTCCAGAAAAACGTTCGGGTCCACTTCATCTGGAAAGTGGAGTATTGGACCCAGAAATATCACCTTCCCCTTCTCATCTTCTGCTTTCTGTGTTCCTTCATGTTGGTGCTTCTTCTCGTTCGGTCTCAGCATATCTGGATTCCGGAGCCGCTGGTAATTTCATGGACTGGGAAATCGCATCGTCCATGAGACTTACTCTTTTGCCCCTCACCACGCCATTGGTGGTCTTGACGATTGATGGTACTGTTCTCCCAGCGGGACCTATCCACTTCCAGACCCTCCCTGTTAAGATGTCGGTAGGGACACTCCACCAGGAGTGGATATCCTTCCTTATCTTACCCAAGGCCTCAACTCCTATAATTTTGGGTCTCCCATGGTTACGGCTCCATTCTCCTCACGTGGACTGGACTACTGGAGAGATCCTGGCTTGGGGTTCCTCCTGTTCCTCGTCCTGCCTACCCAAGGTTGCCCCCTGTGAACCTGAGCCGGTCATTCATTCCAGGTTGCATAACCATTTACATTTGTCTGTCCCTAATCACCTTTGGACGCACAGCCAGGCTAGCTTGTCTACGAGTTTTGCAGCCGCTACGTCTTGCGATGCGATTCAGGTAGTCGCTACACCTGACTCTGCTATTCACTCGGCCTCTGTACTAGTTATGCCAGTCTAGCCTATGTCCAGTGAGCCTCCTACTTTTTCTTATTCAGGACATTCTGCTTGTCTTTCAGCTATTCAGCTTGACTCCTGTGACATGTCACCTTCTAACCAACCTGACTTCAGGGTTCCACTGACATCTGCCCAGTCTGATGGTCCTGTGCTAGATGACCAGTTCATCTTTAAGGGTCTGGGGGATCCTCCTCAGATTCCTGTTGATCCTCTCATGCCCTTGCTTATTCCTAGAGAGCCTTTGGTCCTCAATAAATCTTCTCGTCATCTCCCTACCTCGGTTCCGGTCTCTGAGGATAATCTAAAGTACGAGGTTAGACAAGTTCTGGATTCTCGGCTCTGCAGAGGCATTCTTCAGTACCTTTTGCATTGGAGAGGTTTTGGTCTTGAGGAGGCGTCTTGGATCGCTGCATCTGAGGTCACTGCACCTCGTCTGTTGAGGAGGTTTCATCTGAGATTTCCCTTTAAGCCTGGGCCCAGGCGGGGGGAGGGGGAGGGCCCATAAGAGGGAGTTTACTGTCATGTATATGCAGTAATGTTTGTCTGTCAGCTTACCTTTCCTCCTCATGTGTTCATCTTAGAGGCCAGACCCTTTCACCTGGCTTCCCTTATAATCTCCTCCCAGCCTGACTCCACCCCAGGCCCTATCACAGAACACTATATTAACCTGTGCACTGCAAGCCTGCTTTGCTGATCAACGTGTTTGTTAAGCATTGTGTGTTTGGGTTCCTGTCTGCCGTGTGCTACGTCTGTCCCTGTGTTACCGATATTGGCTTGTTCCCGACTATCCTTGTCTGCTTGTGATCTTGACCTTCGGCTTGTCCTTCGTTTATCCTTGCCTGCTTGTTGCCCTGACCTTGGCCTTTCCCCTCACTATTCTTGTATCCTGTGCTGCTGCTTCCCCTCTTTCCTCCTTACCCTACGAGGCGTGAGTAGGAGACTCTAGGGGTCGCGACCTGGACCTAGCTGCAGCGTAACATCCTCACCACTAGAGGCTCTGGTGAAGCCCTGCTGGGTCTTAGACTCCGCGCCCTGGGGAATCTCGGCTCTAGCTTCCTGTGGATCCCGGTTGTGCTCCTCTGGTCCCGCTTTCCACAACCACCCAGTATCCTATCCGCAGCAGTCAGCCATAGGGTTCACTACCTTGTGGTGCACTCCTGACCCCCTACGGTGTGCATCTGTCATCTGGCCACAGGTGACCTGACACACACTACACAAGGCCGCCGCGCTGAGCTATAATTGGCCACAGGCATTCTGCCTGTGGCCAATTATGGCTCTCCTCGCTGCCAGCACTGTGATTGGCCAAGCATGCGGGGTCACAGTGCATGCTTGGCCAATCACAGCGCCAGCAATGCACTGCGATGGCACAGTGTATTGTGGGCCGTTCGCGTCACACGAATTTGGCGCGAACGGCCCACAAAGTTCTGATTTCGCCGAACACTGAGCTCATCCCTAAAATCCGCAAACTCTCTTAATGCTACAGGGTCGTTTGCTGATATCTTTGGCTATTTAGGCAGCCTTTCTCTGAAAGCTTTTTGCACTATGAATGGACCTCTATACCTGTCCTGTAGGATTCCCCAGGCACCTAGATTAGCGTATTCTGAATTTCGATACAAGAAACCTTCCACTGCCTTATGAGCTTCACCACCGAGATACCTCTTTAAGTACAGCATATTTTTCGCACACAAGGAGTGGTTTTTGATCAATCAGAGCCTTAAAGGATATCTTCCAGTCTATGAACTTTAACCTCCCTGGCTGTTTTCCCGAGTGTGGCTAGGGGTTAAATTTCAGTACCATTAGCTGTAACCCCGAGCCACATTCAGGATTGCATTGCTGGATCCTGGTGCAGGTTACTTACCTTGTCCCCAGGATCCTGTGATGTCCCCCCACTGTGTCTGCGGGCTGTGTCCTCCGCCCGATGCCTCTCTGTGTCGGTCTCCATTCCCTGCGAGCGTCGCAAAGCATGGGGGCGGAGTCCGGCTGCAAATTCAAAAAGTACAAAATTCATAAAACATACACTACACTGTAATCTTACAGATTACATTACTGTATAAAATCATTTCACCTCCCCTTTTGTCACTAGTGCTTTGTCCAGTGCCCTGCATGCACTTTTATATTATATATACTGTTCTTTCTGCCTGGAAACTTGAGATTGTCCATGGCAACCATTTTACGTCAAAAGTGGTTTTAGACCAGCTAGAAAACAGCGATAGTAAATTATAACACTTGCAGAATTGAGCGATTGTGAAACGTGAGGAAATTAATTTTATTATTATTATATTATTATTTTTTATAAGTATTTATAGTTATTTATTATAATATAATTTATGATTTTGTGTTTCAAACTTTATCATACCCGGGATATCTACTAGACTCTTGTTTGGACAGAGTTAAGTGTGTTATTACTAAGAATTGCAGGCCCACAATATAAAATGCCAAATTTCTATGCAAAGCAATTGTACTGATTTGAGTCGCAAAAATCTGACAAAATCATACCGCCGGGGTGGCTACAGGATCACCTGTAAATACAATTGGTTCAGATATATGAAGATGGTTGGAGATGAGCAGACTTGCAAGTCCTGGAATTAGACCTACTTTTTCTTGTGTTCATGACACCTCAAGTGGTGTATTTGAACGTTGAAATGGCACAGCTTTCGGATTCAATGAGGTTTGTGGTTAATTTTTTTTGTAAAGGTTTTGCACCTTGTGGTCTGTCTCCTGTTCACAATATTCAAAACTATCATAGGCGTTGTAAGCTTTCACTCTTGCTGCAGCTACCTTGACTTCATTTTCTGCTTGCAGCTGTTGCAGTCTTGTCTTTTCCTTATCTAACTTAAGTTTAATTACTGCCTCCTTTTTGCTCAGCTTAGCTTGTTGCTCACGCATCTGTTGCGTCGCCTTTGCCTGTTCTATCTTGGCTGCAAGGTCGGCCTATGCATCTAGGCATTTTCTAGAAGATCTGGAAGTAGCTCTCGAGCTTGAGCTAGAGTCTGGTAATGACTCTGAGAGGGCAGTTTCTGTGATTCCAAAGACTGACTCGTGCTCTTCTTTGTTAAAGGGGTTGTAAAGGTTCGTTTTTTTTTTTCTAAATAGGTTCCTTTAAGCTAGTGCATTGTTGGTTCACTTACCTTTTCCTTCGATTTCCCTTCTAAATATTTTTTTTTCTTTGCTTTCTTTGTCTGAATTTCTCACTTCCTGTTCCTCCTCAGTAAGCTGTTCAGTAAGCTGTCTCCACACCACTCGGATGATGGTGTGAAGTTTACTGAGGAGAAACAGGAAATGAGAAATTCGGACAAAGAAAAAAAACATTTAGAAGGTAAATCAAAGGAAAAGGTAAGTGAACCAACAATGCACTAGCTTAAAGGAACCTATTTAGAAAATAAAAAACAAACCTTTACAACCCCTTTAAAGCAAAAGTAAACCCATCGATTTAACAGTTTCAAAAAGCAGTTACATTCCCGGCATGCCGGGAATGCCAACTGTCACATTGGTTGTGCTCTCAACCAAACTGTCAAACCATCCAATGGCTGGTGTCATAACTGATCACATGTGCAGCATCATGGCAGTTGAAGATTAAATAGAGGCCAAGATGGCAGCTTCCTTGCCTGGAAATGATAGGAGGGTTTACTTCCACTTTAAGTACCATTCTCACTCTTTCCTTCTCAAGTTGATCATTAAAGGTTTCCTCTACATTCTCTAGCCGTTTGCTGGTGAAGATGCCGATTTCAGTTGTTAACGTGGTGCATGCATCCATTCTTTTAACAACGTATGAGGTAGTGGAATGATTACGGCAAATGGGCTTTAATCTCTTCCATTCTTGTATAAAGGTCTTCGGCTAAGCAGAAGTTATTTAACTTCTTCCTAATTTCTTTTGCTAGCTCCTTCCAAGAGTTGTACGCCTTGTTGAATGCTGTTCAATTTTTCTTAACTGTTTCTTTGTGCATTTCTTGGCCCTTTTCTGTTAAGCTTCGCTCTCTGTTGCTGGACCGCACTTGTTGTGACTCGGTGGGGTTGTCTGTTTCTTTAGTAGGTGACAAAATCTTGTTCTAGTGTGCTTTTACCTTTCAAGTGTGTATGTGCCTGAAACTTGCTACTAAGGGACCATGAAAGAAAATAGGCATTTACACTTGTAACTTATAAAGATTAGCAAACAATGCATACCATACGACAAAATGTTTTTAAACAAATATACTGCTGATATTTTTTAACCAGACAATTTACCCTTTACGTAATTAACAATAGTTTAGTGGATTAGGAATTTAGGAGATAGCGTTGCTTACAATTTGACACTAGGCCTCTAAACACTAGGCACTCATATCACGAATATAATAACGTAATCATTGCTTTAGTAAAATATTAATTATTTGGTTCGTATACTAATTAAGGGTGATTTCCAGACCACGTATAGAACAGCCCGGTTATATTTAAAGGTCCACGTGACGCGTTTACTTTTCGGCCTGTTCTCTTTTGCTAAGATGGCACCTGCACGTGTCCTATTGAGGCATTGGGAAGCCTTTATTCACAGTTTGATGAAGACAGCGACGCAGCCGGTGATGACAGAGATGCAGCGTCGTGTCTCCACCGCAGCGACAAGTTTTCACTGTAGCGGCCCCATTGAATTTGAGTAAATAACGAGAGGAGAGCTTCCGAGGGGTGCAGTACTTATATTCTTTTGCCTCAAAGTTGTTTAGTAGGGTTGAACACCACAGAGGTTAAAGCGGAGTTCCACCCAAAAGTGGAACTTCCGCTTAAACCACTCCTCGCCCCCTTACATGCCACATTTGGCATGTAATTTTTTTTTTGGGGGGGGGAGTGGGGCTTCAGTAGGAGTGGGACTTCCTCTGCCCAGGGACTGCTTAGGTGACTCGTCAAATCGCCTAAGGCGATCACCTGGGACACGTGACAGGTCCCAGGCGATCGCCTGTCTACTCAGGGAGCGCAGCGCCGCCCGCGCATGCGCAGTGAGTGCCCGGCCGTGAAGCCGAAAGCTGTCACGGCTGGGTGCCCACAGTTAAAATGGAGGCGGAGAGGAGCGAAGCTCCGGGCAGCCGCGTCGCTGGACAGTGGAACAGGTAAGTGTCTGTTTATTAAAAGCCAGCAGCTACACTTTTTGTAGCTGCTGACTTTTAATAAACATAAAAAAGGCTGGAACTCCCCTTTCATTTTTTAACTCCTTAGACACCATGAAAATTTGCTCCCCGTGCCAAGGGGTGCAACTTTAAACTATAGAAAACTTCAGTAAACAATCGCCTTCCCACAAGGTACTGCTGACTTGCTTTGCCTCTAAATGCTGAATCACGAGAACCCCCCTTTCTCTAAAACTAGAGGAAGGAGGAAGGGTCTGATGATCAAAACATTCCCCAGGGAAACAAGAGGAAGGCATAAAGGTTTCACCTGTCAGTCAGTGCTGTATAAGGGTTTAAAGTAACAACAAGCAGACAGTTAGATTTTTTTAATTTATTTTTTTGGTTAAACTAGATGGACTTGTATGTTTTTTCAGTTGTCAGTCGTGTGATTAATCAATATAAATATTTTCACACAGATTGTTTTACCTAACATTTGTTAACCCCTTCCTGCCTGCCCTGGCATCCCTTTAAAAAGTTCTGAACACCTGGGAGGCAGGAAGGATCAGCGATCATATGACCACTGTGATTGGCAGTCCTAAGGATAGTCCAGTGAGCAGTCAGATGAAATGGATCCCAGCCGACCAGCAGAGGGTCGCCGCAAGGAGAAACCACTAGGAAGAAAGGCCGTGCTGCTGGGAGCAGCATGGAAAGCTGGACCCAGATGTGACGTTAATAGGAAACGTCCGGGACCAGCGTGGACCGCAGGTACCTGGAAGTAACGAAAAAGGGGTGGGACACGTTTCAGAGCATGCAACTGTTGGTGGTCTAGGAGGGGACCCTTGGGTCTGGGGGGGAGAACTCTGCCTCCAAGCTGGGCTCAGGCTGGCTTGAGATCCTATCAGTATCACAGTTTGAATCTTGCCTAAGGAGCAGCAGGGAGCAAGGAGGACAGAGTTAGTACATCAGCACATCAGCACACCCCAAGGGGAAAGATTGCCATATGTAGCAAGATTTCTAAAGGACAGCGCTGTGGTTAACCCTTTCCATCCCTTGCCCTGGAAGATCTTCGGAGCAGCCAGGTGGGCTGGTAGTTCCTGCAGGCAATGGAGCTGGGAGCAGTTCTACAAAGGATAGGAGATACTCATGTATGCAGTTAACAGACTGTGCTACTTTTCTAAAGGGGGCTAAGGGCTCCTAGTCCTCAAGGGACTTTTTGCTGCTGATCCTGAAGGACTGAAGGTGTCTAGGAGGGAGAGCAGTCTAGGATCATTACTTTGTGTAGCGGACCCACCTCTCCCCAGCCTGCATTAACTTAGGCTCCTCGCAGGCAGAGAGAGGCACACCGCACCACAAGCCCGTACCCAGGGCTGCTGATAGAAATCATGGGGCCCCGTACAGCCTACCTGACGGGGCCCCCTTTAGCCCAACCCCTGTTCCCACCCCTGATCCCTCCTTCAGCCCCACCCCTGGCCCCGCTCCTATACCGAGAGGCTAGGGTATGTAGACAGGCTAGTGTATACAGAGAGCACCCCCCACCAATTTAATACAATTAGAGGATGATCAAATGAAATGGAATCAGTATACAGAGGTTTACTTCTTCTGAGAGATATAAAAGGAACACTCTAAGCACCATGACCACTTCAGTGATTTGAAGTGGTCAAGGTGGTAGAAGTCAGTATGTGGGATGGCATGAATATACTAAGGTGGTCTAATGATTGGCTTCTAACAGGGAAGGCCACACAGATCAAAATTTGGCTGATCCCTGCTAAACTGAATTTTGATGTGTGTGTACCCAACTTTACCTAATTCCTTGCTTTAGCTGGCTTCTTTCAGCACTGACTGGTTCCCCACAGTGCTTGTGTATGTTTTAGGCTGCTTTCACAATGGATCGGGCGGGTGTTGACAGTATAAAGTGGAAGTAAAGAAGTGCAGCGCTATTAAATAAAAAAAGGTGACAAATGGGAATATCACATATACAAGTTAAAAATTAGATATAGTTGGAGGTAGACCTCAGATTGTGGAGTACCCCTATCAACAGGTAAAATTCATAGGTGAAGCAATAGTGTCAATATATATATATATATATATATATATATATATATATATATATATGTGTATATATGCACAATAAGTGGAAAAAAACTAAAATACATAATAAATGTGATTTATAAAGTCAACTCCAATAACAACATATCCGTGCAGGAATTTTTTGTGAAAATAAAAAGGAATCAGGCTCCAATGTAGGAGTCCATGAAAACAAGTGTCTATAAAAAGAGATGGTATCCAAAACAGCAGACTGATGAAATAAATGGATAATAACAATCTTGGAAAGTGTGTGTGACAGTAAACTGCAGCTAGTTTTAGTGGCGCTTTACCGTCATTTTAGCAGGGCTATTCGGTCACTAGCGGGTCGCTTTTAACCCCGATGAAGGGTCAAATGTGCTCGTGTAGCGCCGCTGCCGAAGCGCTTTGCAGGCGCTTTGGCAGTGGTGTCCATTCATTTCAATGTGCAGGAGCGGTGTATACACCGCTCCTCCACTGCTCCAATGATGCTGCTTGCAGGAGTTTTTTTTTTTTTTTTTTTTACAAGAAGATTTTTTTTAACGTCGTGCCAGCGCATCACCTCAGTTTGAAAGCACCTGGGCTCTCACCCTGAGACTGCAGGGGAGCCGTTTTTCAGGCGCTTTACAGGTGCTATTTTTAGCCCAAAAGCACTTGAAAAACGCCTCAGTTGCTCACACTCCAGCCCCCTTATCATACCATACAGGGTTAATGTTCCTGTATGGTATGTGATGGACTCTGAAGCCTCGTACACACGGCCGAGATTCTCGACGAAAAAAACATGTCGTTTTTTTCGACGAGATTCTTGGACAAGAAACTTGTCCCGGCCGAGTGTACACACGCTCGATTCAAAGAACCCGCGGTTCTTTGAATGGAGCGAACGCGGTGACGTCATCGAATACGACGAGCATGCGCTCGTCACATTCGATGCCGTCGCCGCCATCTTGGTTCACCCTACCTATGCCTAGGAAGCTACCGCGCATGCGTCGAAGTCATTTCGAGCATGCGCGGGCTTCCCGGCGAAAAGGTAAGTGTACACACACACAATTTTCTCGTCGAGAAACAGGCTGACGAGAATCTCGACGAGAAAATAGAGAGCAGGTTCTCTATTTTCTCGTCGAGATTCTTGTCGCTTTTCTTGACGAGAAACCATACACACGAACGAATTTCTCGGCAAGAAATCTCTGCCAGCAAGTTTCTTGCTGGTTTTTGCCGAGAAACTCGTTTGTGTGTACGAGGCTTGAGGCTGAGGTTTTGGTGGAGGAAGAGAACACTGCACACACACACACTGCAAGATTGGACTTTATTTAATTTCCTGGAGATGGTCTGTATTTTATATATATATATATATGCACATTCTTTGCTGTTAATGCTCAACTTTATGAATATGTTAGAAATATACTGGGACTTTTCAGGTGCTACATAAATATATTCTACATACACATATATTAAAAAGAATGATTTTGTGAAATGCATCTGTGTGTAGTACCTGAAAAGTCCCATTATATTCCAAACATATTCAGGCATTTTACTTTCACTTTCACCAGACCTGTCCTACTGAGGTACAGGACAAGTTTACAGCACACATTTGTACGGAGGAAGAACAATTGGTGACTCACAGGACAAGAATGCAATCTGTCATCTGTTATCTTGCCTTGAGGTGATCTCCGGTGTTCTGTCCTGCTTGCTCTGTCCTTCCCGAGGAGGGGGGAAGAAGGCTCGGGTGCTGACAGGAATACAAGTTCACTCTTCTTATCCATAGACCCGAGGAGTGTCTTATCTGGGCAGTGGCGCCTGGACTCGCTGGGCTGGAAGTCTGACACACTGTCACAAAATAGTCAGCCTCGCCCTCTTCTGCCGAAGCCGCTGCTTGCTCTGCTTCTTCTCTCTGCCCGTGAAGAACAGAGCAGAGCGCCAAGTGCGGAGAGAGATGAATCACTCCGCAGCGCCACGCCAAGAATGACACGCTGGCCGGGACTTGAGCCAGCATTGGGCGCGGGAGAGAAGAGATATTCTTCCGCGCCCGAAATAGGAAAAAGAGTCCCCTCCTGCTGCCACCCTGATGAACGAAACAGGTATTCCGCTGGGAAAAAAAACGCAATGGGGGGGGGGGGGGGAGGCGGGGGATGGTGCGGAGGAGAGCTGGCTGGTCTAAAGATGTTAAGTCAGGGCTGTGTTTTTTTTTTCCCCTACATTAACACTAGTTCTCTGTGAAGGTTGCCGAGCCCCCCTGCTGGCTGGGCCCAGTACAACAGGGCCAGTTGTACTGGCCTATCAGCGGCCCTGCCCGTACCCTCCTGAGTAAAGAGGTTGAGCGGTGTTAGTTTTGGGCCTTGTCTGCGGCCAGAGTCAAAGTCCTCCCAAGAATGATCTCACCTCTACCTTAGATAGATGCAAATCCTTGTTTTCCCCAGGAATGTGAATGTCCACACTAGCTGAAAGTCCAACGCAACATTTATTTCACACAGGATAATAAACAGCCTCTTTGAGAGCAGACAGGTTGGAGCGAAGATACAGGACAGCTTAGGTGTGGAGGAGGTCCAGGCACAAACGTAGCTTAACTCTTTAGACTGTTTAGGTTTCTCAAACAGCTTTGGCGCACGATCTCTGCCACAGACTGTGAGGTTGGTCTCTGCCACAGACCGGTTGAATAAGGTCACTGCCACTGACTTGGACGAGTAGGGTCACTGCCACTGACCTGAAGAGTAGGGTCACTGCCACTGACCTGAACGTGAACTTCCTTCTTAAAGTATTTGGCCCATGTCAAGGAGAAAACATCCCTCCGGAGAGTTACCAGAGGCCCTCACCGTCACCACGACTCTGCGCTGGGTCTTCAGAAAGGGTTACCTCCCTGGCCTCCTCATCCCAGATACGGGTCCCCTCGCAAGGCGGCACCCTGGGAGTCCTCGATCCCTAGCGGACCCCAGCCGAAGGTTGCTGAGCCCCGGGCCTTCAAAATAGTACCTCACCCCAGACTGAAGGTGTCTGGGATGGAACAGGAACTCCACCTCTGGGCCTAAGGCACCCGGAGACGACCCTCCTCACGCCCAGACCGAAGGTGCCCGGGCGGGGACGAACCACACACACCCAGGCTGAAGGTGCCTGGGCGTGGACCCCGAACGGAAGATGTCTGCCCCTTTTATACCCTCTCCCAACAGGCACAGCAGATTCCCCGCCCCACCGTACTACTGCCGAAAGGGGACACAAAAGGCGCAGCCCTGTATTGGTGGTTCAACCCCGGCCCATGGCGACAGCGCCACCTGTAGGCCACAGGGAACTGTACACCAACACTCCATCTCCAATCAACAGAAATGGTCCATTACCCTAACAATCAGTGTGTCTGAGCCTAATTACCACTCAGACACTCCCCCTAAATGGAACACCCAGCTGCATTTGTATAAAGGAAGGAGATTGTCCACATTACATAGTTACATAGTTACATAGTTAGTCAGGTTGAAAAAAGTTAATCTAGTTCAACCAATAAAAGGGAAAAGAAAAAAAATAATAATCAAATAATCCCATATACACAATCCTATACCCACAGCTAATCCAGAGCAAGGCAAAAAAAAAACCTACAAAGCCTGATCCAATTTGCTCCAGTAGGGGAAAAAAATCCTTCCTGATCCCCTGAGAGACAACCGGATATTCCCTGGATCAACTTTACCTATAAATTTTAGTACCCAGTTATATTATGTACATTTAGGAAATAATCCAGGCCCTTTTTAAAGCAAGCTACTGTACTGAGCTAGCCAGAACCAACTCTTGAGAGAGTATTCCACATTTTTACAGCTTTTTCTGTGAAGAAACCTTTCGGTATTTGGAGTTTAAATCTCTTTTCCTCCAGACATAAAGAGTGCCCCCTTGTCCTCTGTGATGACCTTAAAGTGAAAAACTTAACATAAAGTTCACTATGTAGCACTACCCCCATAGAAGGTGCTGGTTTAGATTTGGGCCTTGCACGTTACCTCACTGTTCGTTGTCTAGGGGATGAGAGTCTATAGAAAGTTCAATGTCCACACAAGTATGACTCCTTTTCGTCAGGCTTTATTTCCAAACAAACCTGCATAGGTAGAGGGATGGGGGGTTAGGGGAAGGTTCAGGCACACACAGCAGATCACTGGGGAAACTTCTAAGCTTCAAAAGTCACACTCACCACTCTCCTTCAAGTGAGTATTGCTCACCCGGATAGGGCCCTCTCACTTGGCCTAGCAGCCGGGATGATGCATGAACAAATAAAGAAATAACAGTCTCTGCCACAGACCTATAGGACAATTAAGATGAACTGTTCAATGATCCTCTGCCACAGGATTTTAGTACCCGGATATCCAGCCTTACAGTTTAAGAGCCTTTAACCACTTAACGACCGCCCACTGTATATATACGTCGGAAGAATGGCACGGACAGGCACAATCACGTACCTGTACGTGCCTGCCTTCGTATGGGTGGGGGGTCCAATCGGACCCCCCTCCGGTACAGTGAGCGGCCGGGATCGCTTCGGGAGCGATCCATGATAAGGGGGCCGCCATTCGATTCTGGCCACCCCCTCGCGATCACTCCCGGCGAATCAAATGCTTCCTCTGCCTGTGTAGTGTTTACACAGGCAGGAGTAAGTGATGTCATCTCTCATGCGGCGCTCACATATACCGAGTGCCGCATGAGAGAAGACATCAGGTTAGTGCACTAAACAACACACTGACACCAGGACACATAGGCACACGATCGCCCCCCCAAACACCCCCAGATCACCCCCCAGCCCCCAGTCACAGTGTCACTGATTGCAGTGACCATTTATTTACTGATCACTGCAATCAGCGACATTTGTGACTGTAAAAGTGTCAGGTATAGGTCCAGTGTAGCCCCCTAACCTCCCCCCCTAATAAAGGTTTAACCCCTTGATCGCCCCCCAGGTAACCCTTTCACCGCTGTCACTAAGTGATCGTTTTTCTGATTGCTGTCTTGGTGTCGGTGATGCCGATAGGTAGACAGTTATTTTTTTTAGGTTTGCCGCACGTTTTTATAGCGTCAGGTACCCCCATATATTACCTAATAAAGGTTTAACCCCTTGATCGCCCCCCAGGTAACCCTTTCACCCCCTTTTGCCAGTGTCACTAAGCGATAGTTTTTCTGATCGCTGTCTTAGTGTCGGTGATGCCGATAGGTAGCCAGTTATTTTTTTTAGGTTTGCCGCAGGTTTTTATAGTGTCAGGTACCCCCATATATGACCTAATAAAGGTTTAACCCCTTGATCGCCCCCCCAGCTAACCCTTTCACCCCCTTTTGCCAGTGTCACTAAGCGATCGTTTTTCTGATCGCTGTCCTAGTGTCGGTGATGCCGATAGGTAGCCAGTTATTTTTTTTAGGTTCGCCGCAGGTTTTTATAGCGTCAGGTACCCCCATATATTATCTAATAAAGGTTTTAACCCCCTAATTGCCCCTAGTTAACCCTTTCACCAGTGATCACCGTATAAGTGTTACTGGTGACACTGGGTAGCCAGTTAGTTATTTTGTTATTTAGGTTCCCCGTCAGGTTTTTATATAGCATCAGGTACCCCCATATATTACCTAATAAAGGTTCAACCCCCTGATTGCCCCTAGTTAACCCTTTCACCAGTGATCACCATATAAGTGTTACGGTTGACGCTGGTTAGTTAGTTTGCTTTTTATAGTGTCAGGGCACCCGCCGTATATAACCCAATAAAGGTTTAACCCCCTGATCGCCCGGCGGGTGATATCAATTAGGTTTTAGTGTCAGAGAGGATCTGCGTCGCCCCAGGCAGCGTCAGGTTAGTGCCAGGAACGCTGACACCCACGCGTGAAGCATACACCTCCCTTAGTGGTATAGTATCTGAACAGATCAATATCTGATCTGATCAGATCTATACTAGCGTCCCCAGCAGTTTAGGGTTCCCAAAAACGCAGTGTTAGCGGGATCAGCCCAGATACCTGCTAGCACCTGCGTTTTGCCCCTCCGTCCAGCCCAGGCCACCCAAGTGCAGTATCGATCGATCGATCACTGTCACTTACAAAACACAACACACATAACTGCAGCGTTCGCAGAGACAGGCCTGATCCCTGCGACTCCAGTGCTGTAGGAGGTGATTTCACCACCACAGTTAAAAAAAAGAGCATATATGCCAAAGCAGGGGGGCAGCAGGGGCGGAGGAGCGATTTTGCTCCTAATGCCACGTACATACGGTCAAAATTCCAACGGAGGCTTGCCCGTGGAAAAGTCTGACCATGTGTGTGCGGCATAATTTTTGCGGGAAGATGCCCCCATGCTTCGACATATATAAATGGTGCATGTATGCCCATCATTAGAAGTGGCTGAATGAAGGGGGGTATTTTAATGGTGGGCATACCCACCGATCAATCTCTTTTTTTCGTTCAGCCAACAGGCTGCATGAAAAAAAAGATTACAATACATGTCCAACAAGGACCAGCAACGTACTGGTATGTTGCTGGACTTTGGTTATACCAGATTGATGCCTGTGGGTTTAGGTATCATCTTGGTATCATTCTTTTCAGCCAGCGGCCGACTTTCATGTAAAAGCAATCCCAGCGGCTAATTAGCCTCTGAACTGCTTTTACAAGCAGTGGGAGGGAATGTCCCCCCCCCCCCCGGATATAAAAAGCACCATTGGGAAATTGGGAAAGCATTTTATCACACCGATCTTGGTGTGGTCAGATGCTTTGAGGGCAGAGGAAAGATCTAGGGTCCAATAGACCCCATTTTTTTTTCAAAAAAACAGTACCTATTGCTATCATAGGTGATATTTACATTCCCTGAGATAACAATAAAAATTATTAAAAAAAAAAAACAATATGGAAAGAACAGTTTAAAAATAAAATAAAAAAGCAAAATTAATAATAAAAAAAAAAAAACACCCCTGTCCCGCCCTGCTCTTGCGCAATGGCGAACGCAAGCGTCGGTCTGGCGTCATATGTAAACAGCAATTGCATCATGCATGTGAGGTATCACTGCGAAGGTCAGATCAAGGGCAGTCATTTTAGCAGTAGACCTCCTCTGTAAATCTAACGTGGTACCCTGTAAAGGCTTTTAAAGGCTTTTAAAAATGTATGTAGTTTGTCGCCACTGCGCGTTTGTGCGAAATTTTAAAGCATGTCGTGTTTGGTATCTGTGTACTCGGCCTAAGATCATCTTTTTTATTTCATCAAACATTTGGGCAATATAGTGTGTTTTAGTGCATTAAAATTAAAAAAAGTGTATTTTTTCCCCAAAAAATGCGTTTGAAAAATCGCTGCGCAAATACTGTGTGGAAAAAAAATGCAACACCCACCATTTTAATCTGTAGGGCCTTTGCTTTAAAAAAATATATAATGTTTGGGGGTTCAACATAATTTTCTTGCAAAAAAAAAAAAATATGTTTTCATGTAAACAAAAAGTGTCAGAAAGGGCTTTGTCTTCAAGTGGTTAGAAGAGTGGATGTAAGATTCCTAATGTTGTGTATAAAATGCCAGGACAGTTCAAAAACCCCCCAAATGACCCCATTTTGGAAAGCAGACACCCTAAGCTATATACTGAGAGGCATGTCGAGTCCATGGAATATTTTATATGTTGACACAAGTTGCGGAAAAAAGATTTTTTTATTTATTTATTTATTTATTTTTGCACAAAGTTGTCACTAAATGATATATTGCTCAAACATGCCATGGGCATATGTGGAATTACACCCCAAAATACATTCTGTTGCTTCTCCTGAGTACGGGGATACCACATGTGTGAGACTTTTTGGGAGCCTAGCCGCGTACGGGACCCCAAAAACCAAAAACCGCCTTCAGGCTTTCTAAGGGTATACATTTTTGATTTCACTCCTCACTGCCTATCACAGTTTCGGAATGGAATGCCCAGATGGCACAAACCCCCCCAAATGACCCCATTTTGGAAAGTAGACACCCCAAGCTATTCGCTGAGAGGTATGGTGAGTATTTTGCAGATCTCGCTTTTTGTCACAAAGTTTTGAAAATTGAAAAAAAAAAATAATAATATATTTTATTTCTTCATTTTCAAAAACAAATGAGAGCTGTAAAATACTCAGCATGCCTCTCAGCAAATAGCTTGGGGTGTCTACTTTCCAAAATGGGGTCATTTGGGGGGGGTTTTGTGCTATTTTGGCATTTTATGGCCTTCGAAACTGTGATAGGTAGTGAGGAGTGAAATCAAAAATTTGTGCCCTTAGAAATCCTTAAGGCTGTGCTTGGTTTTCGGGGTCCCGTACGCGGCTAGGCTCCTAAAAAGTCCCACACATGTGGTACCCCCATACTCAGGAGAAGCAGCAAAATGTATTTTGGGGTGCAATTCCACATATAACCATGGCATGTGTGAGCAATATATCATTTAGTGACAACTTTTTGTAATTTTTTTTTTTTTTTTTAGTCATTATTCAATCACTTGGGACAAAAAAAAAATATTCAATGGGCTCAACGTGCCTCTCAGCAATTTCCTTGGGGTGTCTACTTTCCAAAATGGGGTCATTTGGGGGGTTTTGTACTGCCCTGCCATTTTAGCACCTCAAGAAATGAGATAGGCAGTCATAAATTAAAAGCTGTGTAAATTCCAGAAAATGTACCCTAGTTTGTAGACGCTATAACTTTTGCGCAAACCAATAAATATATGCTTATTGACATTTTATTTACTAAAGACATGTGGCTGAATACATTTTGGCCTAAATGTATGACTAAAATTTAGTTTATTCGATTTTTCTTATAATAAAAAGTAGAAAATATCATTTTTTTTCAAAATTTTCAGTCTTTTTCCGTTTATATCGCAAAAAAAAAAAATCGCAGAGGCAATCAAATACCATTAAAAGAAATCTCCATTTGTGGGAAGAAAAGGACGCAAATTTCGTTTGGGTACAACATTGCATGTCCGCACAATTTCCAGTTAAAGCAGCGCAGTGCCAAATTGTGAAATCACCTCTGGTCATTAAGCTGCGTAATGGTCCGGGGCTTAAGTGGTTAAGCTGACCCGGCACACTGTAAGGTAACATTAGCTACGGTGCATCCTCCAATAGGGTCACCAGGCCTTCCTCAAGATACCAGCCTTCCGCTTGGTCCTCTCCAGGACAGGTCCTCCCCTGGTTCCCTCCATTGAGTGGCGTCCTCCCGCAGAACAGACAGCACAGGATCACCTCCAAAGTGTAGGCCCCAGTCGGGACAACTGGGCCTACCTGGCAGAAATGCAGCCTCGGGCCAACATGGCTCTGTGGCTGAAATTCCAGTATCACATACCTTGAGCCAGGAGGGCCATGAGGTGAAGAGAGTCCAGAGAAATGGCGTCTGCCCCTTAAGTACCCTTCCCCAGCATGCCCAGCGGGGAGACCACTCCCACTGAGCTGTTCCCGGGGAAAAATACCCAATACACTTTGGCCTGCTTGTGTTCCAACATTGGCCTGGGGTGGTAATGCCACCTACAGGCAAACAGTGGGAAGTCCTTCCAAACCCAGCCATAGCCGGAACAGAGGCTGATTTAGCCTTAATCATTACAAAGTCTGAGCTAACTACCAGCTCAGACAACCACTAAATTTAACATAGCGCCTGATCATCAGGAGCAGGGCGCTACATACTCCCCCCATTACAACAAGACACTGTCCCCAGTGTCTGGAAAAAAAAATATGGCCCTCAATCTAGAGGACCAGTACCTGAATCAAAAAAAAAAACTTGGATGGGAAGGGAAAAAAAGGAGGGAACTATAGATATAAAACATTAACATGAAATTACAATAAAATAACAATAGCATACACATTATGACCCCTCACTAACTGTCTAGACCAGGCATGTCCAAAAGCCGGCCCGCGGGCCAATCGCGGCCCGCGTTCCGGTTTTGAACGGCCCGCCTGGTTGTCTGGACATATATATCTTTTGTAGCCCCCAACGATCTCCCAGCACTGGGGCCACAAAAGATACAGTATATATCAGGCATCACTAAATGGTGGATCGCGGGCCGAATCCGGACCCAGTAACCGCCCGCAGCCTCGCTAAATAGTGAGCGTTCTCTCCCCTCTGCTGGCTCTCGCCTGCCCACCGCTAACATCATTAATTATATGGGAGGCGCGGCAGGTCTCTCCTTTACATCATCGCATCACTCCCCCTTCCTCCCCCTCCCCACACACCTTATTCACACAAGCCTGGAAGCGCTGCAGGTCCGGACAAAGGGCGGGATCTTTCAAGTTACAAAGCAGGTGATTGGTTGCTAGACAGTGGGGAGGTCCCAGCAACCAATCACCTGCCTTTAACTTGAAAAGTCCCGCCCTTTGTCTGGACCTGCCATGCGTGCTTCCCGGCTTGTGTGATTAAGATAGGGCAGTGTGGGGCGGGGGAATGCTGCATTGATGAAAGGGACAGTCTGACTCTAATATCGAGGGAGGACTGTGATGGAGGGAGTCTGTAATGGGAAGGGAGTCTGTAATGGGGGGGGGGGGGGTGTCTGAGATGGAGTGGGGTCTATGAAGTGGGCACTGTGATGGGGGAGTCTGTGATGGACTGGGGATCTGTGATGGACTGAGGATCTGTGATGGACTGGGGATGGACTGGGGATCTGTGATGGAGTGGGGATCTGTGATGGAGTGGGGATGGACTGGGGATCTGTGATGGACTGGGGATCTGTGATGGACTGGGGATCTGTGATGAACTGGGGATCTGTGGTGGGCTGGGGATGGACTGGGGATCTGTGATGGACTGGGGATCTGTGATGGACTGGGAATCTATGATGGACTGGGGATCTGTGATGGACTGGGGATCTGTGATGGACTGGGGATCTGTGATGGACTGGGGATCTGTGATGGACTGGGGATCTGTGAAGGACTGGGGATCTGTGATGGAGTGGGGATCTGTGATGGACTGGGGATCTGTGATGGACTGGGGATCTGTGATGGACTGGGGATCTGTGATGGACTGGGGATCTGCTTCACAGACCTTTATTTAAAATGTATTTATTTTTCCTGAAACTTCCCTCTTTAAAGTGAAGGTGCGTGTTATACGCCAATAAATACGGTATATCCAAATAACACACAGAGCTCATCTCTTTACTCACACACAGCCACAAAGGCAAGAGAATTCTTGTTGGGCAGTGTATTAGTGTTAGAACGAACACACTTAGACCGAATTTTAATGGTTCAAAGAATGTCAGGCAAAATGGTCGGCCCTCACGCATGTTCACTTCATCAAATCTGGCCCTCTTTGAAAAAAGTTTGGACACCCCTGGTCTAGACCACCCACTCTCCAGCAGTTTTGACAGAAGATCCGGCTCACCTGGGAAAAAAAAACAAAGACACACACACAAATAAACATGACAACATTAAGGTATTTCAAAAGAAGCAAAGCTGCATCTCCTAAGAGGTGGAGCTTTCCTTCTGGCTTTTAACCACTTCCCTACAGCCCATAGTCATATGACGTCCACAGATGGGATCTCCCATCCTGGGTGGACGTCATATGACGTCCTCGGCTTTGAGGGGGGATAACTGAATGATGCCTGCAGCTAGAGGCATCATTCAGATATCCTTTTCTTGTGCCGGCGATTCTGCGCACCATAAGAACGATCATAGCGGCGGTTCCTCCGCTTGATCGTTCTTATAGGCGGCGGGAGGGGACATCCCCCCCCACCGCCATCCGGTGCTTCTCCGGGCTCTCCCGTGCCATCGGGGACCCGGAGAGAATCGTCCGGCGCCGGTGGTAGGTCACGTGACGAGCATAGAGATGACTGGTGACCAGATGGTCACCAGTCATCTCTATGATCGTCGGAGGCCCGGGCGCGATGTGATGACATCACGCCCGGGTCCTCAGATGTAAACAAAGCCACCATTGCGGCTAGTAAGTATGAGATCAGTGAAAAAAAAATCACGATCTCATGCTTTCCAGCCTGGAGGAGAGATGTGGGGTCTTATTGACCCCGCATCTCTCAATAAAGAGGACCTGTCACACACATTCCTATTACAAGGGATGTTTACATTCCTTGTAATAGGAATAAAAGTGATCAAAAAAAATAAATAGTTAAATAAGTGTAAAAAATAAATAGTATCAGAGCCAGATACACACAGGTTACATACGCCGCAAATGTTAGAGCGAGAGCAATAATTCTAGCACTAGACCTCTGTAACTCTAAACATGTAACCTGTAAAAAATCGGGCTAACTTTTGTGTGTTTTGTTTTTTTTTCATGCATGAAACAGTTTGGAAGCTGGAAGTGCTAATATAATGGGGGTGACATGGGGTGATGTGAGGAAGTGTAGTGACACCTGCCCAAATAACAAACATGGGCAAAATAGAGTGAGAAAGTAACTTTTTCAGAACCAGCCCACTGCGCCGGCAAGTACGTTTAGAACTGCGGGAGGTTTTTATGAGCTCAGCGCGGGAATTTTACTTGTTCAAACGCGCCGGGACACTGCGCCGGCAAAATCTTAGTAAATGTCAAGTCACATAACTCAATTTGCATAAGTTGAACAGGCGCAGCTCTGAACTTGCCGTTATATAACAGTGCGCCAGCAAAATGACATTTCTAAAGGAAAAAAAAGGAAAAGTCATTGAAAGTCATTGATAAAAACAAAAAAAAAGCGTGGGGGTCCCCCCAAATTCCATTACCAGGCCCTTCAGGTCTGGAATGGATATTAAGGGGAACCCCGCCGCAAATTTTAAAAAAAATGCGTGCAGTTCCCCCAAATATCCATACCAGGCCCTTCATTTCTGGAATGGATTTTAAGGGGAACTCCACCCCAAATTAAAAAAAAATGGCGTGGAGTCCCCCCAAAAATCCACACCAGACCCTTATCCGAGCACGCAACCTGGCAGGCCACAAGAAAAGAGGGGGGGGACAAGAGAGCGGCCCCCCTCCCTCCTGAATCGTACCAGGCCACATGCCCTCAACATGGGGAGGATGTCCCCATGTTGATGGGGACAAGGGCCTCATCCCCACAACCCTTGCCCGGTGGTTGTGGGGGTCTGCGGGCAGGGGGCTTATCGGAATCTGGAAGACCCCTTTAACAAAGGGGACCCCCAGATCCCGCCCCCCCCTGTGTGAAATGGTAATGGGGTACATTGCACACCTACCATTTCACAAAAGAAAGTGTCAAAAATGTAGAAAATTACAATAGCCGGTTTTTGACAATTCCTTTATGTGACGGATCTCGGATACCCCAGGTGGGCACATCCGCCAGACCTGTGTCTCCTGTCCTCCAAACGCACTTGCAGCCTGCAGATTCGCCATAACCAGCCCTTAACCCCTCAATCACGAGACAATCCACACAGGTGTTGAGGGTTAAACATGCAGAGCATCAACAGTTTATTAAATCCAAAACATACACTTTTACACACAGTTAGGGACACTCCCCTTTGCCTTGTCATAGAGGGGGGTAGGGGACAAGGAAGAACCAATGGGAACTGAACATTGAAACAGAGACTACAGTTAAACATAAAGGGATTATGGTAAGCAGGTAGCCCTTCAATACACATCCCCTGCGGAGAGATGTCTGCAGTCCAGACCATTGTCTATGTGCCAAAACCAACACAATTAAACACAGCAACAAGAGGCGGGGCAGATGGGGGAGAAGGGATGTAGCATTACATTACATTATCTCAATGCCAGCTTTCCCCAAGTCTCTCAGTCTCTTCTGGGCCATAATCTGTGGGTAAGCGGCCAGCCCGCAGTCCCTTCCAAAACACACAGTGACAGTGGGTTCTGTCACATTTCTCCCCTTTTAAAAACAGACTAACCAGGTTCCTGACCCCAACTGGTCTGGACCTGCGTTAGTCACAAACTTCCACCCCAGGCAACCAGGAAAAGGAAAAGTATGTCTCTGGCGCTGGGGAGCAAAATTGCACTTACGGTCTCCCGTGAATAAAAACAGCCGCTGCAGAGTGGGAACAGCTGTCCGCACTCCCGTGATCCGGGACTGGGTTGCAGGTATTGGGGGTAGCTGAATAACCCTCTGCCCCGATGCCAGCGCTTCAACTGGTAGGCTGGTAGTGCTATGCTATGCTTTTTCCCTGGTGTAGTTACCAGCCGCTGAGGAGGTATCTTGCAGGGACAATCTCCCGGACTCTCCATCTCTTTTTCTGATGCTGGGCAGAAGCCAACAGCGCTCTGCCCCGTAGCCAGCGCTTCTGCTAGGGGGACATATACAACGGTAGAGTTCAACCGCTGGAGAGGGGGAAGGGTTTTCTCCCCTCCTGGTTCTGTGACCAGCTGCTGAGGCGACTTCTGACAGGGGCTGTCTCCCAAACCCTCCAAAAACCTACTGAGGGCTGGGCCAGGGCCAGCGGCACTCTGCCATGCAGCCAGCGCTTCTGCTGGGGGGATAAACACTGGGGTAGTGTCCAAGTGCTGGGCAACCAGCTCACTGAGTTCATCCCTCGGACTCCCAGGTTCTAACTCTGAGGGTGGGCAGAGGCCAGCGGCACTCTGCCCCGTAGCCAGGGCTTCTGCTGGGGGGGATGAACATTGGGATAGTGTCCAATTGCTGGGGATGGAGAATTGCTTCCTCCACTCCCGGTGGGGATATCTGCTGTTGGAGAAACGGCTCACGAAGATCATCTCTCAGACTCACCGGATCCAACTCTTTTTCTGATGCTGGGCAGAGGCCAGCGGAACTCTGCCCTGTAGCCATCGCTTCTGCTGGGGCACCGGATGCGATACTCTGGCCTTGCTGCTGATCGCCATTTACCGGCCTTCCAGCGCCCATCTCAACTCCCCCTTCTGAGACCTTTATGCTATTAGCTTGTCTCTCTGCTTAGGGAACCTCCGGTGCGTTCCAGCATTCTAGCACTCGCAGTGCCCTCTGTATCATCGCTGCTTCTTCCATTGTGGTTAGGACAGGAAAACTTAGGAGCACCCCTGGCCCCATTTGCGCCGCATCTTCGTGACTGTCTGCTATTTCTCCCGGACAGTCCCAAGCAACGGGAGCCATGCCAGGCTGCTGATCACCGTCAAACAGCTGCTTGTAGGCAATCTCGAGCTCCCATTCCTGCTCAACCAGGAACTCCAATTCCTCCAGGTCACACGCCTCTTCGGGGAGGTCCAGCACCTCAACTCAGTAGTCCAGGATGTTTTCCAGCCGCCACTCCTCATCGCTCCCAAAGTCTGGGTCTCTGTACATTTTTTGATGGAGCAGCCCCACTTCACCGTAGCCAACGCCTTCTGTCGGGCTACCAACTGCTGTACCTGGCCACAGTTGAGCTGCGAATCACCGGAGGGCTCTGTAGCTGGCGTCCAACCTCATCTCCTCCTGGACCAATCTTCCGAGCTCCGTCTTCCACTCATCTCGCGGTTGTTCCCTCAGGAACACCTCTCGCGCATGGTACTTCGTCCAGTACATCTCTGTGGAGGAGGGAAGGATCTTCCCCTGATGGTGCCGCTCGTGGCTTAGCGTTTCATGCCAGAGTTGCCAGCGGATCACATCCCCCCAGCCGAGCATGGTGCGCTCTGTCGCTGGTCCCCGATGTTGCTTCCACATGCCTTGCAGCCTCCTCCCGAACTCAGCTCTCATGCTGGCCGGTCCCCGTATTGCTCCTCGGCGGCTGCCCAGATCTTGAATCCTGGTGGTGGTTTGGATGGCCCGGACTGCAGGAGACATCCCACCGCTGCCAACACTGTGACGGATCTCGGATACCCCAGGTGGGCACATCCGCCAGACCTGTGTCTCCTGTCCTCCAAACGCACCCGCAGCCTGCAGATTCGCCATAACCAGCCCATAACCCCGCAATCACGAGACAATCCACACAGGTGTTGAGGGTTAAACATGCAGAGCATCAACAGTTTATTAAATCCAAAACATACACTTTTACACACAGTTAGGGACACTCCCCTTAGCCTTGTCATAGAGGGGGGTAGGGGACAAGGAAGAACCAATGGGAACTGAACATTGAAACAGAGACTACAGTTAAACCTAAAGGGATTATGGTAAGCAGGCAGCCCTTCAATACACATCCCCTATGGAGAGATGTCTGCAGTCCAGACCATTGTCTATGTGCCATGAACCAACACAATTAAACACAGCAACAAGAGGGGGGGCGGATGGGGGAGAAGGGATGTAGCATTACATTACATTATCTCAATGCCAGCTTTCCCCAAGTCTCTCAGTCTCTTCTGGGCCATAATCTGTGGGTAAGCGGCCAGCCCACAGTCCCTTCCAAAACACACAGTGACAGTGGGTTCTGTCACACTTTATTAATGTCTTCTCCTTTCTTCCATCTTCTTCTTCCATCTTCTTCTTCCACCTTCTTTCCACCATCATTCCCCGGGACTGTGACGTCATACGGGGGCGGGGTCAGCGGGTGGCAGCACCCGGTGACCACGCCCCATGCCAATATAAGTGGGTGCACTCCGCGGGCAGAGCATTGTAGCGGCGGACAGCCACGAGGCAACATCGGACGGAGAGAAGAGGGAAGAAGACGACGATGAAGACCGGGACCCCGCTAGAAAAAGAGCTGGAAGAAGATAGCGGGGCGCCCGGCAGAAGGCAGAAAGAATCGGAGATCGTGGAGAAGGCACCGGAGAGCGCGGAGACGACACCAGAGAACAGAACAAGAGACCCCCCGAAGTCGGAAGAAGACGACGATGAAGACCGGGACCCCCCTAGCAAAAGAGCTGGAAGAAGATAGCGGGCGCCCGGCAGAAAGACCCCCGAAGACGACGAGGAAGCCCGGGACCCCGCTAGAAAAAGAGCTGGAAGAAGATAGCAGGGCGCCCGGCAGAAAGACCCCCGAAGACGACGAGGAAGCCCGGGACCCCGCTAGCAAAAGAGCTGGAAGCAGATAGCGGGGCGCCCGGCAGAAAGACCCCCGAAGATGACGAGGAAGCCCGGGACCCCGCTAGCAAAAGAGCTGGAAGAAGATAGCGGGCGCCCGGCAGAAAGACCCCCGAAGACGACGAGGAAGCCCGGGACCCCGCTAGAAAAAGAGCTGGAAGAAGATAGCAGGGCGCCCGGCAGAAAGACCCCCGAAGACGACGAGGAAGCCCGGGACCCCGCTAGCAAAAGAGCTGGAAGCAGATAGCGGGGCGCCCGGCAGAAAGACCCCCGAAGATGACGAGGAAGCCCGGGACCCCGCTAGCAAAAGAGCTGGAAGAAGATAGCGGGGCGCCCGGCAGAAAGACCCCCAGAGCTGCCTAATAAATTACTTTGAAAACCTGTGTTGTGTTTTTTATTTACTTTTTTGCCACCAGGTGAATGGGTAGGGGTACGATGTACCCCACACTCATTCACATAGGGTGGGGGGCCGGCATCTGGGGGCCCCCTTATTAAAGGGGGCTCCCGGATTCCGATAAGCCCCCCGCCCGCAGACCCCGACAACCAACGGCCAGGGTTGTCGGGAAGAGGCCCTTGTCCCCATCAACATGGGGGCAGGGTGCTTTGGGGTGGGGGGGGCCGCAGGTCGCCCCCCTGCACCAAACCCCCCATGTTGAGGGCATGCGGCCTGGTATGGTTCAGGAGGGAGGGGGCCGCTCTCGTCCCCCCCTCTTCCCCTGCGGCCTGCCAGGTTGCGTGCTCGGATAAGGGTCTGGTTTGGATTTTGGGGGGACCCCCACGCCGTTTTTTGGCTTAGGGGGTTCCCCTTAAAATCCATACCAGACCTAAGGGCCTGGTATGCTCCTGAAGGGGAACCCATGCCATTTTTTTCATTAAAATTTGGCGTGGAGTTCCCCTTCATGATTCATACCAAACACGGGACAGCGAGGCTGCCGAGAACCATCGCGCTGGAGACATTCTCTTCCAGGTAGTCGCCTCTAGGACACGACTTGAGCGGCTGCTTCACGCTCAGGTCGTGTCCAAGTTGCCTCGCAAAGTCGCGCTGTCCCTGTGTCAGCCGGCACACGAGTCGCCCCGCGAGTCGGATCGGCTTCATCCGACTTCCCGGGCGACCTCTATTCAAATCAATGGGCTCCCATAGGGAACCATTCATTTTCAATAGAGCGCCGCTGACATTTTTATTTACTATAACAGTGCGCCGCTGGTTCCTGCGCCCAGTGAAGGAGTTATCCGGCGCACCAATTAAGGTATGAACCGGCGCAGCGCACTGTTATTAGTAAATCACCCCCCATTGTGTTATAACCTTCACTACTAACTACTCTTTCCCTTACACCTATTATTTTATCCCATACTACTCTACCTTCCTTCCTACACATTCCCCCCCTTTTTTTTTAGCATGGACTACTCCGAACTTGGAAAATGTTCCACACTAATGTAGCGGCCTCACCCCGTCCTCTTTAGCTAGGGGTATGTCACGCGACAGAGTGAGGTGCGCTACGGCCCATGTCCTCCCCATAACTGTGGGTGAGGTGAAGGCCAATATCTGATGTTTCCTCGGGTCGGTGTGTCTTGGGCATGTACCGAGTCTGTTGTGCAGAAACCACCCTTTGCTCCCATTAACAGAGTCCATACACCGATCACAGTCCAACTGTTGGTTTTATTTCGTATCTCCACATACAGGCAATGCGATGGCAGGATACGGTGGGATGAGCAGGTCGAGGCACTATACTGATCTGGGTCCCTACACCCCCTGTGCTATGACCAAGGGTTGCAGGAGTCTTAATTCGAATACCTCCGCTGCGTTGCAGCCCCTATCAGGGGAAGATGTCCTCCAAGAGGGTTACCGGAGGCCCATCCGTCACCGGGTTGACGCTGCACCGGAATCTTCGGACGGGTGACCTCCCCAGCCTCCTCACCTCAGATGCGGGTCCCCTCACAAGGGGCACCCTGGAATCACTTCACCCTTGCGGGACCCAGTCGGAGTCACTGGGTCCCAGGCCTCCTCAATAGTACCTCATCCCAGGCTGAAGGTGCCTGGGATGGAATCCCAGCTTCATTCCGGCCAGGCCTAGGGCGCCTAGGCCGGAACCTTGAACCGCCCGCACCCAGGCCGAAGGTGCCTGGTTGCGTGACGAGATGATCCCCGAAGACTGAAGACCTCGTGGCGAGGGCGTCTCCCCCCTTTTATCTCCTCCCATCAACACAACGGCGGGTTCCCCACCCCAGCCGTACCATCTCCAGGAAGGGACAAAAAGGGTAGCACTGTGGTGATGATTCTACCTGAAGCCTGTAGGTACTCCGCCACCCACAGGCAAAGGAGAATATTACATCCCCCAATCCTCCACGAATAACAAAAAGGGGTCTAAACCCTGACATAATTACACACCTGGGTCACACTACCCCCAGGTGTATCCCACTAAATCTGAAGACCCCGCTACACACTCCCCCTTGTGATTTGACGCTGGTCCCCAGCGTCAGGTGCACACCCATGTCTCCCAAGGAGTGGTGACATAGAGCAAGCCCCAGAGGCTGTCCCCAAATTTTTGAATACTAAGTATGCCAAGACCTGCTCAAAAGGGAAAGGAAAAATATAAAACGATAAACTTTTGCATAAAACATCTATTCTGTACACATGTACAATCCCTCCCATCACTGTCTAAGAACCACCCCATACTCAGTAGTCTTGACCGATGAATCTCCTGCAGAAGGGAAACAAAAACAACATCCTAACAATCTGTGTTAACTTGGAATGAATAGGTCTGTCAGCCGAGAGACCCACTCACTCCAATAAGCAAAGTGATGCATGTGTAAAATTTTCAAACAGTCGTTGCACAACACTGCCACCTGTTGACAGCGCCGCGGTCATGACACTTGCCGAGATCTTCCTTCTTCCTGCTTTTCTACGCTAACTTTTACCCCCAGAGTCTCTGCAATCTGGCTAGAGGTGGCATCACATCTCGCTCGCCTTCTCCTGGCTGTACGATGGCCTCCGGGTGCCGAGGTACCTTCACCATCTCGAGTTGCTTTGCCTTTGGTGCCCGCAACGAAGCACGCTGCGTCCCCACTATCGGAGCGGGTGATGTGGTTGAAAGTGGAAGGTCGGTCGGAGGACTAGATTTCCTCGGGAACTCCGGGGCCTGCGCCCGGAGCGTACTGTCTTCTATGGACATGGGGGAATCCTGCGGTTTACACAGCACAGGTAGTGGGCGTCTGTCCCAGCCCTTCCGGTGAAACAGTTCGTCTATTTCTCCGTCATCACCACAGTCTGACAACGACTCTAGGTCGGAGGTGTCATACATCTCGGCGGGAAGGTAGTCTCTAGTAGACGGAAGGCCACCCTCCCTTGCGGGCTCCACCGGCTGTGGACTCCCGACACCTCCAACCAACACCACAGTCCCAGCCCCTAGCTCACCTGGACCTTCTGAAGAACTGGGATGTCCGGGACTCTCTTCTCTACCGGCGCTATCTAGGCCAGGCAAGCGGTGGGGTGAAGCTCGACCACGACCATAGGATGCCTGTACCAGGCCGACTTTCCTCTTCGGAGGTGGCAGCAGGGAATCTGTGGTGACCGAAGCAGTGTCCTCGGATTTCTCTCTTTCCGTCTCTGGTTGGGCAGTCACGTCGCCCTGGTCAGCGCGTACGGGGACCTCCGCAAAGGCCTGGATCTCTCCCTCCGGAGTGGCGGTTCCTGTGATGCAGTTGAGGCGAAGGGCCCGGGGCCTTACTGTGGATGATTCGACCTCAAAAAGAAACTCTTTGCACGCTTCACATCGCCCGAACGGCTTTAGTTGGACCACCAGTCCCGAGCATCCGGGACAGATCACACCGAGGGCCTCCATGTCTCTGCATGAATACAGAGCCAACTGTCCTCGGGGCCTGAGCCTTATCCCCGTGTCTGTCAGGGGAGCAGCAAATGCAGTCATCTTCATAGGGTAAGATACCGGCATCCACGGAGAGCTTGAATTCATTCCGACCACTTGCTGCTCCATCACGCGCTGACCACGCGCCGGAGTCTCCACGTGTATCTCCACACGTGGCCAGACTCCTCCCACGACTTGCACGTTTTCGCGGGCTTCCGCCAGCCTCCGCCCACAAATTGTGCAGTCATGGGGTGCCTCGTGGCGCAGTGCATTAACAGTCCCCACATGTAGTACTTCACACGGCTGAACCTCTCGCAACTCCTCCGGGCAGCAAAGTTCAAACACAGACGTTCTCAGTTCCATCGTTAAGACACACACAATCCTGGACGAGCCCCCACGTGTAGCGGCCTCACCCCGTCCTCTTTAGCTAGGGGTATGTCACGCGACAGAGTGAGGTGCGCTACGGCCCATGTCCTCCCCATAACTGTGGGTGAGGTGAAGGCCAATATCTGATGTTTCCTCGGGTCGGTGTGTCTTGGGCATGTACCGAGTCTGTTGTGCAGAAACCACCCTTTGCTCCCATTAACAGAGTCCATACACCGATCACAGTCCAACTGTTGGTTTTATTTCGTATCTCCACATACAGGCAATGCGATGGCAGGATACGGTGGGATGAGCAGGTCGAGGCACTATACTGATCTGGGTCCCTACAACCCCTGTGCTATGACCAAGGGTTGCAGGAGTCTTAATTCGAATACCTCCGCTGCGTTGCAGCCCCTATCAGGGGAAGATGTCCTCCAAGAGGGTTACCGGAGGCCCATCCGCCACCGGGTTGACGCTGCACCGGAATCTTCGGACGGGTGACCTCCCCAGCCTCCTCACCTCAGATGCGGGTCCCCTCGCAAGGGGCACCCTGGAATCACTTCACCCTTGCGGGACCCAGTCGGAGTCACTGGGTCCCAGGCCTCCTCAATAGTACCTCATCCCAGGCTGAAGGTGCCTGGGATGGAATCCCAGCTTCATTCCGGCCAGGCCTAGGGCGCCTAGGCCGGAACCTTGAACCGCCCGCACCCAGGCCGAAGGTGCCTGGGTGCGTGACGAGATGATCCCCCGAAGACCGAAGACCGAAGACCTCGTGGCGAGGGCGTCTCCCCCCTTTTATCTCCTCCCATCAACACCACGGCGGGTTCCCCGCCCCAGCCGTACCATCTCCAGGAAGGGACAAAAAGGGTAGCACTGTGGTGATGATTCTACCTGAAGCCTGTAGGTACTCCGCCACCCACAGGCAAAGGAGAATATTACATCCCCCAATCCTCCACGAATAACAAAAAGGGGTCTAAACCCTGACATAATTACACACCTGGGTCACACTACCCCCAGGTGTATCCCACTAAATCTGAAGACCCCGCTACACTAATTTCGCACAACACTAAAGGCCTTAACATACCCAGGGCCAGATTAAGAACATCATGGGCCTGGTGCTGAGGATATTGGTGGGCCTTTTATAAATAATAAATATGCAAAAATGTTTTGTTATAACAAATTAAATTAAAGAGAGAGAGGGAGGATGGGAAAGAGAGAGAGAGAGAGAGAGAGAGGGGATGAGAGAGAGGTGAGGGGTAAGGGAGGGAGGATGAGAGAGAAAGGGGGGATGAGAGAGAGAGGATGCGCATGAGCATACGTGGGAATGACATCAACGCAGCCCAGCCAAGGCAAGTGACCGAAGGCACAGAGCCCAGAAGGAAGACCGGGTGAAGATGGAAGCGTCCAGGACCCGCCGGATTGATCACAACGCAGCACTGGAGGGCTCAGTCTGACAATTTAAGTGTACCCTAATGTGCTAATATGCTGTACATATTTTTACACTATGGCATAACCTACCTCAGGGCCTCTAAAAAGTATTAATGATAGCGAAGTTTACTACCGCTTTATTATCACAGGATCCCAGGAGCCTCTCATGGGGCCCCCTACTGACCCAGTAGCCCTTGGTCAGTGCCTAAGCGCATAGTTGCCAACATTTCAAAAATATTTTTAAGGGGCACTTTTTTAACCAGTGCTATATTTAGAGTAGCTGAGATCCCCTATGTTCCTCTATACATCACAGTAGCAATCACAAAATGAAATGAGTACTAATAATGGGGCAGAACAAATATGAGGACTGAGAAGATTTTCTTTAGTTGAACTAACAAAAGTGTGCCCATTGTAGAGCTGGTAACATTGAGGATATTCAGTATTAGGGATAAGCCGAACACCCCCCGGTTCGGTTCGCACCAGAACCTGCGAAAGGACCGAAAGTTTGCGCGAACTTTAGAACCCTATTAAATACAATGGACGCGAACGTTCGAAATCAAAAGTGCTAATTATAACAGCTAATATGCAAGTTATTGTCCTAAAAAGGGTTTGGGGACCCGGGTCCTGCCCCAGGGGACATGTATCAATGCAAAAAGAAGTTTTAAAAACTGACGTTTTTTCGGGAGAAGTGATTTTAATGATGCATAAAGTGAAAAAAAAAAGTGAAATATTCCTTTAAATATCATACCTGGGGGTTGTCTAAAGTATGCCTGTGAAGTGCCTGTGAAGTGGCACGTGTTTCCCGTGTTTAGAACTGTCCCTGCACAAAATGACATTTATAAAGGAAAAAAAGTCATTTAAAACTGCTTGCGGCTTTAATGTAATGTCTGGTCCCGGCAATATGGATGAAAATCATTGAGAAAAATGGCATGGGTACCCCCCCAGCCCACTACCAGCCACTTTGGGTCTTGTATGGATATTAAGGGGAACCCCGCACCCAAATTAAAAAAAGGCCCTATATACTCTGAATAGCAGTATACAGGCAGTGCAAACAAGACAGGAACTGTAGGTTTGTTCTTAAGTAGAATCTGTTTGTAATTTAGAACAGGTACATTTTTTTAAATGTAGCTCCAGCCAAAAAATCTATTTTTAAGCTTTTTGGAAAACATAGGGAAGGGTTATCACCCCTGTAACATTTGTTTTGCTGTCTGTGCAGTGTGCACCTGTTCAGAACATTTCACCTCACTTTCCGTCCCAATGACAAATGTTTTTTGAAAATTTGTTTTTTTTAATTAAAACAAGGATTGGTGATAAAGCATCAGTGGAGAGGAGCAGAGGCGGCTCTCTAATTAGGCAAATTAGGCGGTTGCCTTAGGCCCCGCGCTTGCAGGGGCCTCGGGCCGCCTAATTTGCCTACCGTGTGTGGAAGTGAGAAAGTATGTCCCCTGGTCAGAGTCCCTGGGTCGGACTGGCTGTAGGGCACACTGGGACCGCGGGGCCGCATATCCTAACAAGTGCTGCCTTCCCCCGAGCTCCCCTTTCACACACTGTGTATAGTGTACGAATGATTCAACACTTTGCCCCGCCCACCACACATTCTGCCAAACAGAAGTTACTTTACAGCAGGGCTCTACAGCCCTGTATCCAATGAGGGCGCTTCTGAAATCTTCCTCCTCACCCACCACATGTGCCTGGCTCTCTGTACTGTTTATGGAGTGAGTGCTCAGAGGAGCATGAAGATGCCGGGAGGAGGGGGAAACCGGAGATGACAGGTGAGCTGTGTTATTGCTGCATTGCTCTTCTTATTTTTACCTACAGGTAAGTCTATAATAAGGCTTACCTGTAGGTAAAATTAATATCTCCTAAACCTGTACGGTTTAGGAGGTATTCATTTTGCATGCAGCTGCTGACATCAGTGGCAGACTGCCGGACCTTGCTGAAAAAAAGACTCCCGTGCGCAAGTGCGGGAGTCACGTAATCGCGGCTCCGACCACTCACAGCGCCGGGGCCGCGAACCCAGAAGAAACACTGAGGGAACATGTCAGCTGCCTCGGCGTGGACCAGGATCAGATGCCGAGGTCTCGTTCTAAGGTAAGTATTTCATAATGAGCTAGTATGCGCTGCATACTAGCTCATTATGCCTTTGCCTTACAGGTTTTTTTGTTTAAAAAAAATAATAATAATTTCAGTGCGGGTATACAACCACTTTAGGAGTTTATACAGGGCAAAGGACTCTCTACTTACCCCCACATGAAGAAAGGTGAGTATAAGCACGGTAGAGTCATGTCCGCACAGTCTCTGACCGTCTCCTGTACTACGTCTGCAGTCTCTGACCGTCTCCTGTACTATGTCTGCAGTCTCTGACCATCTCCTGAACCATGTCTGCAGTCTCTGACAATCTCCTGTACCATGTCTGCAGTCTCTGACCATCTCCTGTACTATGTCTGCAGTCTCTGACCATCTCTTGTGTCATGACTGCACTCTCTGACCATCTCCTGTATCATGTCCGCACACTCTTTGACCATCTCCTGTGTGACGTCTGCAGTCTCAGGGGGGCCTACAGAGGAGTCAAGAGCGCTGCCAGGACAGGGGTCACGGAAGGAGTCAGATGTGTGTGGACTGTGGAGAGGAGAATAAAGGATGAGCCACCAAGCTGGAGCCCAGAGAGGGCCATCTGACTGAGCTCTGCACGGTACACCTGAGAGGAGATCAGTGACAGCGCTGCAAGGCCAGTCTGAGGGGGATCAGTTATGTAATGGGGAGTGAATAAAGTAAGGTAAGGGAGCACTGATATAAAGGTTCCCCCTCAGTAACCCCCCCCCCCCTTACCTTAGTGCATTAACTCTGCAGAATATGGTCTGTGGTCACCAGCGTCCCCCCACATCATAGTTCCCGTTGGTACTCTGTGGACTCTGATGTAAAGGGGAATAAATGACACAATAAGAAAAGAACAATTTATATACACTAAAAGAGGTAACAAAAAGAAATTTAATAATATATGGAATAAATGGATTGATGGGGGGGCACGGTGGATGAGGGGGGGGGGGGGTTGGGAAACGGGAATGAGTTGGAGAATGTATAACATAAGTCAAGGCATATTTGTATTGTAACACAGGATTGAAATGGATGTATGTATAAATGTTGTGATAAAGAAATAAAAAAATATTTGATCAAAAAAAAAAAAGGGGGAATGCTGTGCACTCTGATATAAGGTGATTTCTGGTTACCAGAGCCCCCCTTACATCAGAGTTTCCATTTACATGAAAGTCTGCTGCATTCACCTTTACATCAAAGGTTCCCTTGCACTGTAAGGAGGAATCCTGCAGACTCTGATGTAAGGGGGAACTCTGTGCTGGCTGAGTTATATTACCCTGACCTTCATGTAAATGGAGAAATATTGTTTTTGACTTTTGTTGCTAGTTGCAGCTGCACACATTTTATCTATATTTGTGTGCGTGTATTATATATCTATATATACACACACATTTATATACATCTCGACCCTATGTTTAATTATCTTTGATTAACCACTAGAGGCCGTCATATGACGTCCTGGGTTTTGTGGGGCTATATCTGAATGATGGGTGCAGCTACAGGCATCATTCAGATATCGTAATTTTCAGCCGGCGATTCCCTACACCATAAGAATGATCATAGCGGCTGTTCCGCCGCTTGATCGTTATCACTGGCGGCGAAAGGGGACGTCCTCGCCCTCCCGCCGCCCTCCGGTGCTTCTACCGACTCACCGCTGCGATTGGTGAGCTGGAGAACAGAACCCGCAGCCCCGGATGCTGATCATAGAGATTTCCGGCGGACCAGACGATCGCCTGAGTCTCTATGATCGTCGGAGGCCGGGCGCAATGTTATGACGTCACGCCCGGCCTCTGCATTAAAAAATGGCGCCGCCTTGGCTAGGAAGCGGTGATCTTTTTTTTTTTTAGGCTTCCCAGCCTAGAGGTGAGATGTGGGGTCTTATTGACCCCCCCCCCATATCTCACTGTAAAGAGGTCCTGTCATGTCATATTCCTATTACAAGGGATGTTTACATCCCTTATAATAGGAATAAAAGTGATCAATTTTTTTTTTAAAGTGTCAAAATAAAAAGTAAAATTAACAATAAAAAATAAATAAAATTAAAGTGCCCCTGTGCTCGTGTGCTTGCACGCAGAAGCGAACGCATACGTAAGTCCCGCCCACATATGAAAACTGTGTTCAAACCACAGATGTGAGTTGTCGCCGCGAACGTTAGAGCGAGAGCAATAGTTCTAGCCCTAGACCTTCTCTGTAACTCAAAACATGTAACCAGTAAAAATATTTAAAGAGTCGCCTATGGGAATTTTTAAGTACCGAAGTTTGGCACCATTTCATGAGTGTGTGCAATTTTGAAGCGTGACATGTTAGGTATCTATTTACTCGGCATAACTTCATCTTTCACATTATACAAAAAAATTGGGCTAACTTTACTGTTTTTTTATTTTTTTTAAAGCATGAAACAGTTTTTTTTCCAAAAAAAGTTGCAATGACCGCCATTGTATTCTGTAGGGTCTTTGCTAAAAAAACATATATAGTGTTTGGGGGTTCTATGTAATTTTCTAGCAAAACAATTATGATTTTTACATGATTTTACATGACATTTACAAGTGTCAGAATTGGCCTGGGCCAATTCTGCAATTTATACAGTTAATTTTTATCACTTGAATTATTTTTACCGTTATGGGTGTGAGTGGGGCCTCATGTCCAAGCTTTGCCTAAGGCCTCGCAAAGCCTAGAGCCGCCTCTGGAGAGGAGACACCTCTTTCCCATATTAACTCTTACAGGAGAGAATTTCCCTTCCTAGGGGTAGATTTCCTCTCACTTCCTGTTGTCTCCTTCCGTTTGCAAGTAGGAGTCGTTTGTAAGTTGGATGTTTGAAAGTAGGGGCCTGCCGTATATACTCTGCAGAAATTTGGCCCGTAGGTGTTGGTGTTGCCACAACACTGTAAGCCCTCACAGTTACTCTTGGTGGGCGCTGGAACGCCCTGCTGTGAACTATTATATCAAGAATTGTAATTACATGTTGAACAGGGGCAGAAAAATTGGGCCTTTGGTGGTGGTGGTGGTGGTGTTGCCACAACACTGTAAGCCCTCACAGTTACTCTTGGTGGGCGCAGGAATGGGCCCTACTGTGAATTATTAGATCAAGAATTGTAATTACATGCCCCTGTTGAACAGGGGCAGAAAAATTGTGCCTTAGGCACTGGTGCCACAACACTGCAACCCCTTTACAGATACTGTAGTTGGAGCGCAGCAATGAGCCCTGTTGCAAAGTATTGCATCAAAAATTGTAATTACACGCCCCTGTTAAACAGGGGCAGAAAAATTGGGCCTTAGGCACTGGTGCTGGTGCCACAACACTGCAACCCCTCACAGATACTGTACTTGGAGCGCAGCAATGAGCCCTGCTGCAAAGCATTGCATCAAAAATTGTAATTACACGCCCCTGTTAAACAGGGGCAGAAAAATTGGGCCTTAGGCACTGGTGCTGGTGCCACAACACTGCAACCCCTCACAGATACTGTACTTGGAGCGCAGCAATGAGCCCTGCTGCAAAGCATTGCATCAAAAATTTTAAATACACGCCCTTGTTAAACAGTGGCTGAAAAATTGGGCCTTAGGCACTGGTGCCACAAAACTGCAACCCCTCACAGATACTGTACTTGGAGCACAGCAATGAGCCCTGCTGCAAAGCATTGCATCAAAAATTGTAAATACACGCCCCTGTTAAACAGGGGCTGAAAAATTGGGCCTTAGCCACTGGTGGCGGTGCCCAGAACCAAAAATTTTCTTTCAAGCTATCAGCATGTTTATTGAGGAGGAAGAGGATAGTCACTCAGCATAACAGGATAGTCATTCAGCATCAGCATAGGCAGTCTTGAAGGGATCTGACATTTCCCAAAAAATTATTTGGTTACATCAGCATCAAGTGCTTGGTAGCTGGTGGTGATCCAAGACTGATTCATTTTTATGAAGGTCAGTCGATCGACCGAGTCGGTGGACAGGCGCACCCTGTGATCGGTTACAAAGCCTCCAGCAGCACTGAATGTGCGTTCTGAAAGAACGCTGGATGCAGGACAGGCCAGTACCTCAATTGCATACTGTGAAAGCTCTAGTGATCCATCCTCAAGAATCAGTAACCCAGAGGATTTTTGGTGGGAAAGGTGTCCAAGTCTGATCTTGCCCCTAGGTATTCCTGCACCATGTAAACCAGACGCTGGCGATGGTTTCTGGAAGCGATCATACCTTGGGGCTGCGTACTAAAAAATTGTCTGAACACATCGGTCAGACGGCCACCTTCTCCACCGCTCCTTCTTTGACTGACCGGAGCCTCAGCAACACATTGTCCAGGACCAGGAATTTGTAACCTCCCAGTCTCTGGGAACGCGTTGCACAGACCTTTCTGCAAGGCCTCGCGAAGATGCTTCCTCCTCTGCTCCCTCTGCGACGGCAAGATAAGGTCCGCAACCTTAGCCTTGTAACGTGGATCAAGGAGGGTTGCCACCCAGTAATGATCCCTCTCCTTGATCGCATGAATACGAGGATCCTTCCGCAGGCTTTGCAGGATCAGGGAGGCTATGCAGCGTAGGTTTGCTGAGGCATTCGGTGCGGAGTCCTCTGGGTCACTGAGGACGACATGATCCGCAGCCACCTCCTCCCAGCCACGTACAAGTCCATGGGTGTCTTGGGACTGTAATTGATCCCTTGAAGACTGCTGCTGATGCTGAGAGCTAGGCTCCACCTCCATGCTGACACAATAATACTCCTCCCCCTTCTCCTCGTCCTCTTCCTGTGTGATAGCCAGGCCAGCAGGAACACTGTCTGGTTAAAGCGGGCCTTGAGAGGTAAGGAAGTCCTCCTCTTCCTGCCTCAGTTCTGCCTCAAGTGCCCTGTCCATTATTCCATGCAGCGTGTGCTCCAACAGGTGGACAAGAGGGACAGTGTCACTGATGCATGCACTGTCCTGGCACCATTTGAGGAGGCCACGAGGATGGTGAGCAGTGACAGTGCATGCATCCCTGATCATGGCCCACTTGCGTGGGGAAAAAAATCCAAGATCCCCTGACCCTGTCCTGGTGCCATATTGCAACAGATACTCATTGATGGCCCTCTGCTGCGTGTGCAGCCGCTGCAGCATGGCCAACGTAGAGTTTCACCTGGGGGGCATGTCACAGATTAGGTGGTTCTTGGGCAGATTGTAATCCTTTTGCAGGTCAGCCAGCCAAGCACTGGCATTATATGACCGGCGGATATGCCCACAGAGATTCCTGGCCTGCTTCAGGACCTCCTGTAAATGCAAGAAAAAATATAAATGCACTACCCTTCAACAAGCAAACATGGTGCTAATGATTCATATGTGTTCACACACACTAAAGAGCAAAACAGAAACAAAGTCCTGTGCTGAAACATGGCAATATATCTGTGGTATCACCTGTGCACAGATAAATAAATGAAAAAATAAATAAAAAATGATGATCCCACCGGACATTCAGCCACGAAACACTGCAATCGAACGGTATCCTCCTCCTCCTGGATATTTATTCCAAGAAAAGAGCTCTCCCTCCAGATATCAGCTGATGTGATTAGCTCATGCAGCACAATGAATGTTTGATGACATGGAAGAAAAATAAATAAAACCTCATGGTGCAGTATTCCTTATAAAATAGGATACCCTTTATTTATCCTGGGTAAAAAATGACATCCAGCAGGTTTTCAAAACAAGAGCGGCAGGGTGGAGCTAACGAACGTGACGTCACTACGCTACAGCTGATCGGCACAGACCGCAGCTGAGTACTAGCATTCGTTTCTTTGGAGTTTTGCCGCTCTTGTTTTGAAAACCTGCTGGATGTCATTTTTTACCCAGGATAAATAAAGGGTATCCTGTTTTATAAGGAATACTGCACCATGAGGTTTTATTTATTTTTCTTCCATATCATCAAACATTCATTGTGCTGCATGAGCTAATCACATCAGCTGATATCTGGAGGGAGAGCTCTTTTCTTGGAATAAATATCCAGGAGGAGGAGGATACCGTTTGATTCCAGTGTTTCGTGGCTGAATGTCCGGTGGGATCATCATATAAATCTGAGCCCCTATAGATCTCCGTGACAGAGATCTATTACATCTGGTAAGCTGCTATTTCTTCTATAATTTGTCTGAGCAAGTTGGATGTGGATATTTCGCCTACAGCTGCCTTGAAGAGCCTGTTATATATACATCAGCCGATGTGTTTTTTTTTGTTCTGTTTATGAACTTCATTTGGATCTTCTCTCTTTCCCATTTTTTATATTTATTTTTATTATTTATTTTTTATTTATTTTTTCATTTATTTATTTATTTATCTGTGCACAGGTGATACCACAGATATATTGCCGTGTTTCAGCACAGGACTTTGTTTCTGTTTTGCTCTTTAGTGTGTGTGAACACATATGAATCATTAGCACCATGTTTACTTGTTGAAGGGTAGCGCATTTATATTTTTTCTTGCATATATTTGTGTAGTGGTTATTCCAGCTATTATAATTTTTTTTGCAGCACCCACCGATTCACTTTATTAATTTTACTATTATTATTTATATATATATATATATATATATATATATATATATATATATAATGGTTATTTTATTTAATTAATTCACTAATTCTTATGCCGCGTACACACGACCGCTTTTCTCGACGAGAAAAACTGTATTTTTTTTTTTCGCCGAGAAAAACGATCGTCTGTGGGCTTTATGTCGTTTTTCTCGTCTAGAAAAACGGCATAAAAAACGTCGAGAAAATTTAGAACATGTTCTAAATTTTCTCATCGTTTTTTCCAGCATTTTTTTCCGCGGCAGTTTTCCCATAGGGAAACACTGCCGCGGAGCCCACAGACGGTCGTTTTTCTCGTCAAGAGAAAAAATGATGGGAAAAACGACCGTGTGTAGGGAACCAAGCGGTTCCCTCGTTTTTCCTGTCATTATTCACGGCGGTTTTTTAACCGCCGTGAATAATGATCGTGTGTACGCGGCATAAGTTTAATCACGGTTAGCGCGGATTCTTTTCCATTTTTACAATAGGACCTCCTGTAAGCCTGGGTACCTGCCCAAGAACTTCTGCACCACCAAGTTAACGACGTGAGCCAAACAGGGCACATGGGTCAGTTGTTCCTGTCGGAGGGCGGAGAGAAGGTTGGTGCCATTGTCGGAAACCACCTTTCCTGGCTTAAGCTGGCATTGCGTCAACCACCTCTGAGCCTGCCCCTGCAGATCTGACAGAATCTCTGCCCCAGTGTGGCTCCTGTCCCCAAAGCACACCAGCTCAAGCACTGCATGGCATCTTTTTGCCTGCATACTTGCGTAGCCCCTTGAACGCCTACGGAGCACCGCTGGTTCCGAGGACAAAGCACAGGTAGAGGCCATGGAGGAAGAAGAAGAGGAGGGGGTGGAGGAGAGAGGTGTGTCAGAATCACCAGTAGTAACATTTTGGAGGCGTGGTGGCGGAACAACCTCCAACACTACTGCACCTTGTCCTGCATCCTTCCCAGCTGCCAGCAGAGTGACCCAATGTGCCGTGAAAGATAGGTAACGTCCCTGTCCATGCCTGCTGGACCATGAGTCAGCGGTAATATGCACCTTACCACTGACCGCCCTGTCCAGCGAGGCCAAGACATTGCCTTCCACATGCCGGTAGAGAGCCGGAATCGCCTTCCATGAGAAAAAGTGGCATTTGGGAACCTGCCACTGAGGAACCGCACATTCCACAAACTCACGGAAGGGGGCAGAGTCTACCAACTGAAAAGGCACCAGTTGAAGTGCTAACAATTTAGCCAAGCTAGCATTCAACCGCTGGGCATGTGGATGGCTGGGAGCAAACTTCTTTCGGTGGTGCAGCAGCTGGGGCAGGGAAATTTGCCTGGTACAATCGGACGTCGGTGTACCGATAGAAGATTGTCCGCAAGTACTTGGCTGTGACACACTTAATTCTACACCTTCATTCCTCTCAGTGCAGGTTTCAGAGAGACATGAAGGTATAGTGGGGTTGGAGATCCCAGCTGATGAGGAGCAAGGAGAGGTCTGCTTTGTTCTTTGGTATGAGTCCTTTAGGTAAGCTTGCCAATGGACTGTATGGCAGGTCGACATATGTCTGGTCAAGCACGTGGTGCCCAAGCGGCTGATGTTTTGGCCACGCGATATACGCTTTAGACCAGGGGTCTCAAACTGGTGGCCCTCCAGCTGTTGCAGAACTACAATTCCCATGAGGCATTGAAAGGCTAAACAGTTGCAAGCATGACTCCCATAGGCATGATGGGACTTGTAGTTCCGCAACAGCTGGAGGGCCGCAGGTTTGAGACCCCTGCTTTAGACATATGTTGCAAATGGCAACTTTGCGATCTGCTGCACACGTCTGAAAAAAGGGCCACACCAAAGAACTTTTGGAATAACGAGCAGAGACAGCAGCGCCTTGCATATGCGGAGCTCTGCGGTGTGATGCACTCGGTGTGCTGCCCTTAAGCTGGCCCCTGGAGGGCATCCTGCCTCGTTGGAGGTGTGCCTCCCCCTCCTCCTCCTCTCTCCTATCAGGCACCCACATGGAGTCAGTGACCTCATCATCCCCTCCCTCCTCATCACTGGAGCAAATCTGGCAGTATGCTGCAGCTGGGGGAACATGACTGCCAGATAGCTGTCCTTGTTGGGTACCCCCTCTCTCTGGGCTCACGTTACTACCCCCTCTCTCTGGGCTCACGTTACTGCCTTCCTCCAGCTGGGTTATATCATCAGAGCCTTCAAAACGCTGAGCATTCTCCAGGAGCATGTACCCAACACTTTGCTCAAACAGTTCGGGGGACTCCTCAAGAGGACATGGTGGGGCTAGGGAAGGAGTGACTGATGCCATTGAGCCGAGGGAAGAGGCCGCTTTGGCAGCTGCTTTGCCAGACAAAGTACTTTGAGCCTGGGTGAGAGAGGACGAGGAGGATGAGGACGGCTTGGTCATCCACTCTACCAAGTCTTGGGCATGTTGCGGCTCAACATGGCCAGCTGCCGAAAAGAAGGACAAGCGTGTCCCATGGCCACGTGCTGATGAGGATGCACCGTGTCCACAACCAGCAGCACTTTTGCCTCAAGACACAGAGCCTGCTTGCACTCTTTTATTGCCTTGTGACTGTCTGCCTCTCCTTGTTTGCCTTCCAGACATACTAATGGCCTGCAGTGAGATGTAGCTGCACGAAGGTGGGATGTATATATATATATATATATATATCTGTACTGATAATGCAGCTATCAGAATCAACTGCCTGCTGTGGTATTAGTATGGGGAAAGCAGCCATTGTCTTCAGTTAGTTTTAGGTGAAAACTGTGCAGAGAGGGACACAGTACACTAACTGAAAATACTTGCAGCTCTCTGCCTGTGATTTAATTATGAGAACACCACTATTAGTCACTAACTGTGTTCAGGTAAGCTTTAGGTGAACGCTATGCAAAGCACACAGTACACTAAGTGAAACACTGACTGTCTGCAGCTAGCACAATCACCTGCCTGCCTGTCACAGTATAGAGAATAACAGGAACGGATCTAGCTAAACTGAATACAGTGTATAAATATTGTGAGGGGGTTAACTCAGCAGCGGGTGTGTGTGACCCCCTGGATGGGTTCACCACACAAAAACAGGCACAGCAGACAGTGGTAGGAGAAAACAAAAGGGTGTGGTTTTATTTGAACTATATACAGACAAAAAAATACAGCAAAAACAAAAGAAACAGGAAAATAAATCCTGGTCAACTTGACCGCTCACTACACACGTTGGTGTCCCTAACTAACAACTGGGTACAGCCTTGTGCTGTCCCAGTCCCTAGCTCCCTGCTTTTTTGAAGTTCTTAGCAATAACCACACAGGCTTTGGCTCACCGCACAGCGATCACTCCCCAGACTATCCACACAGATCTGGTTCCAGGTTGGAGCATCTCCCTTAGCATGCTGGGAGTTCTTGTAGAGGCCCTAACGAGCCCACTATTTTCAGCTGGGCTCATTAACTCTTCCCCTGCAAGACTCCCAGCACTCCCCCTAGTGGTATAAACTGGCATAAAGCCTGAATCTAGGACATATATATCTCCCATCCTGGATGCAACCTGGTGATTTTACCTGCCTGCTGTTACATACCCCCCCCCCTCTTGTTTTAACCTTGGGGTTGGAACACAAGCAATCAGGCATGCATGTACTCGAGACAAAGCATCCACATTCCCCATTTGAACGCCAGGGCGATGCTTTACTGTAAAGTTGAATTCCTGTAGGGCCAGGAACCACCTATTTACTCTTCTATTTGTCTCTTTGTTTTGAGCCATCCACTTTAAAGGAGCATGATCAGTAATCATGTCAAAGTGCCTACCTAACAGATAGTACCAAAGGGAATCCAGAGCCCACTTCACCGCTAAACACTCCTTCTCAATTGTGGTGTAATTTACCTCATGTGACTTCAATTTCCTGCTGAGGTAAATGACTGGGTGCTCTTCCCCGTTCCAGACCTGGGACAATACTGCTCCTAACCCAACGTCTGATGCATCACTTTGTACGACAAAGTCCCTAGAGAAGTCTGGTGAGTACAACACTGGCTGGCTACATAAGGCTTTTTTTAAGAATTGAAATGCTGCCTCAGCCTCTGGGGTCCATTTAACCATAACAGACTCTTTCCCTTTTGTCAGGTTGGTTAGGGGCACAGCCTGAGAAGCAAAGTGGGGAATGAATCGCCGATAATAACCAGCGATTCCCAGAAAGGCTCGTACCTGCTTCTTACTGTTGGGACGTGGCCAATTTTGTATGGCCTCGACTTTATTGACCTGGGGTTTTATTACTCCCCTCCCAATGGTGTACCCAAGATATTTGGCCTCCTCCTGTCCATTGGTACACTTCTTGGGGTTGGCCGTAAACCCAGCTTCCCGGATAGAGTCTAGGACTGCTTGCACTTTTGGCAGATGTGAGGCCCAATCTGTGCTATAGATAATTACATCATCCAGGTAAGCCGCGGCATACTTCTGATGGGGCCTCAGTATCTGGTCCATTTTCCGCTGGAATGTTGCCGGTGCATTCTGTAATCCAAACGGCATTCTTTTATATTGGATCGCCCCATCTGGGGTTACAAACGCGGTTTTCTCCTTGGCCGATTTGGCCAGGGGGATTTGCCAATACCCTTTTGTGAGATCAAGGGTTGTCATGTATCGGGCTGTTCCCAGCCGGTCGATCAACTCATCTATACGTAGCATGGGGTAGGTGTCAAATTTTGTAACTTTGTTCAGTTGTCGAAAATCGTTACAAAATCGCCAGCTCCCATCCGGTTTAGGCACTAACACTATGGGACTGGACCAATCACTTTGGGATTCCTCTATCACCCCCAACTTAAGCATTTTCTGTACTTCCTCACGTATTGCCTCCCGTCGGGCCTCTGGGATCCAATAGGGTTTTAGCTTCACCCTTTCACCGGGCGGGGTAATAATATCATGCTCTACCCCAGACGTTTGTCCCGGCAGCTCAGAGAAAACCTCCTTGTTGCGAAGCACAAACTCCTTAACCTCCTGTTGTTGGGGTTTTGACAAGGTGACTGCTATTCCAACCTCAGGAATCACGCAATCAGACTGAGCTGGTGACAAAGTTTCTGCGACTAGGGATTCCCTATCCCTCCAGGCTTTCAACAGATTAATGTGATAGATCTGTTCGGGCTTTCGCCTTCCTGGTTGTCTGACCTTGTAATTCACTTCGCTCACTTTTTCCATTATCTCGTGGGGGCCTTGCCATTTGGCGAGGAATTTGCTTTCAACCGTAGGAACAAGTACCAATACCCTATCCCATGGGGAAAAGGTACGGGTCTTGGCCCCACGGTTGTACACTCTCTGCTGTGCCAACTGCTCTTGGGCCAAATGTTCCTTTATGATTGGCATTACCTGTGCAATTCTATCTTGCATCAGGGTGACATGCTCAATCACACTCCTGTGGGGAGAACTCTCACTCTCCCAAGTTTCCTTGGTGATATCCAACAGCCCTCTTGGGTGTCTCCCATAGAGTAACTCAAAGGGTGAGAAACCCGTAGAGGATTGGGGTACCTCCCTAATGGCAAACATTAAATAGGGAATTAGACAGTCCCAATCCTTTCCATCTCTATCCACCACCTTCTTTAACATTTGTTTTAGGGTTTTGTTGAATCTTTCAACCAACCCATCTGTTTGGGGTGATACACAGATGTACGCAATTGTGACACTTTGAACAACTTGCACAGCTCTTTCATAACCCGTGACATAAAGGGTGTACCTTGGTCCGTAAGCAGTTCCTTACAAATGGTTATGGTTTTGGCCGAGGTATTTCGGAGCGGAATCGCTTCTGGATACCGGGTGGCATAGTCCAATATAACCAAAATGCACTGATGCCCCCTAGTGGACTTCATTATCGGACCTACCAAATCCATTGCGATCCTCTCAAAGGGGACCTCAATGATGGGGGAGAGGGACCAGCGGGTTACGGAAATGTGGCATCGGTGCCGACCTCTGACACACAGGGCAGGAGGAACAATAATTTTCTGTTTCCTTCATGACCCCAGGCCAATAGAATCTTTACAATACTCTCTCTCAGGTTTTCTCTGTCCCCAGATGACCTCCAAGAATGTGCCCATGGGCCAACTCTAACACCAACTTCCTGTAAGGTTTGGGGACCACAAGCTGCTCAATGGTTTCTTCTGCCCTTTTTGCCACCCGATACAGTAGGTCCTTTTCCACAATGAAGTACGGGTAAGTGCAGGTCTCATCTGGGTTCACTAACTCGCCATCTATTTTCACTACGTTTTCCCGTGCCTTTATTAGGGTCTTTTAACTGTTCTGTGGCAAAATTTTCCTTGTGAACCTCGAGATCAGAAAACTCCACAGAAGGCACGTTTTCGTCTGAGGATGTTGGCTCCTCCCCAGTTTCTCGAGTCTCCCCTGCCAATACCGACAAGGGGAATTCTGGAGAGTCCTCACCACTCTCAGAGGAATTCTGGCTATCACATTCCTGGTATATAGGGGCACCAGTGGGGGGCTCAGGACGATTCCAGAGTTCCCAAAACTTTGGAAAATCCCTTCCCACAATGGCATTGTGACAGAACCCACTATCACTGTGTGTTTTGGAAGGGACTGTGGGCTGGCCGCTTACCCACAGATTATGGCCCAGACTGAGAGACTGGGGAAAGCTGGCATTGAAATAATGTAATGTAATGCTACATCCCTTCTCCCCCATCCACCCCCCCTCTTGTTGCTGTGTTTAATTGTGTTGGTTCATGGCACATAGACAATGGTCTGGACTGCAGACATCTCTCCGCAAGGGATGTGTATTGAAGGGCTGCCTGCTTACCATAATCCCTTTATGTTTAACTGTAGTCTCTGTTCCAATGTTAAGTTCCCATTGGTTCTTCCTTGTCCCCTACCCCCCCCTCTATGACAAGGCTAAGGGGAGTGTCCCCAACTGTGTGTAAAAGTGTATGTTTTGGATTTAATAAACTGTTAATGCTCTGCATGTTTAACCCTCAACACCTGTGTGGATTGTCTCGTGATTGAGGGGTTAAGGGCTGGTTATGGCGTATCTGCAGGCTGCGGGTGCGTTTGGAGGACAGGAGACACAAGTCTGGCGGATGTGCCCATCTGGGCTATCGGAGATCCATCACAGTGGTGGCAGCAGTGGGGTGTCTCCTGCAGTCCGGGACATCCAAACCACCACCAGGATTCAAGATCCGGGCAGCCGCCGAGGAGCAATACGGGGACCAGCCAGCATGAGAGCGGAGTTTGGGAGGAGGCTGCAAGGCATGCGGAAGCAACATCGGGGACCAGCGACAGAGCGCACCATGCTCGGCTGGGAGGATGTGATCCGCTGGCAACTCTGGCATGAGACACTAAGCCACGAGCGGCACCATCAGGGGAAGATCCTTCCCTCCTCCACAAAGATGTACTGGACGCAGTACCGTGCGCGAGAGGTGTTCCTGAGGGAACGACCGCGAGATGAGTGTAAGATGGAGCTCGGAAGATTGGTCCAGGAGGAGATGAGGCTGGACGCCAGCTACAGAGCCCTCCGGTGGTTCACGGCTCAACTGTGGCCAAGTACAGCAGATGGCAGCCCGACAGAAGGCGTTGGCTACGGCAGCGTGGGGCTGCTCCATCAAAAAATGTATGGAGACCCAGACTTTGGGAGCGACGAAGAGTGGCAGCTGGAAGACATCCTGGACTTCCGAGATGAGGTGCTGGACCTTCCCGAAGAGGCGTGTGGCCTGGAGGAATTGGAGTTCCTGGTTGAGCAGGAAAGGGAGCTCGAGATTGCCTACAAGCGGCTGTTTGACGGTGATCAGCAGCCTGGCATGGCTCCCGTTGCCTGGGACTGTCCTGGAGAAATAGCGGACAGTCGCGAAGATGCAGAGCAAATGGGGCCAGGAGTGCCCCTACGTTTTCCCGTCCTAACCGTAATGGAAGAAGCGGCGATGATACAGAGGGCACTGCGAGTGCTAGAATGCCGGAGCGCACCGGAAGCTCCCCAAGCAGAGAGACAAGATAATAGCATAAAGGTCTCAGAAGGGGAAGTTGAGACGGGCGCTGGAAGGCTGGTAAATGGTGATCAGCAGCAAGTCGAGAGTATCGCATCCGGTGCCCCAGCAGAAGCGCTGGCTACAGGGCAGAGTGCCACTAACCTCTGTCCAGCATCAGAAAAAGAGTTGGATCCGGAGAGTCTGAGAGATGATTTTCGTGAGCCGTTTCCCCAACGGCAAATATCCCCAAAGGGAGTGGAGGAAGCAATTCTCCCTCCCCAGCAATTGGACACTACCCCAATGTTCATCCCCCCAGCAGAAGCGCCGCTGGCCTCTGCCCACCCTCAGAGTTGGATCCAGGGAGTCCGAGGGATGACCTCAGTGAGCTGTTTCCCCAGCACTTGGACACTACCCCAGTGTTCATCCCCCCAGCAGAAGCGCTGGCTACGGGGCAGAGTGCCGCTGGCCTCTGCCCACCCTCAGAGTTGGATCCAGGGAGTCCGAGGGATGACCTCAGTGAGCTGTTTCCCCAGCACTTGGACACTACCCCAGTGTTCATCCCCCCAGCAGAAGCGCTGGCTACGGGGCAGAGTGCCGCTGGCCTCTGCCCACCCTCAGAGTTAGATCCAGGGAGTCCGAGGGATGACCTCAGTGAGCTGGTTGCCCAGCACTTGGACACTATCCCAGTGTATATCCCCCCAGCAGAAGCGCTGGCTGCATGGCAGAGTGTCTCCGGCCCAGACCCAGCCCTCGGTAGGTTTTTGGAGGGTTTGGGAGACAGCCCCTGTCAGAAGTCGCCTCAGCAGCTGGTCACAGAACCAGGAGGGGAGAAAACCCTTCCCCCCTCTCCAGCGGCTGAACTCTACCGTTGTATATGTCCCCCTAGCAGAAGCACTGGCTACGGGGCAGAGCGCTGTTGGCCTCTGCCCAGCATCAGAAAAAGAGATGGAGAGTCCGGGAGATAGTCCCTGCAAGATACCTCCTCAGCGGCTGGTAGCTACTCCAGGAGAAAAGCAAGTACCTTTTCCTCCCCAAATGCATAGCACTACCAGCCTACGTTCCCTACCAGCGGAAGTGCTGGCATCGGGGCAAAGGACAATTCAGCTCCCCTCAATATCTGCAACCCAGCCCAGGATCACGGGAGTGCGGACAGCTGTTCCCACCCTGCAGCGGCTGTTTTTTTTTCACAGGAGACCGTATGTGCGATTTTGCTCCCCAGCGCCAGAGACGTACTTTTCCTTTTCCTGGTTGCCTGGGGTGGAAGTTTGTGACTAACGCAGGTCCAGACCAGTTGGGGGTCAGGAACCTGGTTAGTCTGTTTTTAAAAGGGGAGAAATGTGACAGAACCCACTGTCACTGTGTGTTTTGGAAGGGACTGTGGGCTGGCCGCTAACCCACAGATTATGGCCCAGACTGAGAGACTGGGGGAAAGCTGGCATTGAGATAATGTAATGTAATGCTACATCCCTTCTCCCCCATCCACCCCCCCTCTTGTTGCTGTGTTTAATTGTGTTGGTTCATGGCACATAGACAATGGTCTGGACTGCAGACATCTCTCCGCAGGGGATGTGTATTGAAGGGCTGCCTGCTTACCATAATCCCTTTATGTTTAACTGTAGTCTCTGTTCCAATGTTAAGTTCCCATTGGTTCTTCCTTGTCCCCTACCCCCCCTCTATGACAAGGCTAAGGGGAGTGTCCCTAACTGTGTGTAAAAGTGTATGTTTTGGATTTAATAAACTGTTAATGCTCTGCATGTTTAACCCTCAACACCTGTGTGGATTGTCTCGTGATTGAGGGGTTAAGGGCTGGTTATGGCGTATCTGCAGGCTGCGGGTGCGTTTGGAGGACAGGAGACACAAGTCTGGCGGATGTACCCATCTGGGGTATCGGAGATCCGTCACAGGCATCATGTGGTAACTGAGACACTAACCCCACCTGATGAGAGAGGTTACCTTTGGAGGTCTCAAAACACACTGTAGTCACAGGATACTCTCGGGTGTCCCCATGCACACAAATAACAGCTACCTTGTTATTCCCAGAGACCTCTGTAGTGACTAATTCAGCTTTTATCAGTGTCACCAGGCTACCTGAATACAGCAACACAACAACATTTTTACCATTAATACACATTTTGCATAAATGTTTCTCAGTTCCCCGAATGGCAGTGCATGCAACTGTCGCAAACAGCGACTGACGTCTGTCCCTTAGAAAGTCACATTGCATGGGTTCATCCACAACCGGGCAATTTGCTGCAATATGTCCCTCTTGCCGACAGCGGTAGCAAACAATCCTTTTTGCTGCCTCTTGAGCCCCTGACTTCCCAGGCTGTTCTCGCCAAACATTAGGTATAACTCTCACCCTCCCATTCTCTCCACCCTCACCCCTTGGAATCATCTTACCCGCCACTGGGAATGGTCTGGTCTTAGGATGGAAAGTCCGTGAGTCTCTGGAAGAGGCAGTCAGGTTTTCCGTAGCCAAGTACTTCTCTACACGATCCACAAGATTATCGGCCGTTTCCGGGTCTCCATGGCTTACCCACTTTTGGATGGCAGTAGGAAGAGCTCTCAAGAAACGATCTATCACAACACGTTCCACAATCTTTGGTGCGGACAAAGTCTCTGGCTGTAGCCACTTCCTGCTCAGGTGAATGAGATCATACATTTGAGACCTGGGGGGTTTTCCAAGCTGGAAAGTCCAGTTATGCACACGCTGAGCCCGGACGGCCAGGGTGACACCCAGCCGTGCCAATATTTAATTTTTTAGCATCACATAGTCTTTTGCTTGATCAGGCTCTAGGTCATAGTAAGCTTTTCACCAGTTAACCGAGGGGCCACCAGTCCGGCCCACTGCTCCTTGGGCCACTTTTCCCTTTCAGCAGTCCTTTCAAATGTGGTCAAAAACACCTCTGGATCATCCTCTCCAGTCATTTTTGTCAGTAAACGACTCACCCCAAAGGACGCAGTATTAGCAGAACTACTTGCCTCACTGGTCTGCGGACGTTGCTGCATTAATGTCTCCATTTGTTGCTGTAGTCTGTGTTCTTGCTTCTGCAACAGGTCTATGAAGTGGGCCTCAGATTGCTGCTGGGCTTGTTGCTGGGCTGCCAGACTCTGTTGATGAGCTTGCTGCTGGGCTGCGAGGCTCTGTTGCAAAGTTGCATTTGTCTGCTGCTGGGCTGTGAGGCTCTGTTGTTGAGCCACAAGGCTCTTTTGCAAACCTGCATTTGTCTGCTGCTGATTGGCATTTCCTAGAGCCAGCTGTTTCAGTATCTCCTCCATGCTGGCCTTAAAAAAAACTGCCACTGGTTCTCCACCAACTGTGAGGGCGTTAACTCAGCAGCGGGTGTGTGTGACCCCCTGGATGGGTTCACCACACAAAAACAGGCACAGCAGACAGTGGTAGGAGAAAACAAAAGGGTGTGGTTTTATTTAAACTATATACAGACAAAAAAATACAGCAAAAACAAAAGAAACAGGAAAATAAATCCTGGTCAACTTGACCGCTCACTACACACGTTGGTGTCCCTAACTAACAACTGGGTACAGCCTTGTGCTGTCCCAGTCCCTAGCTCCCTGGTTTTTTGAAGTTCTTAGCAATAACCACACATGCTTTGGCTCACCGCACTGTGATCACTCCCCAGACTATCCACACAGATCTGGTTCCAGGTTGGAGCATCTCCCTTAGCATGCTGGGAGTTCTTGTAGAGGCCCTAACGAGCCCACTTGTTTCAGCTGGGCTCATTAACTCTACCCCTGCAAGACTCCCAGCACTCCCCCTAGTGGTATAAACTGGCATAAAGCCTGAATCTAGGACATATATATCTCCCATCCTGGATGCAACCTGGTGATTTTACCTGCCTGCTGTTACAATATATATACAACACCTAGGATGCATATATATCCTCTACACACTGTAACTGCAGCTAACTGACTCGCCTGCCTGCTCTATATAACTCAATATATATGACACTGTCTGTCTCTGTAATCTCTCATTAAACCACTCCAACACACTACACAAGGCCTCCAAGCTGGCTCTCCGTTTTTTCTGCGCTGTGAATGGCCAAAGCATGCGGGTCATAGTGCATGCTTGGCCAATCATCATCCAGCAATGCACTGTGATGCCGCAGTGAATTATGAGCCGTGACGCGCCACACAAATTTGGCGCGAACGGCCCATAATGTTCGCAATTCGGCAAACAGCCGAACAGCCAATGTTCCAGTCGAACATGGGTTAGACTCGAGCACGAAGCTCATCCCTATTCAGTATAATTTTAAAGAACTGTTTTTGTGGGTAAGAGGCATAGGGGAGGAGTATGGACGGTATAAAACTGGGAAGTATGTACAGGTGATGGAGAGGAATGTGGAGGGTCTAACAGTGGGCACTATGTACAGGAGAGGAGTGTGGAGGGTATGGCAGAAGGCACTATGTACAGGAGAGGAGTTTGAAGGGTATAACAGTGGGCAGCATTACAGCAGAGGAGTGTGAATGGTATGACAGAGGGTGGTATGTACCGGAGAGGAGTGTGGACGGTATGAAAGTGGGCAGTGTGTACAGGAGAGGAGTGTGGAGACTATGACAGTGGGCAGTATGTACAGGAGAGGAGTGTGGACGGTATGATACTGAGCAGTATGTAAATGAGATGAGTGTGGAGGGTAAGACAGTGAGCAGTATGTACAGAAGAAGAGTGGGGAGGATATGACAGTGGGCAGTATGTACAGGAGAGAGGTGTGGAGGGTATGACAGTGGGCACTATGTATAGAAGAGAAGTGTAGAGGGTATGACAGTGGGCACTATGTATAGGAGAGTAGTGTGGAGGGTATGACAGTGAGCAGTATGTACAGGAGAGAAGTGTGGAGACTATGTACAGGTGAGGAGGATGAAGGAATCTGGGAAGGAAAAATGTAAAGGTTTGTGGAAGGATGTTTAGGGACTGCGTAGTGGTTAAGCGGGCCATACATGGATTGAAATTACGCCAATTAAGCAGAGACCAGCCATAGTCAATCTATGTATGGGATAGCTGGTTTTACACTCTAATCTATTATCTGACTTGAGTACAACCAGCCTGTCAGGTTTTTCCCAAAACAATCAGTGCTGCCAGCTATAGTTAGCAACACTGATCATTGTATTCACAGGCAGAACACCATAACACTGCAGGAGTGATTCCCCCATCCACAGGTCAGCAGGTGAGAGGGTGTGTGGGGACAGGCTGGGTAGAGATACTAGTCAGTGGCTGGGTAGGCCCTGGCTAGTATCAGAGCCAGATACACACAGGTTACATACACCACGATCGTTAGAGCGAGAACAATAATTCTAGCACTAGACCTCCTCTGTAACTCTAAACATGTAACCTGTAAAAAAAAAAAAAAAAAAATAATGAATGAAAGAGTTTCTTTCCAAAAAAAACACGTTTGAAAAATTGCTGCGCAAATACAGTGTAACATAAAAAGTTGCAAAGACCACCATTTTCCAAAGGGTGTCTTCTAAAACAATATATATAATGTTTGAGGGTTCTGAGTAATTTTCTAGCAAAAAACAAATGATGATTTTTACATGTAGGAGAGAAGTGTCAGAATTGGCCTGGGTGGCAAGGGGTTAATTACTATAAGACCCCTTTCACACTGAGGGCGTTTTGCAGGCGCTATAGCGTTAAAATAAGCGCCTGCAATCCGCCCTTAAAGTGGTTGTAAACCCACTTACACAACATGCACCTACAGGTAAGCCTAGATTAATGCCGCGTACACGCGATCGTTTTTCATGACGTTAAAAATGCCATTTTTAAAAATGGCCATTAAAAACGATCGTGTGTAGGCTCCAGAGCATTTTTAACGACGTGAAAAATGGCCTCAAAAAATTAGAACCTGCTCTATTTTTTCACATCGTTTTTCACGTCGTTTTTTTTAACGTCGTGAAAAATGGTAGTGTGTATGCTTTTACGAGGGGTTTGTAATGGAGATAGCACATTCGTAACGCTGTAAATTATTGCATCGTTTAATGCAGCACATTCATTTCTTCTTGATATAATGCTAAAATAATGAACTTCTTTTGCTAATGATATTCAGAGTTATGACAAACTTGTTTGTAGCGGGGTCTCTAAATTTAGGTGGGACACCCAGGTGTGTAATAGTGGACCACTTGTGTTCGTGGAGGATTGGATGGTGTAATAATCTCCTTGGCCTCTGGGTGGCGGGGTATCTGGAGGCTCAAGGTAGATTTGCCATTACAGTGCTACCCTTTTTGTCCCTTTCCGGAGATGGTACGGCGAGGGCGGGGAACCTGCCGTGGTGTCGATGGGAGGAGATAAAAGGGGGAGACGCCCTAACCACGAGGTCTTCTGGAGGATCTTCTTCACGCGCCCAGGCACCTTAGGCCTGGGTGCGGGCGGTTCTGGCTTCCGGCCCAGGCGCCCTAGGCCTGACCGGAATGGAGTTGGAGTCCATCCCAGGCACCTTCAGCCTGGGGTGAGGTACTAAACTAGGAGGCCTGGGGTCCAGTGACTTCGACTGGATCCCGCGAGGGTGGAGACGTCCGAGGGTCCCTGAGGTGGATGGGGCCCAGGTCTGAGGTGAGGAGGCCGGGGAGGTTACCCATTCGGAGAGTCTGGAGCAGCATCAACCCAGTGACGGATGGGCTTCTGGTAACTCCCTTGGAGGGACATCTTCCACTGATAGGGGCCGCAACGCAGCAAAGGTACTCCTATCTACGTTCTCTTGAGTCGCTGGTAGAGACTCTCAGATTCTAAGTCCTTTCTAGCTGAATGCTATAGTAACCGCTGGCGAGATCGCAGTGGTTTAGTTTATAACCAGGATAGTGCCTCGACCTGCTCACCCCCGTATCAAAATGTTATCAAGTCGCAACCAGATGGCTACTGAAGCACTGTTTATTGTGAGATGTACAATAAAGCAAGAGTTGGACTGTGATCGGTGTGTGGAACTCTGGTTAATGGGAGCAGAGGGAAGTGTTGACACAGCAGGACTGTATTCTAGACAAAAGCACACAGGCCCGAGGAAATATCTGGTACTGGCCTTCACCTCACCCACAGCTATGGGGAGGACATGGGCCGTAGCGCATCTCACCCTGTCGTGTGACATACCCCTAGACAAAGGAGATGGGGTGAGGCCGCTACATGTTTATTATTAATTATTAATTGTTATGCCGCATACACACGACCATTTTTCTTGTCGGGAAAAATAAAAAAAATTCTCTTTGACGAGAAAAACGACCGTGTGTGGGCTTTTGGTCATTTTTCCCGACGAGAAAAACGGCATTAATCACGACGAGAAAAATTAGAACATGCTCTAATTTTTCTCGTCGTGATTCACGGCATTTTTTTCTGCGGCAGTTTTCCCATAAGGAAACACTGCCGGGGAGCCTACACACGGACGTTTTTCTCGACCAAGAGAAAAAATGTTGGGAAAAATGGCTGTGAGTAGGGGAACAAGCTGTTCCTCGTTTTTCCCGTCGATTTTCTCGACGGTGTTTTCACCGTCGAGAAAATCGATCGTGTGTACACGGCATTAGTGATCTCATGAATTAAAATTTTTGTTGGTAAGCTAGATCTCCGTAATAAATTATAAAATAATTTGAAATATCTTAAATCAAAGAATTTTTTTTTTTGTTTTTACTTTTATTGTTAGGAATGTTTTTTTTTTTCTTTTATATTTAGGATTTTTTTTTTCTTTTATATTTAGGAATGTTTTTTGTTTTTCTTTTATATTTAGGATTTTTTTTTTCTTTTGTGTGTCAAGTTACCACACCAACATTATAAATTTGTATTATTTCCCCTCAAGGAGGTTTGTGTCCCTTGTTAATTATAAAAAGATTTTTTTAAATGTCCCTGCCTACTCACTAGCAAACTCTCTTTTTGAATTTAAAACACATAGTCAAGTATTTGCTGTAAATCAAAAAATCCTTTATTTTGGCAGATAAGAAATTAAACGGGAAGGCAGCACTGGAGACCCTGCTTGAATTTGTGCATCCTTTGGACCCCACAGCAAACATCCAAGAGTAGAACACCAAACTATGTAATTCCAAAAATCAAAAAATAGGATCACAATCTTGTCTTGGACTCCCAGAGGTTAGGAACAGCAGCAGGTAAGTCAGATATATGTCCCCAGTCTGTGGTACTAGAACAGTCATTATTTTTTTCTCTTCCTTGTAGCCTTCTCTCCAGCCTTCTCTGCAGCCTTCTCTGCAGCCTTTGTTAAGCGCTTCCTCGGAGGCTGTGTCTCAGGAGGAGAGCTTGTGGCAGGAGGAGGAGTAGGAGGAGGAGGAGGTGGAGGAGGAGGGATGACCTCTGTTAGGTCAGTGAACTGGGTTAGTTCACCCAGCAACCCCCTGTTGATTACCTTCAACATTAAGTTTTCACTGTATAGCCGTTGCCTCATGTCCATTTGGCCTAGTTTATGTGCCAGTACTGCGGCATAGCCCTCTTCAACGTAGGGGGGGCTCTCTAAGGGCCGCAGTAGCCTCTCGAATAAAGGCCCAGGTTTCCTCCTCCACCTGCCTAACCCTTCTGGGCATTCTTTGTTGGATTTTCAGGGGAGGCATCTGGGCTCTTGTGCTGGGCCTTGCCTCCTCTTGTGTGCCACTGGGCCCTGCCTCCTCCTGTGTGCCACTGGGCCCTGCCTCCTCCTGGTCCCCAACGTCGCCCTCTTCCTGGCTCTGCTCTGGCTGTGTTTAAAAAATGGACATACTTATATTTTTTGCTTCATCAATCACACACATTTTTCACCTCAAGACATTTGAAAATTTAATGCCAAAACAAATTAAAAATACAATGATTCTGACCCCTGCATTATTTATTCTTGTCCCCATAAATTTTGACCACTACTGTCTATTGCTATTTAAACCACTTTTTTTTCAAGCATTAAATAGTTAGCAATAGTAACATCTATTTTACATCATTACTTTTGTTACATATAAATCTTGATATCAATACTATACCTGGCTCCATATGTCCAAATCTGGCTCCTTAAGGACCTCTGGTTGTTCCTCCGAAGAAGCCAGAGCTGGGTTGCAAGGAAGGCTGGAGGGTTGGCTGCAAGGAAGGCTGGAGAGATGTCTGGGGGGAAGGGTTGACAGAGATTCCCTGACTTCCAGATGGTCATCCAGAAATGATAATTTGTTGTAGTACCACAGACTGGGTTTATAAACTTGATCTGCTGCAGCTCCTGACCTCTGGGACTTCAGAACCATATTCCTCTGAGTCCTATATGTGCCCCTAATGGAAGCTAGTTTGTTGTTCACCTCTAGGATGGTTGCTGTGGGGATCTGGGTCTTTACAAATTCGAGCAGGCTCTCCAGTGCTGCTGTCCTGGCTGCTTTATTTTAATTTTTGGCTGTTTTAGTTTGCCACAGAACAGGAAGTTCCTTCCATCTGTCCAGGAAAGCCTGCATGATTGCTGAAAGTCAAAAACAACACAAAAATACTAGTGTCAGTCAAGACTCTTCAAATAATCTTTAGGACCATATATAGACCACAATCTCATCCACTGATGAAACCAAAATCAGAAAAATGTTATGTACCTTCATTATCACGTTCGTTGCTTACTCCTTCTTCCGCACAATGAACGTATTTACGACACATGCGTATTAGCTTTATATACACTGCGCATGCGTGAAACTCTGCACGTTTTCTCCGCCCCTGACGTTCGATATAGTACTTTCCCCGCCCCTTCTCGCTCGTCGTAGTGCTACACAACATGGCGGAGACTCAGGTGGCTGATATTACATCAACAGAGGATGAAATTCCGGAGCAACCAAAGACCCGATCCCGGAGATATAAGGCATCCAACATGACATTCAAGGAAATGGTGGAGATGGTCGCCATTTTGAGGAGGGAGGATTATGATGCCAAGCATGGGCCGTATAAAAGGCCTAATCTTGTCAAGTCAAAAATGATGGGGAAAGTGGTTAAAACTCTTCACCAAAAATTCAGGGTGTGCAGAACTAAGGAACAGCTCAGAAAACGGTGGTCTGATCTCAAGTTGCGGGAGCCCGACCAATACAAAAGAATCAAGAAAGTTATAGGAAAAAGTAAGTAATTTTCATGTCTTTAAACTTCAAATTATTAATACTTGCATGTTGCTGTGTGTTTTTTTCTTTAATGTAGTACAGTTAAAGATAGCAACTTTCATGTTCGTGGGCACAGTAAACGGTCGTAGTAAACCTCTTTCGTACGTACACTTAATAATACAATGTTTTTGGCTGATCCAGCGTTGCAAAAAAAGTTACCATGTATATTTTGGGGAGATGATTTTTGGGACATGATGTTTGAATAGATTTTTCGGAAAATATATTTTTGACGAATGTATGCATTGTAATGTTAAGGAGAGAAAGTGTGGCCCAACAGAACAACCTTTTTAGGGTGTCACACACAGGTGAAACAGTGTATATACTTGGGTGTGTTTCCATGTGTGAAACTTGGTAAAACTAATTATATGTTCCTGTTTTTGGTATGGATCCAATCATGTGTTCCACACTTCCAAAGAATGTTTCATATTTCTCTTTCAGGGCTTATTTTTTAAGATAATTATTATGTAGGAACTAAACTATACCTTTTATTGCAATCTCAATAGGGTTTCAAAAAGGTTTGAGACATGAGCCCATAACTCCCACACCTCCAACAAGACCCCCAGAACCACATGATGTAGAGGAACGTGAAGTGGAGGAAGTGGAAAGTGGCACCACAACAGGTCAGTGTCAAACACCACAGATTCAGGTTAATAGATGTAGGCCTACATATTTATACTACATGTTGTTTTTTAATTTTTTAGGTGCTGTTCTGCCTGAAGACCCCGACAATTTTACAAGTCACAGTGCACAGATCCTGATACAATACCTAATGGTCTGCTGTCATGACCTTGAAATAATAAAGGGAGACTTGATACAGATCAGACAAAATACCAAGCGGGTGGAGCAAAGGCTCCAAAATATCATGGCTGTGCTTGGGCGGGTTTAATTTTTTGCCACAAAAGAACTTTGAACTTGCTTTGTTTTCGAAGGTTTCTTTTTTGGTTTAATGTTTAATTAATACTACATATAGAAATTTAGATAAAGAATTTTTTGTACGTTTTTTAAGCATGCCTGTTCATGCATTTTACCCCCAAAAATATTTTATAACACTGCAAATTTAAAACCTACTTTTGTTTAAAAAAAAACAAAAAACAAAAAAATATTTATATGCAAAGATTAAAAAGATTTTAAAAATAAAAAATGTGTGGCTTATTATCTAAATGTCGCCCAATGTACCGTATATACTCGAGTATAAGCTGACCCGAATATAAGCCGAGGCACCTAATTTTACCACAAAAAACTGGGAAAAATTATTAACTTGAGTATAAGCCTAGGGTGTCCATCTGCATGCCTCACTGTGCCTCACTTTGCCTCACTGTGTCCATGTGCATGCCTCACTGTGCCCATGCCTCACTGTGTCCATGCCTCACTGTGCCCATGCCTCACTGTGCCCATGCCTCACTGTGCCCATGCCTCACTGTGTCCATGCCTCACTGTGTCCATGCCTCACTGTGCCCATGCCTCACTGTGCCCATGCCTCACTGTGTCCAAGCCTAGACTGACGTTTAACATGGGAGTCTATGGAGGGGGGGCCCGGCTTTGAAAAATCGGTGCTCCCCGGCCCTAGGTCTTCCAGACAACAAACTTTGCACACTTGTAGAGGAGAAATGGGGCTATATGTGTGTCAAGTTTCGGGTCCAGAGGACCTACGACCGGCTAGTACCGGGTCCCCAAAATTATCAGAGAAATTACCATTTAACATGGGAGTCTATGGAAGGGGTGCCCGGGTTTGAAAAATCGCTGCTCCCCGGCCGTAGGACCCCTGGACAAAAAACTTTGCACACTTGTAGAGGAAGGGGCTACATGTGTGCCAAGTTTGGTGTCCAGGGGACCTACAGCCGGCCGGTACTGGGTCCCCAAATCCGGGAGATCAGTCACAAAAAGGTGACTCGAGTATAAGCCGAGGGGGCATTTTCAGCACAAAAAAATGTGCTGAAAAACTCGGCTTATACTTGAGTATATACGGTAAGCAAAATTATGTTTTGTGTTTACACTGACAATGATGGGTATTTAATAATGGAAAATACACATGGCACTACAAGTGCACTAGGAGAACCGAGGAGAAACATAAAAGAAACACAACCAAAAAGACAATACAAAAAATATTTGGCAGAAAGATTTTATTTTTCAACATAATAAAATTAAGAATCCACAGGCATATCAATGGCCCCCCTACCCACAAAATAATCCAAATATTGCTGCCGAACATCACGGACGGTTTGGGGGGCCAAGCCTGGACGGCCAGCTTCCAGGGCCACTAAATTAGTACCGTCCTGTAATGAGGCTTCAGGCCAACTCAAAGAAAGATAATTCGGGGAATGTACCCGTAAAAAATTGTGTAGGACACAACAGGTCATGACCACATGGTTCCATTTGTATGGGGCAAGATGGATGGAGGTGAGGAACAAGTGGAATCGGCTGGCCATGATGCCAAAGGCATTTTCCACCACCCTTCTGGCTCTGGCCAGCCGATAGTTAAACACCCTCCTCTCAGGGGTAAGGGTTCTTTGAGGAAATGGCCTCATTAAATGGGGACCCAGCCCAAACGCCTCATCCACAACAAAGACGAACGGGAGTCCCTCCACATTCTGGTCCACTGGTGGCAAGGCCAGCTCATCTGATAGGAGCCGTTGGCCAAACTCAGTCTGAGCAAAGACTCCTCCATCGGACATACGTCCATTTTTACCAACGTCCACATAAAGAAATTCGTAGGTGGCCGACACCACTGCCATCATGACGATGCTGTGGAACCCCTTATAATTGAAGTAATAGAATCCCGAATGGGGTGGTGGTATGACCCGTACATGCTTGCCGTCGATGGCCCCTCCACAGTTTGGAAAGTTCCATCGCTGGGCAAACTGAGGTGCCACATTCTGCCATTCATGTGGCGTAGAAGGGAACTGGGGAGTTAAACAAAAAAAATATTAATACTTTCATACATAAACATTGCAAGCAGATTTGACAAAATCATTCCTGGCCAACATAAGGATTAACTTAGATAGATTTTTAAATGATTTGTAACCTCCAAAAAAAACAAAAACACAATCACTTATCAAATTCAACAACCCCTCTGATGAGCCATTTCAGAAATTTTATGGGGGGGGGGGGGTTTGAAGATTAGTTGGGGACCTTACAAATCAAGGCTGTAGCACTTTGTATGAAACTGAAAGAAAATATATATAATCTTTAGGGGGCGTTTAGGGTAAAGCACTACAATGGAGCAGACAGCAAAAAAAGGGAAGTGACTAGGTTAGGTGGGTATGGTCCCAGCATAGCATGCTGGAGAGGTTAGTTAGGGGAAATATGCATGTAGGCCAAAAAAGGAGCATCAAAAACGATACAACATGCATGGGGAGAAAGGGGACATTCACAGCATATTACAATCATGGTAATTAGGGACTGATGAAAGAAATATTAAACATTATTAAGCAAGAAATACATAAAATGTGATGTTAAAGGAGTAAACTCACCTTAATATAGTCCTCCTGCAAAACTTGAAGGATGGCAGAACAAGTCTCTGGTATAATGATCCCCAGAGCCTGGGGGGAGATGCCTGTTGAGAACTTGAGGTCCTGCAGGCTTCTCCCAGTCGCCAGGTATCGCAAAGTGGCGATGAGCCTCTGCTCAGCAGTGATGGCTTCCCGCATAACGGTGTCCTGCCTGATAATATAGGGGGACACCAAAGCCAACAGATGCTGAAATACGGGGTCAGACATCCTGAGAAAATTCCTGTAGTCCTCAGGATTCTTCTCCCTGATCTCCCGCAACAAAGGCATGTGACAGAACTGGTGCCGCTGGAGCAACCAATTCTTGGTCCATGAACTCCTCCTCACCCTGTTCATGGACTGGAGTCGGGATACAGAAAGAACCCCTGCTCCAACTACAGCACAAACTCTACGATGAGTACGTAGCCGCAACATGGCTAGATAACGGTCGGCTGGTCAGACCGAACTAAAAGAACGCATGGAAGAACAGCAAGGCCTATGAAGAACGAGCTGAAAAACAGTAACGAGCGGACAAGAACGCACTGAATAAACAGATACGAACTGACTACAAGCACTGAAAGACAGATACGAACCAACAAGCACAAACTGAACTCCACAAAACGTTCTTAAAAGCACGAAGACTGAAAAGCGTGAATCGTCTCTCACCAAACTTTTACTAACAAGTGGTAACACGAAATTAGCAAAAGCGTCCCAAAGGGTGGCGCCATTCGAACGGAACTTCCCCTTTATAGTGCCGTCATACGTGTTGTACGTCACTGCGCTTTGCTCAAGCGTTTTTTTTCATGAATGTGTGTATGCAAAACAGGCTTGAGAGGAAACGAGAAAAATCACGTCGAGAAAAACGTAGTTTTTTTAAATGACATTAAAAACGATCGTGTGTACGCGGCAAAAGGCTTACCTGTAGGTGCATGCAATATCTCCTTAACTTACACGGTTAAGGAGATATTTGCTTTTAAAATCGGCGCCGCTGACGTCACGCGCATGCGCACTAGCAGGCCGGCTTAGTAGCTGGATTTCTGAATGGAGTTAGCCGGCCCGAGCGCGCATGCGTGTGACGTCATCGCCGCTCCGGGGCCAATCACAGCGCCGGATGGAAGGGACATCGAGGCAAGATGGCGGCGGCGGTGGAGGTGTCCGAGCACCGCTGCGGGGGCTTCGATCTAAGGTAAGTAATTCATAATGAGCTAGTATGTTTTGCAGGTTATTATTTTTTTTATTTTTTTATTTTGGGGTTTACAACCACTTTAAACAGATGCTCTATTCACTCCAGTGTGAAAGCCAGAGGGCTTTCACAGTGGAGCGGTGCGCTGGCAGTGTAAGGTATGAACCAATATGAACTAATATTCATGATTAGAGTTCTCCTTAAATATATATGTTGAAATATATGTATTAGTACAGAATATGTTTTTCTGAACTGTAAAGCAGAATGTGACCTTGTGGTCAAACTTATCTTTCTTCTGTTTTAACTGACAGGCATGTATATTTAGGTTGAAATGTAACTTTGTGGTTAGGCTTTTTCCGGGAAAAAGTTTATCTCTTCTGCTTTAACTGCCAGGTTGAACCGCACTGACATATGGTGTTTCTTATCTTCCTGTTTCAAATGTCAGGACATGTTCAGTTTGACCGCAATTGACGTATGTTGATTGACCGATTTTGCAGAAGTCAAAAAATCTGTTGGAGTCTATTTTTGTCTAACTCATGGTGTTTCCGCTTATTGCTGATTGGTTCACACGAGGGAGGCAACGCTTCTTGCTGTGCATAAAAAGGACATGTAACCATTAAACGATATATTCTTGTATACCTATTCACTGTGTATTGGTGTCTTGAATATCCGACCGGTCAGAGAGACAATTCCACAGATCCTGAGTCCAGCTCGAGCCAAGAAGGTCCAACAGAACCAAACAGAACCAGAACCTTTCAGGCAGGGTGTCAGAAAAAGTCCTGCCAGCAACTTCTTTGGAGCGCATTAGGAGCGGTAAACTCACTGCTCCTAATGCGCTCCTGCCCATTGAAATCAATGGGCAGCACCGCTGTACCGCCGGCAATACGCCGCTGTAGCGGCGCATCGCGGGCAGTTTTAACCCTTTCTCAGTCGCTAGTGGGGGTTAAAAGCGCCCCGCTAGCGGCCGAAATGTGCCGCAAATCCGGCGGTAAAATAGCAGAGTTTTACCGCTATTTTACCGCCGACGCTCGGGGCGGCATAGTGTGAAAGCAGTCTTAGTAATATACAAATAATTATTATAAGTGTAGCACTACCCTCTCCCCTCAGGGGAAAGAAGAGGCACCCATGCCACAAGCCCGTGTCCTCTAGTTTAGAGGTCAGGCGGTGTATATGTATCTGGGTCCCGCAGCGAGTTACCTCCTTCCACTGGTTCCCGTCTCCAGAATGTAGAGACGAGTTTGTACTTTCCCCTCTTTAATAAAGTCGATGTCCAAACCACTTAAACTCCAACGTTGAGTTTATTTTGTATCTTTGCTTGATAGGTAAGAGAGAGTAGATGAGAGAGATAATAGTTGAACCAAAGCAGATTCAGGCACAGAACTCCCAGATTTATCACCACTCTGCCCCGAGTGGGTACAGCTCACCCGGATAGTCCCTCAATGGTCCTAGCAGCCGATGTGGAGCTCAAACAAGCAATTTAAATCCTCCAAGGACAAGTTCAGTATGTCCTCGAAGAGCAGCAGCACTCCGCAGGGTCAGTTCTGCGGAGCATAGGATCCTTCCCTCCGACAGGTCACCAGGCCTTTCCCGAGACAGCAATCTAACTATCACTCATCTCCTGTTATGGGACCGATCCTCCCCTGGCTTCCTCTTGGTCAGAGCGGATACCCTCACCCGGGCATTCTAGGACTCCAAAGTTCTGCCTGTAGACCCAGTTGAAGGTACTGGGCCTACCCGGAACATTGCGGTCTCGGGCCAAAGGTGCCTGAGACTCTTCAGTCGGTGTACGCGCCCCCTCCTTAGGGGGCACACTCCCCGAATAAATGGCGTCTGCCTCTTTTATATCCTCTCCTGGCATGCACAGCAGGCAGAACCAGCCTACTGCATGGTAGCCGAGAGAGGACATCCAATCGCGCCAATGCAGCCTATGGTTCAACCCTGACCCAACATGGCAGCGCCACCTGCAGGCCATAGGGAACTCTACATAGGCACACAGCAACAAAGCAGAGTCCAGCACAATTAGAAGGCCCCCTAAATTTGGAGTACCCGCTACACAAGCACTGTGAGCTCATCCTCTCAGTCTGCTGCAGAGTGTGTCAGCTTATATTTAAACTTGTATTTAAACTGTCCGCTCTGTATATAGCTTCTGACAGGCTGCGCAATCAGCCCCGTATCTCCGGAACCATAAATGATAGCAGCCCCATATTTTGACCAGTGGTGGGGTGGGTCTTCAGCTACATACCCCCCAATATGGGGTATCTGTGGCCCTTGGTCACCAAGCTATAATCCTCGAAGTCGATCTTTTTTTTATTCTTTTTTTTATTTATTTTTATTTTTTGGGCAAATGGGCCTATCTTGAGGAAGGAGCCTGGAGCTGCAGCTCCAATCTTAATCCAGCCCTGAACATACTTCAAATAAGGACCTTCTTATTAAGGGAACTTTCCAAAGCCAAGCCTAAAATAGCATTCCTGCAGGAAACCCATTTCAAAAGGGACAAAACCCAGAAACTACTAAATAACTACTTTACAAAGACATTTTATGCTTCCAACCCACTGGCGAAAACAAAAGGTGTCGCAGTCTTGCTTAGTAAAAACTCCAATTTCTCAGTCACGGATCAGCTAGCTGATCCGGACGGCAGATACCTCTTTTTAAAAGGCACCCTGAATGGACAACAAACAACCCTTGCAAACGTATATTTACCTAATAAAGGACACATTTCCTTTTGACCACAAAGTGATAGATGAAGTGCTTTTCAGCTGGAATAGTGATACTCGGTGGAGACTTCAATATTCCACTGAACCCACTCCAAGATACCTCTAATGGTCAAACTTCAATTACATATAAAACACTTAAACACATTAAATCTATGCTAAGTTCAATGATGTTACTGGATTCTTGGAGACTTCTAATTCCCTCAGAGAAAGATTTTACATTCTACTCGATACCACATGATAAATAATCAATATGCATCTCACAGCAATCAGCTGTCAAACGCAAAGATCCCGTCTTTTGAGCTGAACGGACGTCTGTGTGAAGAGCTCCTTCCAGCCATGATACATCCAGGATACATCCATGAATCTCGCTCCCCCAGCGGGCGTTGCCTCGCTGTCTACGGCTCCCCATAGCCCCGGAGCTCCCCCAGCCCAGCTCCCCCAGCCTGCCAGAGTGCCGCCCGAAGCTGCCATCGAAGGGTCTATCTTGAACTGCAGCTGCCTGCAGCATAGACCACGGCTGTGGCTTAGCTCCGGTCATCTGGCGATATTGTCCCCTTCTTCTCTCCCTCCAGCGGGCCCACCTTGCTGACTTCCCTCTCTCCACTTCGGAGCTCCCCCCAGCCTGTCAGCGGGCCGCCCGAAGCAGCAGCTGACTGTTTAGGACAGACCGCGGCTCTGCCCTAGCTCTGGCCACAGTGGCCATCTTGGTCCACCCAGCCTCGGCCACAGCACCTTCTCCCGACTGCTCTAAGACAACTCCGCCCAGCAAAATCACCGGACTGCACCCACTCACCGGCCGAGGGCCTGCATCTCCCACTGGGTCACCCCTAATCGTCCACCTGAAGGACGAACTATGGATCCAGCCGGGTAAGTAGCGGCCATCTTGTTACACCCGGGCGCTCTTACTTTTACTTCCAGTACTTTTAAAAAAAAACTCTTTCAAAACCTTTAACTTTTTTTTTTCAACTTTCTACTGAAATCTCCTCCCCGACGTACCGGGCTGCCCCAGTCTGCAACACCGATCACCACTACTCCGATTGTTTTTTTTACAATCTCCAAAATCTTCTACTTTTTAAACCGCATCATCATCTCATCATCATTCATCATCGTCATCATCTCATCATCATCATCTTCATCAGATCTGTGTCATCATCAGCATCATTCTCATTTTCTCATCAACATCATCTCATCATCACCATCATTGTCATCATCATCATCATCATTTTCCTCATCAGCATCATCATCATCATCATCCCCTCATCATCATCATCATCGGCACCATCATCATCATCATCTGCACCATCATTACCATCATCATCATCATCTCCTCATCACCTTTCATCATCATCATCATCCCCTCATCATCATCATCATCATCTCCTCATCAGCTTCATCATCATCACCATCATCCCCTCATCATCATCATCCTCATCATCATCTGCACCATCATCATCATCATCATCATCATCATCATCATTCTCCTCATCAGCATCATCCCCTCATCATCATCATCCTCATCATCATCGGCACCATCATCATCATCATCATCATCATCATTCTCCTCTTCAGCATCATCATCATCATCCCCTCTTCATCCTCATCATCATTGGCACCATCATTATCATCATCTCCTCATAAGCTTCATCATCCTCATCATCATCGGCACCATCATCATCATCACCATCACCATCATCATCATCTCCACATTAGCATCATCAACATCATCATCATCATCATCACCACCATCACCATCATCATCATCAGCATCATCTCCTCATCAGTTTTATCATCATCATCATCAGCACCGTCATCAGCATCATCATCACCTCATCATTATCATCATCGTACCATCATCACCGTATCATCATCATCATATCATTATCATCATCGCATTATCATCATCATCATTATCATCATCTCATCATCGGCATTTCATCAGCATCATCTCATCATCAACACCTCATCATCCCATCATCCCATCATCATCATCATCTCATCATCATCATCATCATCTCATCTTCATCATCATCACCATCATCGCATCTCATCATCATCTCATCTCATCAGCCCATCTCATTCTCATCATCATCATCTCATCAACATCGTCATCATCGTCATCATCATCTTATCTCATCTCATCTCATCATCACCATCATCTCATCAACCCATCGTCAGCAGCATTCTCCCACCATGCTCACCATCAAATACTCAGCTGACACCCTCCGCAGCCTAATGAATACCGCCTCAACACTACCAACCACCATCCAAAAAATACTACGAAAAGATCAACTTATAAGAATCAATCGGCAATCGATTGCCAAAAACAGGACTGCACCACTTCAAGTACAACACCTATCATGCGCCCTGATCAACACCAGATCAGCAGTCAAGCACAAACAGGAAATTCACGACATCATCACTCAACACAACACAGATTGCCTCTTTATCACAGAAAGCTGTCTAACACCGGACTGTAACACCATCCTGGCAGAATTCGTGCCTAAGAACTACTGCATCCTAACTGAGCATAGAATAGGGCAAAGAGGAGGCGGCCTAGCAGTGATCTACTAATCTCACCTTTCTCTCACCAAACCAGCTCATTGCCTTTCATGGAAACACTCACACTTCAACTTTAAACAACACCCCAGGACACCGTCCACATACTACTATGCTACAGATCACGGGACCAAAGACACACCTCCTCACACCTTTCACCGAATTCATCTCCACATATACGTTAAAAACCAAAAACCTCATGTTACTCGGGGGCTTCAACCTCTGGGCTAACTCCTCCCAGGACCCCATCGCCACCACCTGCATCAACCAACTGGAAGCACTAGGTCTGCAGCAACTGATAAATGCTCCCACGCATATTTCGGGTCACACCCTTGACCTCATCTTCAAACAAAATATGGACATCAACACACTGGACAACACGCCATTACCATGGACAGACCACCACGCCATCAATTTTAAAATAACTACCAACACCATCTTCCAAAAGCCAACACACTCAACAACAACACACTGGACAAGATCGCAGAAGAAACTACACTCGCAACTCTTCAAAACCACACTATCCAATAAAATAGCGATGCTAAATCAAAACCACTCAACGGAAGAAACACTCAACACCCTTAACAACGCATTACTACAGACAGCAGACACAGTCGCACCAAGACGCAGAGCACTCATCCACAAAAACAATTTGTGCTGGTTCAATGACGCTTTTACATTACTGAAACAAGAACGCAGAAGAGCTGAAGGAGCCTGGAGAAGGAATTCAACAATTGAAAACCACACAAATTACAAATTACTCACCAAGAAATACCACAAAGCAATCTTCAAAGCAAAAAAAGAACACTTCTCCAACACCATCTCAAAAGCCATAAACTGCCCCCGCAAACTTTTCAAACTAGTCGCTCAGACTATGAACCCCACCTGTCTAGAGCATCCAGCAAACGAAACACAAGAATTCTGCAATGAGCTATCTGATTTTTTTATTGACAAAATCATAAACATTCGGGAAACAATTCAGCAGAAAAAAATAAGCAACCTTACTCGGCCAGAGCAAGAAGAAAAATACCATATAAATACTCTACAATCAACAAAATTTACTCTGGTCCCAATCACCATCGACACCACCAAAATCATCATCAGAAGGCTCCGAGACAGCACATCACCAAATGACATTATTTCTACAAAACTTCTGAAAGAATGTACCGACATCTTGGCACCCACCATAACACACCTCATAAATCAAACATTCAAAGAAGGTATTATTCCGATTTCCCTCAAGCAATGCATAATCAAACCCCTCCTAAAGAAACCAAACCTCGACATCAAAGACCCAAACTACCGCAGACCTGTCACAAGCCTTAACACCATCTCCAAGATCATTGAGAAAGCAGTGGTACAACAGCTACAACTCCATTTGGACACTTACAAACTCTTGGACCCACTACAATCTGGTTTCCGCCCAGGCCACGGGACAGAAACTGCACTTCTCAAAATCTGGGATGAAGCCCTCGAAGCAGCAGATGACGGAGATTCATGTCTCCTAGTGCTGCTGGAACTCAGCTCGGCTTTCGACACAGTAGACCACAAAACTCTGCTTACTCGTCTCACAGAAGTAGCCGAAGTCGTAGACTCAGACCTACCCTGGTTAGCATCGTTCCTGGAGAACCGATCCCAGACAGTGAAACTAGGAGCTTTCACTTCGGAAGCGCGTAAAATTACATGCGGAGTCCCTCAAGGATCACCCCTGTCGCCCGTGCTCTTCAACATCTACCTCCGCCCACTCCTCAAAATCATCAGCAATAAGGACCTGCTCTATCACTCCTACGCTGATGACACTCAACTTAACCTTCTCATCACCAACAAAAAAGACCAATACCACTCACTGGAAAATTGCCTCACATTGATCGACGATTGGATGACGGAGTACTCCCTCAAACTTAATGGATCCAAAACTGAACTTCTAATTCTCCACGCAAACCGAAAGAAAAACTCTAGGACAACAAGCACACCACCCACCATCCTTGGACAAACCATCACCCCAAGCACCAAAGTCAAAAGCCTCTGAGTCATCTTTGACTCAGACATGACTATGGACGCACAAATAGGATCAGTAGTCAGCGGATCTCACCACCTTCTCCGCCTGCTGCGTAGACTCATCCCCTTCATCCCGGAAGAGGACACAGCAGAAGTAGTAGGAACAATCATCAATTCCCGACTCAACTACGCAAACGCCATCTACCTCGGACTTCCCAAATACCAAATTTGGCGTCAAGTCGTCCAGAACACAGCAGCCAGACTGGTAACAGGAAAAAACCCTGGGAATCAATCACCCTGTCCCTGAGGACCCTCCTTTGGCTAGCCGTGAAGGATCAGGTTACATTCAAGACCCTCTGCCTCACTCACAAATGCACACATGGAAACGCTCCGCAATACTTATGCGAGAAAATAAAACACTACACCCCTAGTCGCGCCTTTTGGTCAACTAACCAAAACCTCCTCCACATCCCGAAGACCCAATCCAAATCAAAAGGAGAACGAAGATTCACAGTCCAAGGGCCACGGCTATGGAACGCTCTACCCACGGACATCCGCATGGAAGAAAAGCACCTAGCCTTCAGGAAAAAACGTAAGACCCACCTTTTCTGAAGACACAGGCCGACACTGGCTGCAAAAAGCGCCTTTAGGCGATTTAGTTCGCATTTGTAGCGCTATACAAGTTACTCAATCAGGATAGACTACATATTTATAACACAAAGGGATCTTGCTTTATTAACATAAGCCAAAATAAGGTTTCAATCGGTATCTGATCATTGCCCTATCGCCATCACTCTCTCACAACCTGACAACCAAACTAGGACATGCAATTGGAGACTAAATCCCTCCCTACTTTTAAAACCAGATGTAAATAAACAGATTACGGAATCTATCAAAACATACTTTGCATTAAATAGCAATAAGGAGACCTGAGCAAAAAATATCCGCTCTTTCTGCTACTATCTTCCATTTGGAATCGCTACATAAACCAATGCTCTCAGTAGCGACAGCTTCTGAATTACTAGAAGCAAGAAAAGAATTACAAAATATTTTAGAAAACAAGACGAGACGCTTAATATTTCTCAAAAAACTACTCTATTATGAACATGGAAACAAGAGCGGAAAATATCTGGCCAGAGCCCTAAAAGACACTAAAATTCTACAAAATATAAATTGTATTCGCACGGGAAATGGAACATTAGAACACTCGACAGACAAAATAGCAGCCCATTTCCATGAATATTACTCAAAACTGTATAACCTCCCCTTAACCCACAAACCTAAACAACTATTGGGGGACAGAAACCACATTATCATGGATTTTCTGAAACAAAGTTCCCTTGCAACTTTAAACCTAGAGGTAATAAACAATCTAGAACTACCGATCCAAGAAACTGAACTTATAAAGGCAATTAAAGAACTCAAACCAGGGAAAAGCCCTGGTTCAGATGGCCTGATTTCCCAATATTACACATTGTTTACTGAAATTCTAAAAACCCCTCTTTTTGAAAATCTCAACTCCTTAAATACTCAACAAAAAATTCCTGAGTCTTTCTTACAAGTGTAGTGGCCTCATCCCATCTCTTTTGTCTAGGAGTATGTCAAACGACAGGGTGAGATGCACTACGGCCCGTGTCCTCCCCATAGCTGTGGGTGAGGTGAAGGCCAGTACCAGATATTTCCTCGGGCCTGTGTGTTTCTGTCTAGAATTAAGTCCTGCTGTGCCAACACTTCCCTCTGCTCCCATTAACCAGAATTCCACACACCGATCAAAGTCCAACTCTTGTTTTATTGCATATCTCACAATAAACAGTGCTTCAGTAGCCAACTGGTTGCGACTGAATAACATTTTGATACGGGGGATGAGCAGGTCGAGGCACTATCCTGGTTATCAGCTAAACCACTGCGATCTCGCCAGCGGTTACTATAGCCTTAGCTAGAAAGGACTTAGAACTTGAGAGTCTCTACCAGCGACTCAAGAGAACATAGATAGGAGTACCTTTGCTGCGCTGCGGCCCCTGTCAGGGGAAGATGTCCCTCCAAGGGAGTTACCAGAGGCCCATCCGTCACTGGGTTGATGCTGCTCCAGACTCTCCGAATGGGTAACCTCCCCGGCCTCCTCACCTCAGACATGAGCCCCATCCACTTCAGGGACCCTCGGACTTCTCCACCCTCGCGGGACCCAGTCGAAATCACTGGGCCCCAGGCCTCCTGGTTTAGTACCTCACCCCAGGCTGAAGGTGCCTGGGATGGACTCCAACTCCATGCCGGTCAGGCCTGGGCTGGAATCTGGAACCGCCCGCACCCAGGCCTAAGGTGCCTGGGTGCGTGAAGAAGATCCTCCAAAAGAGACCTCGTGGTTAGGGCGTCTCCCCCTTTTATATCCTCCCATCGACACCACGGCAGGTTCCCCGCCCTCGCCGTACCATCTCCGGAAAGGGACAAAAAGGGTAGCACTGTGACGGCCAATCTACCTTGAGCCTATGGGTACCCCACCACCCAGAGGCCAAGGAGATTATTACACCGTCCAATCCTTCACGAACACAAATGGTCCATTATTCCCATACTTACACACCTGAGTGTCCTACCTAATTTTAGGGACCCCACTACATACTCCCCCCTGTGATTTGATGCTGGTCCCCAGCGTCTGGTGCCAACCCATGTCTCCCATGGAGTGATGACATAAGCCCGGCCCCAGAGGCTATCCCTAAAATTTTGAACCTTAACCATACCAAGACCTGCTCAAAGGGGAAGGGAACATAAAACAATAAAACTTTCCCTAAAACCATCTAACATGTACACATATACAATCCCTCCCTTCACTGTCTAAGAACCACCCCATACTCAGTAGTCTTGACAGACGAATCTCCTGCAGAAGGGGAAAAAAAAACACAACATCCTAACATTTTGTGTTAATTTGGAATGAATGGGTCCATCAGCCAATAGACCCACTCGCTCCAATGAGTAAAGTGATGCGCGTGTAAAAAAAACAAACAGCCGTTGCACAACACTGCCACCTGGTGACAGTGCCGCGGTAATGACACTTGGTGCAATCTTCATTCTTCCTGCGTCCCTACACTGATTCTACCCCCAAAGTCTGTCTTTGAACTGTGAGGAAGAGAGAACAAACAAAAACTGCTCTCATTCCTCCAAAGAGAAGAAAACAAAAACCCAAATAAAAAACTAGGGTACAGTTCGGATGCTCCGGCAAGAACACTTCTAGAAGGTTGTCACAGAAAAACAAATGAGTCTCTTCTCACAAATAAAACCTCGGGTCAGGCAAGAACAAAGGCTTCAGATGCTTATCGAAAACCTCAATCGAATAGTCAGCGTCCTCTCCATCTTTCCTGCATATGCGCACCTTGTCTGCGTGGATATGGCGGCCCCACATCCAGTCTGTTCTGCAGTCTCTGAACTTTTTCGACACGGGTGGCGAACAGGACAAGTATCTTCGTGCATGGGGTACTTTAAGTTTTTCCCAAACAAATTCGTCATACCATCTCTGGCGTATGACCTCAACTTCAAAAAGTAAGTCCCGGGGGCAAGTAAGGATATTCCCACCCATACTCACGGGCGACTCGCTGTGAGAAAAGTCGTTGCAATCTGGCCAAAGGAGGCATGGCATCCCGCTCACCTTCTCCGGGTTGAACGATGGCCTCTGGGTGCCGAGGTACTTTCACTACCTCAGATGGCTTTTCTCTCGGTGCTCGTAGTGATGCGCGTTGCATCCCCGCCACCAAGACAGGCGATGTTGTGGATTGTGGGAAGGTAATTTGAGGACTAGGCTTCCTCGTAGACTCCGGGGCCTGTACCCGGGGCGTGCTGTCTCCTATTGACATAGGGGAATCCTGCGGTGCACGTAACATAGGTAACGGGCGTTTGTCCCAGCCCTTCTGGTGAAACAGTTCATCGATCTCACCGTCATCTCCACAATCCGACAGTGACTCTAGGTCGGAAGTGTCATACATCTCGGCGGGAAGGTAGTCTCTGGTAGACGTGGTACTACCCTCCCTAACGGGCTCCACCGACTGTGGACCCCCGACACCTCCAACTACCACCACAGTCCCAGCCCCTGGCTCACCTTGACCTTTTGTAGAACTGGGATGTACAGGACTCTTCCAACTGGATCCATTCAGGCCAGGCAAGCGACGGGGTGAAGCTCTTCCACGACCACAGGAGGCCTGCACCAAGCCGACTTTCCTCTTCGGAGGTGGGAGCAGAGAATCTGTGGTGACCGAAGCAGCATCCTCGGATTTTTCTCTCTCAGTCTTTGATTGGGCAGTCACATCGCCCTGGTCAGTGCGTACGGGAACCTCCGCAAAGGCCTGGATCTCCGCTTCCGGAGTAGCGGTACCTGTGAGGCTGTTGAGGCGAAGGGCCCAGGGCCTTACTGTGGATGGCTCCACCTCGAACAAGAACTCTTTGCATGCCTTGCAACGCCCGAATGGCTTCAGGTGGACCACCAGTCCCGAGCATCCGGGACAGATCACGCCGAGGGCCTCCGTGTCTCTGCATGAGTACAAAGCCAACTGTCCTCGGGGCCTGAGTCTTATCCCCGTGTCTGTAAGGGGAGCAGCGAACGTAGTCATCTTCGTGGGATAGGGAACCGGAATCCACGGGGAGCTTGAGGCCATGCCGACTGTTTGCTGCTCCATCACGCACTGACCACGCGCCAAAGTCTCCACGTGAGTTCCTCCACATGGCCAGACTCCTCCCACGACTTGCACGTTTTCGAGGGCTTCCATCAGGCTCCGCCCACGAACTGCGCAGTCACGGGGTGCCTCGTGGCGCAGTGTAATAAAATCCCCCACATGTAGTACTTCACACGGTTGGACTCCTCCCTCATCTCGCTCCTCTGCATGGGCCTTTCCCGTCCTAGGGTCATTTCCACGACTTTGAGCAGGGATGCACTTTGGCCGATCACATGGCCGACCTGCTCGGAACTCCTCCGGGCAGCAAAGTCCATACACAGCCATTCTTACTTCCAAAGTCCAAACACACATCTCAGCGGCCTCACCCCATCTCTTTTGTCTAGGGGTATGTCACACGACAGGGTGTGATGCGCTACGGCCCATGTCCTCCCCATAGCTGTGGGTGAGGTGAAGGCCAGTACCAGATATTTCCTCGGGCCTGTGTGTTTCTGTCTAGAATTAAGTCCTGCTGTGCCAACACTTCCCTCTGCTCCCATTAACCAGAATTCCACACACCGATCAAAGTCCAACTCTTGTTTTATTGCATATCTCACAATAAACAGTGCTTCAGTAGCCAACTGATTGCGACTTGATAACATTTTGATACGGGGGATGAGCAGGTCGAGGCACTTTCCTGGTTATCAGCTAAACCACTGCGATCTCGCCAGCGGTTACTATAGCCTTAGCTAGAAAGGACTTAGAACTTGAGAGTCTCTACTAGCGACTCAAGAGAACATAGATAGGAGTACCTTCACTGCGCTGCGGCCCCTGTCAGGTGAAGATGTCCCTCCAAGGGAGTTACCAGAGGCCCATCCGTCACTGGGTTGATGCTGCTCCAGACTCTCCGAATGGGTAACCTCCCCGGCCTCCTCACCTCAGACATGAGCCCCATCCACTTCAGGGACCCTCGGACTTCTCCACCCTCGCGGGACGCAGTCGAAGTCACTGGGCCCCAGGCCTCCTGGTTTAGTACCTCACCCCAGGCTGAAGGTGCCTGGGATGGACTCCAACTCCATTCCGGTCAGGCCTAGGGCACCTGGGCCAGAATCCGGAACCGCCCACACCCAGGCCTAAGGTGCCTGGGCGCGTGAAGAAGATCCTCCAAAAGAGACCTCGTGGTTAGGGCGTCTCCCCCTTTTATATCCTCCCATCGACACCACGGCAGGTTCCCCGCCCTCGCCGTACCATCTCCGGAAAGGGACAAAAAGGGTAGCACTGTGACGGCCAATCTACCTTTAGCCTACGGGTCCCCCGCCACCCAGAGGCCAAGGAGATTATTACACCGTCCAATCCTCCACGAACACAAATGGTCCATTATTCCCATACTTACACACCTGAGTGTCCTACCTAATTTTAGGGACCCCGCTACACAAGCATATATCACAGTGATCCCGAAAGCAAATAAAGATCCAAAGGAATGCTCAAGTTACAGACCATCTTCATTACTTAATATAGATTTAAAACTACTCGCAAAAATAATTGCCACCCGTCTTATGCCCCATACACACGATCGTTTTTCATGCCGTTAAAAATGCCATTTTTAAAAATGGGCATTAAAACCGATCGTGTGTATGCTCCAGAGCATTTTTAACGACGTGAAAAACGGCCATTAAAAATTTCGAACATGCTCTATTTTTTCACGTAGTTTTTCATGTCGTTTTTTTAAACGACGTGAAAAACGATAGTGTGTATGCTTTTACGAGGTGAAAAAAAACGCTTTAAATAAAATCGAGGGCCTTCTTCTGTCCACGGACGCAGAGAAGGCCTTAGATCGAGTAGCTTGGGACTACATGTTTGCAACCTGCAAACACATTGGCCTACATAAAAATATGCTAACTTGGATCCACCGACGGCAAAAATTAAAATTAACGGTACTTTTTCCAATACCATCAAGATCAAAAATGGCACTAGACAGGGATGCCCCCTTTCCCCACTATTGTTTATCATTTCTCTAGAGCCTTTCATTCGTTTAGTCAACCAAAACACTTCCATGGTTTCAAAATAGCGGACAGAGAATTTAAATCAGCAGCTTATGCTGATGACCTTCTATTTTTTTTTTACACAACCACACATTTCTATCCCTAATTTACTTGAAAACTTTAGAACATTTAGATATATCTCAAATCTAAAAATAAATTACAGCAAATCAGAGGCTCTAAACATCTCACTTCCAAGCGATAAACTCAAATTAGCTCAAAGAGACCGCCCATTCAAATTGCAAGATAAAGCATTGAAATACCTAGGGATCTGGCTCACACCTGACTCTAAAGAACTTTTTAAACAAAACTTCGCCCCTCTACTAAAAAACATCTCATCAGATCTTAAGAAATGGCACACAGGAGGCTTTTCATGGTTTGGGAGAGCAGCAATTGTAAAAATGGTCATCCTCCCCAGACTTTTGTATTGTATGCATGCCCCACCAATTAAGTTGCCATCTACCTTTTTCAGACATCTTCAATATTTACAGAGACAATTTGTATGGGCCCACAAAAAAACAAGACTAAACTTCAACATGATTACTCGTTCAAAAGAAACAGGAGGCATGGCCCTACCTGACTTTAAGAAATATTATTATGCCACAGATATTATTATTATTATTATTATTATTATTATTTAGGTACTTACCGTATTTATCGGCGTATAACACGCACAGGCGTATAACACGCACCCTAACTTTAAGAGGGAAGTTTCAGGAAAAAAAAACTTTCCACAGCCCCCTGCGTATAACACGCAGGCACAGTTTGCCCTCTATTTTCAGGGTAAAAAAGTGAGTGTTATACGCCAATAAATACAGTATATAGCGCCGCCAATTTACACAGAGCTTTACATATACATTGTACATTCACATCGGTCCCTACCCTCAAGGAGCTTACAATCTAAGGTCCCTAACTCACATTCATATACTAGGGCCAATTTTTAGACAGAAGCCAATTAACCCACCAACATGTCTTTGGAGTGTGGGAGGAAACCGGACTACCCAGATATCACAAGGATCATAGATTGGCACTGCCACTCCCAAACCAAAGACTGGATATCTATTGAAAATGTGTCGTCCTCCCCCCCTCTTAGATTCTTACCATGGATTAAAATATCTCTATACCCACTGTCCATAAAACGACATCCCTTTATAGGCACAACATTTCAAATTTTTCATCTAACTGCACACAAACATGACTTAGCTTCAATCCCTGGCCCCAGGATTAGGAACAACCCAGAATTCAGTCCTGGGCTACAAAACAAAGGGGTCCCCACTACTATTGATGGTTCCCCACTATTAGTCTCAAACTGTATGCAGGCAGGAGTCATTGAATCCAAGGAAAGCTTACAAAACTTATGCAGAGAGCACTCTCCCCCAGAAGACATATCTACAACTTCGCAGCTTTTTGAACAAACATAAATCTAAACACCTATTTTCTAGGGCTCCCACACAATTAGAAACCATATGTTTGAATGCTACAATGACAAAGAAAACACTAGCATACTCTTGGCTACAAACACACGTTAGCAAACATAGCCTTAATTTTAAAGCTAAATGGTGAAAAGTCCACGGACTCCCAATGGGGAAAAGCTTGTATACTAGTTCACAAATGCTCAATTAGCACCAAACTTTAAGAAACTTCTTATAAGATTCTCACTCAATGGTACATCACACCAGACAAGCTAAACTTATGGTACCTCCAAACCTCAGACTCCTGCTGGAGATGCAAAAACGACATTGGAACTATGCTACACATTTGGTAGCAATGTCCGTTAATCTCTGAGTTTTGGAAAAAGGTATGCGACTTGACAAAGAAGATTACAGAGACAGATATTGACCATGACCCAGCTTTCTGCCTTCTAAATATCTCTACACAACCTATACAGCACCACAAAAACTCCCTGACAAGACACTTGTTGAATGCAGCAAAAATCCTAATCCCCAGAGCGTGGAAAACTACACATACCCCTTCTCTTAAAGAATGGTTATCTGAGATTAATAATGTAGCACATCAATCCTTTTGCCCCCGCTTACCTTCACCTGCGGGGGTAGGACACACCATGCCACAAGCCCGTGTCCTCCCTATCAGAGGTCAGGCGGCGTTCACAGATTTGGGTCCTGCAGCGAGTTACCTCCTTCCACTGGTTCTCGTCCCTAAAATGTAGGGAAAAGTCTATATTCTTTCCCAAGAAGGCCAATGTCCACACGACTTTAACTCCAACAAAGAGTTTATTTTCCTTTGCTTCAGTTAACGGGAAATTGAAGAGAGAAAGAAGCTAGCGAAGTTAGAAGGTAGATTCAGGCACACAACACTTGACTCACTCGTTGCCACTCGATCCCGAGTGGGTTTAGCTCACCCGGATAGATCCCTCTCACAGTTCTAGCAGCCGGAGTGTAGCTCGAATAGTACTATCACTCTGTCCCCTCCAGGGACGGGTTCAGGAGATCCTCTCACAGCAGCAGAATCCTGTTATTCCTGAATCCAGAACTTAAACCTCTGTAGAATTTAGAGAAAAGATGATGCCAATGGGCACTCTACAGGGTTGACTTTGTTGAGTAAGGAATCCTTCCCTCTGACAGGTCACCAGGCCTCTCCCGAGACAGCGACCTACTATCAGTCGTCTCCTCTGTGGGGCCGATCCTCCCCTGGCTTACTCTCGGTCAGAGTGGGTACCCTCACCTGGGCACCCTGGGACTCCAATGTGCTGATTGTAGACCCAGTCAAAGCTACTGGGCCTACCTGGAACGCTGCAGCCTCGGGCCAAAGGTGCCCGAGGCTCCTCGGCCAGTCCACGCACCCCCCAGGGGGCACACTCCCCCCCCCCGGGACTCCTCTCGTTCCCCCTAAACATGGCGTCTGCCCCTTATATACCCTCTCCCAGCATGCACAGCAGGCAAAGCCCCGCCCACCGCACAGCAGCCGAGAAAGGACATCGAATCACATCACTGTGTCACCTGAGGTTCGACCCTAGGCCTGGGTAACAGTGCCACCCACAGGCCAAAGTGGAACTGTACACCAGACAACACCACAGCAGAGCAGAGTCCAGTATCAAATTAGAAGACCTGAGCCAAACTATTGCCCAGGCCATCCCTTAAATTTGGGCATAGCGACCCCCTAAATTTAGGGGTCCGCTACATATACCCCCCTTAAAGAGCCACTGTCCCCAGTGGCTGGAAGAGATCAGAAAACCCCCCTCAATCCTGAGTGGGTTCTGGTCTTTTCCAAACTATGTACAATAAATTGGTTCGGTGCCTGAATCAAATTTTGGAAACAGAGTAAAGAGGAGAAGGAAAAGAAAGAAGCATGTAGCAATACACATTACACATTTTTTTCAATAGACAATCCCTCCCGCAATCCTATCATATCTTCCCCACCCATTCTCCGGTAGAGTTGATGGCCGATCGCCTGCAGAGGGAGAAAAAAACAAACACACAATAAACACATCCTGAAGCCTCGTACACACGACCGAGTTTCTCGTCGTTAAAATCACGTCGTTTTTTTCGACGAGATTCTTGTTAACCTTGACGAGTTTCTCGTCAAACTTTCCATGCGTACACACTGACATTTCCCAATTTCCTCGTTGTTCTCCGTGCTCACATCCAGCACGTACGACGGCACTATAAAGGGGAAGATCGATTTTCTTGGCGCCACCCCTTGGGCTGCTTTTGCTGATCTCACGCGGGTGTGAAGTAAAAGTTTGGGAAGAGACGATTCGCGCTTTTCAGTCTTCGTGCTTTTCAGTTCGTTTTCTGACGTTCAGTTTGTGCTTGTGGGTTCGTATCTTGACTTTCAGGGCGTCTAGGCAGGTCGTATCTGTTTTACAGTGCGTTCTTGCCCGTTCGTTTCTGATTTTCAGTTCGTTATTCATAGGCCTTGCTGTTCTAAAGTGCGTTCTGTTCTGTACATTCTGATAAGACGACCGTTTCCTAGCCATGTCGCCTGGACGTTCTCGTCGTCGAGTTCGTGCTGTGCGTGCGCTTGGTGTATGTCTGCTTGTTTTGGACCAAGACCAGTCCATGAATGGTGTGAGGAGGAGTTCATGGACCAAGAATTGGTTGCTCCAGCGGGACCAATTCTGCCACATGCCTCTGCTGCGGGAGATAGTCGAGAATAATCCTGAGGACTACAGGAATTTTCTGCAGATGTCTGACCCCGTTTTTCAGGAACTGTTGGCTTTGGTGTCCCCCTATATTACCAGGCAGGACACCGTTATGCGGGAAGCCATCAGTGCTGAGCAGAGGCTCATCGCCACGTTACGTTATCTGGCGACAGGGAGAAGTCTTCAGGACTTGAAGTTCACGACAGGCATCTCCCCCCAGGCTCTGGGCCTCATAATCCCAGACACCTGTTCTGTCATTATACAAGTCCTGCAGGAGGACTATATTAGGGTAAGTTTTCTCCTTTAACATCACATTTTATGTATTTCATGTATGCTCAGTGGCGGTGCGTCCATAGAGGGCGCCGGAGCGCCACCCCCTCTCGCTCCCGCACCGCCACTGAAAGACAATACACAGATTCATGCATTGCATGAATTTGTGTATTGTCACCGCTGCCGCGCTGCCCACTATACATATGGCCGGCCTCCTGGTGAGCACCGGCCATATGAATTAGAGCGGCGGCCGGCGGTGGGTGTGACTTGGAAGTGCCTATCAGAGCCAGCGGCTCTGATAGGCTTTCCGAATACAGCTCTCACGCTGTATTCGGCTTCCAAAAACTCCTCCCAGGTACGCACGGGGGTGCGTTCCTGGAAGAAGACTGTGTGGAGGTTTCAGCCAATCAGGTTCACCGGATCTGGTTACCGGTAACCTGATTGGCTGAAGCGACATCGAGGGCGGGAGAACACATCGAGGACGGCGCGGACCGAGGAAGGTAAGTGCAGGGCTGGGGGGGGGGGGGACAGGCTGCATTTGGGGGACAAACTGGCTGAATATGGGGCACAAACTGGCTTAATATGGGGCACAAACTGGCTTAATATGGGGCACAAACTGGCTGAATATGGGGCACAAACTGGCTGAATATGGGGGGAACTGGCTGAATATGGGGGACAAACTGGCTGAATATGGGGGGAACTGGCTGTATATGGGGGACACGCTGGCTGCATTTGGGGGGAACTGGCTGTATATGGGGGACAAACTGGCTGCATTTGGGGGGAACTGGCTGTATATGGGGGACACGCTGGCTGCATTTGGGGGGAACTGGCTGTATATGGGGGACAAACTGGCTGCATTTGGGGGGAACTGGCTGTATATGGGGGACACGCTGGCTGCATTTGGGGGGAAATGGCTGTATATGGGGGACAAACTGGCTGCATTTGGGGGGAACTGGCTGTATATGGGGGACACGCTGGCTGCATTTGGGGGGAACTGGCTGTATATGGGGGACAAACTGGCTGCATTTGGGGGGAACTGGCTGTATGTGGGGACAAACTGGCTGTATATGGGGGCACACTGGCTATATATATGGGGACAAACTGGCTGTATATGGGGGCACACTGGCTATATATATATGGGGGCACACTGGCTGTATATGGGGGCACACTGGCTGTATATAGGGGCACACTGGCTGTATATATGGGGGCACACTGGTTATATATATATGGGGGCACACTGGCTGTATATGGAAACAAACTGGCTGTATTTGAGGGGGCAAACTGGTGGCGTTTGGGCACAGTGGCTGCGTTTAATGGGCACAGTGGCGGCAATTGATTTTTTTTTCAGTTTGTTTGCGCCCCCCCAAAAATTTTGAGCACCAGCCGCCACTGTGTATGCTAATGTATTGTATTTCTTTCATCCTTCCCTAATTACAATGATTGTAATATGCTGAGAATGTCCCCTTTGTCCCCATGCATGCTGGAAGCTTTAGATTGCCCCTTTTTTCTCCTCCATGCATATTTCCCTTCACTAACCTTTCCAGCAGGGGCGCCTGTTGCAACAAATGTTTGGGGGTCCAACCCCAATTTAGGAAATAAACTTCCTCCATTTTTGCAAAGGTGCCTATTAAATGCCCCCAGTTGTCCCCTCCAATGCAGCCATTTTGTTCCCTCCAATGCAGCCATTTTGTCCCCTCCAATGCAGCCATTTTGTCCCCTCCAATGCAGCCATTTTGTCCCCTCCAATGCAGCCATTTTGTCCCCTCCAATGCAGCCATTTTGTCCCCAGCCCTGCACATACCTTCTTGTGGTCAGCACCATCCTTCTTCTGTCCTTGATGTCTTCTCCTTCCCTTGATGTTGCATCAGCCAATCATGTTACCATTAAACAGACTTGGTGAACATGATTGGCAGAGCAGCCTGTCAGTGTTTACCCAAGGAATGCTCCCCCCCCCTGCGTCCCCTATTTAACTTTTATGAAGCCAATTACATCCCTCAGGCTGTAATGTGCAAGCCTATTTGCCTCCCTGTTTCTGATATGCAATTTTCACCCCATAAATGCCGCAGTTATTTATATGTTGCTCGCTTAACAGGGGTCCATACACCTGAATAGTGGGCCGCATTGACAATACATAGGTTAATGCAAGGCAAAAACCTATGTATTGTTCTGAGTGACGGGCACAGGAGAGAGGGGGCAGTGTTCCAGTGCCCACTCTGGACGCACCGCCACTGCACTGCTATCCTGTGGCCAAACACATCTCCCCCCCCAAAATCATGTATTAATGGACCATCAGAGGGGGTGATAAATATGAAACATGAGCCTTCCATTATACTTATTGAAAACACCTTAATAAACGTAGAATTTGATTGATGTTGGCCTCTAATGTTTTTTATTATAATCTCTTTGTAATGTAATATTTTACATTTCTAATTTTCTTTCATCTTGTTTGACTCCCCAGCTTCCTTCCATGCCACAGGAATGGCAGACTGTGGCATCGGAGTTTGCCATGCGGTGGGACTTCCCCAACTGCGGTGGTGCCATAGACGGGAAGCACGTCCGCATCGTGCCACCACCCCGTTCTGGGTCCTACTACTTCAATTACAAGGGGTTTCATAGCATTGTGCTGATGGCGGTGGTGTCAGCACGGTATGAATTCCTCTATGTTGATGTAGGGAAGAATGGCCGGATGTCCGATGGGGGATCCTTCATCCAGACGGAGTTTGCCCTCCGTCTCCAGAGTGACGACCTTGCATTGCCACCGGATGCAGGGAATATTGAAGGACTCCCCTTTGTTTTCTTGGCTGATGAAGCCTTTGGACTCGGACCGCATCTTATGAGGCCATTTCCTCACAGGACCCTGACCCCAGAGAAGAGGGTGTTCAATTACCGGCTGGCCAGGGGCCGAAGAGTCGTTGAAAATGCCTTCGGCATAATGGCCAGCCGGTTCCGCATTTTTATGACTTCCATCCACTTGGCGGACTACAAAATAAACTATGTAGTTTTATGCTGCTGTGTGCTACACAATTTTCTCAGCAGAAAATCAAATTCATATATGGCCTCAGTATTGCCTGAGGCTGGACTTTCACCTGCTAATCCCCTGCTGGGCCTGGAATCTGCCCGTCCTGGCTTGCCCCCCCCAAAATGCCCGTGAGGTTCGGGACAAATATATGGAACATTTCACGGGTAGGGGGGCAATTCCTATGCCAGGCTATGGCTAAAGATTCCTGGAGAATGATTAAAATAAAAATCTGATTTCTAATTTTAACTTAGGTTTGTTTCCTGTCCCCTAGTTTGTCTTAGTGCATTTGTAGTGCCAAGTGTATTTTCCTTTAGTAAATAACAACCATTTCACTATGTAACCTTAAAAAAAACACAAGGTTAGAGCGTATTGAAAAAAGAAGCTACACGTTGTTTCTGTTCAAACATTTTACTCTGTGCACATTTTCCTTTTTTTTTTTTTTCTGGCCACAAACCGCCAATTATTTTCTTAGGAAAATACAAAAACAGTTGCATTCCAAAAATTACAACATTGGATACCTCTGAGCAATCTGACACATTCACTTACACAAACTATGTCTCTATGTGCCCGTCCTAATATGGGGTCTTGCCACCCCTTGCCCAGCCAAAAATTGAATATGCACACATTTTGTATTAATTTCCACTAGGGATTTGAGACTCTTGATCCCTATTGTCAACATGTGCTATCTGCCATCAGGGGTGATCAATGGACGTGAGGTGCAACCCCTTCCTCAGTTCACCTACTTTAGATACGAGGAAGGGGTTGCACCCCCAAAAGACGTACATGGATATCCCCTGATGGCAGATAGCACATGTTGACACACTGTGTGCATATTCAATTTTTGGTTGGTTGCATTGTCAAAAACAGTATAAAAGGTTGAGGAACAGTCATTCCTGAAAAAAAATGGGGGTTTGGTTGACTTATTCGATTCTCCCCAAAACATCGAGAATGTCTTTAAATGTTTGATCCATCACATGAATTATTTGTTTTATTCTGTCCAGTTCCGTGCTACATTCCATCACTTGCTGTATTATTCGGAGGGCACTGTCAGCTAGGGGTGCAACGGATCAAAAAACTCACGGATCGGATCGATCCTCGGATCAGGGGTCACGGATCGGATCATTTTCGGATCGGCAAAAAAAATAAAAAAATTACTAATATCCACGTAATTTCCCCCTCACTGTAATATCCACAATCTTCTCCCCCTGCAATAGCCACAATCTTCTCCCCCTGCAATAGCCACAATCTTCTCCCCCTGCAATAGCCACAATCTTCTCCCCCTGCAATAGCCACAATCTTCTCCCCCTGCAATAGCCACAATCTTCTCCCCCTGCAATAGCCACAATCTTCTCCCCCTGCAATAGCCACAATCTTCTCCCCCTGCAATAGCCACAATCTTCTGCCCCTGCAATAGCCACAATCTTCTGCCCCTGCAATAGCCACAATCTTCTTCCCCTGCAATAGCCACAATCTTCTGCCCCTGCAATAGCCACAATCTTCTGCCCCTGCAATAGCCACAATCTTCTCCCCCTGCAATATCCACAATCATCTCCCCCACTTACCTTACTCTCCCGCCGGCCAGTTCAGATCCACGAGCAGCGAGGGTGAGGGGTGATGACGTCAGCACGCACAAGGCGGCCGCCGCCGCCGCCGGCTGTACCAAGATGGCCGCGGCTCCGGAGCTAGGCCGAAGCCGCGGCCTTTCCTAAGGCCGAGGCCGCGGATCGCGGTGTGTGCCGATCCGAACGGGGTGACCCGTTCGGATCACGGATCGTCACCGATCCGTTGCACCACTACTGTCAGCAGAGAAACGTGTACTATCCTTCACCACAACATTTACATCCCCTAAAAACAAAATAAAAAGGTATTATAACTCTGCAGGCCTACATCTCTTACCTGAAGCTGTGGTGACAGATACTGACCTGTTGTGGTGACCAGTTACACAACGTCATCCACCTCTCCTTCCTGCACTTCTCCTTCCTCCACCTCAACTTCCTCAACATCCTTCGGTTGTGGGTCTTTGGGAGTTTGGGGTTGTTGTGAAGCTGTGGGGTTCCTGTGCTCCCTGGAGTGTTCTCCTCCCAGTCTTCTCTCCCCTATGAGAATCAAACAAAAGGTCTATTTATCACACTGAAATTCTCTATGAAAATAAAAAACAGGCTAAATTGCTTGGAAGTGGGGTACAAGTGTGTGTTTGGGCGGAAGTTAAAGATGAATGCATTATTTCTGACCAATAATATGTTTAGTATTCACCTTTGGCTGTCAGTTTTTAGACATGGAGGCACCACAAAAAATCACTAATACACCTGTGTGGGACACCCAAAAAAGGCGGGTCTGGTGGCCCACACTATAGTGCTCCAAAGTACAGATGTGGAAGCAGCTGCTGAGTGTCCTCTCCTTTACACTGACTAAAGTTTGCATTTCATTCTCTTTACAAACACATCATCTAGCCTAAAAATTTTGAACACAAATGTTAAAAAAACACGCAGATGTCTAATTACTTTTGTGGCTATAAAATAAGCCAAAAAAGCGGATAGTGGCCGAACGAAGTGTCTGTAACGTAACGAACGATTACTGTGCCAAACCAAGTTCAAATTATTAAATTATGGAAGGGAGTCCAATATGATAAAATCACAAAAAGGAGCAACATGTAAGTTGAGAAAAACATTAATAGCAGAAAAGTGTACATTTTACTTACTTTTTGCTAGCATTCTCTTAATGCTCCTTAACTGCTCTGGCTCCCTCAGTTTGAGGTCTGACCACCTCTTTCTGAGCTGCTCATTTGAGCGTTTCACCCCGAAATTCGTCTTCAGACTCTTCACGACTTTAGTGAGGATTTTGGCCTTCCTTCTATTTGGTTTGCTATACGGCCCATGCTTTGCGTCATAATCAGACTTGAGCAAGATGTCCACCATCTCCGCCATCTCTGCAAAAGACATATTAGATGCCTTGAATCTCCTCCTTGATCGTGACGTTTCCTCGGTCTCCAGGCTTGTCTCCTCCTCGTTAGTTGCGGAATTATCAGACACCTGCTGTAACTCCGCCATATCTGTCTGCGCGCCGAAAGAGAAGGGGCGGGGAAAAGATGTTAGTTAGAACGTCATGGGCGGGCGACGTGTGCGGAGCGACGTGTTCGTAGTTTGACGCATGCGTGGTGTATATATAGCAAACACACATGTGACTATACTACGTTCGGTGTGCGGAGAGAGGAGTTCAAGTTACGGACGTGCGAACAAAGGTATGTGATTTTGTGACTTGGACAAATAGTTGGCCTATACTGTCTTGAGAATGTTGTAGAATATATATGTTGACTACGATGTTAAGGAGGTTAGACTGTGTGCCTCACATTAGTTATATATTATTTATTTTACTTGCAGACCCAAAATGAATGTCTTTATAAGTGACAAGGAATTCCTTGCGGAATTTATAGACCGGGTAAGGGAGCTGCCCGCTCTGTGGGAGACGAAAAACCCCATCCAGAAAAAAAGAGGGGTGAGAAAAGCAGCGCTGGAGACCCTGCTCCCATTTGTGCATACCAAGGTGCCCACAGCCACAGCAAAACAGGTGGACACTAAAATTGGGAGCTTGAGAGGCACCTACAGGACTGAACGCTCTAAGGTCCTGGCTTCTCAGAGGTCAGGAGCAGCAGCAGATGATGTGTATGTCCCGAATTTGTGGTACTACAGCAGGATGTCCTTCCTGGATGACCACATTGAGGCAAGGCCATCACTCTCCACTCTTCCCCCCAGACTTCCCTGCAGCCAACCTGAGCCTTCTCTGGAGCAAGAGGAGGCAGCCATCCTGGATGATCCTGATTTGGCCATCTGGAGCCAGGTATAGTATTAAATGAAAATGTATTGGGATAAAATTAATGTTTGCCAAATATGTCAAGATGACAAACATAAACTATTTAGAGTTCCACAAGTGAAATCAAGATCTCTAGACATTAGTCTGCACTTAATTGGGTGCTAAATAGTCAATCTGATGTAGTTGTAAATTTTTGAAACTGATTTCAGGATTTACATTCTAATTGGTTCAATCATGATTAGAAATTTGGAGGCAAAGATTAAAGCAACATATTAAACTATGTCCCTTTTTCATACACAGGATGAAATAAGCCAGGAGGAGGGTCTGGAAACTGTCAGGCAGGAGGAGGAAGGGCCCAGTGGCAGCCAGGAGGTGGCAGGGCCCAGTGGAAGGCAGGAGGTGGCAGGGCCCAGTGGCAGCCAGGAGGTGGCAGGGCCCAGTGGCAGGCAGGAGGTGGCAGGGCAAAGGAGAAGCACCAGATCCCAGGTGCCTCCCATCCGATTTCCCAGAAGAGGCAGGAGGGACAGGACCACCAGTGAGGCAGCAATGGCCCTTATTAAAGAGGCCCATGCCACCCTCAAAGAGCCCACATCCCCTGAAGAGGCCATTGCCGGCCTAGTGGAGGCAAAGTTCAAGGTGATGAGCATGGAGCAACGCCTCCTATGCGAGCCCCTGCTCATCACCTTGCTCAACAAGGGGGTTATGGGAAAAATTACCCCCAATACTGCAATTTGTGAGGTGGCACAACTGTCCCAACCTCAACCTCCTCCTCCACCTTTACCTTCTTCTTCTGCCCCACCCCCTTCTCCTCCACCTCCACCTTCTTCTTCTGCCCCATCCCCTTCTCCTCCACCTCCACCTTGTTCTTCTGCCCCACCCCCTTCTCCTCCACCTCCACCTTCTTCTTCTGCCCCACCCCCTTCTCCTCCACCTCCACCTTCTTCTTCTGCCCCACCCCCTTCTCCTCCACCTCCTCCTCCTCTTGACAGGAGTACCCCTCCAGTGGCCCAGCCTCCAGCCAAACGAAGAAGGAAGGCTGCAGGGAAGGCTTCAGGAAAGGTTGCAGGGAAGGTTGCCAGGAAGACGAGGAAGTGATGGCCTTGCTTCATTGTGGTCAGACAGAAGGCAGCCTGTTGTAGTACCACACACTTGGGACATATATCTCACCTGCTGCTGTTCCTGACCTCTGGGAGGCCAGCATCAGATTGTGCTCAGAAATGTTGGCCTTCTCAAGCTCCCAATTTTAGTGTCCACACAGGGTTGATGTGTGGTCTGGGGTCCCTGGGATGCACAAATGGCAGCAGGTTCTCCAGCGCTGCCTTCTCTTTATTTTATTTGAAACATGAATAAATGTTATTTTTGTTTAAGTTCATACTTGACTATGTGTATTTGTAAAAAATTAAAATTTAGCTTTGGAGTAAGCAGAGACATTTGACTGACAAAAAAAGGGACAGATAACAACCCCCCTAAAAAATAAAATAATCTGATTTCCCAAAAAGAGTGTGTTACATTTTACAACTATATATTAAAATATTCAATGGGAGATCACTATCAAAACATTGCGAAATTAAAATTAACATCAGTTTGAAAAATATAAAAATGTAAAATATTCATAAAAACTTGCACGATATAATACACATAAATCTTCTTAAGAGCAGCATGAAAAAGGTTAAAAAAAGATAGTCATAACTCTGTGTGAATATCAGTAGCAAAAGAAGTTCTTTCGTTTTGATTAATGTAACATTCTAAAGAAGATTTCAATGCACAACATTTAAACGATGCAATAATTTCGAGCGTGACGAATGTGCTATCTCCATTACGAAGACTTGTTTTACCAGAATATGCGCTCCCGTCTCATACTTGCTTCTGAGCATGCGCGCTTTTGAAAGACTCGTTAAAGCATACACACAAACCATTTTCTCGTCACAAAAGAGGCTGACGAGAAACACGACGAGGAAATCTGGAATCCTGACGAGAAAATAGAGAGCAGGTTCTCTATTTTCTCGTCGAGATTCACGGCAATTTTCTCATCGTAAAACCATACACACAAACGTTTTTCTCGATCAAAAAGCTCTCGCGGCACTTTTCTTGCCGGTTTTGGACGAGAAAATCGGTCGTGTGTACGAGGCTTGACTCCTAGAAAACAGAAGCGAATCATTCCTCCAAGAAGGAATGACTGGCTTCTGCAGCATAAATTTCTGCAGAACACCACCACATAGTGGCAGCACACATCACTACACTGTCATTGATACACATAGGCATGTTTTAACACACAGGAACCTTCCTTCTTGATCACGGCGGCTTCCTGCTTTGGCCCTGACTAAACCTACCCAGTGTTCAGTTCTCTTTTTTTTTTTTTAAAGAGCAAAAACGTTATTTTCTGCGGGACTGAAGAGGAGAGAAAAAAAAAACAGTTCTCCGATTCCTAAACAGAGTAAGTTCCCCCTTGAGCGGAGGGCCAAGTCAATAGTTCAAGGCAGTTTCCCTGAAGTGGAATAATATAAAAAAAACACAAGTTCCCACTTCAGAGGTAATACTTGGGATCAGGGAGGACAAGAGTTTTCCACTGTCTGTCCAAAGTTTCTACAAAGTAAACAGCATGTTCTCTGTCCTTGCTGCAGATTACCACACGGTCTGCATGGATGTGCCGACCATAAGTCCAGTCTTTGCGGCACCCCTTGTAACGGGTGGTCATTTCAGCTGAACAATTAAGTACCTGTAGCCTCTTGGCACTTTTATATGATCCCACACAAAGTCAGCGTACCATCGTTCACGAGAGGCCTCAATCTCGAAGAGAAGTTCTTTGGGAACATATGGGTATTCCCAACCATACTCGGTGGCAACCTTTTTGTTGAATAGCCGCTGCAACCGTGCTAGAGGTCGCATGGTCGCCCGATCTCTTGCTGCAGGGAACACAATAGCATCCGGAGACCTTCTTAATGGTGCAAGCTCCAGCAGTGGCAAAGATGGCCGCAATGGTGCACGGAAATCAGTAACAACAAGCACGGAGGATCCCGGAGCAGGCAAAGCAGGCGTGGGATCAATCTCTTCTTTTAGAGTAGGAGCTTCCACTCGGGGTGTAGTTTCCCCAGAGTCCATTGATGAAACTCCCCCTAAACTGCGGGGTGAAGCCACCGGAATTTTATCCCAACCCTTCTTGATGAAAACTTCATCAACATCGTGATCATCTCCCACATCCGAAGATGAATCCAACTCGGAGGTATTATACTCCTCCGCCGGCAGGTAATTGGTGGTGGAGACAGACACATTGTCCCCGAAAATAGAAGGTTTCCGCGGGCTGGTTGTCCATGCATCCCCAATAGTGTGGGGTATGGGCTTCCTTCCCTTTCCCGGTAAACACAATTTCACAGTTCCCCCAGCCTCCTTACCGTCCCCTTCCGTGGATCTCCCGGAGGTCCCTCCGGCTTGAAGATCCGGTTCAGGTAGGTGCTGGGGCAGGCTTCGACCGCGGCCGCGGGAGGCCTTAACGTATCCCACCTTCCGCTTGGTGGGTGGAAGAGAGGTCTCTGTTGTAACGGAGGCAGCATCTACAATGACATCCGTCGCAAGCTCCGTAATGGCCGGAACTCCATCCTCCACATCCGTGGCAGTCGGAGCGGTGTGCGTGGGCCTGGCTGTCGGAGTATTGGTTTCCTCTTCAAGAGTGGCGATGCCTGTAAGGCAGTTGACCCAATAGACCCAGGGGTTTCTCAGTCAGCTGGTCCATTTCGAAAAGGAACTCTCCACACGATGTACATCTTCCAAACGGGCAAAGTTGTACCACCAGTCCTTGGCATCCAGGACAGAGCATGCCCAGGGCCTCCGCATCCCTGCACGTGTAGAGCACAAAGCGGCCCCTAGGCTTGAGCCGGATCCCTGTATCCATCAGGTGGGCAGTGAAGGGAGCAACGTCCATGGTTGGGGTAGGTGGGAACATCCGTGGTCCCGGTGCAACAGAAATCCATGGAGTGGCAGACATGTTGCTTCTCCTTCACTAGTTCCGCTCGTACTGTCCCTTGGCACCAAGACGCCACGTGCAACACACAAGTTAGCGGGGGCTCCTCCCCCTTTTTCCTCTTTGCACGCAGCTCACAGGCTTTTCTACATTTGAGGCACGCCCACGAACTACGCAGTTAGAAACTCCAGTATAGGTTTAGGCCTGTACCTCCATTTCTCTCACAAGTGACGCAGTTAAATTTTTCCCGAAATGGCCGACTTCCACAGAACCACAAACGGGAAAAAATATAGTCCAACTTCCAGGGGTAGCTGCAAAATCCCGAACTCGAGCTTCCACGTGTAGCACACAAATCCTTTTGCCCTGACAAGACACTTGTTGAATGCAGCAAAAATCCTAATCCCCAGAGCGTGGAAAACTACACATACCCCTTCTCTTAAAGAATGGTTATCTGAGATTAATAATGTAGCACACCAATCCTTTTGCCCCCGCTTACCTTCACCTGCGGGGGTAGGACACACTATGCCACAAGCCCGTGTCCTCCCTATCAGAGGTCAGGCGGCGTTCACAGATTTGGGTCCTGCAGCGAGTTACCTCCTTCCACTGGTTCTCGTCCCTAGAATGTAGGGAAAAGTCTATATTCTTTCCCAAGAAGGCCAATGTCCACAATCACTTTAACTCCAACAAAGAGTTTATTTTCCTTTGCCTCAGTTAACGGGAAATTGAAGAGAGAAAGAAGCTAGCGAAGTTAGAAGGTAGATTCAGGCACACAACACTTGACTCGCTCGTCGCCACTCGATCCCGAGTGGGTTTAGCTCACCCGGATAGATCCCTCTCACAGTTCTAGCAGCCGGAGTGTAGCTCGAACAGTACTATCACTCTGTCCCTTCCAGGGATGGGTTCAGGAGATCCTCTCACAGCAGCAGAATCCTGTTATTCCTGAATCCAGAACTTAAACCTCTGCAGAATTTAGAGAACAGATGATGCCAATGGGCACTCTACAGGGTTGACTTTGTTGAGTAAGGAATCCTTCCCTCTGACAGGTCACCAGGCCTCTCCCGAGACAGCGACCTACTATCACTCGTCTCCTCTGTGGGACCGATCCTCCCCTGGCTTCCTCTCGGTCAGAGCAGGTACCCTCACCTGGGCACCCTGGGACTCCAATGTGCTGATTGTAGACCCAGTCAAAGGTACTGGGCCTACCTGGAACGCTGCCGCAAAGGTGCCCGAGGCTCCTCGTCAGTCCACGCACCCCCCCAGGGGACATATTCCTCCCCCCCGGGACTCCTCTGGTTCCCCATTAAACATGGCGTCTGCCCCTTTATACCCTCTCCTGGCATGCACAGCAGGCGAAGCCCCACCCACCGCACAGCAGCCGAGAGAGAACATCCAATCACGCCACTGTGTCACCTGAGGTTCGAACCTAGGCCTGGGTAACAGTGCCACACACAGGCCAAAGGGGAACTGTACACAAGACAACACCACAGCAGAGTAGAGTCCAGTATCAAATTAGAAAACCTGAGCCAAACTATTCCCTTAAATTTGGTCATAGCGACCCCCTAAATTTAAGGGTTCCGCTACAATAATGTTCATGTCATGGAAGAAACCATGGCCATTAGTGCAGCGCTAATAATCAAGGAAAGTGCACACTGAAAATCAAACAATGTGGATATATAACCAATGTAAAAACAATATAAAACTACTAGTGAAAATAGTTCAAAGAAGCACATGGGCTTCAAATGAAAATGTGAATGTGAGAAGAGTCCATGTGAAAACAACGAGCATTACTGCACCCCACATTGCTTTTATATGTTTTTATTGTGATCACCATTTTACTTTTTTGTATGCCTTTTTAAATAAACCTAACCAGGACAATTTTATGGTCCAGTTTATTGAGGCCCCAACTAGGAATGATGCTCTGTTGGACCTGGTAATCTCAAACCATGCAGAGCACATTACTAATGTTCAGATAAAGGAACACCTGGGTAGCAGTGACCATAACATGATTTCATTTGATGTTAGCTGTAAGCAAGAAATACATGCAGGAAGGATAAAAACACTTAATTTCAATAAAGCAAATTTTCCAAGGATGAGGGCTGCTCTCCAGGACTTAGACTGGGAGGGAAAATTGGCATCAATGGGCACAGAACAGAAATGAGAATTCTTCAAAAAGACTGTTTGTGAACTCACTGCAAAGTATATTCCCATGGGCAATAAGTTAAAAAAGGCTAAAAATAAAACCTATGTGGCTCACAGTTAAAGTTAAAAAAGCTATAAACAAAAAGAAAAGCACTTTTAAAAAATATAAAAATGAAGGAACACTAGTGTCGTTTAAATGTTACAAAGAATATAACAGGATATGTAAAAAGGAAATCAAGGATGCAAAAATTCAAAACGAACGACAGATTGCAAAAGATAGTAGGACAAACCCCCAAAAATTCTTCAAATATATTAATAGTAAAAAGGTCAAGTCTGAGCATGTAGGCCCTTTACAAAATAATCTAGAGTGGGTGACTGGGGACAAAGAAAAGGCTAATTTATTAACCACTTGCCGCCCGCCCTATAGCGGATTGACGTCGGCAAAGTGGTTGCAGAATCCTGACTGGACGTCATATGACGTCCTCAGGATTTTGAGCCGCTGCGCGCCCCCGGGGGCGCGCATCGCGGCGATCGTTGCTGCGGGGTGTCAGTCTGACACCCCGCAACACCGATCTAGGTAAAGAGTCTCCGACGGAGACTCTTTACCACGTGATCAGCCGTGTCCAATCACGGCTGATCACAGTGTAAACAGGAAAAGCCGGTCATCGGCTTTTCCTCACTCGCGTCTGTCAGACACGAGTAGAGGAGAGCCGATCGGCTGCTCCTCTGACAGGGGGGGTTTGTGCTGATCGATTATCAGCACAGCCCCCCCGAGGATGCCCACTGGACCACCAGGGATGCCACTAGACCACCAGGGATGCCACTAGACCACCAGGGAAGCCCACAATAAGGTATGCCACCCTAGACCACCAGGGATAATGGATGCCAATCAGTGCCACAATAGATGCCAATCAGTGCCCACAATGGGCACCACTGATTGGCAGGCATTATTGTTTGGCACTGATTGGCATCCATTAGTACAGTACAGTGCCACCTATCAGTGCCCACCCATGCCACCTATCAGTGCCCACCCATGCCACCTATCAGTGCCCACCTATCAGTGCCCACCCATGCCGCCTATCAGTGCCCACCCATGCCACCTATCAGTGCCCACCCATGCCACCTATCAGTGCCCATCCATGCCGCCTATCCGTGCCTATCTGTGCCCACCCATGCCGCCTATCTGTGCCCACCCGTGCCGCCTATCTGTGCCCACCCGTGCCGACGATCGTTGCCCATCCGTGCCGACGATCGTTGCCCATCCGTGCCGACGATCGTTGCCCATCCGTGCCACCTCATTGGTGCCCATCCGTGCTGCCTTATCCGTGCCCGTCAGTGCAGCCCCATCAGTGCCCATCAGTGAAGGAGAAAACTAACTTATTTACAAAGTTTTGTAACTGAAACCAAAAAAAAACTTTTTTTTTTTCAAAATTTTCGGTCTTTTTTTTATTTTTTAGCAGAAAATAAAAATCGCAGAGGTGATCAAATACCACCAAAAGAAAGCTCTATTTGTGGGAACAAAATGATAAAAATTTAGTTTGGGTACAGTGTACCATGACCGCGCAATTGTCATTCAAAGTGCAACAGCGCAGAAAGCTGAAAATTGGTCTGGGCAGGAAGGTGTTTAAGTGCCCAGTATGGAAGTGGTTAAATACTTTCTTCAGCTCTGTGTATACAATGGAGCATGGGGGAGTTCATGTCCATAATGGGGGTGGTAGTGACACAGCCCCAAATCCACAATGGCTCAAAAGTGATATGGTCCAGAAATATTTAGACAGAGTAAAGGTGGATAAAGCACCTGGACCAGATGGCATCCACCCACGGATCCTAAAAGAATTGAGCTCTGTAATTTCAAAGCCATTGTATCTAATTTTTAGGGACTCATTAATGACAGGAATAGTACCACTGGATTGGCGCAGGGCCAATGTGGTGCCTATATTTAAAAAGGGAACAAAGTCTTTACCAAGTAACTATAGACCTGTTAGTTTAACTTCCATAGTTGGGAAGATACTGGAGAGATTAATAAAAGACCACATAGATGAGTTCTTGCTGGAAAAAAACTATTTCAGCAACAGACAGCATGGATTCATAAAAGACAGAAGTTGTCAGACAAACCTGATTTCTTTTTATGAAGAGGTAAGTAAAACCTTGGACAGAGGCGTGGCTGTGGACGTGGTATACTTGGATTTTGCAAAAGCGTTTGATACAGTTCCCCACACACGGCTCATGTGTAAGGTAAAGTCTACAGGATTGGAAATATCAGTTTGTAAATGGATAGAAAACTGGCTAAAAGACAGAATTCAGAGAGTAGTAGTTAATGATTCTTACTCTGAATGGTCTAAGGTTATCAGTGGTGTACCCCAAGGTTCAGTGCTGGGACCCTTACTTTTTAATATCTTTATAAATGATATTGGGTCTGAGATCAAAAGTAACATTTCTGTCTTTGCAGATGACACCAAGCTATGCAGTGGAATGACGTCCTTGCAGGATGTCTCCAATTTACAAGCCGACCTCGATGCCCTGTCTAATTGGGCGACTATGTGGCAGATGAGGTTTAATGTTGATAAATGTAAAGTTATGCACTTGGGGGCTAAGAATATGAATGCATCATACATACTAGGGGGAATACAACTGGGGGGATCCGTAGTGGAAAAGGATCTGGGGGTTTTGGTAGATCATAAGCTCAATAATGGCATGCAATGCCAAGCTGTGGTTTCCAAAGCGAGCAAAGTTCTTTCTTGTATTAAGAGAGGTATGGACTCCAGAGAGAGAGACATCATTTTGCCCCTGTACAAATCATTAGTAAGGCCTCATCTGGAATACGCAGTTCAGTTTTGGGCACCAGTTCTCAAAAAGCATATCGGGGAACTGGAGAAAGTGCAGAGAAGGGCAACCAAACTGATAAGAGGCATGGAGGAGCTCAGCTATGAAGAAAGATTAGAGGAGCTGAATTTATTCACTCTTGAGAAGAGGAGAATAAGGGGGGATATGATTAACATGTACAAATATATAAGGGGTCCATATATTGATCTTGGTGATGAGTTATTCACTTTACGGTCAACACAGAGAACAAGGGGGCACTCTTTACGTCTAGAAGAAAAAAGATTTCATCTCCAAATGCGGAAAGGTTTCTTCACAGTAAGAGCTGTGAAAATGTGGAACATACTCCCTGCAGAGGTGGTTCTGGCCAGCTCCGTAGATTGCTTTAAGAAATTCATGGATACTTTCCTAAATGTACATAATATAACTGAGTACTAACAGTTCTAGGTAAAGTTGATCCAGGGTAAATCCGATTGCCTCTCGGGGGATCAGGAAGGAATTTTTTCCCCTGCTGTAGCAAATTGGATCATGCTCTGCTGGGGTTTTTTGCCTTCCTCTGGATCAACTGTGGGTATAGAATTGGGTATATGGGATTGCACGATATTTTTTTTTATTTTTATGGTTGAACTGGATGGACTTTGTCTTTTTTCAACCTGACTAACTATGTAACTATGTAACCTGGTTTGATCTGCACCATTAGGAGCATCTCTTTCTATTTTTCCCATTGTCCATTTTTCACCATTAGAGCTCGCATGGAATCAATTAATACGCACCTGCTGTTTGAAGAGTGCTAAGCTTACATCTCAGCTGATTGGACCATAACTCCTATCCAGGATTGATCCGGGCTTCCAGGACCCTAGGGATCCATTTCACCAGTGGCGGCTGGTGCTCAAAATTTTTGGGGGGGCGCAAACAAACTATGCCAATTAAACACAGCCACTGTGCCCAAACACCACCAGCTTGCCCCCTCAAATGCAGCCAGTTCCCCCCAAATACAGCCAGTTTCCCCCCAAATGCAGCCAGTTTCCCCCCCCCAAATGCAGCCAGTTTGTCCCCATATACAACCAGTTTCCCCCCAAATGCAGCCAGTTTCCCCCCAAATGCAGCCAGTTTGTCCCCATATACAGCCAGTTTGTCCCCAAATGCAGCCAGTTTCCCCCCAAATACAGCCAGTTTGTCCCCATATACAGCCAGTTTGTCCCCATATACAGCCAGTTTCCCCCCAAATGCAGCCAGTTTGTCCCCATATATAGACAGTTTGTCCCCATATACAGCCAGTTTCCCCCCAAATACAGCCAGTTTGTCCCCATATACAGTCAGTTTGTCCCCATATACAGCCAGTTTGTCCCCAAATACAGCCAGTTTGTCCCCATATACAGCCAGTTTGTCCCCAAATACAGCCAGTTTGTCCCCATATACAGCCAGTTTCCCCCCAAATGCAGCCAGTTTGTCCCAAAATGCAGCCAGTTTGTCCCCAAATGCAGCCAGTTTGTCCCCATATACAGCCAGTTTGTCCCCAAATGCAGCCAGTTTCCCCCCAAATACAGCCAGTTTGTCCCCATATACAGCCAGTTTGTCCCCATATACAGCCAGTTTGTTCCCATATACAGCCAGTTTCCCCCAAATGCAGCCAGTTTGTCCTCATATATAGCCAGTTTGTCCCCATATACAGACAGTTTGTCCCCATATACAGCCAGTTTGTCCCCAAATACAGCCAGCTTGTCCCCATATACAGCCAGTTTGTCCCCAAATACAGCCAGTTTGTCCCCATATACAGCTAGTTTGTCCCCAAATGCAGCCAGTTTCCCCCCAAATACAGCCAGTTTGTTCCCATATACAGCCAGTTTGTCCCCATATGCAGCCAGTTTGTCCCCAAATGCAGCCAGTTTCCCCCCAAATACAGCCAGTTTGTTCCTGTTGGAGATGCAACAAACTTTCAGCTTAGCTTACTGTATTTGACTGCAGTTTAGAAAAAGGACACAAGATGTCGCTAATGCTCAGTGCTATGCTATGCTATGTATTTCTCTATGATGTGTTGTATTTCCTGTATACTGTGATGTACTTGTTAGTTACTTTTTCCTGTCTGTGTTTCTTCTTACAATGTGAAGTGACATCTTTGCTAGTGTGGTTATGTTCCAATAAAGAAGCCAGTTCCTGTTACTACACAATGTCTGTTCTGAACTGACTCCGCTGCACCTATCAATCGTACTTTGCAACAGGTTATGGGCCCAGTATCCGGATAAAGACTTATGACCAGGTGCGGCCCAGGCAGAACAAAGCCTCGAAAGGAAGACAGTGTGGCTGATGCGGAGATCGACATAAGGAAGCTTTCCAGCGACATCTCCTATAGACAAGTAAGACTGTTTATATATAAAGGAGGGATAAAATGGCCGGAAACTCTGAGCTTAAACTCTAATGCCGCGTACACACGGCCGTTTTTCTCGTCGGGAAAAATGAAATTTTTCCCATTCGACGAGAAAAACGATAGTCTGTGGGCTTTCTGTCATTTTTTTCGACGAGAAAAACAGCATTAAAAACGACGAGAAAAATTAGAACATGTTCTAATTTTTCTCGTCGTTTTTTTCGACATGTTTTCCGCGGCAGTGTTTCCCATAGGGAAACACTGCCGCGGAGCCCACAGACGGTCGTTTTTCTCGACAAGAGAAAAAACGACGTGAAAAACGACCGTGTGGGGAACAAGCTGTTCCCTCGTTTTTAATGACATTATTCACAGCGGTTTTTTAACCGCCGTGAATAATGATTGTGTGTACGCGGCATCAGTGGCCAAGCTGAACAATGACAATTATCAGCTATGGAAGTTTAAAGTGGAAATGCTATTATCCAAAGATGACTTGTGGGAGGTTACCACTACAGAGAGGCCACAGGATAATAATCAGGACTGGGACAAGAAAAACAGACAGGCACGGGCCACCATAAGCCTACTAGTGGAGGATGATCAGCTCATTCATATAGGCAATGAGGACACAGCGAAAGGCATGTGGGATGTACTGAAAAGATTGCATGAAAGATCCAGTTTAAACAGCAAGCTCTTTCTGCTGCGGAAACTTTACAAAATGACACTTGGCAGAGAACAGGACATGCAGGAGCATATAAACGCAATGCTGGAAGTGATTGCTCAACTCAGATCGATCGGGGAGAATATAACAGACAGTCACATTGCAGCCATGTTGTTATGCAGTTTGCCCGATACATATACTGCACTAATCAATGCACTGGAGACACGAACTGAGACAGATCTAACGCTAGCATTTGTAAAAACCAGGCTCATAGATGAGTATCAGAGAAGAAAGGACCGCTCTTAAAGCTACAGATGCAAGATTACACAGGAAAGAGACCAGAGTGTGTTTCAGATGCCACAAACAGGGACACATAAAGAAAGACTGTACTATATGGAAAGCAGAGCAAATGAGACAGCGTCCCTCTCATACTAAACAAAAGGTCAAAACCACAATCAATGATCCAAAGGAAGGTAACAGGAATGCCACATTTAAAGCGACAGGCAACAATAAATGCCAAGGCTGGTGCATCGATTCGGGGGCAACCAGTCACATGACGAGTGATAGAAGTTTCTTCACAGAACTTGATCCGAGCAACAAAGAAACAATTTATCTTGCAGATGGAAGCAAAATACATGCAGAAGGATATGGGCATGGAACCCTTGTATGCCCTGATGATGCGGGACACAATTTAGCCATACCAGTGAAAGATGTGCTTTATGTTCCTAATCTAGAAGGAGGACTCTTATCTGTGAAGTGTCTAACAGCCAGAGGACTCACTGTAAAATTCCAAGGTGACAAGTGTTCCATTCTAAACAGCAAACAGACAATAGCAAGTGCCAAGCTGGATGATCATCTATATCACCTTGACACAGTGAAGGAAAAGGTGAGACTATGTACACACAAGCACAATGACTGTATACATATATGGCACAGACGTCTAGGTCACAGACACCCAGAATGCATACAGGAACTACAGAGGAGGAAGCTGACAAGGGATCTGATAGTATCCCCTTGTCCAATTACCGTTAAATGTGAATGTTGCATTAAATCCAAAGCTACAAGAGCAACACTTCCCAAAGTCAGTCAGAAGAGAGCTTCAAGACCACTTGACTTAGTTCACAGTGACGTGTGTGGTCCCCTAAACCCACCAACACCTGGAGGCAACAGGTACATAGTGACTTTCATAGACGACTATTCAAGATACACAGTCACCTACCTAATGCAACACAATAGTGAAGTTTTTGACAAATTAAAAGACTATATAATAAAGACAAGTAACAAGTTTCAGAGGAAGCCTCTCATACTTCGGAGCGATAATGGAGGTGAATTCACAGGAGGTAAGATACAAGAGTACTTAAAACAGAATGGAATAGAACATCAAAAGACAGTCCCGTATACACCAGAACAAAATGTAGTAGCTGAAAGAAAGAATAGAACTCTGACTGAAATGATCAGATGTATGCTGACAGACTCTGGACTACCACAAAAATACTGGGGTGAGGCAGCTATGACAGCTACATATTTGCAGAACAGACTTTTTTCCAGAACAGTGGAGAAAACCCCATATGAACTATGGCACAATGAGAAGCCAAGTGTAAAACACCTAAGAGTTTTTGGATGGAAAGCATTCATCTACATACCTGAAGAAAAACGCACTAAACTCCAAAACAGAGCGTTTGAAGGTATCTTTGTTGGATACAGTGACAATGTCAAGGGTTACAGAATCCTAAATCCCAAAACAGACAAGGTTACCATTAGCAACAGCATAACTTTTGTTGAAGATTTAAAAGACAATGTAATGACAACAGTAGAAGCAAGAATAGAAGAGAAAACTGACATTGACCAGCCCATCTCTGTAACTTCCGAACAAACAGTTGAAGTGAGTGTAGACTCAACCAGTACTGAAGAGCAGACACAAGAAGGCTCAGGCACAAAAACGAGACGTTCAACAAGAGAAAACAAAGGTAAACCACCTATACGTCTCTCATACAAAGCAAGTACTGCCAGTAACGAACCTGCAAACTGGGAAGACATATCTCAACTTTCAGAACAAGAAGCAACTAAATGGATAAAGGCTGCTGAGGAAGAGATAAAATCCATGCATGACACTAAAACATGGACACTTACAGAACTACCACCCGGAAGGAAAGCCATAGGCTGTAAATGGACTTTTAAAGTGAAATACAATGCAGATGGCACAGTTGAACTGTACAAAGCAAGACTAGTAGCCACAAGGGCTATTCTCAAAAATACGGAGAGGACTATGATGAGACGTTTGCACCGGTAGTCAAGCACACTACAATACGGACTTTACTGACAGTAGCCGTCACAAGGAAAATGCAAGTGAAACATTTTGATGTGAAAACCGCGTTTCTACATGCAGGGCCAGATTAAGAACATCATGGGCCTGGTGCTGAGGATTTTGGTGGGCCTTTTATAAATAAATAAATATGCAAACAATTTTTTGCTATAACAAATTAAATTAAAGAGAGAGAGGGAGGATGAGAAAGAGAGAGAGGATGAGAGAGGGGTGAGGGGTAAGGGAGGGAGGATGAGAGAGAAAGGGGGGATGAGAGAGAGAGAGGATGCGCATGAGCATGCGTGGGAATGACATAAACGCAGCCCAGCCAAGGCAAGTGACCGAAGGCACAGAGCCCAGAAGGAAGACCGGGTGAAAATGGAAGCGCCGGGACCCGCCGGATTGATCACAGCACAGCACTGGAGGGCTCAGTCTGACAATTTAAGTGTACCCTAATGTGCTAATATGCTGTACATATTTGTACACTATGGCATAACCTACCTCAGGGCCTCTAAAAAGTAGTAATGTTAGTGAAGTTTACTACCGCTTTATTATCACAGGATCCCAGGAGCCTCTCATGGGGCCCCCCACTGACCCGGTGGCCCTTGGTCAGTGCTTAAGTGCATAGTTGCCAACATTTCAAAAATATTTTTAAGGGGCATTTTTTTCACCAGTGCTATATTTAGAGTAGCTGAGATCCCCTATGTTCCTCTATACATCACAGTAGTAATCACAATATGAAATGAGTACTAATAATGGGGCAGAACAAATATGAGGACTGAGAAGATTTCCTTTAGTTGAACTAACAAAATTGTGCCCATTCTAGAGCTGGTAACATTGAGGATATTCAGTATACAGTAAACCCCCGTTATATCGCGGTTCAGTTTTTGCGGTCCCGGTATATTGCGTTTTTTTCTGTAAGACCTATTAACATTATTTTATTGATAAAATCATTGTTAATTAAATATTTTTGTGTTTTCCATTGCTCTTCCTATATCTCTCAGTATCTTTTATGTGTTTAAATGTGTTTCTATTGTTTTAAAAGTGTGTTTAAAGACCTTAAAATGCTTTTAAATGTATAGTGAAAGTTATAAAAACATGCCTAGTGTGTATTTAGATAGGGTTTCTATTTCGCGGATTTTCACTTTTCGCGGGTGGGTCCGGAACGTAACCCCCGCGATGGAGGGGGGTTTACTGTAATTTTAAAGAACTGTTTTTGTGGGTAAGAGGCACAGGGGAGGAGTATAGAGGGTGTAAAACTGGGAAGTATGTGCAGGTAATGGAGAGGAATGTGGAGGGTCTAACAGTGGGCACTATGTACAGGAGAGGAGTGTGGAGGGTATGGCAGATGGCACTATGTACAGGAGAGGAGTTTGAGGGGTATGACAGTGGGCAGCATGCACAGCAGAGGAGTGTGGAGGATATGACAGAGGGTGGTATGTACCGGAGAGGAGTGTGGAGGGTATGAAAGTGGGCAGTATGTACAGAGGAGGAGTGTGGAGAGTATGACAGTGGGCAGTATGCACAGGAAAGGAATGTGGAGGGTATGATGGGGGCAGTATGTACCGGAGAGGAGTGTGGAGGGTATGACAGAGGGTGGTATGTACCGGAGAGGAGTGTGAAGGGTATGAAAGTGGGCAGCATGTACAGAGGAGGAGTGTGGAGAGTATAACAGTGGGCAGTATGCACAGGAAAAGAATGTGGAGGGTATGATGGGGGCAGTATGTACAGGAGAGGAATGTGGAGAGAAAGATAGTTGGCAGTATGTACAGGAGAGGAGTGTGGAGGGTAAGGTTGGGTTACAGTATGTACAGGAGAGGAGTGTGGATGGTATGATAGCGGGCAGTATGTACAGGAGAGGGGTGTGGAGGGTATAATGGGGGCAGTATGTACAGGAGAGGAGTGTGGAGGGTAGGATAGTGGGCAGTATGCACAGGAGAGGAGTGTGGAGGGTATGACAGTCGGCACTATGTACAATAGAGTCATTTATGAATGTGGGCAGTATGTACAGGAGAGGAGTGTAGACGGTATGATACTGAGCAGTATGTACATTAAATGAGTGTGGAGGGTAAGACAGTGAGCAGTATGTACAGGAGAGGAGTGGGGAGGGTATGACAATAGGCAGTATGTACAGGAAAGGAATGTGGAGGGTATGAGAGCGAGCAGTATGTAAAGTAGAGGAGTGTGGAGGGTATGACAGCCGGCACTATGTACAATAGAGGAGTTTATGAAAGTGGGTAGTATGTACAGGAGAGGAGTGTGGACGTTATGATACTGAGCAGTATGCACATGAGATGAGCAAGGAGGGTAAGACAGTGAGCAGTATGTACATAAGAGAAGTGTAGAGGGTATGACAGTGGGCACTATGTATAGGAGAGAAGTGTGGAGGGTATGACAGTGAACAGTATGTACAGGAGAGGAGTGTGGAGGGTATGATGGTGGGCACTATGTATAGGAGAGAAGTGTGGAGGGTATGACAGTGGCCACTATGTATAGAAGAGAAGTGTAGAGGGTATGACAGTGGGCACTATGTATAGGAGAGAAGTGTGGAGGGTATGACAGTGAACAGTATGTACAGGAGAGGAGTGTGGAGGGTATGATGGTGGGCACTATGTATAGGAGAGAAGTGTGGAGGGTATGACAGTGGGCACTATGTATAGAAGAGAAGTGTAGAGGGTATGACAGTCAGCAGTATGCACAGGAGAGGGGTGTGGAGGGTATGACGGTGGGCACTATGTATAGGAGAGAAGTGTGGAGGGTATGACAGTGAGCAGTATGTACAGGAGAGGAGTGTGGAGAGTACGACAGCGGGCACTATGTACAGGAGAGAAGTGTATGACAGTGGGCACTATGTACAGGAGAGGAGTGTGTAGGGTATGACAGCGGGTACTATGTATAGGAGAGAAGTGTGGAGGGTATGACAGTGAGCAGTATGTAAAGGAGAGTAGTGTGGAGAGTATGTACAGGTGAGGAGGATGAAGGGAATCTTGGAAGGAAAAATGTAAAGGTTTGTGGAAGGATGCGTAGTGGTTAAGCGAGCCATACATGGATTGAAATTACGCCAATTAAGCAGAGACCAGCCATAGTCGATCTATGTATGGGCTAGCTGGTTTTAAGTCAATCTATTATCTGACTTGAGTACAACCAGCCTGTCAGGTTTTTCCCAAAACAATCAGTGCTGCCAGCTATAGTTAGCAACACTGATCATTGTATTCACAGGCAGAACACAATAACACTGCAGGAGTGATTCCCCCATCCACAGGTCAGCAGGTGAGAGGGTGTGTGGGGACAGGCTGGGGAGAGATACTAGTCAGTGGCTGGGTAGGCACGGGCCAGTATCAGAGCCAGATACACACAGGTTACATACGCCACGATCGTTGGAGCGAGAGCAGTAATTCTAGCACTAGACCTCCTCTGTAACTCTAAACATGTAAACTGTAAAAAAAAAATAAAGCATCGCTTAGTATACAAAAAAAAATCGCGCTAACTTTAGAGTTTTTTCTTTCCAAATAAAACACGTTTGAAAAATTGCTGCGCAAATACTGTGTAACATAAAAAGTTGCAAAGACCACCATTTTATTCCATAGGGTGTCTGCTAAAACAATATATAATGTTTGGGGGTTCTGAGTAATTTTCTAGCAAAAAACAAATGATGATTTTTACATGTAGGAGAGAAGTTTCAGAATTGGCCTGGGTGGCGAGGGGTTAATTACTATGACCCCTTTCACACTGAGGGCGTTTTGCAGGCGCTATAGCGTTAAAAATAGCGCCTGCAATCCGCCCTTAAACAGCTGCTCTATTCACTCCAGTGTGAAAGCCCTCGGGCTTTCACACTGGAGGGGTGCGCTGGCAGGGCGTCAGAAAAAGTCCTGCCAGCAACTTCTTTGGAGCGCATTAGGAGCGGTAAACTCACCGCTCCTAATGCGATCCTGCCCATTGGAATCAATGGGCAGCACCGCTGTACCGCCGGCAGTATGCCGCTGTAGCGACGCATCTCGGGTGGTTTTTACCCTTTCTTGGTCGCTAGCGGGGGTTAAAAGCGCCCCGCTAGCGGCCGAAATGTTCTGCAAATCCGACGGTAAAATAGCAGCATTTTACCGCTATTCTACCGCCAACGCTCGGGGCGGCATTGTGTGAAAGCAGTCTTAGTAATATACAAATAATTATTATAAGCACTGTGAGCTCATCCTCTCTGCTGCAGAGTGTGTCAGCTTGTATTTAAACTGGCCTTTCTGTATATAGCTTCTGACAGGCTGTGCAAGGATCCTCGTATCTTCGGAACCATAAATGGTAGCAGCCCCATATTTTGACCAGTGGTGGGGAGTGTCTTAATCTACATACCCCCCAAATATGGGATCTCTGTGACCCCTGGTCGCCGAGCTACAATCCTCGAAGTCGATCTTTTTTTTTTTTTTAGATTTTTTTTTTTTGATTTTTTTTGGGCAGATGGGCCTATCTTGAGGAAGGGGCCTGGAGCTGCAGCTCCAATAGCCCCTATGTTAATCCGGCCCTGTCTACATGGCGATTTAACAGAAGAAATTTACATGGAACAACCGCCAGGATTCAAAGATGAACAAAGGTCAGACCTAGTGTGCAAACTTCACAGGAGTATATATGGTCTAAAGCAAGCAGCCAGAGCGTGGAATATAAAAATAAATGAAGTGCTTACACATCAAAACTTTCAAAGGAGTAAAGCAGACCCCTGCTTATACACAAAGAAATTGGCAAACAGATGGGTCTATATGCTTATCTATGTGGATGATATCCTGATTTGCTTTGAGCAAGAAGGGGATGAAGCAGAAATACTGGAAAAACGAAATCAGCACTTTGATTCCAAAGATCTTGGCAACATAAAGAATTACCTTGGCATCCAGATCGAGAGAGAGGAAGATGGCAGCTTTCTTCTGAAAACACAAAATACAAGAAATAATTGAAAGATTTGGAATGGAAGACGCCAAACCAGTAAAATCTCCCATGGAAACCAACTACCTAAAGGAGATGAATTGTCAAGATAACCCATTACCTACTAATACTCAATACAGGAAAGCAATAGGGAAATTGCTGTACCTTACCACCGCTACAAGGCCGGACATTGCAGCAACTGTCGGAATCCTATGCAGAAAGTTTTCGATGCCAAGTCAAAAGGACTGGAATGCTGTAAAGCGAATCATTCGCTATCTTAAAGGGACTTCGCACTACAAGCTAAAGTTACCACCAAGTGATGAAAGCACCTTAACAGGATATGTGGATGCTGACTGGGCAGGAGACACCAGTGACAGAAAATCTACCAGTGGCTACTTATTTTTTCTGTCATGATGTGCCATCAGTTGGACTAGTAAAAAGCAACTCTCTGTTTCACTGTCGTCTGCTGACAGTGGCGTCTCCAGCTTTCACATTTAGGGGGGGCACATGGGGGGACAAGGACAAAAGTAGGGGGGCCAACCATAAAACGTGTGTGTGTATATATACATATATACACACACACACATATATACACATACATATATACAGTATATATACACACACACACACATGTGTATTAAAAAATAAATTAAATCAAGAATAGAATGCACTCCAGAGGTCTTGTTACAAATTCACCTTTGTTTTATTTGTGCAACATACAATACACTTGAGCGTCAACATTTCAGTCCAACTGCGGACTTTTATCAATGTGCAAAAAGTCCCTTTAATGTGACCCATAGCCATAGACAAAAATTTGCATTATGAAGGGCCAACTATAATGGGCTAGCTTGTCCTGTAAGAAAAGCTGATTTAGCCCTACTTCCATGAAAAACTACTAAGAAGGGTTGGCCCTTCATCATGCTAATTTAAGTCTATAGTTGAAGTGTACATAATAATTTAAAATCCCCTACAAAAAAACACTATTAAACCGCATAATGGTAAACATTGCAAAATGAACTGCAATACCTATGTTGAAGCATAGGCAATAATAATAATTTTTCCAGGTATGTACCAAAACATATTCAAGCTATAGTTATATAAATGAACAACAATAATTGTAACTATTTTTGTTAAAGGGACACTATAGTCACCAGAACAACTTGAGCTTTAATTGTTCCTAAACCCACAACAGTAAAATCAGTCTGTATATGCAGTAAAGCATGCTTGTTATACTCACTTTGAAACCTAAGGGGCTAAACCTCTGCATTGTGTGAAAAGGCTGTTTGATCCTGTCTTCTCTGATCCTCTCCTTCTTCCACAGTCCCCTCCTGATAGTACAGTCTTGGTGCAAGCTGTACATGCTCAGTTTGGTGTGTATTGCTAGAGAGGTTTTTTTTTTCTTGGGAGGGTGCATGTGATCAGCACTGTCCAGACAGAGGGTCAGGGATCCTGCAGCCTCATAGGACAGACAGAGGAGAATGAAATTAACCTGTTGGTATTCCTGACCCTATAGTGTCCCTTTAACTATAAATATCTAACTTTCAAATAGCAATTCTTAAATAAGGAAACAAGTGCACGTAAAATAAAGTGCAACGTCACAACAAATATGCAGTGTTATGCTTTTAAAGTGCACAGCATAAAGAAAAAAATTGAACTTAAATTTTGTCTTTCACGCTAATATAGGCTTAAACGTGAATTTTTATGGATTGATGCAAACCTGCTAACTACAAGTCCCATATTTATTTGGGATGCAAGTCTGGCCTCAATTGACAATGTGGCAAGATCTGAAAGCCTTTCCTCAGTCATTGTTGTGCGTAGGAATGATTTTATTAACTTTAGTGCAGAAAAGCTTCTTTCACATGAGGCACTACTGACTGGCAAAACACAAGCTATTTTACATAGCCGATAAAGTTCAAGAAATGGAATAGAGTAAGGCTCCAGAAAGTTAGTGAACTCAAGAATTGTGTCCACCTTAATGGCATCTGAAGATTTTTTCCTCTGTAGGGTTAGCATTGCCTGTTTCAGCTCAATCTCCAAGTTTTCTTTGTTGCAGGAGTAGAATTTGGCCATTGGTAGCAATTTTTCAAAATTAAGAAATGAATCTGATCGAGGATTCAGAGACTGTACGCCTTCCATGATTTCCAGAGAATCTTTTGAAAATCGAGATTTTAGCTCTGAAATTATTCTGTCAAGAACAACATACATGAACATTTGAATGAAGTCATCTTTTTTGAGCAGTTGTTGTCGATGCCCTACAGTTTCCAAAATGACGCTATTTCTTAAGTTGAGAGGAGGCCGGCGATCTCGCTTCTTGGAAGGCGGTTCGGTAGAATCATCATTTGGTGCTGATATTCCACACTTGATGCTCAGTTGGATTGCTTCTGCCCAGACACTTTCTATTGTTCCAGAATTAGCTTCAGGTCTCCTCTCTGGATTGCGCACTTCTTCAAGCTCTTGTAAAATTGTTTGCACAAGAAGGACAGCTGATGCCAAGTCAATATCTTTGGCTTGTAACATGTTAGAGAGCGTCTGGGTCCTTTTTAGTATGTTCTCAAAAAACACAAGTGCCAGAATGAAGCCAAAATCAATGAACCGATGAATTGATTTTGCCTCAACTGCTCTCTCAGTATGGTTCCCTTCTGCCAAAATATTGAGAGTTTCCAACAGAGGGCCAAGCGTTTTAAGAACAGCATTGCAGGCTGCATGTTGGCATGTCCACCTTGTGTCACTTAATTGTTTAAGCTGGATAGCTGGTTTGCTTGACATTTCTTGTTGCACATTAGCAAACACAGAGTGAACAACAGATGTACTGCAAAACACATATAGCTTTTCGAGTTTTACAAAAAATTCATTTGCTGCCTGTACATTCTTCACAGTGTCCACGATGACCAGGTTGAGGCGGTGACTCATGCAATGAATGTAAAGTGCACAAGGCACCTCCTTTTTAATGCGTGCTTGCACGCCATTAAGCCGGCCACTCATTACAGAGGCTCCATCATAGCCTTGTCCAACACAATAATTTTTATCAATGCCTAGAGATGCTAGGACCTGGAATATGTATCCTGTTAGAGATTCAGCATCAAGGCTATCTGCGCGGTAGAATTGTAAGAACCGTTCATGGATCATCTTATCGTGAAAAAATCGGACTACGACAGACAGTTGTTCTGATTTACTCAGATCCTTTGTTTCATCTGCAATGATGGAAAAGGGACTTCCTTTAATGCTCTGTGCGATGCCTTCTCTAACAAGAGCAGCCATAATTGATAAAAGTTCATTTTGTATAGATGGATGTAGATATCTTGCATTCCTTGGTCCTGTAATTTTGTTTCTTACAACGCTGTCTTTTTCTGCAATTAAATAGAGAATTTCACGCACATTACCATGGTTGACATAATCTGAGCTGTACCGATGCTCTCGCTGGGCAATTTTAGTCTTGGCTGTTAGCAACAAAACTTGGGCAATTGTCTTTAAGTAATGTCTATTCTCATTGACCTCTCGTGTATGAGCTTTAGTTAGATCCTTCATGATTGATGTATCCTGGCTTACACTATTTTTGAAATCCTCCCATCTGACATGGCAATCCTTGTGTGAAGCAGACTTCTCATGCTGTAGTATTCCTTTACCAGTTTCAAGTGCATTTTTCCAGTTTTTGTACCCTATGTTGATAAACGGTACTTTTTTAGCATGCCCATGGAGATATTTTGGTGTTGAAAAAAAACGGCACGGAAAACAGTATGCAGCATCCTGGGACACAGAATATTCCAACCAGTCAAACGATCCAAACCACTGTGGGCGGAATGACCTGAAGCGTCCTCCCATTTGTTTCTGTGGGTATTTTTTTAATGCAGGCTGTCTTGGCCCTTCACTAGCACACTGGCTGATATCATGTGGTCCTTGTACCTTTGTTTTTTCAATGCTAGCAGATGTTTGTGCACTCTGTGGCTGTTCAGCTTCACTGAATTGCTCTTCATAAGCACTGTGTTGAATATTGCTTAGTGAGGAGGTGCTTGCGTCTTCAACCTGCAATGAAGGTTCATCATTATCCGATATTAATTCAGCAGTGTCATATTCAACGTCATCCTTCTGAAGCTCTTCACACTCCTCAATGGAAGAAGACGGGCCAGGCTGACTTTTTCCTTTTTGCTGCTCTTTTGAAATATCAGCCTTCTGGGCCTTAACATTTACCACAGAATAAAATGAACGGATGTCCATTTTTTGAGTTATAATAGAAAATTTTATCTGGGGGAAAAAAAATACATGATGTTCTTCTGAAACACTTACCATAAATGAATACCATTTGTTTTATTAAATGTCTTATTGATAAATGTAGTTGCCCATCCAACCAGCAACTAGCAATCAACTAAAATAACTAAAGTGGAGTTCCACCCAAAAGTGTAACATCTGCTTACCGTATTTAATTCCCCCCCCCCCTCCGATGCCACATTTGACACCTTTTAAGGGGGAGCAGGTACCTGTTTTAAATTGACAGGTACCCTGTCCCCACTTCTGGCGGACACGGTCGCGGCGATGTGCTTCACCTTGGCCGGCCTTCTCCTCCCCCCACCACTGGGCCAATACAGAAAGCGCAGTAGGGAGCTGGCCATGAAGCTGCAAGGCTACACTGTTGGAATCCCTTACCCACAATGGCGGCGGCAGCACCCGGGGTTGCCGACATCACTGGATTCCAGGGCAGGTAAGTGTCCTAATAATAAAAGTCAGCAGCTGCAGTATGTGTAGCTGCTGACTTTAAAAAAAAATTCTGGGCGTCAGAACTCCACTTAAATAAGAAACTGCATTATCACACACACCTTACTAAAATGTGCATTGTTAAATCGTCATCAAATATTCCTGACAATGCACACGAAACGCACAAATATGAAATATTCCTGACAATGTACACGAAACGCACAAATATGAAATATTCCTGACAATGTACATGAAAGCACAAATACGAAATATTCCAGAAAAATTCAATGCACACGAAACGCATTAGCATGAAATATTCCTGACAATGTACATGAAACGCACAAATATGAAATATTCCAGAAAAATTCAATGCACACGAAACGCATTAACATGAAATATTCCTGACAATGTACATGAAACGCACAAATATGAAATATTCCAGACAAATTCAATGCACACGAAACGCACAAATACGAAATATTCCTGACAATGTACATGAAAAGCACAAATATAAAATATTCCAGAAAAATTCAATGCACACGAAACGCATTAGCATGAAATATTCCTGACAATGTACATGAAACGCACAAATATGAAATATTCCAGACAAATTCAATGCACACGAAACGCACAAATATGAAATATTCCTGACAATGTACATGAAACGCACAAATATGAAATATTCCTGACAATGTACATGAAAAGCACAAATATAAAATATTCCAGAAAAATTCAATGCACACGAAACGCATTAGCATGAAATATTCCTGACAATGTACATGAAACGCACAAATATGAAATATTCCAGACAAATTCAATGCACACGAAACGCACAAATATGAAATATTCCTGACAATGTACACGAAACGCACAAATATGAAATATTCCTGACAATGTACATGAAAAGCACAAATATAAAATATTCCAGAAAAATTCAATGCACACGAAACGCATTAACATGAAATATTCCTGACAATGTACATGAAACGCACAAATATGAAATATTCCAGACAAATTCAATGCACACGAAACGCACAAATATGAAATATTCCTGACAATGTACACGAAACGCACAAATATGAAATATTCCTGACAATGTACATGAAACGCACAAATATGAAATATTCCTGACAATGTACATGAAACGCACAAATATGAAATATTCCTGACAATGTACATGAAACGCACAAATATGAAATATTCCTGACAATGTACATGAAACGCACAAATATGAAATATTCCTGACAATGTACATGAAAAGCACAAATATAAAATATTCCAGAAAAATTCAATGCACACGAAACGCATTAACATGAAATATTCCTGACAATGTACATGAAACGCACAAATATGAAATATTCCAGACAAATTCAATGCACACGAAACGCACAAATATGAAATATTCCTGACAATGTACACGAAACGCACAAATATGAAATATTCCTGACAATGTACATGAAACGCACAAATATGAAATATTCCTGACAATGTACATGAAACGCACAAATATGAAATATTCCTGACAATGTACATGAAACGCACAAATATGAAATATTCCTGACAATGTACATGAAACGCACAAACATGAAATATTCCTGACAATGTACATGAAACGCACAAATATGAAATATTCCAGACAATGTACATGAAAAGCACAAATATAAAATATTCCAGAAAAATTCAATGCACACGAAACGCATTAACATGAAATATTCCTGACAATGTACATGAAACGCACAAATATGAAATATTCCAGACAAATTCAATGCACACGAAACGCACAAATATGAAATATTCCTGACAATGTACACGAAACGCACAAATATGAAATATTCCTGACAATGTACATGAAAAGCACAAATATAAAATATTCCAGAAAAATTCAATGCACACGAAACGCATTAACATGAAATATTCCTGACAATGTACATGAAACGCACAAATATGAAATATTCCAGACAAATTCAATGCACACGAAACGCACAAATATGAAATATTCCTGACAATGTACACGAAACGCACAAATATGAAATATTCCTGACAATGTACATGAAACGCACAAATATGAAATATTCCTGACAATGTACATGAAAAGCACAAATATAAAATATTCCAGAAAAATTCAATGCACACGAAACGCATTAACATGAAATATTCCTGACAATGTACATGAAACGCACAAATATGAAATATTCCAGACAAATTCAATGCACACGAAACGCACAAATATGAAATATTCCTGACAATGCACACGAAACGCACAAATATGAAATATTCCTGACAATGTACACGAAACGCACAAATATGAAATATTCCTGACAATGTATATGAAAAGCACAAATATAAAATATTCCAGAAAAATTCAATGCACACGAAACGCATTAACATGAAATATTCCTGACAATGTACATGAAACGCACAAATATGAAATATTCCAGACAAATTCAATGCACACGAAACGCACAAATATGAAATATTCCTGACAATGTACATGAAACGCACAAATATGAAATATTCCTGACAATGTACATGAAACGCACAAATATGAAATATTCCTGACAATGTACATGAAACGCACAAATATGAAATATTCCTGACAATGTACATGAAAAGCACAAATATAAAATATTCCAGAAAAATTCAATGCACACGAAACGCATTAACATGAAATATTCCTGACAATGTACATGAAACGCACAAATATGAAATATTCCAGACAAATTCAATGCACACGAAACGCACAAATATGAAATATTCCTGACAATGTACACGAAACGCACAAATATGAAATATTCCTGACAATGTACATGAAACGCACAAATATGAAATATTCCTGACAATGTACATGAAACGCACAAATATGAAATATTCCTGACAATGTACATGAAACGCACAAATATGAAATATTCCTGACAATGTACATGAAAAGCACAAATATAAAATATTCCAGAAAAATTCAATGCACACGAAACGCATTAACATGAAATATTCCTGACAATGTACATGAAACGCACAAATATGAAATATTCCAGACAAATTCAATGCACACGAAACGCACAAATATGAAATATTCCTGACAATGTACACGAAACGCACAAATATGAAATATTCCTGACAATGTATATGAAACGCACAAATATGAAATATTCCTGACAATGTACATGAAACGCACAAATATGAAATATTCCTGACAATGTACATGAAACGCACAAATATGAAATATTCCTGACAATGTACATGAAACGCACAAATATGAAATATTCCAGACAATGTACATGAAAAGCACAAATATAAAATATTCCAGAAAAATTCAATGCACACGAAACGCATTAACATGAAATATTCCTGACAATGTACATGAAACGCACAAATATGAAATATTCCAGACAAATTCAATGCACACGAAACGCACAAATATGAAATATTCCTGACAATGTACATGAAACGCACAAATATGAAATATTCCTGACAATGTACATGAAACGCACAAATATGAAATATTCCTGACAATGTACATGAAACGCACAAATATGAAATATTCCTGACAATGTACATGAAACGCACAAATATGAAATATTCCTGACAATGTACATGAAAAGCACAAATATAAAATATTCCAGAAAAATTCAATGCACACGAAACACATTAACATGAAATATTCCTGACAATGTACATGAAACGCACAAATATTAAATATTCCTGACAATGTACACAAAACGCACAAATATGAAATTTGAATTCTTAATTCACGGTTCATCTACGCTGTCAGCAAATTTTAACTCATTCATGGTAAAATACCAATTTATTGTTTAATCCTTATCAACTGTCATTGCATGCATGCATTTTGTAAACTGAAAAAAATATTTCTTAGGCCCGGTTTACACTGGTGCGTTGCGAGAACACTGCGAATCCACTGCGGGTTCCCGCATCGCACCCGACACGCACGGAAGTTCACATTTAAGGCTAGGTTCACACTGCTGCGATGTCAGAGTTCGAATGTGATCCGCACCGCACTGCAAGTGCACATCACAGGACCCTTTTTTTTGTCCGCAGCAGAATCGGATCGCATGGGTGTTCACACCCATGCGATCCGATTCCTTTTTCGAGTTTGCAGATCGCACTGCGATATGCAAACTGATTTGGGGGTGTCATTAACTTTTAATTGACACTCCCAGCAGTTCGCATAGGGCAGTGTGAACTGCCGCCGGAAAACCTGCGATGCCTAAACCCGCAGTGGATTTGCAGCGTTCCCACATCGCAGCAGTGTGAACCCAGCCTAAATCTGAAATAAATAGCTGGTGGTTCTGGTGCCGGACAACAGTAACTTCAAAGATACATAAGATAGAGCTCTCATGGAGGTAACAGAAAAAATACTTAATTAATATTAGAAAAGCATGATGAAAAGATGAAGTAATATTGACTAAATAGTATATAGGAGGCTTTGTTTTTTCTTTTTGCAAAATCCAAACCAATGTGTTTTAGAGGTTAACATATATATCATTGACCCCCAATATATATATATATATATTGGGGGTCAATGATATATATTTTAACCTCTAAAACACATTGGTTTGGATTTTGAAAAAAGAAAAAACAAAGCCTCCTATATACTATTAAGTCAATATTACTTCATCTTTTCATCATGCTTTTCTAATATTAGTTAAGTATTTTTTCTGTTACCTCCATGAGAGCTCTGTCTTATGTATCTTTGAAGTTACTGTTGTCCGGCACCAGAACCACCAGCTATTTATTTCAGATTTAAATTATAAATGGTAATGCAATTGCAAGCAAATTTTTACTGTTTTTTAAAAAAAAGTGACCTACCTTTCCTGTGGCAGCACTGGTGGCAGATGCACTGTGACTGGACTGGAGTTGGCGGGCAAAATATGATAATTTATTTATCATAAATAACCGACGATGGGAGTTGGCACGCGATAGGCTGGCTGCGCTGCTCTTCTCAGTGACTCACTGACTCCACCCCCCGGGAGCAGGGAGCTTGAGCACGATGTAGGCGGCGCCGCGGACTACAATTCCCATAATCAATAGCGGCGGCCGTGACCGTCAGACGCGATGTCACCTGACAGGCTGACGTCTGTTACAAGTCAGATTCAGTCATTCAGCGCCGCGGACGGAAACTCAGATAGCCGCGGCGCTGTTAATACTAACAACTTAACTTGGGGGGGCACATGGGGGGGCACACAGTAAAATTGGGGGGGACGTGGCCCCCTCAGGTCCCACCCTGGTGACGCCCATGTCTGCTGACGCAGAAAACGTTGCTGCAGCGCAGGCAAGCCAAGAAGTTATATGGCTGAGACAGCTATTAACAGACTTAGGTCAACCACAGTTGGGTCCAACTGAAATCTATAAGGACAATCAAGGATGCATTGTACTTGCACACATGGAAGGAGTTAATTCAAGAACCAAGCACATTGATGTGAAGTTCCACTTTCTTAGGGATCTTCAAGAGCAAGGTCTTCTTGAGTTACTTTATTGCCCAACCGAGGATATGACAGCAGATATCCTTACAAAGCCCCTGACTGCTGAAAGACATTCAAGGCTTACAAAGAAGATGGGTTTAACAGACTAATGCCTCGTACACACGAACGAGTTTCTCGGCAAGAACCAGCAAGAAACTTGCTGGCAGAGATTTCTTGCCGAGAAATTCGTTCGTGTGTATGGTTTCTCGTCAAGAAAAGCGACTCGAATCTCGACGAGAAAATAGAGAACCTGCTCTCTATTTTCTCGTCGAGATTCTCGTCAGCCTGTTTCTCGACGAGAAAATGGTGTGTGTGTACACTTACCTTTTCGCCGGGAAGCCCGCGCATGCTCGAAATGACTTCGACGCATGCGCGGTAGCTTCCTAGGCATAGGATAGGGTGAACCAAGATGGCGGCGACGGCATCGAATGTGACGAGCGCATGCTCATCGTATTCGATGACGTCACCGCGTTCGCTCCATTCAAAGAACCGCGGGTTCTTTGAATGGAGCGTGTGTACACTCGGCCGGGACAAGTTTCTTGTCCAAGAATCGTCGTTTTTTTCGACGAGAATCTCGGCCGTGTGTACGAGGCTTAAGCCTTAGTTGTTGAGAAGGGGTGTTGGAGATGCCACAAACTTTCAGCTTAGCTTACTGTATTTGACTGCAGTTTAGAAAAAGGACACAAGATGTCGCTAATGCTCAGTGATATGCTATGCTATGTATTTCTCTATGATGTGTTGTATTTCCTGTATACTGTGATGTACTTGTTGGTTGCTTTTTCCTGTCTGTGTTTCTTCTTACAATGTGAAGTGACATCTTTGCTAGTGTGGTTATGTTCCAATAAAGAAGCCAGTTCCTGTTACTACACAATGTCTGATCTGAACTGACTCCGCTGCACCTATCAATCGTACTTTGCAACAGTTCCCATATACAGCCAGTTTGTCCCCATATGCAGCCAGTTTGTCCCCATATACAGCCAGTTTCCCCCCAAATGCAGACAGTTTGTCCCCATATACAGCCAGTTTCCCCCCAAATACAGCCAGTTTGTCCCCATATACAGCCAGTTTCCCCCCAAATACAGGCAGTTTGTCCCCATTTACAGCCAGTTTGCCCCCAAATACAGCCAGTTTTTCCTCAAATACAGCCAGTTTGTCCCCATATACAGCCAGTTTCCCCCCAAATACAGCCAGTTTGTCCCATATACAGCCAGTTTGTCCCCAAATACAGCCAGTGTGTCCCCAATTACAGCCAGTTTGTCCCCAATTACAGCCAGTTTGTCCCCAAATACAGGCAGTTTGTCCCCATATACAGCCAGTTTGTCCCCAAATGCAGCCAGTTTGTCCCCATATACAGCCAGTTTCCCCCCAAATACAGCCAGTTTGTCCCCATATACAGCCAGTTTCCCCCCAAATACAGCCAGTTTTTCCTCAAATACAGCCAGTTTGTCCCCATATACAGCCAGTTTCCCCCCAAATACAGCCAGTTTGTCCCATATACAGCCAGTTTGTCCCCAAATACAGCCAGTGTGTCCCCAATTACAGCCAGTTTGTCCCCAAATACAGCCAGTTTGTCCCCAAATGCAGCCAGTTTGTCCCCATATACAGCCAGTTTGTCCCCAAATGCAGCCAGTTTGTCCCCAAATACAGACAGTTTGTCCCCATATACAGCCAGTGTGTCCCCAAATACAGGCAGTTTCCCACCAAATGCAGCCAGTTTGTCCCCAAATACAGCCAGTTTGTCTCCCCAGCCCTGCACTTACCTTCCTCTGGTCAGCGCCGTCCTTCTTCCGTCCTCGATGTCTTCTCCCGCCCTCGATGTTGCTTCAGCCAATCAGGTTGCCGGTCACCAGACCCGGTGAACCTGATTGGCTAAAACGCCTGTCAGTGTTAACCAAGGAACGCACCCCCGTGCGTCCTCTGGTTAACTATTTGGAAGCCGATTACAGCCCTCAGGCTGTAATCGGAAAGCCTATCAGAGCCGCTGGCTCTGATAAGCACTTCCAAACACCAACCAGCCGCTGTTATTCAGATGGCCGGCGCTCAACAGGGGGCCGGCCATCTGAATAGTGGGCAGCAGCGGCGGCGACAATACATAGGTTCATGTAAAGCATGAACCTATGTATTGTTGTCAGTGATGGGCGCAGGAGCAAGAGGGGGCGGCGCTCCTGCGCCCACTATGGACGCACCACCACTGCATTTCACCTTGATCCAGACCTACTGGGATCGCAAGCCTGTATGACCCACTGTTGTATAATAGATGTGTCCACCCCATTTGGTAAGAGTACCTAATTCATCCATTGTTTGAAGAGTTCTGAGACTAAGGCCTCGTACACACGACCGATTTTCTCGGCAAGAACCAGCAAGAAACTTGCTGGCAGAGATGTCTTGCCGAGTAAATCGGTCGTGTGTACTCGGCTATCGGGTTTCTCGTCGAGAAAACCGACAAGTAACCTTGACGAGAAAATAGAGAACCTGCTCTCTATTTTCTCGTCGAGATTCTCGTCAGCCTGTTTCTCGACGAGAAAAGTGAGTGTGTGTACACTTACCTGTCCGCCGGGAAGCCCGCGCATGTTCGAAATGAATTTGACGCATGCGCGGTAGCTTCCTAGGCATACGTAGGGTATACCAAGATGGCGGCGACGGCATCGAATGTGACGAGCGCATGCTCGTCGTAGTCGATGACGTCACCGCGTACGCTCCATTCAAAGAACCACGGGTTCTTTGAAACGAGCGTGTGTACACTCGGCCGGGACAATTTTCTTGTCCAGGAATCTCGTCGAAAAAAACAACATGTTTTTTTCAACGAGAATCTCGGCCGTGTGTACGAGGCCTAACTGCAGACAAGTTGTTTTCTCACTCTGAAGTTGTCCCATGGGAGGAATCCTTCTGTGTTGTTTTCACATGGACACTTCTCACATTTTCATTTGAAGCCCATGTGCTTCTTTGAACTATTTTCACTAGTAGTTACATATTGTTTTTACATTGGTTCTATATCCACATTGTTTAATTTTCTGTGTGCACTTTCCTTGATTATTAGCGCTGCACTAATTTCCCACACCTTTTGCTAGACTTTGTTTTGTTTGAGTGCTAGCGGCTCCCTTTTTAATTTATTTGGGTTCTAGCGCAGTTTTTCCCCCATTCTTACACATTACATATGACCGTCTAGACCATCATCATAAAATCTGTAATAATTGTGTTTCATATAGATTATCTACTGAATATAACCATATTATGGAAGTGTGAAAGAAAATCCTCCGCTCTCACAAATCTGGTCATATTCTCCCACACACACTTGAGGCCCCTTTCACACGGGACGGATCCGTGAAGATCCGCCACGTGAACCTCCGCTTGCTCAGCGGGGATCGCTCCGCTGATCCCCACTGAGCCGGTGGATGACAGGGCGGTCCCCGCACACTGTGCAGGGACCGCCCTGTCAGATCTCCGCTCTCCCCTATGGGGGGTTCGGATAAACACGGACCGCCTGTCCGTGTTCATCCGATCCGCTCTGCAGACGGATAGGAAAATAGGATTTTCCTCCGTCTGCAGAATCAGAGGATTGTGGACCCGAATGAGATCGGGTGTCAGCGGATGTTCATCCGCTGACACCCGCGATCTCATAGGGACCAATGTATGTCCCTTTTTCATCCGTAAACAGATGGATGAAAAAGCGGACATACGGTCCGCTGGTGTGAAAGGGGCCTTATATGTACGATCCAAGATGGGACTCTGACTGATTGATCGATTCAGGCCATTTGACATTTGTTATTGTTATTAGGCTTCTTAGTTTACACACTTACTTATTTTATAGTATTTCATTTTTTTTATTTAATTTAATATATATCATTTTTCTATCTTTCTATCATTTTCCCCCACAAACATTATCTGCTATATGATTTGTTTTACTATAGAAACCTTTCTACATAATTCTTCCCCACCTGGTAACACAGATTTCCTTTCTTGATTTATTATATGACTGAGTTAATTTCTACTCACGATCACTTATTATTGTATGAAAATGATCGCTTATTGTTTACTTTAATAAGTTCTTTATTATACGTATGTATTGTTTAACTTGTGTACTCTAAAAACTTTACAATAAATGATATTATGAAAAAAAAAAAAAATACCGTATTTATCGGCATATAACACGCACAGGCGTATAACACGCACCCCAAGTTTAGGAGGGAAGTTTAAGGAAAAAAACTTACATTTTAAATGCCCATCAATGCAGCCTTATCAGTGTCCATCTGCAGCCTTGCCCATCCATCTGCAGCCTTGCCCAACAGTGTCCATCTTCAGCCTTGCCCACACATCTGCCATATCTGACGAAACACTACTGCACTGTAGTTGGGCTTTGTATTCTGATTGTTTTATCATATACACAATAAATAATTCTGATAGACTCACAGATACCATCCTGTCAGATTAAAAAATATATATATATATATTTTTTGCTATTTAAAAAATGGTTTGCATCCTCTTCAGTGATATTTATAGGCATTTTCTTTGGTAGGTAATCAGTGGGCAGCACAGAGAAATCATTCAGAGGATTTGCAGATGTATAAATAGAGTGAGGTTAACGAGCGCCGCCGAGATACAGAGCCGGATTTCCAGTGTACTTGGCTCCTCTCGGCTCGTCTCGCAGTCCCGCCCCGTCCCGCTCCTTGGCCCGGCTCCTGTGATGGACATAACACTGGTCAAATGGCGCGAGGCAGGACTGGGTGGGCGTGACTGTGAGCGGAGCCGTGTACACAGTACACTCGGCTCTGTCTATTTCAACGGCGCTCGTTCCCTGCGAGGCAGCCGTTCTGCGTATAACACGCATCCACGATTTTACCCTGATTTTAATGGGGAAAAAAGTGTGTGTTATACGCCGATAAATACGGTATTCAATATAAAAGATTGGAAATATAATATCTTTTCATGCATATATTGTATACTTTCCCTTTTATTGGTTGAACTAGATGGACTTGTGTATTTTTTCAACCTGACTAACTATGTAACTATATAGGGATTGTATACCACCGATTTACTTCTGATAAAGTCAATCTAAAGTTTAATGAAATGTGTAGAGATTTGAGGCTCAAGGACCTTGTAGTGTTTATCGATGTATGAACAGTCTACTGGATGGTATTAAGCAGCAACTTATGTGATGAGAGACTAGGGGGTGTTTGTATTAAGTATTTTTTATGTATTTGTCTGGGATATTTTTGTACAATACAAACTAACCCTTTTTGGAAGATTTAGATATGTTGGTACCACTGACAAATCCATGTTTTAATAAACATCTATTGAAAATGGAAAATTTTAAAAATAGAGTGACTTTGCAAAAAAAACAAACAGAAAAAAACTAAAACAAATCTGGCATGGACATTAACCGTTCTCTACTCTTTTCAAAATGACAAAAAAGTTTTTGTTTTAGATATACTTTAACTGCTTGTCCACCGCCCACCGTCAAATGATGGCGGGCGGAAGACTCTATTGTTCTGATCGGACGTCATATGACGTTGCCCCTTCAGAATCCACTAGGGGGCGCGCGCGCTGCGACACCGGGGACCCGGTGCGTGTGCCCGGCGGCCGCGGGGCACCCACGATTGCCCAGTAACTGAACAGGACCGTGGATCTCTGTGTGTAAACACAGAGATCCACGTCAGGGAGAGGAACAACCATCGGTCACCTCCCCCAGTCAGTCCCCTCCCCCACAGTAAGAATCACTCCCAGGCAACACATTTAACCCCTTCCTCGCCCCTAGTGTTAACCCCTTCCCTGCCAGTCACATTTATACAGTAATCAATGCATTTTTCCCAAAAATGTGTCAAAAGTGTCTGATGTGTCCGCCATAATATTGCAGTCACGATAAAAATTGCAGATCGCTGCCATTACTAGTAAAAAAAATTAAATAATAAAAATGCTATAAATCTATCCCCTATTTTGTAGATGCTATAACTTTTGCGCAAACCAATCAATATACGCTTATTGCGATTTTCTTTACCAAAAATATGTAGAAGAATACATATCGGCCTAAACTGAGAAAAAAAAATTATATTTTTTTTAAATTGGGATAATTATTATAGCAAAAAGTAAAAAATATTGTGTTTTTTTCAAAATTGTCAGTATTTTTTTTGTTTATAGCGCAAAAAATTAAAACCGCAGAGATGATCAAATACCACCAAAAGAAAGCTCTATTTGTGGGGAAAAAAGGACGTCAATTTAGTTTGGGAGCCACATCGCACGACCGCGCAATTGTCATTCAAAACATGACAGTGCTGAAAGCTGAAAATTGGCCTGGGAAGGAAGGGGGTTTAAGTGCCCAGTAAGCAAGTGGTTAAATAAGTTTTCACGCACAGCTGTAGGGGACAATGTGGTACTCAATTCAGAGTATCATATGGCTCCTTTTATTTTCCTCTTAAACTTTATTTGAAGTGTACAAAAGCACACTTCATTCATGTCACTGTACAGCAGCGTAATGCGCTGCTGTACAGTGACATGTGATCATGCATGGTGCACTGCGATAAAATGCAGCATGTCTGCATTTTATTGCAGCTTGCTGCATTGCAGTTCTGGCCTGTGTTTCAGTGTGAATAGGACACAAACCCCGGTTACTGCACATAGTGTGAATACAGCCAAATGCTTCACATTTGCAATTCCACTGAGACTTTTAGAAATGATGATTATTTATAAGCAGGACACTTGTGTCTGTCCATTATGAAATTACTAAGCAAGAAAATGGTAAAATATATTTATAGTTATAGTTATTGTAGAGTTATCCCGGTTTTAGTATGAAAAAGTAGCATGAAATAGTTCTTTGATTTTAGGCTAAAATGCCAAATAATTTTGCAAATTAAATTTGACACCAAAAAAAATAAAAATAATTATAAATAATATATAAATACGATAATATGAAGTATAATAGATAATTTATCTCCATCTAGTGGTATGATATAAATTTTACTGAAATCCAACAAATCCAGTATGCAGTGATCAGTGTCAAAAGATGGTTCGCAACTCCTTGCTTTTCTCTTTAAAATCTTCAAAATTTATGGATTCTCCATAAAAGACAGAGACCGCAGATATAAACGTGTTTCAGCCTTGCAGGCCTTGTTCACTATAGTGAACAAGGCCCGCAAAGCTGAAACGCGTTTACATCTGCTGTCTGTGTCTTTTATGGAGAATCAATACATTTTAAAGATTTTAAAGAGCAAGCAAAGGAGTTGCGGACCATCTTTTCACATGATTGCTACTGCAGCTGTGCGACTGCCTTTCCGCACACAGGTAGCTCGAAACAATCTTCTGATCATATTGGGTTGTAGCACCCTACTTCTGCTCTAATTTATGCAGTGATCAGTGTAGTTTGTGCTAGTCAAGAATGATATAAAAGAAGATCAAAGAACATAAAACAAAAGTTGGCTTATGAATAAACTATGGTGAAAAAATATGCTTTAGTCGATAGAAAATATCAGCTTGTGGCTGTGTGACAGACTAGAAAAAAGGTTTCAAGTGTTCCCAGCAGAAGTTGACTGCCAATATGTATCATGAGCCAATTTCTATTTCGTGGGTCACCTTGTCAATCATATATCAGCTTACTGTGAAGTACATTTGGGAGAGAGATTAAATAGAGATCCCCATGGTTGCTGGAGGGTTAACTGATGACTTGCAGATCAGAGAAGCAATAAAAGTGTTCTGCCTGTCACTGTGTTTGCTGTAGAGGGGAACTCAGGACTGATTAAAGTGTAATTATGGGCAGAATAAAACATGACATGTGTAATTTAGTCTGTCACTGTCAATGACACAGCAATTTTTGTTTTGGTGTAACATAACTGCAGGCTGATTGAAAAAAAATCTAACAGATTCCTCCATCCATGCTAAATAGAACAGATAGACGAATTGCCTGCTGTCGGTATTTTATTCTCACAGAGTCTGTATCTGATTGAATTTTTCAATCGTAGGAGATCAGGCGGAGTGGGGCTGACAGGGTTACTCTCTGATCCATTTTTGGCTGGTTCACTTTAAATAGGTATGAAGTTTAAAAGTAAGAAACAAACAAATTAACACATTTAAATAGTTACAGCAACAGTTGTTTATTTTTTATTTTGCAAAAACTGTAAACCATGTTCAAAACAAGACAGCCAAAGAGCTGTAAGCTGTACCATAAAAATAAGTTTATACAATCTGGTTATTATTATTATATTTATACAGGATATGCACTTGTGCTGTGAATCAGGCCGCGTACAAACGACCGGTTTTCTCTGCAAAAAACGACAAGAAAACTGCCGGGAGAGCTTTCTTGCCGAGAAAACCGGCTGTGTGTACGCGGGTTTCAGTTTTCTCGTCAAGAAAACTGTCCAGATTCCCCGACGAGAAAAAAGACGACCTGCGGTCTTTTTTCTCGTCGAGAATCTCGTCGGCCTGTTTCTTGACGAGAAACCCGAGCATTTGTACACTTACCTGTCGCCGTGGAAACCCGCGCATGCTCGAAATGACTTTGACGAATGCGCGGTAGCTTCCTAGGCATAGGGTGTAGCAAGATGGCGGCGACGGCATCGAATGTGACGAGCGCACGCTCGTCGTAGTCGATGACGTCACTGCGTTCGTGCCATTCAAAAGAACGGCGGTTCTTTTAAATCGTACGTGTGTACACTCGGCGGGACAAGTTTCTTGTCAAGATTCTCGTCAGGAAAAACGATGGTTTTTACCTGACGAGAATCTCGGCCGTGTGTACAGGGCTTCATTCTTATTCCCTGTAACTGAAACTTTTTCTGTAAATCTTGGCACGTATGCGGAAGTGGAAAAATACAAGTTATACTGGTAGGATCAACAAGTAAAAAAAGTTATGGGGGGACAAAAAAAAAAGAAACCTGCAGTGTTAAAGTGACAGATTGTAACTTTTGATTTTGCCTATATAGCTTCAGTTTAACTAATTCTTTTTAAAAACGGTCATTGGTGGGATATTGGGGAATTCAGCTCAGTAGTAGAAACATTTGTAGCCCACTCCAGTCGGAACTGCAATTTTAAGACTTGCCAGCCCACTTAAGAGGAACTTTGGAAAAAAAAAGTCAGCAGCTACAAATACTGCCCAGTTCATACTGTTTACCTGCCACTGTATGAAAATGGAGAAATCAGGAGTCTATCATCTCATATGTATGGGCTGCTTTACTTAGCTGCATATATGTGTAACAATTGACAAATCACTTTTGCCCTGAAACAGAAGTAAGAAAGTAAAAAAAAAAAATGGTTGTTTTGAATTGAACAGAAACTTGTGCAGTAAAAAACATTGTAGTGTGCATTGTAAAGAAGAATGAGAAGGCTCTGAAAAACATTGCAGCACTGAAATGTGCCCACCCAGAAAATGGTAACAATGTTCTTCAGGAATATTTTCAACTGGGGGTTTTATCTAAAACAGTCCTCCCTCAATGGCTATGAGAAAGGGTGCGACTAAAGCTCATATGCACACAGGGCCACCATCAGGGGGGTACAGTCGGTACGAGGGGCCCGGACCATGGGTCACAACTAGAGTTGAGCGGACACCTGGATGTTCGGGTTCGACGGATTTGGCCGAACTTCGGAAAAAAGTTCGAGTTCGGGACCGAACTTGACCCGAACTTTACCCCGAACCCGAACCCCATTGAAGTCAATGGGGACCCAAACTTCTGAGGACTAAAAAGGCTCTAAAAAAGTAATGGAAAGGGCTAGAGGGCTGCAAATGGCAGCAAAATGTTGTTAAGAGCATGGGAAGTGCTCTGTAAACAAATGTGGATAGGGAAATAACTTAAAATAACATAAAAAAAATAAAAAAAATATGCTGGAGGCCCCCTTTTCAGCAGAAGAGGTACAGTAAGTCATTAACCACTTCCATACTGGGCACTTATACACCTTCCTGCCCAGACCAATTTTCAGATTTCTGCGCTGTTGCACTTTGAATGACAATTGCGCGGTCATGCTACACTGTACCCAAACTAATTTTTTATCATTTTGTTCCCACAAATAGAGCTTTCTTTTGGTGGTATTTGATCACCTCTGCAATTTTTATTTTCTACTAAAAAAAATTAAAAAAGACCGAAAATGTTGAAAAAAAAAAGGTTTTTTTTTTTGTTTCAGTTACAAAACTTTGTAAATAAGTACGTTTTCTCCTGCACTGACGGGCACTGATAAGGCGGCACTGATGGGCACCGATGAGGTGGCACTGATGGGCACGATGAGGTGGCACTGATGGGCACCGATAGGCGACACAGAGGGGCACCGATATGCGGCACGGAGGGGCACCGATAGGCGGCACCGATAGGCGGCACGGATGGGCACAGATAGGCGGCACGGATAGGCGGCACGGATAGGCGACACAGATGGGCACTGATAGGCGGCATGGATGGGCACTGATAGGTGGCATGGATGGGCACTGTACTGTGGCACTGTACTGTATTGTGTTGTAATAATGGATGCCAATCTGTGCCAAACAATAATGCCTGCCAATCAGTGGTGCCAATTGTGGGCACTGATTGGCATCCATTGTGGGCACTGATTGGCATCCATTAGTAATTTCTAATTGGCATCCCTGGTGGTCTAGGGTGGCATACCTTAAGGTGGGCATTCCTGGTGGTCTGGTGGCATCCCTGGTGGTCCGGTGTGGGCATCCTCGGGGGGGCTGCGCTGATAATGGATCAGCACAAACCCCCCCCTGTCAGAGGAGCAGCCGATCGGCTCTCCTCTACTCGCGTCTGACAGACGCGAGTGAGGAAAAGCCGATGACCGGCTTTTCCTGTTTACATCGTGATCAGCCGTGATTGGACATGGCTGATCACGTGGTAAAGAGTCTCAGAGACTCTTTACCTAGATCGGTGTTGCGGGGTGTCAGACTGACATCCCGCAACAACGATCGCCGCGATGCGCGCCCCAGGATTTTGAAACCACTTTGCCGACGTCAATCCGCTATAGGGCGGGCGACAAGTGGTTAAGAACCTCAGAAACTCAACGTCACAATGCCACACATATGGTGGGAATGCCCCAGAATACGCCCTTTTTTGGAAAAAATTATTCAATTTAATGGATAAGCTAGTGGGAAAATAAAATACTTCGAAATAAAAATGTAGCGGGGGGATAAATTTAAGGGAAGTGTTTAAGTGGTAAATAGGCTCAAACACCCTAATTCTGTAGGATTCATGGACCATTTTGTCCTCGGGGGACAGTATTGGTGTGCAGTTCCCTGCGGCCTACAGGTGGCGCTGCCATGGTATGCTAGGGTTGAACCGCCAATACAGTGCTGTGCCTTTTGTGTCCCCTCTTGGCAGTAGTACAGCGGGGCGGGGAACCCGCTGTGCATGCCGGGAGAGGATATAAAAGGGGCAGACGCCTCCTGATCGGGGTCCGAGCCCCAGGCACCTTTGGCCTGGGGGCTGATGTCCAGTGGGGTCCGCGCCCAGGTGCCTTCGGCCTTTGTGCACGTGTTCCTGTTCCATCTCAGGCACCTTTAGCCCAGGGTGAGGTACTATCCTGGAGTTCCTGCTGCCCTGGGTATGGAGGCCTAGGGGCGGGAGTAAAGCCTGGGGTCCAGAGCCTTCGTCTGGAGTCCGCTAAGGGTCGGGGAGTCTTTGGGTGCCGCCTCGTGTAGGGGACCCTGTTCCAGGGAAGGGAGGAACCTTCCGATGGCCCGATGCTGGAGGCACGGTGAAGGAAGGGTCTATTGACTCCCTGGAGAGATGTCTTCCCCTTGATATGGGCTAGTTCTTAGAAGGAGAAGCTCAAGGTCATCCTGACTGTATCGGAGGCCTAATTCACCCGGCCCGTGGCAGGGGCCTTATACACCCTGGTCTGTGGCAGAGACCAAAGTTCTCCAGGTCCGTGGCAGGGGCCTTGTACACCCGGTCTGTGGCATAGACCAACCTCACGGTCTGTGGCAGAGACCGTGCGCCTAAAACTGTTTGAGAAACCTAAGCAGTGAAGTGAATGTGCTACGTTTGTGCCTGGACCTCCTCCACACCTTAAGCTGTCCTGTTTCTTTGCTCTAACCTTTTCTATCTGAGTACAGTTTATTTTGCCATGAGAGAATAAACTCAGAGTTGTAGTTTCAGCTGGTGTGGACATTGACTTTACTGGGAATTTAAGGACTTGCCTCTACCTACAGTAGAGGTGAGAATCATCCTCTAGAGGAGTTTTGACTCCGGCTGTGGAAGAAGAGCACAACACACCCACAGTACGTAAACGCTGTATCTCACAGCTACAGAACTGCAGAAAATGCTATTCAAAAAAAATGTTTTTGTCCTACAATGATTTTTTTAGGATAGCACAGTAGAAGAAAAATATATAAATTGTTTATTTCACACAGCTCCAGACATGCAGAAAACACTGCAAAATATTTTTTGCGGCCCTAAATGGGTGTTTTTGGAAGAGCATAACACACCCACAGTACGTAACTGCAGAAAATGCTATTCAAATTTTTTTTTATTTTTTTAGGATAGCACAGTAGAAGAAAAATATATAGAACTTGTTTAGTTCACACAGCTCCAGATATGCAGAAAACACTGCAAATTTTTTTTTTTGCCCTAAATGGGTCTTTTTGCAAGAGCACAATACACCCACAGTATAAAAATGGTGTATCTCTCAGCGTAACATATGCAGTGCTGGTGCACTGAGCTTGCAGATAAAAGTTAGATTTTCTCTGACACTGGGCTCATGGCAGTGTAAAAAGACTGTGCACTGCAACACAAACAGGTAAACCTATGCAGATCGCTGAGTTATTAGATCTCTGAATCTGGACTCCTATATAAATCTCTTTCCCTGAAAGCACCATCAGGAACCTTCCCCTACACTGTCTCTCTATCTTTTCTCTCAGATTGCAGAATCAGGACTAACTCATGTATTTCAATCTCTCCCTAATAAGCAACAGCAGCCAGGATCCTCTCCCTATCCTGTCTAAAGCAGAGTGACGTGCTGTGCTGTGTGCCTCTAGCTTATATAGAAGCTGGGTCACATGCTGCACTGAGCTGGGTTACATGCTGCACTGGCTAATTACAGCCATGCCATTAGTAGGCATGGCTATGATGGCTTCTAAGGGCACACCAGCTAAACAAAAAGGTGATTGGCTGCCCCCTGAAGCTTTTCTAATGCGCCATTACATCGCCGAACACCGGACCCGAACCCGAACATACACGCAATTGATCGGGTTCGGGTCCGGTGCCCAAAAACTCTAATGTTCGGTACAGACCTGAACTTTACAGTTCGGGTTCGCTCAACCCTAGTCACAACCTGGGCCATCTTTAATACGAGGCAGCTGCCGTCAGAGCGGACCGGCTGCCAGGATGCAGGGGAGGGTAGAGAGGTGGACGGATCCCACGTGTGTGCAGGTCGGGACCCGCTGTCAGGCGTTGTGCTTGGTGGGGTGAGGTCAGGTGCCAGGTCGGAGGACATCAGGGGGAAGAGCCCCTCCCCACTCTTTCATGTGTGCAAGTCGGAGGGTCCCATGGAGGAGGAGGTTGAGTGGAGGAGCCTTCCCCCCACTTTTGTGCATGCAGGTCGAGGCCCGCTGTCACATTCAGACAGGCTCTGCTCCAGTCAGATAGCAGTGGGTGCCGGGCTGTGCTGGGTGGGTGAGGCCAGTTGGTGCCAGCGGAGTGCCCCATGGAGGAGGAGGTCAGGGTGGAGAAGCTTGTAACTGCCGCCGGAGATCCTGGTGGCGATGGAACACAGGCTTGGTGACCCCTCCTGGCACTGCTGGACTGGTGAGAGCTGGGAGGACTGGTGCTTCCCTGGGTGCGTGTGACACTGCCTCCCACCTGTCCCGCTGCCCCCACCTGTGACACCTGTGAAACTGCTTCTCATGTCACCTGCCCCACTGTCCCCCACCTGTGACACTGCCTCTAATCTGTGATGCTGCCCCCCACTTTTCCTGCTGCCCCCCACCTTTCTCGCTGCCCCCACCTGTCTCGCTGTTCCCCTTCCATGACACTTCCCCCTCCTGTCCTGCTGCTGCCCCCTTTCATCCGGCTGCCCCCCCTGTCACGCTGCTCTTCTCCTGTGACACTCCCCCTCCTGTCCCACTTGCTCCTCCTAACCCACTGCCCTCCACCTGTCCCTCTGCTCCATTTCTGTCCCACTTCCCCCCTTCTGTAATAGGAGGCGAAGAAGGAAATAGGATGGAACTGGAGGAGGACATGGGATGGAGGACATTAGATTGGAGGAGGAGGACATGGGATGGAGGACATTAGATTGGAGGAGGAGGACATGGGATGGAGGAGATGGGATTGCAGGAGGACGAAGAGGACTTGGGATAGAGAACATGGAATGGAGAAGGAGGAGGACGTGGGATGGCCAGTGGGTGGATTCGATTAGACAGCCAGTGGGCGGGCCCTGGGGGATGTTGGCGGTCAGGCCCGGGGGGGGGGGGGGGTTGGCAGGCCTAAAGCTGTGTAAGGGGCCCCACAATTTATGATGACTGCCCTGTATGCACAATCCCCAAGTGTGTTATAAGCAGCATAATGGAGTAGTGGATATGTGCATGTTGTAAGAATACACAAGGCTTGAGGTGAACCTTACTTTGCCTTAAATGGATAAGGTGCACCTAATTTAGAATGTATCTAAACCCCCCAAAAAAATAAAACATATATATTCAATTATAAAAATAATCATCAACTATTTTCATTATTGATTAGTTGTCAACCAATTAGTTGGCTTGCATAGAATGCTTTTTTTGTTTACATATCAGGAAATACAGTGCAGCACACATACATCTCAGTATACCGTTCATAACTGTCAGTATACACAGTGCATACTGCTCAGTACAATGTCCATACATGTCAGTAAGTGCCTAATGACTTGTTAATATGAATGTGTGAGGAGTATTGCCTCATGGGACATGTATTCCAGGGCAGGAGAATGAAGTGATTTTAAGGGCAGAAGTTTTTTTTCACGTTAATGCATTCTATGCACTAAAGTGTTACTAAACCCAGGACCCATTCACTATATCTGGTTTAACATAGTACACAGAACACGAAAATGCAATCATTTTAGTAAATATAAACTGCTAAATACCTTTTCTCATCAGCAGTATATAGCAGTCTTGTGACGTTTATCAGTGTCTGGTTAAAGCTTGTAGGAGGAGTTTTCACACTGCACTGGCTGTCTTATCAGGATCCAGGACCCCTGACCCTCTGTCTGGACAGTGCTGATCGGCCCTGTGGTGATCACATATGTTCTCCCAAGAAAAAAAAACCTCTAGCAATACATACCAAACCGAGCATGTGCAGCCTGACTCCAGTAACTCTTTCTCATCTGGACCTGTTTTGGAGTCAATGGAAGAAGAGGAGGATCTGTGCATACAGGATCAAACAGCCTTTTTACACAATGCAGAGGATTGACCCCTTAGGTTCCACAGTGAGTATAACATGCATGCTTTACTGCATATACAGGTTGATTTTACAGTTGTGGGTTTAGTAACACTTTAAGGTAAAAAACCTTCTGTTGACCAGCTCGCCCCCAGTCTCCCTTGTATACTTACCTAATCCCAATCTCAATCTAGTGCTGTGCCCGAGTGCAGCACAGCATGGCTCTTTTTCCCCCCTCACAGGACACAGATGCAGCAGTGGGAACCATTGGCTCCTGCTGCTGTCAATTACAGCTTGTAAGGAGGGAGCAGGGGGTGGGGCCGAGCTGCGCTGTGTGTTTCAACAGAAGCACACAGTGCTGTTAGGGATATTGAGCATGCACGAGTACCCCCATAGCAAGCTGCTTACTATAGGGGCACTCTAAAGGCAGGAGGAGTCAGGAGTGCTGGCAGATGACCCCAGTAGAGAATGATCAGGGCTGCTCTGTGCAAAACCATTGCACAAAGCATGTAAATATGACATATTTGTTATTTGATAGTAAAAAAAAATCCAATGTTTACAATCACATTAACCACTTGACATATGGATGATTTACCCCCTTTCATAACAAGGCCATTTTTTGTGATACAGGCCTGCAATACTTTAACTGAAAATTGTGTCGTCGTGCTGCGCTGTACCCCAAAAAAATGTATGTATTTTTCCCACAGAAGGCCCCCTAGAAACATTTCCTGCTTGTGTGATTGGCTCACCGATTTTCCCAGAAGTCTACACTGAGATACAAGTCAGATTTCAGGCATCCCCTGCAATAAAAATGTCATTTTTGGTGAGATACCCCCAATAGGAGATCGCATCTAAAGTGATGCAGGCCCATCAGCTTTCCTCATTGGTGTCCTGCAGGTGCAAAAGCTGATTGATAATTATGAACCCCCCCCCCCCCATTAGTTTCACTTTCCCACAAGGATACAGACAAACACACAGGGATTTCTTCAGAATAACAAAAGGTAGGAATCTACAACAAAGTTTGTTATCCACTTCAATACAGGGCACTTCCCCCCCCCCCCCCCTTCCTGCCCAGGCCAATTTTCAGCTTTCAGCGCTGTCACATTTTAAACGACAATTGCGTGGTCAGGCAACACTGTACCCAAACAAAATTGTTATAATTTTGTTCCCACAAATAGAGCTTTTTTTGGTGGTATTTGAACACCACTGGGGTTTTTATTTTTTGCTAAACAAATAAAAAAGACCGAAAATTTGTTTCTGTTATAATATTTTGTAAATAAGTATGTTTTCTCCTTCACTGATGTGCACTGATAAGCTGCACTCATGGGCACTGATGGACACTGATGAGGTGGCACTAATGAGGTGGCACTGATGAGGTGGCACTAATATGCAGCACAGATGGGCATTAATAGGTGGCACTGATGGCCACTGATAGGCTACACTAATGGGCACTGAAAGGCCGCACTGATGAGCACTTATAGGCGGCATTAATAGGCACTGATAGGTGGCAGTGATGGGCACTAGGGATGGGCTATCTGTTGGAGTCGAACATGAGTTAGACTCGAACATTGCCTGTTTGCCCGTTCACGGAACAGCGAACAATTTGAGGTGTTTGCGGCAAATTCGAAAAGCCGCGGAACACCCTTTAAAAGTCTATGGGAGAAATCAAAAGTGCTAATTTTAAAGGTTAATATGCAAGTTATTGTCATAAAAAGTGTTTGGGGACCTGGGTCCTGCCCCAGGGGACATGTATCAATGCAAAAATAAGTTTTAAAAACTGGCGTATCGGGAACGGTGATTTTAATAATGCTTAAAGTGAAACAATAAAAGTGAAATATTCCTTTAAATTTCGTACCTGGGGGGTGTTTATAGTATGCCTGTAAAGTAGCACATGTTTCCCGTGTTTAGAACTGTCCCTGCACAAAATGTCATTTCTAAAGGAAAAAAAAAGTAATTTAAAACTACTTGCGGCTATTAATGAATTGTCGGGTCCCGGCAATACAGATCAAAGTCATTGAAAAAAAAGTAATTGAACCAAAAAAAAGCGTGGGGGTCCCCCCCAAATTCCATATCAGACCCTTCAGGTCACGGGTGACCCCGCCCCCGTCTGACGCATCACAGGATTTCCCGGTGCATTACAGGGGGGGCAGGGATACCCGTTTACGTCACCGGTGGTCCCGCCCTCGGTTATATAAGAAATGTCAGACGGATAGCGCGTCATTCAGCCGGGAGCCTCGGAGGAGGCTGTATCGTTCCTGGGGCAGGACCCGGGTCCCCAAACACTTTTTATGACAATAACTTGCATATTAGTGTAGCGCCCATCCCAATTTATGGGACGCTATATGTGCAAATTTAGTGGTGGTCTGAGCTAATAGTTCGGCTCAGACCTGTTTATCTATTAAATTGCTTCTGCTCTGGGTGCGATGCTGCCTGGCAGTATAGTTCCCTGTTGCCTGAAGGTGGCGCTGTCATCTTCGGCTCAGGTTGAACCGCAGTGGGTATCGCAGCGCCATTGGGGGTCCTCTTTCAGCAGCCTGCAGTGGGCGTGGTCTACCCGCTGTGCATGCTGGGAGAGGGTACAAAAGGGCCAGACGACATGAGGCGATTCCAGGGGGACCCCCAAGGAGTTCGGGGGGACCTCTGGTCCAGTGAGCATGTCTTGTGGCCCTCATGGCATGGGACGCATGTGATTGGTCTCGGGCACCTTTAGCCCGAGGCTCTACTACTGTATATTAGGCCCACCTCTCCTATCGAGGGCCTATGCTTCGGAAAGGGATCCCAGGCTGGGGGCCCATCTTTAGGGAAGGAGTTCCAGGGGAAGATCAGTCCCGGCGGAGATAGCGACGGTACTGCTATCTCGGGGAGAGGCCTGGAGGCCTACCTAAAGGGGGATCCATTATCTCTGACATCCGGGCTCCACTCCGGCTGCTAGGACCGCTCTCATAGGGACTATCCAGGTGAGCAATACCCACTCAGGCTTGAGTGGCGACGAAAGTGTTCTCTAAGTGTTGCGTGCCTGAACCTTCCCCTACTTTGTCGTTTCTACTCTCTCTTCCAAGTTTTACCTCAAGAAAAGAATAAAACCTTGCTGCTTAGGTTTTACACCTGTGTGGACATTGGCTTTATTACAAAAAAGGGACTTTCGCCTAGACAACGGAGACCAGGGATCCACTCTGGAGAGGTAACTCGCCGCAAGGCCCAAAAATCTAACACCGCTCGCCTCTCCATATCTGGAGTTGGACAACGGACAAGTAGCAGGTGTGCCTTACTGCAAAAATGGATGGAGCGGAAGGGTCTGTGTGCTACATTAGCCTTTAAAATTATCACTTTTGATTTTTCATGTTCGTGTCCCATAGACTTTAACGGTGTTCGCGTGTTCATTTTTTGCCTGTTCGCATGAACCGGGGGGTGTTTGGCTCATCCCTAATGGGCACTAATGGGCACTGATAGATGGCTCTGATAGACAGCACTAATGAGGAGGAGGCACTGGCAGGCATTAATGATGGGCACTGATTGGCATCTCTATTGGGCACTGATTGACACCTCTATTGGGCACTGATTGGAATACTTGGTGGTCCTGGGTGGGCATCCCTGGTGGGCATCTCTGGTGGGCACAAGTGGGCATCTGAAAATCTGTCAGCGCGAGTGGAGGAAAGGCCGATACACCGCTCTTCCTATTTACGCTGTGATGAGCTGTGAATGGACACAGCTGATCACATGGTAAAGAGCCTACATAAGAGGCTCTTTACCGAGATGCGGTGTGTCAGTGTCACGGCTTTTCCTGTTGGACGTCATATGATGTCCAGTCAGGATAACTTAAAGGGTAAGTTCACCTTTACAGTAAAATCTGTAAGTTGAACTTACACAGGACCCCCACTTCGCACCACCCCCAGTCCCGCTAACCTGAATGGCAGCGATCGCTCGTTCTAAGCCCCGGTATAGCCGGTTCACGGCTCAGTAGCTTAGAAATCCTCTGAGCTTCATCTCCTAAATGTACCCCATCAGAAAGTATGTTTAGGAGCATTCTAATTGGTTGGCGCTGTCACATGGGCGGCATGGACCAATCAGAAGCCACGTAGCCCGTCCTCTCAGCGGGGAAGAATAAGAGAGAAAGCTCAGAGGATTTCTAAGCGCCAAAGCCATGAGGCGGCTATACTGGAGCTTAGAACGGGCGATCACTGCCATTCAGGTCAGCGGGACTGGGGGGGCGAGGTGGGGGTCCTGTGTAAGTTCACCTTACAAATTTTTCTGTAAAGGTGAACTTGAACTTACACTTTAACCACTTTGCGCAAGTGGTTAAATTTGTTGTAATGTACATAGATCACCCAGGGGGGGAATGTTTATTTCTCAACAAGTTACTCTTTAACCACTTAACGACCGCCCACTGTAAATATACGTTGGCAGAATGGCACCGACAGGCAGAATCACGTATATGTACGTGATTGCCTTTGTATAGTTGGGGGGTCCGATCGGACCCCCCTTCTTTACAGTGGGTGGTCGTTTTACCTTCGGGAGCGATCCGGCATGAGAGGACGGCCGTTCGATTCCGCCCCCCCCCTCTCGATCGCTCCCGGCGAATGAGAGAGCTTCCCCTGCCTGCCAGGCAGGAGGAAGTGATGTCATCTCTCCTGCGGCGCTCACATATACCGAGCGCCGTACAGGAGAAGATGCAGGTTAGTACACAAAACAGCACACTGACACCAGGACACATAGGCACATAAATCGCCCCCCCAGACACCCCCAGATCACCCCCCAGCCCCCAGTCACAGTGTCACTGATTGCAGTGACCATTTATTTAGTGATCACTGCAATCAGTGACATTTGTGACTGTAAAAGTGTCACTACATTTAGTTTTAGGTCCAGTGTAGCCCCCTAACCCCCCCTAATAAAGGTTTAACCCCCTGATCACCCCCCCAGATAACCCTTTCACCCCCTAGCACCGCCGTCGCTAAGCGATCATTTTTCTGATCGCTGTCTTAGCGTCGGTGATGCTGATCGGTAGCCAGTAATTTTTTTTAGGTTCGCCGCAGGTTTTTATAGCGTCGGGTACCCCCATATATTACCTAATAAAGGTTTAACCCCCTTGATCACCCCCCAGATAACCCTTTCACCCCCTAGCACCGCCGTCGCTAAGCGATCATTTTTCTGATCGCTGTCTTAGCGTCGGTGATGCTGATCGGTAGCCAGTAAATTTTTTTAGGTTCGCCGCAGGTTTTTATAGCGTCGGGTACCCCCATATATTACCTAATAAAGGTTTAACCCCCTTGATCGCCCCCCAGGTAACCCTTTCGCCCCCTATCACCACTGTCACTAAGCGATAATTTTTCTGATCGATGTCTTAGCGTCGGCGATGCTGATCGGTAGCCAGTAATTTTTTTTAGGTTCGCCACAGGTTTTTATAGCGTCGGGTACCCCCATATATTACCTAATAAAGGTTTAACCCCCTTGATCACCCCCCAGGTAACCCTTTCACCCCCTAGCACCGCCGTCGCTATGCGATCATTTTTCTGATCGATGTCTTAGCGTCGGTGATGCTGATCGGTAGCCAGTAATTTTTTTTAGGTTCGCCGTCAGGTTTTTATATAGCGTCAGGTACCCCCATATATTACCTAATAAAGGTTTTAACCCCCTAATTGCCCCTAGTTAACCCTTTCACCAGTGATCATCATATAAGTGTTACGGGTGACGCTGGTTAGTTAGTTTGCTTTTTACAGTGTCAGGGCACCCGCCGTATATATAACCCAATAAAGGTTTAACCCCCTGATCGCCCGGCGGGTGATATCAATTAGGTTTTAGCATCAGAGAGGGTCTGCGTCACACCCCAGGCAGCGTCAGGTTAGTGCCAGTAGCGCGAACACCCACGCCTTAAGCATACACCCCCCTTAGTGGTATAGTATCTGAACAGATCAATATCTGATCTGATCAGATCTATACTAGCGTCCCCAGCAGTTTAGGGTTCCCAAAAACGCAGTGTTAGCGGGATCAGCCCAGATACCTGCTAGCACCTGCGTTTTGCCCCTCCGTCCAGCCCAGGCCACCCAAGTGCAGTATCGATCGATCACTGTCACTTGCAAAACACAACACACATAACTGCAGCGTTCGCAGAGACAGGCCTGATCCCTGCGACTCCAGTGCTGTAGGAGGTGATTTCACCACCACAGTTAAAAAAAAAAAAGCATATATGCCGAAGCATTGGGGCAGCAGGGGCGGAGGAGCGATTTTGCTCCTAATGCCGCGTACATACAGTCGAAATTCCGATGGAGGCTTGCCCGTGGAAAAGTCTGACCATGTGTACGCGGCATAACTTTTGCGGGAAGATGCCCCCATGCTTCGGCATATATAAATGGTGCATGTATGCCCATCATTAGAAGTGGGTGGATGAAGGGCGGTATTCTAATGGTGGGCATACCCACCGATCAATCTTCTTTTTTTTCGTTCAGCCAACAGGCTGCATGAAAAAAAAGATTACAATACATGTCCAACAAGGACCAGCAACGTACTGGTATGTTGCTGGACTTTGAATGTTTATACCAGAATGATGCCTGCGGGTTTAGGTATCATCTTGGTATCATTCTTTTCAGCCAGCGGCCGGCTTTCATGTAAAAGCAATCCTAGTGGCTAATTAGCCTCTGGACTGCTTTTACAAGCAGTGGGAGGGAATGTCCCCCCCCGGATATAAAAAGCGCCATTGGGAAATTGGGAAAGCATTTTATCACACCGATCTTGGTGTGGTCAGATGCTTTGAGGGCAGAGGAAAGATCTAGGGTCCGATAGACCCCAGTTTTTTCAAAAAAGAGTACCTGTCATTACCTATTGCTATCATAGGGGATATTTACATTCCCTGAGATAACAATAAAAATGATAAAAAAATAAATATATGGAAGCAACAGTTTAAAAATAAAATAAAAAAGCAAAATTTAATAATAAAAAAAAAAAAAAAGCACCCCTGTCCTGCCCTGCTCATGCCCAATGGCGAACGCAAGCGTCGGTCTGGCGTCATATGTAAACAGCAATTGCACCATGCATGTGAGGTATCACCGCGAAGGTCAGATCAAGGGCAGTAATGTTAGCAGTAGACCTCCTCTGTAAATCTAACGGGGTAACCTGTAAAGGCTTTTAAAAATGTATGTAGTTTGTCGCCAATGCGCGTTTGTGCGAAATTTTAAAGCATGTCGTGTTTGGTATCTATGTACTCGGCCTAAGATCATCTTTTTTATTTCATCAAACATTTGGGCAATATAGTGTGTTTTAGTGCATTAAAATTAAAAAAAGTGTATTTTTTCCCCAAAAAATGCGTTTGAAAAATCGCTGCGCAAATACTGTGTAGAAAAAAAAATGCAACACCCACCATTTTATTCTGTAGGGCCTTTGCTTTAAAAATATATATAATGTTTGGGGGGTCAACATAATTTTCTTGCAAAAAAAAATATGTTTTCATGTAAACAAAAAGTGTCAAAAAGGGCTTTGTCTTCAAGTGGTTAGAAGAGTGGATGTAAGCTTCCTAATGTTGTGTATAAAATGCCAGAACAGTTCAAAACCCCCCCAAATGACCCCATTTTGGAAAGTAGACACCCCAAGCTATATACTGAGAGGCATGTCGAGTCCATGGATTATTTTATGTTGACACAAGTTGCGGAAAAAAGAATTTATTTTTTATTTTTATTTTTTTGCACAAAGTTGTCAATAAATGATATATTGCTCAAACATGCCATGGGCATATGTGGAATTACACCCCAAAATACATTCTGTTGCTTCTCCTGAGTACGGGGATACCACATGTGTGAGACTTTTTGGGAGCCTAGCCGCGTACGGGACCCCAAAAACCAATCACCGCCTTCAGGCTTTCTAAGGGTGTAAATTTTTGATTTCACTTCTCACTGCCTATCACAGTTTCGGAGGCCATGGAATGCCCAGATGGCACAAAACCCCCCCAAATGACCCCATTTTGGAAAGTAGACACCCCAAGCTATTTGCTGAGAGGTATTGTGAGTATTTTGCAGATCTCACTTTTTGTCACAAAGTTTTGAAAATTGAAAAAAAAAAAGAAAAAAAAAATGTTCTTTCTTTTTCAAAAACAAATGAGAGCTGTAAAATACTCACCATGCCTCTCAGCAAACAGCTTGGGGTGTCTACTTTCCAAAATGGGGTAATTTGGGGGGGTTTTGTGCTATTTTGGCATTTTATGGCCTTCAAAACTGTGATAGGTAGTGAGGAGTGAAATCAAAAATTTGTGTCCTTAGAAATCCTGAAGGCGGTGCTTGGTTTCCGGGGTCCCGTACGTGGCTAGGCTCCTAAAAAGTCCCACACATGTGGTATCCCCGTACTCAGGAGAAGCAGCAGAATGTATTTTGGGGTGCAATTCCACATATAACTATGGCATGTGTGAGCAATATATCATTTAGTGACAACTTTTTGTAATTTTTTTTTTTTTTTGTCATTATTCAATCACTTGGGACAAAAAAAAAAATATTCAATGGGCTCAACATGCCTCTCAGCAATTTCCTTGGGGTGTCTACTTTCTAAAATGGGGTCATTTGGGGGGTTTTGTACTGCCCTGCCATTTTAGCACCTCAAGAAATGAGATAGGCAGTCAGAAATTTAAAGCTGTGTAAATTCCAGAAAATGTACCCTAGTTTGTAAACGCTATAACTTTTGCGCAAACCAATAAATATACGCTTATTGACATTTTTTTTACTAAAGACATGTGGCTGAATACATTTTAGCCTAAATATATGACTAAAATTGAGTTTATTCATTTTTTCTTATAACAAAAAGTAGAAAATATCATTTTTTTTCAAAATTTTCGGTCTTTTTCCATTTATATCGCAAAAAATAAAAATCGCAGAGGCAATCAAATACCATTAACAGAAAGCTCTATTTGTGGGAAGAAAAGGACGCAAATTTCGTTTGGGTACAACATTGCATGTCCGCACAATTTACAGTTAAAGCAGCGCAGTGCAAAATTCTGAATTCACCTCTGGTCCTTTAGCTACCAAATGGTCCGGGGCTTAAGTGGTTAAGGTCTTTTAAAAAAAAATCTTTAAATAAAAGTTTTGATCTCTGAGTCTGATGATACAGTGTGTACCAGATTCAACATCTAATAGTATTTATATATCTTCTGTTATTCTCAGAGTGGATTAGTTATTTTGTTCCCCAACCATATAGCTGGTTATTTATATTTTCCACTGCATGTACAGTATCTCACAAAAGTGAGTACACCCCTCACATTTTTGTAAATATTTTATTATATCTTTTCATCTGACAACACTGAAGAAATTACACGTTTCCACAATGTAAAGTAGTGAGTGTACAGCTTGTATAACAGCGTCAATTTGCTGTCCCCTCAAAATAACTCGAAGGGGTGGGGGGTCAGCCTGTCAGTGCTCAAACCATACGCATCACACTGCATCAAATTGGTCTGCATGGCTGTCGTCCCAGAAGGAAACCTCTTCTAAAGATGAAGCGCAAGAAAGCCCGGAAACAGTTTGCTGAAGACAAGCAGACTAAGGACATGGATTACTGGAACCATGTCCTGTGGTCTGATGAGACCATAATAAACGTATTTGGTTCAGATGGTGTCAAGCGTGTGTGGCGGCAACCAGGTGAGGAGTACAAAGACAAGTGTGTCTTGTCTACAGTCAAGCATGTTGGTGGGAGTGTCATGGTCTGGGACTGCATGTGTGCTGCTGGCACTGGGGAGCTGCAGTTCATTGAGGGAACCATGAATGCCATCATGTACTGTGACATACTGAAGCAGAGTATGATCCCTCCCTTCGGAGACTGGGCCGCAGGGCAGTATTCCAACATGATAACGACTCCAAACACACCTCCAAGATGACCACTGCCTTGCTAAAGAAGCTGAGGGTAAAGGTGATGGACCGTCCAAGCATGTCTCCAGACCTAAACCCTATTGAGCATCTGTGGGGCATCCTCAAATGGAAGGTAAAGGAGCGCAAGGTCTCTAACATCCACCAGCTCTGTGATGTCATCATGGAGGAGTGGAACATGATTCCAGTGGCAATCTGTGAAGCTCTGGTGAACTGCATGCCCAAGAGGGTTAAGGCAGTGCTGAAAAATAATGGTGGCCATACAAAATATTGACACTTTGGGCTCAATTTGGACATTTTCACTTAGGGGTGTACTCACTTTAGGGTTGTACTCACTTAGGGGTGTACTCACTTTAGTTGCCGGCGGTTTAGACATTAATGGCTGTGTTGAGTTATTTTGACGGGACAGCAAATTGACACTGCTATACAAGCTGTACACTCACTACTTTACATTGTAGCAACGTTTCATTTGTTCAGTGTTGTCACATGAAAAGATATAATAAAATATTTACAAAAATGTGAGGGGTGTATTCATTTTTGTGAGATACTGTAGTTAGTCAAGTAGAGCTGCAACTATTGATTATGAAAATAATCATTAGTTGCAGCCCTACTAGAGTTTAAATAAATCTGTCTTCGCTGATCTTCATCACATGTGGGGAATATACACAATGCATCTAAGAACTTCTAAAACCATTAAATATAACCACATTTAACCCTACCCTAGTACACACAGGCCGATTGTCATCAGGCATCGGCTGGTTGAATAGAAACCGGCCGACAATCGGCTTGTGTGTTTAGTAGCCGGTCCGACAGAAGCCGGTCGTTCGAAGGCTAATTTTTTAAGGAAGAGCAGCTAATATACAAACACAGTGCTAATCAGGGACGGATCCAGGAGGGGCACTGCCAGAAAATAAGGTGTTGTTTACGGAACTGAATTTAATGTATAATACAGTGTCACAGAGGTCAGTAGTATGTAGGGCAGTGTACAGAGATAAGTAGTATGTAGGGTAGTGTACAGATGAGAGTATGATGTAGGGCAGTGTACAGCGGTCAGTAGTATGTAGAGTAGTGTACAGAGGTCAGTAGTAGGTAGGGTAGTGTACAGAGGTCAGTAGGATGTAGGGCAGTGTACAAGGAACAGTAGGGCAGAGAACACGGGGTCAGCAGGGCAAAGGACAGGAGTTGAAAGGACAGAGGATAAGGGGTAAGTAGGGTGGAAGACAGGGGGCAACAGGGCAATGTACAAGGGTCAGTAGGATGAAGAGCAGTGTACAGAGGTCATTATAATGTAGGACAATGTACAGGGATCAGTAGAGCAAAGGACTAGGTGTCAACGGGGGGGGGGGTCAGAGCGGCACACGCTGGGGGGTCAGAACGACACACACTCTTTGGAGGGCATACACTGGGGGGATCGGGAGGGCATACACTGGGGGGAATCGGGAGAGAATACTCTGGGGGGATCTGGAGGGCATATACTGGGGGGGATCGGGAGGGCATACACTGGGGGGATCGAGAGGGCATACACCAGGGGGCAGTCATAATGCTTTAATGAGTTCAAATTCTCACTGGTCTACATGAAAAGAAAATGCAATCCCATTTGTCAGCTAACAGCACCTCTATGCTAAGCTGCAGTAACTCAGCAGACTCAGCATAGAGGTGCCTGTAAACGAATCCACAATGTAGTGCTAGCAAAGCTCACCTCCAGGAACATTCACTCGGCTCCCTCTGCTCAGTTGCTCACACGTCCCGCTTCCAGACCAGCATGATCTGGGGGGAAAAGGCACATCCCCATCCCGCCCACTCAAGCAGCAGCCTGCAGAAGAGAGGCTGAAAAACTTCTGGGGGAGGCACAGGGGGCAGAGAGTGCAGTCCCGGGGTTTCTGAGCAGTAATTCATGCTTAGAATGGCTGCGAGTTGTTTCGTCCGTGGCTCTGGTTACCCGGGGCGAGCTCGGCCTCTGAGTCTGTAATATTTTCTTGGTGGGAGCAATTGACCCGTTGCCCTGGATCTGCCCCTGGTGCTAATGACCGCGCCCCATCTTACTCCTTCAACAATGTCATGTAAAAATGTAGGTGCACCCCATTGAAACTATTGACCTTTCAACATATTTTTTTTTTTTTATAATAATTTTTTATTAAAGTTTTCAAACACATACAACACACACAGCTTAAGCACCTACAGTACAGAAGAAGAACATGTACAGAAAAATAATACATTTCGCAATGTGAACCAATCGATAAAATGCACAACAATGGAAGGGTACAACGATACCGCCCAGGTAGAATCCAAAAGGGCAATAGTATGATAAAACATTTAAACCAGTAAAAAAAATATCCAAAGTCAACGGAAGAAAAGGAGGGTGTAGGAGCAAGGCAAGAACCCCGACACGATGACCTGGGTCACCCCCAACCCACTAAGCCGTTTCGGGCTCAGCTAACCAAGTGCGCCAGACCTTATCGTACTTCAATGGGCATCCCCGATTAGCATATGTATCCTTGTATAGAGGAAGGCTGATATTCACTAAGCGTTTCCATTGCAACAAAGAGGGGGGGGCATGTTTCTTCCACTGCATAGCAATATTCTTGCGAGCATAGAAGAGCAGCAAGGTAATTAGCGTGCGTCTGGCAGAGGATGGTACAATGGTCTCAATGAGCCCCAAAAGGCACACCTCCATTGCCAAAGGTACTGCGACTAAAGCAACTCTGTTAATCATATCTAGCACTGTTTCCCAGTATTGCTGGACCCCTGGACATCGCCAGAAGATATGGGAGAAGTCGCCCAGTGAGGCGCCGCATCTCCAACACTCTGAGGAATGAGCGGGATCCATCTTGTGAAGTCTGTGTGGGGTGAAATAAGCCCTATGAACAATCTTGTATTGCACCAATCTGTCACGCATGGAGACGAGGGTGTTGAAAGGGAGGTCCCACACGTCATCCCAGTCATCATTATCCAACGTGGGGATATCAGTCTGCCATTTAGTCCAGAATTTGTCAAGAGGTGAAAGAGATACAAAGATCAAATATGAATAGAGATGTGAGGTGGGCTTTTTATCACAGCTAAATCTAAGTGTCCTCTCCAGTTCCGACTGCGCCACAATACATGAAGATTGTGGAAACTGCGCCGCAAATGCATGGGACAGTTGAAGATATCTGAATAGGCAATGGTTAGGAAGGTTATATTGGGAGGAAAGGTGTGAGAAAGGGAGTAAGGAGTTTTGAGACACTATGTGGGACACTAATTTTATACCGTGTTTTGTCCACGCGTAAGGGTCGGGGATTTTGTAAATATGAGATAAGTTAGGGTTCAGCCAGATAGGGGCATTGGGGGAGATTTCAGACTGTTTACATTTCTCAATGGCTAATCCTGTCCGCCACGCCCGCAGGGTGGCAAGCATGGAGGGGGTCAGAGGATAGAGGGCACGAGGGCCCCTAAAAAGTAGCAGTTGAAGAGCTTCCAATGAACCGACCACTGCCGCTTCCAGCACGGTCGACGAGTTCGTCCTGTCCGGCTGTAACCACCACGCCGCTGTCACCAACTGCGCGGAGAGGTAATACTTATAACAGTCCGGGAATGCCACCCTGCGATCTAGGCCTCATTAAAGTCATCAGTCGATATCTGGGAGGAGAGGGGCCCCATAGGAAGGAAGAAAAAATGTGGTTCAATTTCTTAAAAAAGGATTTGGGAACCCATTGTGGGGAGTGGCGGAAAAGATATGTTAGTTTGGGAATAATCTTCATTTTTATGAGGTTAACCCACTCCCATAATGACAGGGGCAGGTTACTCCAGGATTTAAGCTTCATCTGGGACTCTAAAAGCATCGGGGCGAGATTTAAAGATATATAGTCCGTGGCTGAACCAGAGACATGCACCCCTAAGTACTTAAAGGAGTCCACCCACAGGAGGGGGCTGTCAGGAGGGGAAGTGGATCTGGCCGCCTGATCAATCGGGAATAGGAGGGACTTAGACCAATTTACCCTAAGACCGGTGACCTCAGCAAAGGCGTTCAGAATACTTAGCGCTCCCTGCAAGGACGGACCGGCATCATTCAGGAAGAGAAGCATGTCATCTGCGTACAGGGCAACCCTCTCCTCCAGCAACCCGAGTCGGAGACCCTTAATGTGCGGTGAGGTGCGAAGTGCCTCCGCCACCGGTTCAATAGCTAGGGCAAACAAAGCTGGAGAGAGAGGGCAGCCCTGCCTCGTTCCCCTGGTGAGCCCGAAGGGGACAGACAGCCCACCCCCCAATCGCACCGAGGAAGTGGGGCATTTGTAAATCACCTGTAGCCACTTGATAAATAACAGAGGAAACCCCATCCTACGTAATGTTTCCCACAAAAACGGCCACTCGACCATGTCAAAGGCCTTTTCTACGTCTAGAGAGGCCACTGCCCGGGATCCCATATTGAGGTGGTGAGCGTGTATGTTAGTGAACAGCCGTCTGAGATTGACATCTGTGGACCTACGGGGCATGAAACCCGTCTGGTCTGGGTCTATCACTGAGGGTAGCATAGGATACAACCGAAGGGCCAGAAGCTTAGTCAGAATTTTAAAGTCGGAATTAAGTAGTGCAATAGGGCGATATGAAGCACATGAAGTGGGGTCCTTGGGAGCCTTGTATATCAATGTCAAGTAGGCATGGTACATAGAACCAGGCAGACCACCCTCTGCCAGACAGACAGTGTATAATTGTGCCAACAGGGGTGCTAAAAGTTCCATATGGGCCTTATAAAAGTCTATCGGGAGCCCATCCGGCCCCGGCGCCTTGCCGGGGGGGAAGGACTGGATAGCTTCTATGACCTCCAGGGCTGTAAATGGTTGGACCAAAGTCTCCCTTTCGTGGTCAGAGAGCCAGCCAAGCGCTAACGGATCTAACAGCCCATTCAGCGACTCCGGCTGAAAATCTGAGGACAGACCAGACGAATGCAAAGTGCCATAAAAGGAGTTGAAAGCCTGTAGGATATCAGAAGGGGAGGACACCGTCCCGCCCCCGGGGTCCGCAGGGTAGACACAAGGGTAAGGGGTTGGTCATGTTGCGTCAACATGGCCAGCAGGCGGCCATTTCGATCACCATGTTCAAAGGCCCTCTGCCTACCCCTATATGAATCCAGTCGCGTGACCTCAGCCAGGTGTAACTGTAATTCTCTCTGAGCCGCCATCAGCAGATCAAAGTGAACAGGGGTGGGGTCATCACCATATGTAGCGGTGTGGTCATCAACAGTCTTCTGCAGCGCCAGAGTGGCAGCCGATTGCTTTCTTTTAATGCTGGCAATAGAAGAAATATACTGTCCCCTCGTGAAGGCGTTAAAGGCATCCCAGACAATGTCGGGAGAAGAGGATTCCTTATTATTTTCCCAGAACTCAGACAGCCGGGGCGGCAGTTTGTCGGTAATGTCAGGATGAGAGACCCATTGTGTGCCCAACCTCCAGAGTGCAGCGCTCCGTGAAGCCGGGGAGCGGAGCACCACCACCAAGGGACTGTGATCAGACAGCCCGCTAGGCAGATAGGACGTCCCCAACACATCCGCTAACAGTGCAGGGTTGGAGAAGGCCAAATCTATCCGCGACGCAGTCTTATAGGATGCCGAATAACATGAATAAGCCCTTGTGGTAGGGTGCTTCCACCTCCAGACCTCCACCAGCCCCACCGCCTGAGCCCAGGCAGAGAGGTCCATACACTGTTTCTTAGGCGGGGTAGGTCTATCCAGGTCAGGTGACAAAATGGCATTAAAGTCTCCCATAACCAGAATCTTCCCGGGGCAGAAAGGTGCAATCTTTTCTAGAACCTCGTATAGTAATGCGGATGAAAAAGGGGGAGGGACGTACAGATTGATAACAATATATCTTATAGACCATAACGTGAACACCACTATCACAAATTTCCCCTGGGGATCAGTACGGATCTCCTCAATGACACAGGGGAAATTCTTGTGGATAAGGATCAACACACCCCTGGAGTATGAGGAGTACGTGGCATGTATCGCTCGCTGTATCCAAGGTTTTTTAAGCGTCAAAATCTTACTGCCCATGAGGTGAGTCTCCTGGAGGAGAATAAGCTGGGGGGAGTGAGATTTTAAGTATTGGAATAAAAGGGCCCGCTTAAATTTTGAGTTAAGACCTCTAACATTCCAGGAAAGGATGGTGAAGGAGTCAGCTAATTGACTAGCCATCGGGCGGTGGGGAGAAATAATTGAGGAGATATGCTAAAGGGCATGTACGGTTGCACCCCATGAGCAGCAAGATCCCAGTCACAGTGCAGAAAATACTGACAGTACTTAAGCATAACACAAAACAGAACATAAAAAAAACAAAAAAACAACAGAAGATCAAGGAATAACCAACTCCTTAATCAAACTTCCCAGGCACAGGTGCCTATCCTACTATATCCCAGCCTTCCTCCAAACAGGGGAGAAGGTCTGGGAATAGTTTTTACTCAGAAAAAAACTTAACTAAAGGGTGCTAGTGAACCCCTCAACTGGGGGCACTACACTACTAGAGCCAGTCCACCCACTCTGTCGACGGGCGATGCTCCTTCCGTCTTGTAAGAACAGGGAGCAGAGGGATGATGGTTAATGAGCCCAAAAAACCAGCGGCAACAAAGTCAGTGGCTAGACAGAGCAGTGGGCAAAGGGTGGGGGGGACGTGTATCTCAACACAGCGAGAAGGGCTGAGCAATCCGGAGGGGGGGTTATAGTTCCTCCAGCTATTGGGGTACCTCCCAAGAGAATGGAGAACACCAGGCCAATCTCTTCTTACAAAACACCAAAACTAGAGGGTTAAGTGCAAGTCACGCGTAAAAGTGTATTCATGATTGCTCCGGTATTTGTCGAATGTTTGTAGGATGAATTAAGCAAGAATATGGAAGATCCGTGCATCAGGTATAGTAGACTTATAGGACGTCTTAGTGGGGTATATCAGACAAAGGCGTTTAAACACCATGCATTAGCTTAGGGAATGGGTCTTCAATGCAAGGTGGCCAGCCAGTCATCAGCATCCGCTGGGTTGTCAAAGAATCGGATTGTCCCATCGTGTTGGACTCGCAAGCGGCTGGGGTATAGCATGCCGTATTTTATGTTCTTATCCCTGAGTCGCCTACGGACATCGTTGAAGGTCTTCCTTTTCCGCTGCAGATCCGCCGAAAAGTCCGGGAAAAGAAAAACAGAGGCGTTGCCGTATTTGAGAGCGGGATGTTTGCGGGCTTCGGCGAGAATCTTGTCTCTGTCACGATAATTAAGGAAGCGTACCAGGAAGGGCCTGGGGAGGTTCCCCGGGATGGCGCGGCCGGTGGGCACCCGATGAGCCCTTTCGACCACATATGTAGGAGCAGGGGCGGATCCAGAGTCTTTTCTCGGGAGGGGCACTGCCAAAAAAATATGTTTTTTTTGTGGGAAATTTATCGGGGAAATGGCTGGTGTCGGCGCTTCAATCATCCCGGCACCATGGTTGTTATGGTGTCAGGATGATTGAAGTGCATTATTTCTATTATTACATTGTAATATAAAATTAAATAGTTCAATGCAGAATCAGTGGGACCCCCGAGTGTGTCACTTGCCACCGTCGCCTGCAATTAGTGGGAGCCCTAAGCGTGTCACTTGCCACGTCACCTGCCACACCTTGTGGATTGTCACTTGCCACACCTTGTGGATTGTCACTTGCCACATCACCTGCCACACCTTGCGGATTGTCACTTGCCACGTCACCTGCCACATCTTGTGGATTGTCACTTGCCACACCTTGTGGATTGTCACTTGCCACATCACCTGCCACACCTTGCTGATTGTCACTTGCCTGCCACCAGATGCAGATTGTCATTTGCCACGTCACCTGACACAATTTGCGGATTGTCACTTGCCACGTCGCCTGCCACACCTTGCGGATTGTCACTAACTTGCCTGCTAAGGTGTAGTTTTGGTTGTCTCTCGCTGTGTCCCAGACTTCCAGAGTCAGGCAGCAGAGAGATAATGTAATCTCTCTGCTGCCTGCACAGTGAGGGCGGAAGTCACTGCAGGAATGCAGGGCAGGCACTGTATATACTCCAGTATAAGCCGAGGCACCTAATTTTACCCCAAAAAACTGTGAAAACTTATTAACTCGAGTATAAGCCTAGGGTGTCCATCTGCATGCCTCACTGTGCCCCACTGTGCCCATGCTTCACTGTGCCCATGACTAGACTGATGTTTAACATGGGAGTCTATGGAAGGGGTGCCCGGATTTGAAAAATCAGTGCTCCCCTGCTGTAGCTTCCCCGGACAAAAACCTTTGCACACTTGTAGATGAAGAGAGGTGCTACATGTGTGCCAAGTTTGGGGTCCAGGGGACTTAGGGCCGGCCGGTACCGGGTCCCCAAAATCACCAGAGAAATTACCATTTAACATGGGAGCCTATGGAAGGGGTTCCCGGATTGAAAAAAATCGGTGCTCCCCGGCCGTAGGTCCCCCAGACAACAACCTTTGCACACTTGCAGATGAAGAGTGGGGCTACATGTGTTCCAGGGTTGGGGTCCAGGGGACCTACGAACGTCCGGTACCGGGTCCGCAAAGTCACCGGAGAAATGACCGTTTAACATTGGAGTCTATGGAAGGGGTGCCTGGCTTTAAAAAATCAGTATTCCCCAGCCGTAGGTCCCCCAGGCACCAAACTTTGCACACTTGTAGAGGAGACATGGGGCTACATGTGTGCCATGCCACGTTTGGGGTCCAGGGGACCTATGGCCGGTCGGTACCGGGTCCCCAAAATCACAGGAGAAATTACCATTTAACATGGGAGCCTATGGAAGGGGTTCCCGGATTGAAAAAATCGGTGCTCCCCGGTCGTAGGTCCCCCAGACAACAACCTTTGCACACTTGTAGATGAAGACATGGGGCTACATGTGTGCCATGTTTGGGGTCCAGGGGACCTATGGTCGGTCGGTACCGGGTCCCCAAAGTCTGGGAGATCAGGCGCAAAAAAAAAACAACAGAGCAAGCAAATGAGTGTGACACATGGTCTCGGGGGGGGGCAATTGCCCTGTACACCATAACAGGTGTACAGGAATCAGAAGTCAATAGCAGGGGTCTCGGGAACGCTGTAGACCAGACAGCAAGGAGCAAGGTATGCAGATAGTTTAAATACCTTGTTTGGCGCCAAACGCTGTCACCGTGCGCGCGTGCTCCCGTGAGCACGTGCGTGCGCCCGCGCACGCCGATTGCGCTATTGTGCACGCGCATGCGCGGAATGGACCTATGGAGTATAGACGATCTCCTGGCAGCACTGTTGCCAGGCAGATTGTGAAAACGCCTTTCCTGACATTGCCCCCCCCCAAGGGGCAGCCTCCGGATGCCCAACTGGGCTATTTTGTCTGGGTGAGATTTCTCAAAGTCCTTGATTAGCCTTTCCGCGTGGACATTCATCTCTGGTTCCCATGAGTTTTCTTCTGGGCCGTAACCCTTCCATTTCACCAGGTATTGGATCTGGTTTCGTCTTTGTCTACAACCCAGAATGGACTCGACCTCAAATTCCTCTTCTCCATCGATGAGCACGGGTTCGGGAGGATTGGTGTCCCGATCCGTAAAGGGATCAGGAACCGTAGGCCTAAGCAGGGCTACATGAAAAACTGGGTGGATCCGGAAGGACTCAGGCAGTTTCAATTCGTAAGCTACCTCGTTAATCTTCCTTGTTATAGGGAAGGGACCCACGAATTTAGGGCCCAACTTCTTGGATGGGCATGCCAATTTTAGATTCAGGGTAGAGAGCCAAACTTGGTCCCCAGGTGCCAGGTTGAGCTCCCCTCTCCTCTTTCTGTCGAAAATTTCCTTGTTGTAGCTTTGCGCCTTAGTCATGGTCTCCTGGAGAAGTTTATTGTTGGTGGAAAAGAAATTTAAAGTTTCCTGGGCGGCTGGTACCGGACATTCAGGCATGTTGTTAGATAGAAATAATGGGTGAAACCCATAGTTTGCGAAAAATGGGGATTGCTTGATGGCAGAATGAACAGAATTATTGTAGGCAAACTCAGCAAGAGGCAAAAGAGGGGCCCAATCATTCTGGGAGAAGCTTGAAAAGCAGCGCAGGTACTGCTCGAGCATTTGATTGGTGCGCTCTGTTTGACCATTGGTTTGGGGATGGTACGCTGAGGAAAAGAACAGATCGATCTTCAGTGATTTACATAGTGCCCTCCAAAATCTTGATGTAAACTGTACCCCCCGGTCAGATGTAATGTTAGCAGGTACACCGTGCAGCCTTACTATTTCCCTGATGAAGATTTTTGCAGTCTCAGAGGCCGAGGGGATGCCCCTCATGGGTAGGAAATGGGCCATCTTGGAGAGTCTATCAACTACTACAAAGATGGTCGTAAACTCTTCTGATGGAGGTAGTTCAACTATAAAGTCCATGGAGATCATCCTCCATGGCCTCTCCGGGATGGGTAGTGGCTTTAGCAACCCCCAGGCTCTGGTTTTGCTGTCTTTGTTCTGGATGCAGGTGGTACAAGATTCCACATAGCGCTTGCAATCTTGGGATAACTGTGGCCACCAGAATGTCCGCTGGAGAAGTTCGGAAGTTTTGTACACACCAAAGTGGCCAGCTAACTGGTGGTCATGACAGGATTTCAAGACTGCCACCCGAAGTTGTTGAGGTACAAAAATCTTGTCCTTGTTCCACAGCAGACCGTCTTTAGACTGTAGGGCAAGGCCAGAGAATGGGCATGGTTCCAAGGAGGCTTGTCTGATTTGGGACAGGAGGTCCTCTTGTAACAGGAGGAAGTTGCCGGGAGGTAGAATGGTATCTGGGGGGGAAAGGACCTTAGGTTCGGCAAACATCCGGGAAAGGGCGTCCGGTTTGGTGTTTTTGGATCCGGGTCGGTATGTGATGTGAAACGAAAATCGGGTAAAAAAGAGTGCCCACCTGGCCTTGCGTGGTCTCAGTCTCTTGGCAATCTTTAAGTATTCCAGGTTTTTATGGTCGGTATAGATCAGGATAGGATGTGCTGCTCCTTCCAGGAGATAGCGCCATTCCTCAAGTGCGGACTTTATTGCCAGAAGTTCCCTGTCCCCGACGTCGTAGTTTCTCTCGGATTAGCCCTAGGAACTGAATATCTTGTTGTTCGAATGCACATTTCTCGGGCTTGGCGTACAAACCATGTTGGCGAAGCCGGGCCAAGACCTTCCGGACGTGTTCACGATGGTCAGATAAGGAGGAAGAGAAGACCAGGATATCGTCTAGGTAGATGATGACGAATAGATCTAGATAGTCTCTAAAGATATCATTTACGAAATGTTGAAACGTGGCAGGGGCATTACATAGCCCGAAGGGCATGACCAGGTATTCAAAGTGCCCGAATCTGGTGCGAAACGCTGTTTTCCATTCATCACCGCTCCGAATGCGGACTAAGTTGTAGGCCCCGCGGAGGTCCAATTTAGTGAAGATGGCTGCTGTCCCAAGTCTTTGGAAAAGTTCGGGTACTAATGGCAGGTGATACCTATTTTTAATAGTTACTTTATTCAGGGCTCTGTAATCCACACAGGGGCGTAGGGAGTGGTCCTTCTTTTCTACGAAGAATATACCGGCTCCTGCAGGAGAGGTGGAGGGACGTATGAATCCCTTCTCTAAGTTGTCATCCAGATACGTCTTGAGAGTTCCAAGCTCTAGTTCAGATAAGGGGAAAATTCTTCCAAAAGGGACCTCTGCCCCCGGAAGAAGGTCAATAGGGCAATCGTAGGGCCTGTGCGGAGGTAGAGTCTCCGCGCCCTTTTTACTAAAGACATCTAGAAAGTTGTGATAGGCCTCCGGGACCAGCCGACGGTTCTCCATGTCACTCCCCAGACAAAGTAATGGGGACGAGGTGTCGGATGGCACTGGGAAACAGTGTTCACGGCAATAGAGAGATGGAAAGCGGACCTCTCCAGTGTTCCAGTCGATCTGAGGATTATGAGCCTTTAGCCATGGTATCCCCAAGATAATTGGGAAGAGAGGGGATTCTATAATGTCCAGGCACAATAGTTCTTGATGCTTGTCCGCAATGGTGGTGCACAGGGGAATTGTCTGCTGCGTAACTGGTCCAGATCTGATGGCCGATCCGTCGGCAAGATGGACCGTAAGTTCTTTAGGTCTGGGCCTCAAAGGGACTTGATGTTTCAAAGCAAAGGAAAGGTCCATGAAGCCGCTGCAAGCACCGGAGTCAATAATAGCGGGAGTCCGGATGTTCCTTCCTGGGAGCTGTAGAGAGATGGAAACGGTCAGGTGAGCGGAATGGTTAGGCAGAACAGGCGAGACAGTAGAGGAGAGGTGGCACTTACGCAATTTAGTGGGGCACATCCTCGCATAGTGTCCTGACTCCCCGCAGTAGAGGCAGAGGTTGTGAACCCGGCGTCGCTGGCGCTCCTCAGGAGTAAGCGAGGGTCGGATCAACCCCAGTAGCATGGGTTCAGAGGCATTGGTAGCGGAGCGTGGGGAGGTCGAAGGAGCGGAATGAGGAGGATAGGGTACCCGTGGCAGCATCCATACTGGGCAGGATGGTCCCGCTGACCGTTCAGCTCTACGCTCCCTTAGTCGCCTGTCGATCTGAATAGCTTAAAGGATCAAGGCATCGAGCGTGTTCGGTATACCGACCCGGGCCAGCTCATCCTTCAAGGGCTCTGATAGTCCCAGCCGGAATTGGTGTCGCAGGGCGGCGTCGTTCCAGCTGGTATCGGTGCTCCAGCGCCTAAAGTCCGATACATAGTCTTCAGCGGCTCTGCGACCCTGCTGGAGAGAGCATAACGCTGCTTCAGCGGTAGCGGCCAGTTGAGGGTCCTCATAGAGGAGGTCCATGGCCTGGAGGAAAGTACTTAGTTGGTCAAGGCAGGTGTTTTTCTGTTCCAGGAGGCGGTGTGCCCAGGCCTGAGGTTCACCGGACAATAGGGCTATGACAAAGCCCACCTTGGTAGATTCAAGGGAGAAGGTCCTGGGCTGTAGCGCAAAGAAAAGTTTGCAGGCGTTACGAAAAGCCCTGTACTTGCCGCGGTCCCCAGAGAACCTCTCCGGAGTAGGGACCCTGGGTTCAGGTGGCAACATGACAACCGACGGTGCAGGTGAAGCTCCTGATGCGACAGGTGCCGAGGTAGCCAGGGTCTGGACACGCTCCTCTAGCCGGGTATATCCCTCTTGCAAACTCCTGACTGCAGCAGTAAGTCCGTCCAGGTGGCGGCATAGTTCCTCCATGGGAGAGGCCCCCTGCGTAGGCTCCGACATGGCTGTCTGGTACTGTCACGTACCTTGTGATGGGAGCCCAACGTGCAGGGAGCGGCCTCTCGTAATCCCCTGGCTCGAGAGCCCCTGATAGAGCAGACAGAGGCTCAGGAGGACAGGGGGCACAAGTGCCTGGCAGGTAAGCAGGATATTGGGTAGTTGCGGCAGCAGATGGTGCACGGCAAAACTGGAACAGTCCAAAGTTAGCTGGGAGGTGCACAGTAGGACCAATCAGAATGCAGACAACAGGCAGATGTATTAAAGTCCCAGATCAGACTGCAGAAACAAGGTGGTGTATTGTAGTACAGGCTGAGGTGTACTGTAGCTCAGGCACAGGTGCAGGGTAGTTCAGGCAGAGATGCGCTATGATTCAGGCAGAGATGCACAGTGGCTTTAGGCAGGATGCACTGTAGTTCAGGTGGAGGTGCCTTGACGGTTCGGACAGGCCGGTGGGTCGGACCAGCAGCGATCAGGTACAGGGATGACCAAGGGGGTTGTCAGAGCAAGCCGAAGTCGGGGCGGGCAGCAATCGGGGTTAAACAGAGACAAGCCGGATCAGATAACAGGTGTACAGGAATCAGAAGTCAATAGCAGGGGTCTCGGGAACGCTGTAGACCAGACAGCAAGGAGCAAGGTATGCAGATAGTTTAAATACCTTGTTTGGCGCCAAACGCTGTCACCGCGCGCGCTCCCGTGAGCGCACGCGCACGCCGATTGCGCTATTGTGCACGCGCATGCGCGGAATGGACCTATGGAGTATAGACGATCTCCTGGCAGCACTGTTGCCAGGCAGATTGTGAAAACTCCTTTCCTAACAAGTACTCCCCTAAGGAAGGCCTTTAGGGTGTCCCATATCACTCCCACCGGCGCTGTCCCTTCGTTAAAGCTCACCATCTCACTCAATTTTATATTTATCTCCTCTGGTTTTCCCATTAGTTCTAACCAGAAGGGGCTTATTTTCAAATTGCTTGGAGGGCACTTTTTCCCTGTGTTTATAGTCAGCACCAGTGGTGAGTGATCCGACACCCCTCTTGGGCAATAAACAATTTTGCTAACCCGTTGCAGACTCATCTCGTTTCCTAGGGCCATATCTATTCTAGATAATGTGGAATATGAGCTTGAGAATCAGGAGTACTGCCTCTCATCTGGGTTTCCCATTCTCCAGATATCGCACCATCCGACCTCTTTCAAAAACTGGGTTAAACGTCCCTCTCCCCTCCCGATCATCCGTATCCCCGGTGGAAATCTGTCTACTGTCCTGTTCAATACTGCGTTAAAGTCCCCAACTGCTATTATGTAGCTTTCTTCCTTATCTAGCGCAAATTCTGCAAATTCATACAAGATCTCCATATTAAAAGGTGGCGGAACATAGATATTTGCCAATACATATGGTTCATTTTCTATAAAGCAATGCAAAAAAATAAAGCGCCCCAATTCATCCAACCTGGCCTCTCTACAAACAAAAGACACCCCCCTTTTCACCAGTACACTCACCCTCCTAGAGTAAGAAGAATAAACTGAATGATACTGGGACTGATATTTCCTATTGAATAATTTCACCTTTGTTTCTTTTGTTAAATGGGTCTCTTGGATGCAAATTACCTCCACCCCGTACCATTCAAATGTGGAAAATATTACAGCTCTTTTTATCGGGTCACCCAACCCCCGGACATTCCAGGAGCCTATATTAAATGTTTTGGGCCGCATACCAATACAGTCGCATAATAACTACAAAAAAAAGAAAAACAAGCATATAGGAGCAAAAGACCCATCTGGGCCCCACAGAGTTCAACCTTGGGCAAAAAAGAGTTCCATGTTCCATTGTACAAAAAAGGAGGAGGTGCTAAGCCAGAATAAACTTCGGGAGAAATCCTTAATGTGCCAATCACAATAAAAAAGAAAAAAAACAGCAAAAAACTGAGAAAAAAAATTAAAAAATAAACAGATACAGAGAAAACCAATTACTCTGCTTTTCCCTTTTTGTCCCTGATCTGTTACTAAATAAATTTTCTTTAAGTGTAAAAAACAACCCATCTTTTAATTTAAACTGTGATATTCATAATTTTGTGCACCAAGCGGGGAAGCCTTACTTCCTATCATAAAAAATAAATGGAAAAAAGGAAAAAAAAAATTGATAGTGCAAAAAAATAAGGGAAAAATTACTTCTTTTAAATGTGCCTTTGCTAATATGTGGGTTACCCCAAATTACCTTCATCTCATGTTTCCCTCTCTCCTGTGTTTGAAGTGTGACATTTGTGAATTTGTGCAATTTTATCCCCCCCTTCTGTCTCCTACCCCACCCTCCCTCCCTCCACCCCCAGCCTATCTAGGCGTACCCTAGGGGCTGTACTTGTGACCACTACCTGCCATCCCTCCCTTTCATACCCCTCCAAATTCATATCCTCTTATGACCTTCCCCCTCCTCTCCCACTATTCCCCCCCCTTTCCCCCCCCCAAAATAAAATAAAATTTGTGCATCGGAGAGCTTCATATTTGGTGTTTCCTATTCATGCATTCATGTATTTGGTGCTCAGCTATAAGGATTCAGCCACTGTGCTGCTTTCACCGGTGAATCAAAGAATTGAGGGCCCTCCAAAGTCATTATCCTTAGACGTGCTGGGTACAGTAGTGCATATGTAATTTTGTTTTTTAAAAGGTTACGTTTGACTGATATGAACTCGGCTCTACGTTTACTTAATTCTGGCGAAAAATCTGGGTATAATGAAATTCTTGACCCTTCATAGAAGATGTCCCCCTTCTCTCTTGCTTTTTGCAATGCAGTTGTCTTATCAGTGTAATTAATAAATTTCACTAGTAAGGGCCTGGGGTATCCATCTTTTAGGTGAGCTCTAAATGGAACTCTATGGGCTCTTTCTATCGCAAAGAGAGGTGAAAAGACATTCTCCCCAAACGTATCTCTGAGCCAGTCCTCTAGAAAGCTAATAGGGTGGGTACCTTCACTGCGTTCCGGGAGGCCCACCACCCGTATATTGTTTCTACGTAACCTATTTTCAATTTCATCAAGTTTTGATGCCTGCCACCCCATTTGTTCTTTCATTGCTTTAATCTCCTGTTTCAATGGGTACACCTCATCTTCCACTTGGCTCACTCTCTCCTCTACAGCTGTTGTCCTTAGCACCGTCCTCTGCAGTTCTTGGCCCATAGATACTAATTGCTCCTCTATCCCTTTTATCTGTTTGGATACACTATCCAATGACCCTCTACATGCGTTCACGACCCAAAGTACTTCTTTTAGCGTTGGCTCTTCCTCCCCTGGTAGAACAGCATCCGGGGCTACTACATGAATTGCCATTGAAATTGTTGCAGGTACAGCCATAACCCCCAAAGTCTCTTCCACAGAGCTCTTTTTACTCCCTGTTTTTGGGCCTGTTGTACCAGGGCCTAGGCTTTTTCTATCTGCCGCTGTTCCTGTTTGGTTTTTTTCCCTGCGCTTGCTGATGTTGAGTCCCTTTACCTGGTGAGTTTGCCAAAGTATGGGCAAACCTCTCCAATTTAGCTGCTGTAGCGCGTTGTTTGAGACCCCCCACTCTCCAGATTAAGCTGATCTCTCTTTGATGACATCCTTTATCCTGTGTCCTTGGCCAGCTGCTGATGGCTACTGTTTAAATATATAATGTGGCTGGATCAGAACTGAAGGCCTAGGCTAAAGGTAACTAGGGACAGAGTAAGATTTAATTTGCTTACAGGTCCCAGTTTAATTCAGTTCCATACAGTGAGATACAGTACAGTCCTTAGTTTCTGTCGCTCTGACACCGGCTATTAGCAGGGGGATCAGCCTTGGAACGGTTTCATTTAGCACAATTCATAAGCCTTAATGCACAGTTCATAGTATTCAGTTCATAGTGTTTCAGGTGCATAAGTGTATATGGTAACCTCCACAACTGCCCCCCCCCCCCAGCAGTCTTCAGCAATTTAACTTTTGCTAGCGTGACTACTGCCGCTGCTGCACTTTTTTAAACACTCTTGGACACTGGCTCACTGCTCACTGCTCAAATCTGTACAGGTTGCACATACCGGTGTGGAATAAGTCTCAGGGTCCCCCTCTGCTTTCCACTGTGTGAATAGCCGTGCGAGTAGCATCTGTTCCCAGCGTGCTGATCTCCTTTCCTCCTCTCCTCTCGGTTCGTAGCTCCCTCCACACAGTTCCCACTCTCGCGAGGTCGCGCAAGATACCGCTGGATTACGGGGGTGAAGCTGCTATTGGTGCACAGGGCTCAACGCTGGAAGCACATCCGCATCACCCGGCGCGTCCTCCTCAGCAAGGTATGGGGGAAAAAGGCCACTGTAATTGTGTCCAACGGTGGGGCATCTAGCACCAGCCTCCTTGCATTGCCATTGTCCGGGCGGGGGGGGTAGAACAGGGGAGTAGAACGGGTGGAGGTCACACAAACATCCTCACTCCTTGCTCCTCACACACACCCGCCCCCTCCATCAACGTCCGGTCACGCCCCCGCTCTGACCTATATAGTTGAATATAAAATGCACTTTTTATCTTTCAAAAAGGGATTCCTATTGCTAAACCTTTCATCCAATTTCTAAAGTGCTGCATTTGAAAATTTTAAAAGCCAATACAAAGGAATAGTAATGGTAAAAAAAGCACTTGTGGATCTAATTAACCTTTTTTTTTTGTTAATTCTCCTTTAACCACTTAAGCCCCAGACCATTATGCAGCTAAAGGACCAGGCCGCTTTAACTGACAATTGCGCGGTCGTGCGACGTGGCTTCCAAACAAAATTTACGTCCTTTTTTTCCCACAAATAGAGCTTTCTTTTGGTGCTATTTGATCACCTCTGCAAATTTTATTTTTTGCGCTATAAACAAAAATAGAGCGTCAATTTTGAAAAAAATGCAATATTTTTTACTTTTTGTTATAATATATATATCCCCCAAAAATATATAAACATTTTTTTTTCCTCAGTTTAGGCCGATACGTATTCTTCTACATATTTTTGTTTAAAAAAATCACAATCAGCGTTTATTGATTGGTTTGCGCAAAAGTTATAGTGTTTACAAAATAGGGGATAGTTTTATGGCATTTTTATGATTTTTTTATTTTTTTACTAGTAATGGCGGCGATCAGTGATTTTTTTCATGACTGCGACATTATGGCGGACACATCGGACACTTTTGACACATTTTTGGGACCATTGTCATTTTTACAGTGATCAGTGCTATAAAAATGCACTGATTACTGTGAAAATGACACTGGCAGTGAAGGGGTTAACCTGTAGGGGGCGCTGAAGGGGTTAAGTGTTTGCTAGGGAGTGATTACTACTGTGTGGGGGCGTGGCTTGGCTTGTGACATCACTGATCGTCGTTCCCTATGACAGGGAACAGACGATCAGTGACACTCACGCTAGGAAGAACGGGGAAAGGTTTGTTTACACTTACCTCTCCCCGTTCTTCAGCTCTGTGACCCGATCGCGGGACACCGGCGGCGATCGGGTCCGCGGGTCCCGCGGACGCGGTGCTCAGGACCAGGTCGCGAGCGCGCCACTGGCAGCGCGCATGCGACCCACGGCTAGGCTCTTAAAGGGCAACGTACCTGTACATGCTTGTGCCCAGCCGTGCCATTCTGCCGACGTATATCGGCGTGAAGGGTTCCCTAATTGGTTAAGGGTGTGTGGCAGGAGGCGTGTCCTATGCCTACGTTTGCTAGCAGGTGTCCCTCATTTCTATCTCAAAATGTTGGGAGGTATGCATTTTTTTGTTAGTACAGAAATTTGACAGGGGCAATGTTGGGTGGTCAAGATAGGCATAATTTGTGCTTGTTGGAGGCCTTTTGTCAGCAGACAAAAACTGCCCTGCTTTCAGCGAACTATACCATTCATTATATTGAACAGTAGGAGCAGAAAGTCTCACTGCTGCAAAACACATCCTTATGTCAAATATCACATGCACTTTACCCGAATGAATTGAACCTCAGGGGAGTAAGATAAGATTTTCAGCTGTCAGGGAATAGGGGTCATAAAATTAAGCATTACATGAGTGGTTGATAAACAAATCTAGATTGACCAGACGTTTGAAAAATTGTTTGCCCATTCAACATGCACAAAGGATGGAAAATACGTGCAAGATGATCCCAATATAGAACAGTGTTGGCATATATCTAAAATTGATTATAAGATAACAAGAGGAATCCCCAATTATTTTTTAACCCATCAAATAAACATTGCCATGGTCAGTACCCATATGTTGTGACGTCTCCCTTCACCACTCTATTCAAATTTAAAAAATATGTTATATTTTAAACCTGTCATATTTTCATGTTAAGGGGAAAATCAAGACAGCAAACAAAGTATACAAAATGACAACAAAGAAAAGTTTGAGAAATGTGTGTACCTGCCTGTAATGAGAATGGAATAGATTTTTTTCACTGTTTAGTGAACCTTTCCCTCTGTGTCAGCCCTTCAAACAAATTCTCTCTCTGATAAATTAGTTTGAAGGCTCTGAAGATCAGGGACCACACTGCAACATTTAAATTAAATGCAGAAGACAAGTAAAGCATTATTATGATTCAGTACAACTGACTACTTACTGGAGAAATGACAGAAATAAAATCCATGATTACACCGGGTTAATATAAAATACATAAAAATATAAAGAGTGGCACTAGTTTGGCACAGGATGAAACATACACGTATAAGCATGCATAGAAAACAAACATGACTGGGTCTGCAATTAACGAACAACTCAAATCAAAATGTGAACGATTAGGATTATCTGACTTTAACAATTTGTTCAAATCCATCATAAATTCTCTTTTATATGTTTTGCAATTTTCATACCTAAAAACCATGACGGTCACAGTATGTGGATATAAATATATATACACCTGGATTCCTGGAACGTCCTAGGCACAAGGTCTCTATGTACCTTGCTGCCCTCCAGGTGGAAGATTGATGTTGTCAGTTTTTCTCCACCTAATTTGTTCAGCCCTATTTCATAGCTTCATATGAAATTGAGTACCCCCTGATCCGTCTGTTCCAGTTTTTTTTGTCCTGGTTACACTACTAAATTGCTTGCATAATCCAACAGAAAGGCATTAAAAAGTTGTCAGAATTGATGAGTAAAGCAGCAGAAATGCATTTTCTCATTGGGCATCATGACTGTATTATAATGGTGCATTTGTGCAGCTGCCTCCTCTGGTCTCTGCCCTATTTTCATACAAAAGAAAATTACCTTACAATGAGGAAATTACCTTTTCCAGATATATATGTAAGGAAATTACATTTCCAGAATGCCTAAAATGAAATATCAACTACTTTGTGCAGCAGTTTGAATATAGAGAAAACGCACATTTGGAAAGGTGGCAGGGATTCCTTATTACGCACAACAGCTCCAAGCTGGAAGGAGGTGTTGGATCAGGATGAAGAGCACTTAAAATTGAAGCATGCTTGGAATAGTATGGAGAGTCCTGGTGGATTACTACTTTTACATTGCAATAGTGAGGTTAGATCATGCTGAGTATCCTATATTTTAGCATATAGATTATGTAAATTGATTTCATGAAGATTGGGCTTAATTATTTCTGGTCCACTTTAAATGGCTTATTGCGGAATGCTGAAGATAATATACTGGCCTAACCTTTTGCAAAGACTTTCCTAAATAAATTATTACAGTACTAAAATTGGCCGTACACTGGTAGATTTTTGAACAAATGTTCATACGAAAAATCTCTTCAGTAATGCGAGAGAGTACTTTAAATTTAATTTAACAATCGATCATGGTATAAAAAAAAAATCCAGACCTAAAATTACGTACACCGTTAAAATGACGTACACACGATCGGAAATTCCGACAACAAAACCGTGGATTTTTTTCCGACAGAATGTTGGAAAATTGTTGTTGGAATATTTGAGAACCAGCTCTCAAATTTTTGTTGTTGGAAATTCCGACAGCAAATGTCCGATGGAACCTACACACGGTCGGAATTTCCGACAAAAGGCTCACATCAAACTTTTTTTTGTCAGAATTTACGATCGTGTGTACGCAGCATTAGAAATTTGGTTGTTTGAGAAAAAAAATCTGTATTTAAAATAATCTTGTCGCTACAGTAGAAAATGATCACCAATTTAACCACACTAACAATTGGAAAATTAAACAAACATTCTGAAAATGAAAGTTTTCAACCAAAATTCTACTAGTGTATGGCCAGCCCTAGTCCAAAACAGTCTATTCAGCAAACTGTCACAATAGTATTTCAGAAATTATTGTTTATAGACAGAGCTGTATCTACAGTATATGTGAAGGGGCCCCACAGAAAATCCATTAAGGGGCCCTCTGTATCACCAACCTAACATCAATTCCTCTGGTGACACAAAATAATAATTATTTTCATAGCAATTGTCATAATCAAAAGACCAATAAACCACATGGTTACATGTTGTACAACAATAATACAATATTATGGGGGGGTGTGGCTTGGCGCGCAGCGTGGATGGACGCTGAATAGAGGAGCTCAAATACCTGCTTCTCGGCTGACTATGTCCACCCAGATCAGAAAGGGATCACACAACCGATCCATGCGCTCGATGGGCACCCCAAAAAGCAAGCTTTCACCGGCTAACCTGAATAAATTCCGCTATAGCGGTGATGGCAGACGATCCAAGATGGCGCCGACAGCACGCAGCACAGACAGAGGAGACGACATGGAGGATGATGAAATCTCTCTGCCAGCATCTGAGGACTCTCACAGAGGTAATATAGCTCACGATCAGCCTCTGAACTATGCTATAATGATGGACATTGCAATTTGCAAATGATATCAAGAGCTCCTTCTCTGAGGAAGACTGACATCAAAGCAGAACTGTTGTGGCAATCAGAACAAATGGCAGTGGGGGATAGAGCAGGGAAACGGTGCGACAGAGCCCTGATCCGCCTTGATGATATAGTACTTGATCAATCAAAACACCTGATCGATATGAATAGGAGCATTGAAGACCTTGATAATAGGGGGCGGAGACATAATATCAGGGTGAGGGGGGTCCCGGAATCGATCTTACCAGAACAAATCAGGCCCGCAATATCCTCCATCTTTAATGGCCTCCTGGATAGGCCCGAAGCCTCTCCCATTGAGTATGACAGAGCCCATAGAGCCCTCAGACCCAAAGCTCCTGATAACAACCCACCCAGGGACATCATATGCTGCCTGCCGAATTTCAACCTAAAAGAGGAGATCCTGCAAAAGGCTAGGACAAATGAACAGATTACGTTCAACGGCACGGAAGTTCAGCTTTTTTAAGATTTGTCCCCCATAACGCTGAAAAACAGGAGGGCACTGAGACCACTGTTGGAGATTCTCAAGGAAAAAGGAATCGCATATAGGTAGAAGTTTCCTTTCGCCTTACAAGCATCCTATAATGGCAAGCAGCATGTTCTGAAAATTCCAGAGGACATACTGAAATTCTGTGAGAGCCTTCAGATAGCTCATGTTGACCTACCCGAATGGTACGCAGAGTTCCGCATACCTCCGGCCATTAATAATGCCCCTCCCAAACGCTTTCTCCTGCCAGATCCCAGTAAACTCAGGGCCGATATCGCCGCAACGCAAACGGGAACAACTATAATTTCCCAGCTGCCCAAAGCTCAAGAATGGAGGAACCTAGGTGAAGTGTATGAGAAACTATTTTTAGACACCCTGGATGTCCACTGTTACCTAGTTTCTACCCGACTCTCAGGTTAATGTTTTTTCCTCTTTTTTTGTTTATATGCTGCACTTTTATAGTTGATTTTTCATTGTTGCAGCTTCTTCCTCATTTTCCATATACCACAAAACTTCTTGTGCTTTTTACCCTGTAAGCCATCTCTTCGAATTGCCGTATTTCCAACCACCACTAGATGGCATGACTACGACATCATCGGATAACAGAATTCTTTTGCATATTAAAAAGTCACTCTCCTTATGCAAAGGAGGTTTTTCTCGAGGTCTGACCTTTGCTGATGTCCTGGATCACGCAGGTAGAGTAATGTTTTGTTATAGTAGGTGCTCCTGATCCCTAATTCAGGCACACTTATTATCATAAAGCCATGCAGTAGTTTTCTGGAACTTTGTTTTTGACTCAGTCTGTCTTCTCGGCTCATACATGATGCAACCATTCGCCAGCACTTACGGTTGGATTCTTTTCAGACCCGGATGTGTCATGTGTCATGTGATTCTACCATTAATGACCTAAGTCACTGTTCTTGAAAAAATGAGTTGCTCTAGACTGCATATAACTGAACAAACACTTTTAGAATATTATTTACTACTGCTAAGACCTTCTCATTAGGTCAATCTTGCAAGATTTTTTTTTTTTTACCTATAGCAGGACTGTAATATTGCTCTAGTGGGTCGCACAGAAGCACCTAATAGTAAATTGAATATAGCATAAGATGGTACACTACGATATAGATTAACGTGACTTCTGGGGTACTTCCCTATAGGATAATAGGAGCAGCTTCCTTGGAATTTCTTTCTCAGATAATATTTGTTGATATGATTAAGGTTTATGTGGTTATGTTTAATATGTTAAGTTACTGCAGATCTAATGCAGTTATAGTTTCCTGGGATAGCCCAGCTCTCATTCTACTTGTTAGCCCTCCTATGCATGAATACAAGCTTTTTTGTGGGTTGAGAATTAACACCCCTGTATACATTTATATAGCCGAGATCCCCCTTCAAGACCTCCCTCATAGAACTACACTTATCTTTCTTTTCATAAAAAATAGATCCTTCACGGTCGTACCTCCCACATACCCCCAAGAGTCACTAAAGGAGTAGTTACATATATTGACTCCTATCGACACGGTTCTTTCCAAATAAGAACTAGAGTCAAGACTCATATAAGGTATTTTAATACCTTCCCCTCCAACCCTCCCTACCTTTATCCCCTACTTTCCATCCTTCTAGACTTTCCTTAACCCCAAAAACTTCAATCTCCCCCCCTCCCCTTTCCCCCTGTCAATCAGTGGTACTCTCCAAGTCAAGCCACAATGGCATACTCTTTTTTGGGGAAAGCCCCCACAGTAATCTCACACAATATTAATGGCCTCAATATTCCTGAGAAACGTTCGAAGCTCCTTTGGGAGCTCAAGAAGGTACAGCCGCCTATAGTATTTCTTCAGGAAACTCATTTTAAGAGCCAAAACATACCTAAAATTACAGATAACCTATTTACCACAGCTTATCGTGCCACAAACCTATTGGCCAAAACCAAAGGGGTCACAAATACTGATGCACAAAAATTCCCCTTTCGTGTTAAAACAACAATTATCAGATCCAGATGGCCGCTACATTTTCCTGAAAGGCATATTGGAAGGTTCAACTATAACCCTCGCAAACGTGTACTTCCCCAACAAGTCTCATATATCATTTTGCAATACAATCATACGTGAACTTAAATGGTTTACAGAGGGCTGTATAATACTTGGCCGGAGACTTTAACATTCCCCTGTCCCCTTTACAGGATACTTCAACTGGCCACTCACATGTCTCATACAAAATGTTGAAACGTATCAAAATCCTACTTCAATCCCTGACGCTAGTAGACACATGGAGATCAACACACCCCACTGGGAAGGATTACACGTTCTTCTCCACTCCCCATGGGAGATACTCGAGAATAGATTTAATCTTTATCTCCCAAAGAGACCTACCTCTTCTTAACACAGCTGAAGTTGGAATAATTGCCCTTTCTGATCATGTTCCCACGGCCATCACACTGAAGCCTAGACCTTCACAAAAGTCAAATTTTAATTGGAGGCTTAATGCTGCTCTCCTCACTGATCAGGTAATTCTTGATGACATCCATGACACCATTAAAGAATACTTCCTTAACAATATAGATTCAGAGATGAACCCTCTCAATAACTGGGAGGCCCACAAGAGTGTAGTTAGGGGGGCACTTATAAAATGGGGGGCAAGGAAGAAAGGAGAAAGAGAAAAAGAAATCTCCTCTCTGTCGGACAAACTTGAGACACAACACAAGCGTTCCCTCGCTGTTGATGTGGAAGAGGAACTTACTTGCACCAGGAACTTACTGAGACAAACTTTAAACCTACAAACACAAAAATCTCTCTTCTTTAAGAAGAGTATCTTCTACGAACAGGGGGACAAGAGTGTCAAACAGCTTGCTAGAGCCTTGAAGGATGCCACACTAGCTAACAAAGTTCACTCTGTGCGGAACACCGAGGGAACGCTTGAGCACAACCCAGATAAGATAGCAAAGATCTTCCATTCCTTCTTCTCCAAACTCTATAACCTTCCTAATCAACATAAACCACCCCACGTGACCATGTCCAGGGAAGACACAATACTACAATTTTTATCTGACAGTAAAATCCCCTCCTTAGACGGAGCAGAGGCCTCCAACCTTGATGACCCCATTTCACTCACAGAATTACAACTAGCCATAAAGGAACTAAAAACAGGGAAGAGCCCAGGCCCGGATGGCTATACGTCCCAATACTACAAGACTTTTTCACAACCTACTCTCTAACCCATTACTGAAGGCCTTTAACTATCTAGCTGAGACTGACCACTCCTCCAATTCCCTCCTTGCAGCATACATAGCAGTAGTACCCAAACCGGACAAACTGCGCGAACTTTAGGCCCATTTCACTCTTAAATGTGGACATCAAGTTACTAGTGAAAATCTTAGCCAACCGAATTAAGCCCCTTCTAGAGACAATTATCTGACCGGAACAGGTAGGTTTCATGCCAGGACGGGAAGCTAGGGACAACATTACAAAATCCTTAAATCTTATCCACTATGCACAAAGTATGAAACTTGAAGGCCTTCTCTTGTCAACGGACGCGGAGAAGGCCTTTGACAGGGTTTCTTGGGACTATATGTTGGCCACCTGCACCCACATAGGCTTACCAAGCAAAATGTTGAACTGGATCAAGGCCCTTTACCGTAATCCACAGGCGCAAATTAAAATTAATAACACCCTCTCAGACCCAGTTAGGATAGAGAATGGAACGAGACAATGCTGTCCTCTCTCGCCTCTTTATCCTCTCACTGGAACCTCTCATTAGGGCTATCAACCTATCACCGGACATAAAAGGCTTCAAAATACAGGACAGGGAGTACATATTAGCTGCTTATGCAGACGACCTTCTTTTTTTCATCACCCAACCCCATGTTTCCATACCCAACCTCACTAAGATATTTTAAATATTCAGATATATATCCAATTTTTAAATAAATCAATCTAAATCAGAAGCCCTTAATATTAACCTACCCCCAAATAAATATAGTTTGCTGCAAGACAACCACAAATTTAGGTGGGAACACAATACTCTAAAATATTTGGGAATAAAACTCACCCCTGGCATTGCATCACTATTTACAGCCAACTTCACCCCCCTGCTACAATCAATATCCAAAGATCTTAAAAAATGGACTTCGAAGCACTTCTCTTGGTTTGGGAGGGCTTCAATACTGAAAACGACGATACTCCCGAGGTTACTGTACTTTTTTAATGCATTACCAATCCCAATACCTAACACGTTCTTTACTAAATTACAAAAAATACAGAGGGAGTTTCTGTGGTCTGGTAAGAGGCCGAGACTAAGCTTTCACTTACTAACTCTCCCAAAAAACAAAGGTGGTATTGGCCTCCCGGACTTTAAGAAATATCACTTAGCAACCCACATAACCAGATTAATTGACTGGCATTGCCATAGCTGAAACAAAGACTGGGTGAAATTAGAACAGAATCATAATACACTCCAACTTTCGTACTACTCTTGGACCACACACTCTAAATCAGCTGGAAACACGACTCACCCTTTGGTAGCGACCACATTGAAGGTGTGGCATAAGGCGGCCACTCAGTACAAACTTGCCACAATCCCAGGCCCAATGACCCCAATAGCTCAAAACCCAGATTTTCTTCCAGGTCTGAACCAAAGAACCCTGCCAAACCCTGATCTCACTTCCACTTTTCTTGTTACCCACTGTTTTGCCGGAAACAAAATAAAAACACTAGACGCATTAAAAGCTGAGTATAAATACTCTCTTCCAGGTCCCTGGTTTCACATGCAATTGAGAGATTTCCTCAATAAGAATAAACACAAATACGCATACCTGCAGAATAGGACTCCTTTAGAGAACATTTGCTATAACAGAGAACAGGTTCTTAAAACAACCTCAATCGTATACTCTTGGTTACAACAACCCTCTCAAATGGAGAACAATAGGCACAAAAGTAAATGGGAGGAGGATCTTGGGACCACCTTCAGTAATGCCCAGTGGGAAAAAGCTTGTGTGTTTGCACATAAATGTTCACTGAGCACCAGGTATCAAAAGATTTCATGCAAAATATTGACACAGTGGTATATCACTCCACAAAAGGCTAAGAAATGGTACTCCTCAGGTTCTGATTCCTGCTGGCGCTGTAATACAGCTACTGGTTCTCTTTTACACATTTGGTGGGACTGTCCTCTAATCCTTGACTATTGGGCCCATATTTCGCAATGGATTAAGCACATAACGGAAACTAACATAACCTTAAATGCAGCGGCTTGTCTGTTGAACATAAATCCCCTTCCAATTAGCAAGTACAAAAACTCCTTGACCAGACATCTCTTAATAGCTGCTAAAACGATCATTCCACTTCACTGGAAAACTACTTATATCCCGATGGTCAGGGATTGGTTGGACAGAGCCCAGTATATATATGAGATGGAAGAAATATCAGCTATGAAAAAAGAGAAAAGTGATAAATTGAATGACCTTTGGCAACCTTGGGTAATATTCAGATACTCAAATGACTATCTGGATCTTACCTCCATTAGGCCCTAATATGGGCCATGAGAAACATTGATCCATGTATTTTTCTGGAAATTTGTATACCCCTTCATCAGACATACCCTCTGAGCTCCCATTGTTCACCTGTAGGATTGTTTCTTAATTACAATTTTTTTTGCTTTTCTTTTTTGTTGTCCCTGTCTTGCCATTACTCCCAAACCTAGACCAGGCCCTTAGGGGCTATCCCACCATGTTTCAGATACTCCTCTCGCTCCCTCATTATCCCTATACTTTCTGTTTATCCCACCCCTCTCCCCTTATCCCTCTTTCCTATTCCCCCCTCTTTTCTATATTACCCATTGTGATATTTAGACTATGTCCTTGCTTTGTTTATCAACAACACGACAATGTTTGATGTATCACGCTGCAAAGACTTTTATTCATTTGTTACCAGTCTCTGACTACTGTATCACTGTAAACTACATTATCTTTTATATCAATAAAATTATTTTTGATTGCGAAAAAAAAAAAAATATTATGTGTTTATTTCGTCACCAATAAAAAAGTTCCACAAATTTTGCTTTAAAAAGACCAAATATATACATTCAGTACATCAACTAAGGATTACACACATGGTGAATGTTTGTTGAAATATAGATCTTGTTATGAACATGTTTCGCCTAAACTGGCGTTTTCAGGACAGAGGTATTTTGATGCATATCACCATTTAATACTCTAATGTATAACCACATGTGTTGCGTTTGTTAAAATATATGATTTTTATTATATTAATCAGACATAGGATACATGGGACAATTTTACAATAGTGAGTTGGTCAGATTACTGTCGTCTTTTTTGGTTTGAGTAGATTTCTCAAACAAATGCTGTTTTCATACAATGGGGTTAGATACCATTGTTGTATTCAACAGGCTATTTGTCTCTGTAGCTACAGTAAACAAGTAAGACATTACTTGTTTGAGATTTTTTTCAGCTCTCAAACTGAAAGAATGACTGTTAGATTACTGACAGGTTTGGTTTGAGTAGACAATAGGTAGATAGCATTGTTGTATTCAACAGTCCATTGTTTCTACAGCTACAGTAAACAGGTATGTTTTCTGTTGTTTGGTAACTCAGCCTGACACATAAAAGAGGTGATTCAGACACACACAGACACACACATCATGTTGCTGTAAGATCAGAAGAAGCCACTTATGATAGAAGAACAGAACCTGGTCTCCAAGAAGAATCATTGGAAATCACGAACATACCGTAACAGAAGATAAGTAACTTATATTTATTTGTAGTTAAATATAGGCTGTTCTATTTTCTAGGCATTTTGCTTGTTATAGATATCTGTCAGTCTTGTATTCCTAAGATTGTAATAGTTTTGTATGTACAGCATCTTTGTATAGTAAAAGCACATTTACACACTGCAGAAGTCTCAGCTTCCTTGTTATACCACAGAGTAACCTTGCTAGATAGACGCAAGCAAAACATTTGGAGGCTCGGACGCTATCTGTGCTATAATTCAATTGAAGCAGACTTGTTTTTTTGTAGTGTGTTGTGTAGCTTGTGCTAGGTAAAATGCTGCGTAAGCTGTTTAGGAAAAGCAAGGCTGCAGAGGGTTCTGGTGACCAGAAGAAAGTGTGCAGCTTACATATCTGGGCCAGAAACAATGAGTGGGAGTCTCTTGCTAAAGAATTTGTGAAGTATGCTTCTCCCTTGAAGCTGACTTGGGGTGATAAAGTCTCAGATAATTTTGTAGATTTTAGCCTTAAGGAGTTGGATTTAAGTAAGAAAGAGAAGAGGACAGTGTCCACAGTGGGTTGGTACTTCCTCCATGCTCTCTATACTGAATCACATAGAAGGGAGGAGGCAGAGGCAGAAGTTAAGGTATTAAAAGACCAGCTAGCAGTTGCTTCAGAGTGTGTACGTTCAACCGCTAGTCGGGCTGATGATTTGCAAGAGCGGTGTGCAGCCCTCATGACCAAATCAATTAATGCCTTAAGGAAAAAGAAGGGGCGTAAACCTGTTAGTAAAGCCAGGGTACGTGCCAATGTCACATCCCAAAATTGGGATTGTGAGGATGTGCTCTCCTCAAATGATAGTGAGGATGAGGAGATAGAGTTTGATATTTCAGATGATGATCTGCTAGTGGGAAAGAAAAAGTATGCCAGACCTCTCAATACTAAGCATAGGAAACGGCAACATGATAGAGAGGATATGGCAGATGGCGAGGTGCATTATCGCAACCCCAGAGATGTTGAAATTGAAGAAGTACGGGAGTTTACACAAACTGAACTCCACGAGCTGGCAAAACAATACAAACAAAGGTCTGGGGAGCCCTTATTGAGTTGGCTCCTACGCTTATGGGATGAAGGGGCAGACAGTGTTGTTTTGTCAGGTAAGGAAGCAGTGGCTATGGGAGTGTTAACCCATGATCCACAATTGCGTCAGGCAATGCGAAAAGCCCGAGAGTTTAGCGTGAATTTTTCACTGTTAGACCTTGTGAGAGATGGAATAGTCTGAGTATACGCTAGTCCTACTGACCTGGAAAATACCTACTCCTGGAGATCAATAGGAGAGGGTATTTCCAGGTTATGTGAGATGGGTTGTATAACCGGATTAAATACATTTCCAGAATGGATAAGTCCAGATATGGAACCCTTTACGTCTGCTCTGCACTCTAAGCTGATGAAGTCTGCGCCATTTAATCTCAGGGCTCCATTATTGTCCATGTTGGGAGGCCTGGGATTAAACAGCAAGATTCATGAAGCCACAACCCTTTTAAGCCAGTTGGGGGAGATAGAGGAGACTAAAACAAAACCTGTCAGGGCAGTAGATAAGGTCAAGGCCAGACAGGAAGAATACAAACAGAAAAGAACAGAGAAGAAACGGAATGGGGTAGAGAAGACAGAAGGTGAAGAGAAAACCAGGCTAGTTATTTCTAGGAAAGAAATGTGGGTGAACCTATTAAAGGCAGGAGTACCAAAAGATGAGATAGATGGCATTTCTACTGCAGAAATGCTGAAGAGGTGGAAACATTTAGTAGGGAAAACTGTCAGGGTTAGAAACAGTACTCCTAGTGAATATAACATCAGCCTAGACTTAGAGGAAACAGAACAGACCCCTCCTGTTAGCCCCAAACCAATTCCCAAAACTGAACATGAACCCAAACCCAAATCCCTTTATCCTGGGGAGGATTTAGAGAGAATAAGAAAAGGGGATTGGGAGGTTCCTTATCCTTTATGAAGGGAAGGTGAGTCTCCTGTAATAGCAGTGAGGGCAGTGACAGCAGGAGACCGGCGCCCATATGCACCTGTCACTGTATGGTGGGGGAAGTCATCTTCTCCTACACATGTAATGGCTTTAGTTGATAGCGGAGCTGAAGTTACACTTTTGCAAGGAAATCCTTCCCATCACAAAGGAGAATTGATTTATGTAGAAGGTTTGGGAAGGCAAACTACACCAGCAGTTACGGGTGAAATTGGCTATTGGCAAGGGATCAGGATTTATGAAAAATGTTTTGGTATCTGAGTTACCTGAAAATATTATTGGGATGGATGTACTTCAAGGTCAGTCAATTCAGACTGAAAGAGGTACATTCACATTCACATTCGGGTATCCTGATAAAGCATATCTGGTAAGGGCGGTGAAGGCTGTGGTCAGAGGTCATGCGAAATGGACCCCTGTCTACATTCCTCCACCAGAGAAGCCAGTCTGTCTCAAGCAGTACAGACTTCCTGGAGGCCACAAAGAAATTGGGGAGACTATTCAAGAACTGTTGAGAGTAGGGATCCTTAGACCTGCTGTAAGTCCTTTCTCGTTTCCGGTGTTCCCAGTAAAGAAACCTGATGGGACATATAGAATGACTGTGGATTACAGAGGTCTAAACAAAGTGGCACCTCCATTGAAGTCAGCTGTACCAGATATGATCTCAATTGTTGAGAAAATTGCTAAAGATGCAGGAGAAAATCATGCTGTGATAGACCTGGCTAATGCTTTCTTTTCAATTTTGATAGACCCAGAGTGTCAAGACCAGTTTGCTATGTTGTGGGACAGCCGCCAGTACACTTTCACTGTCCTTCCGCAAGGCTATCTTCATTCTCCAATGATTTGTCATGCACTGATTGCCCGAGATTTAAGTACCCTGAATTTGAAAGTCGCTGTGTTTCACTACATTGATGACATCATGATCTCTGGGACAAAAGAAGATGTAACTGAAGCACTGCACCTGCTGATACAGCACTTGGAAAACAGAGGGTGGGCTATCAACAGAGACAAAGTCCAAGGACCTGCCACAGAGGTGAAATTCCTAGGAATGATGTGGACTGAGCCACAGAGGAAAATTCCAGAGACAGTTGTGCAAACTATCCAGGCGCTGTCGCCCCCTACTACCAAAAAGGAGGCACAGAAGTTCATTGGAGTTGTGGGATTCTGGAGATCGTTCATCCCACATCTTGGACTGATTCTGAGGCCTATATACAATGTTACCAGAAAAAAGACTGAGTTCTCATGGGGTTCAGAGCAGCGGACTGCATTCCTGGCTGCTAAAGAAGCTATTTTGCAGCATCAGGGATTGGGACCCGTGAGACAAGGAGTACCATTTCAGCTGGATGTAGTGGAGCAGAATGGTACCATATCTTGGAGCCTGTGGCAGCCAAATGAAAAGAAAGGACTGAGAGCAATACCTATTGGATTTTGGTCCAAACAACTGACAGGGGCACAGACGAGATACACGCCCCTAGAGAAGTACCTGTTTGGGGCCTACACAGCACTTCAACATGTAGAGACCATTACAGAAAATGACACAGTCACCATCCATACTGCATTGCCAATAGCAGGATGGGTGAGAGATAATGGACTGACCACTAGGGCAGCTGTAGCCCAGAACCAGACACTGATGAAATGGAAGTGGTACCTTCAAGAAAGAGGGGGTATTGCAGCTGGGGATGTTAGAGACATTTCAAAACAGTTGGCAGGGCTTGTTACTTTTACCAGCACCCGGCCAGAAGAAGAATTTCCTGTGCTGCAGTCATCCCCCATTCAAGAGGCTCCACCCTTTGAGTCTCTGTCAGAAGACATGAAGGCGTCAGCGTGGTTCACTGATGGTTCAGCCATAATCACCTCGTCTGGGCATAAATGGACAGCAGCAGCCTACAACCCAAGTACAGACACAGTCCTGCAGGAGTCCGGAATCGGAGGGTCCAGTCAGTATGCAGAGTTGAAAGCTGTAGTGATGACTCTTCAGGAGGATCCTTCTTCCCATGTCACTATCTACACTGACAGCTGGGCAGTTTTTAAAGGACTGACAACTTGGATGCCCACGTGGAAGTCCAATGAATGGATGATTCATGGAAAGGTGGTGTGGGGAGGCAAGGAAGTCTGGGACTACATCTGGAAGGAAGCTCACTCCCGTACCATAAAAGTGGGGCATGTTGATGCAAATGTGCCCCTAGTACCAGACTTTGAGAACTATAACAGAGTTGCAGATGAAATCGCCAAAGTGAAGGCAGTTGTGCCAATTGATCCTGTTTTGATGAACTTGGCCAACTGGGCCCACAAGCAATCTGGACATTTGGGGCAGAAAGCAACATATGAATGGGCACAGCAGAGAGGATTGCCTATATCCATGGACATGATAAAGACTGTAATAGGGAACTGTACAGTGTGTGGAGAAATGCGACAATGGCCATTGCAAAAGTACTCCACCGGGTCGATTAAGAGGGGTGAGAGGCCTGCAGAGATCTGGCAGATTGACTTCATTGGTCCCCTGTCCCGGGGAAACTGAGATATTGTTGCACTGCAGTGGACACCTATTCAGGACTTATGCTTGTCCATCCTTGCAAACGTGCAGATCAAGCCGCAAAGGCTTCAACTGCTTCAGAAACTTGTCGTTGCTTATGGTTGTCCCAAACAAGTCCAAAGTGATAATGGCTCACACTTCACTGGATCAACAGTACAGCAGTGGGCCAAAGATTCTGGAGTGTACTGGTTGTGCCACATCCCATACCATCCACAGGCAGCTGGTTTGATTGAAAGATACAACAGGCTATTGAAGGACCAGATACGCAAACTTACACCCACACATACACTAAGGGGGTGGGATCGGGTCCTCACACAGGCAGTCATGTTGTTAAATTCTAGGCCAATAGCCAAAAGCACACCATATGAGAGGATGGTAGGGGCTGAGGCACAGATTCCACAGCTGGAGTGCAGAGTTCAGTATTTATGTAAGGTTCCTGAAAGAACAGGGTTTAACAGATACCATGTTACTGCTTCCCATGACATAGACGTATCTGAAGCCTATCTAGGAATGAGAGGGAATCTGGCAGGAAGGTTTGAAGTTATATTTGCATTGGCAGACAAGCTTCAAGACAGTGGCTGGGACTCTGACTGGTTAGTGGATACTTCTCAGCAAGAGTGGAAGGGGGGCTACATAACATCAAACCTTCCAAAATAAACAGCAGTGATCTTCTGGGAAATATCAGTATATTTCCTCTCCTCCCTATTGATGTTCGTTGGGAGGGTCAGAGGGGCATACAGGCAGGTGGCAAAGTATTGGTCAGATATCCAGGCAAGAAGCCATTTAGAGGAGAGATTGTAGCTGAAGGGCCAGGATCTACTGTTTATGTATTGTTAGAAGGAACAGATAATCCGCTTTGTTTTCCACTCCACAGGCTGTCTCCGATTTGATCCATAGGAAGACCAGAGAAAAGTGGTTACATGATGGAAAGAATGATGGAAGATCGCAAGAGCTGTGGAGAGCAAGGCCTTTGATGTATTTCAAGCCTGGACTTATTTCTAAAGAACTTTAGAATGGACTTTCTAATGAACTTTTATCCAAAGACTGAAACACCTTCCCAGTAACAGAAATATGAGAGGGGTTGCATTTAAGGAAAATTCATGTGTAGAATGAATTGTTAGTAATGAGATTTTCTGTGTAGTCTGAGAGAAAAAATAAAATAAAATCATAGGGTGGAATGTGTTGCGTTTGTTAAAAAATATGATTTTTATTATATTAATCAGACATAGGATACATGGGACAATTTTACAATAGTGAGTTGGTCAGATTACTGTCGTCTTTTTTGGTTTGAGTAGATTTCTCAAATAAATGCTGTTTTCATACAATGGGGTTAGATACCATTGTTGTATTCAACAGGCTATTTGTCTCTATAGCTACAGTAAACAAGTAAGACATTACTTGTTTGAGATTTCTTTCAGCTCTCAAACTGAAAGAATGACTGTTAGATTACTGACAGGTTTGGTTTGAGTAGACAATGGGTAGATAGCATTGTTGTATTCAACAGTCCATTGTTTCTACAGCTACAGTAAACAGGTATGTTTTCTGTTGTTTGGTAACTCAGCCTGACACATAAAAGAGGTGATTCAGACACACACAGACACACACATCATGTTGCTGTAAGATCAGAAGAAGCCACTCATGATAGAAGAACAGAACCTGGTCTCCAAGAAGAATCATTGGAAATCACGAACATACCTTAACAGAAGATAAGTAACTTAAATGTATTTGTAGTTATAGACCATAGGCTGTTCTATTTTCTAGGCATTTTGCTTGTTATAGATATCTGTCAGTCTTGTATTGTATTCCTAAGATTGTAATAGTTTTGTATGTACAGCATTAGGGATGAGCCGAACACCCCCGGGTTCGGTTCGCACCAGAACCCGCGAAGGGACCGAAAGTTCGCACGAACGTTAGAACCCTATTAAATACAATGGATGCGAACGTTCGAAATCTAAAGTGCTAATTATAACGACTAATATGCATGTTATTGTCCTAAAAAGGGTTTGGGGACCCGGGTTCTGCCCCAGGGGACATGTATCAATGCAAAACGAAGTTTTAAAAACGGCCGTTTTTCGGGAGCAGTCATTTAAATGATGCATAAAGTGAAAAAAAAAATAGTCAAATATTCCTTTAAATATCGTACCTGGGGGGTGTCTAAAGTATGCCTGTGAAGTGCCACGTGTTTCCCGTGTTTAGAACTGTCCCTGCACAAAATGACATTTCTAAAGGAAAAAAAAGCCATTTAAAACTGCTTGCGGCTTTAACCACTTCAATACAGGGCTTTTTGTACCTATTCAATACCGGGCCTATTTTGGCACTTCTCTCCTACATGTACAAATCATCATTCTTTTGCTAGAAAATTACTCAGAACCCCCAAACATTATATATGTTTTTTTAGCAGACACCCTAGGGAATAAAATGACGGTCATTGCAACATTTTTTCTTGCACAATATTTGCGCAATAATTTTTCAAACGCCTTTTTAAAAAAAAAAAATGGTTTCATGAATTAAAAAATAACAAAGCAGTAAAGTTTGCCCAATTTTTTGGGAACATATGAAAGATAATGTTACGCCGAGTAAATAGATACCTAACATGTCACGCTTTAAAATTGTGCACACTCATGGAATGGCGCCAAACTTCGGTACTTAAAAATCTCCATAGGCGACGCTTTAATTTTTTTTACAGGTTACCAGGTTAGAATTACAGAGGAGGTCTAGTGCTAGAATTGTTGCACGCGCTCTAACGCACGCGGCGATACCTCACATGCGTGGTTTGAACGGCGTTTACATATGTGGGCGACTTACGTGTGCATTCGCTTCTGATCGCGAGCTACCGGGGACAGGGGCGTTTTAAATTTTTTTATTATTATTTATTTATTTATTTTACTTATTTATTTATTTTTTTACAATGATTTTACTTTTTTTTTTTTGATCACTTTTATTCCTATTACAAGGAATGTAAACATCCCTTGTAATAGGAATGTGTGTGACAGGTTCTCTTTATTGAGAGATGCGGGGTCAATAAGACCCCACATCTCTCCTCCAGGCTGGAAAGCATGAGATCAGAGAAAATTTTTTCACTGATTTCATACTTACAGCCGCAATGGCGGCTTTGTTTACATTTGAGACCCGGGCGTGACATCATCACATCGCGCCCGGGCCTCCGACGATCATAGAGATGACTGGTGACCATCTGGTCACCAGTCATCTCTATGCTCATCACGTGACTCCACCAACGATGCCGGAAGATTCGCTCCGGGTCCCCGATCGCACGGGGGAGCCCGGAGAAGCACCGGATGGCGGCGGGAGGGGGGGTGTCCCCTCCCGCCGCCTATAAGAACGATCAAGCGGTGGAACCGCCGCTATGATCATTCTTATGGTGCACAGAATGGCCGGCACTTCAAAAGGATATCTGAATGATGCCTCCAGCTGCAGGCATCATTCAGATATCCCCCTACAAAGCCGAGGACGTCATATGACGTCCACCCAGGATGGGAGATCCCATCTGTGGACGTCATTTGTCTATGGCTGGGTAGGGAAGTGGTTAATGTAATGTCTGGTCCCGGTAATATGGATGAAAATCTTTGAGAAAAATGGCATAGCTGCCCCATCACCTACCCCAGCCCATTACCAGCCCCTTTGGGTCTTGTATGGATATTAAGGGGAACCCCACACACAAAATAAAAAAGGCCATATATAGTCTGAACAGCCGTATACAGGCGGTGCAAACAAGACAGGGACTGTAGGTTTGTTCTTATGTAGAATCTGTTTGTAATTTTGAACAGGTACACTGTTTAAGTGTAGCTCCAGCCAAAAAATATATTTTTAAGCTTTTTGGAAAACATAGGGAAGGGTTATCACCCCTGTAACATTTGTTTTGCTGTCTGTGCACCTGTTCAAAACATTTCACCTCACTTTCCGTCCCAATGACAACTGTTTTTGAAAAGTGGGGTTTTTATTGAAACAAGGATTGGTGATAAAGCATCAGTAGAGAGGAGACACCTTTTTCCCATATTAACTCTTATGCCCCATACACACGATCGTTTTTCATGCCGTTAAAAATGCCATTTTAAAAAATGGCCATTAAAAATGATCGTGTGTAGGCTCCAGAGCATTTTTAACGACGTGAAAAACGGCCATTAAAAATTCCGGACATGCTCTCTTTTTTCACGTCGTTTTTCATGTCGTTTTTTTTAACGACGTGAAAAACGATAGTGTGTATGCTTTCACGACGTGAAAAAAAACGCGCATGCTCAGAATCAAGTATGAGACGGGAGCGCTCGTTCTGGTAAAACTAGCGTTCGTAATGGAGATAGCACATTCATTACACAGTAACGGACTGAAAAGCGCGAATCGTCGCTCAACAAACTTTACTAACATGAAGGGTGGCGCCATTCGAACGGAACTTCCCCTTTATAGTGCCGTCGTACGTGTTGAACGTCACTGCACTTTGCTTGATCGTTTTTTTTAATGATGGTGTGTACGCAAGGCAGGCTTGAGAGGAAACATGAAAAAAAACGAGGAGAAAAACGTCGGTTTAAAAAATGACAGTAAAAACAATCGTGTGTACGGGGCATTACAGGAGAGAATTTCCCTTCCTAGGGGTAGATTTCTTCTCACTTCCTGTTGTCTCCTTCCGTTTGCAAGTAGGAGTCGTTTGTAAGTTGGATGTTTGAAAGTAGGGGCCTGCCGTATATACTCTGCTGAAATTTGCCCCTTACATGTTGGTGTTGCCACAACACTGTGAGCCCTCACAGTTATTCTTGGTGAGCGCTGGAACGCCCTGCTGTGAACTATTATATCAGGAATTATATTTACATGCCATTGTTGAACAGTGGTAGGAAAAATTGGGCCTTTGGTGGTGGTGCTGGTGCCACAACACTGTAAGCCCTCACAGTTACTCTTGGTGGGCGCATGAATGGGCCCTGCTGTGAATTATTAGATCAAGAATTGTAATTGTAGGCCCCTGTTGAACAGGGGCTGAAAAATTGGGCCTTTGGTGGTGGTGGTGGTGGTGGTGATGTTCGAGTCGAACGTATGTTCGACTCGAACGCGGAGCTCATCCCTATACAGCATCTTTGTATAGTAAAAGCACATTTACACACTGCAGAAGTCTCAGCTTCCTTGTTATACCACAGAGTAACCTTGCCAGATAGACTCAAGCAAAACACCACAATACTTCAAATACTTCTGTCCCTGCTATCTCAGCCAAGACGATGTAAGAAATCCTTTTAAATTTGGATGTTCCATCACATTCTTAGACTCCCCCAGGTAAAAATGAGAATTGTGCCCCAAAGGGAAGATGATCTCCACCTCACTATTCCTTTCCAGGCCCAGGAGCAGCATTGGACATTAAAGCATTTCATAGCAATTGAAGAGCGGTTCCAAAACTTTGTATACAGTACATTATTTTCATCCAAATATAATTGTCAAATGCTATTACCACCTACAACTCAGGGCACCCTGTTCTTATGGGTCTCATAGCATTTGCATGGTCCGAGTGGTAAACTCAGCTACATAGTAACATCTAAATTTTCTGCTATTACAGTTAGCAGTGTATATACCTCAGCGTGCAAACTTACAGCTAAGGCTCAATATATAATCCAGGTAATCAGCAAGATCTGTCTATATCATACCTCTTAACCTTCTGAAATGATAAAGAGGGACACCTTTAAAGTGGATGTAAACCCGATTTATGAAATTTGACATAGGCACATATATATATATGTAGTGTTTACTTATCTCTCGCCAAAGCACGAAGTCCCGTGTCTTTCTACTGTTTCGTTCCTTTTAATCAGCATGATAACTTCTGACAAGTTCTCCGACAACCGAGATAAAACTAGCCTGAAATTTGTGTCGGGGTGGGTGCTATAAATAGATTATCAGAAAGCTTGTCATGTCACAGCACAGCTTATTCCTTCCTTTCTCTGCCTATGTGGAGGGTGTGTGTGTGCCTTTCCTCCAATCAGCTGTCACACAGTGTATGCCAAGACTACACTCCTACTGCTGAATGAGGAAGTAAAAATTCTAGAATCGCCTGGAAACGAGCAACATGAGTGTTTTACAAGGGTTTTTTGCATGTTTTCTGCTCAAGCTGTACTGTAGCTCTCCACCCCTAATCTCCTCCACCTCTCCTTCCCCTAGCATAGCCTAGTGCTTTCTCTTGGCTAAACAAAAACACCTGAAGCTTTAAAACGCTTGCAATATACACTTCTAAAAATGCTCAAAAACTCTTAAATAAAAATGACTGAAAATTGCTCCATTCAGGGGTGTCTCTATGTAAGTTAAAACTGATGCTTAATCAGGAGCTTCTGCTGGTAAACAGAAGAACCTCTGACATAATATATATTTAATATATAATATAGAATTATTAAAAGTTAAAACTATATTTCAACATAATGCTACATGCACACTGGTGGTCTATCTTTCACTGCCAAGGCCTGGCATTCTCAGATGCCCGGAAGGCACAGGTGCAGCGTCCAGCCCCACTGCTAACCAAAGCCTATCAAATTGTAAGACTGGCTGTAATATGAGGCAGATGGATGCCTTACTGAATGGTACTCACATTTAGGGCTATATGCACTTAAGGATGTATGACCCGAACACAGGAATTCTGCATTCAAGATATACATAACTGAATGTATACAGCCCTAAAAGCGACTACTGCTCAGTACAGCATCCAGCCACCACATATTTTAGTCTGTCATAGCTTTTGACAGGCTGCTAGCAGCGGTGGCAGGATGGGTGCCTAAAAAATGTCCTGATTTGATGCTGAGATGCCAAACTGCCAGTGTGCTTAGAGCCATGTATGTCTCTGCATATGTGAAATAATACTAGATCTGCACTAGAGGTCTTTACTAAGGCGGCCTGTAGCGGAAGATGTCTGTATTGGGGAGAGCATGTACTGAGGGTTGTCTGTACTGGGTGGTTTGTAATGACGGGTGTCTGTTATGGGGCGAGGGGTCTGTACTGAAGGTTTAGGCTGGGAGGGGGGCTGTACTGAGTGGTTAGGTTGGGAAGTGGGTCTGTACTGAGAGGATAAACTGGGAGGGGAAACTGTACTGAAGAGTGTCTGTGCCTGGGGGGTCTATACTGAGGGGTTTGGCTAGGACCTCGACTGTACTGGGGTGGTCTGTATTGTATGGTTAGGCTGGGGGGGGTCTGTACTTAGGGGTTAGGCTTGGAAGGGGGTCTATACTGGGGGTTTGAGTGGGAGGGGGGACCATACTTGGGGCGGTCTGTACTGAGAGAAATAGCTGTAGTGTGTGTGTGTGTGTGGGGGGGGGCTGTACATGGGGTGCTATATTGAGGGGTATCTGTAGTGGGGGTATAGTGTAGAGGGGTCAGTACTGAGGAGGTCTGTACTGAAGGGTTAAGCTGGGGAGGGGAACTGTACTGAGGGGCTAGGCTAGGAGGGTCTGTACTGAGGAATGTTTGTCCCTGGGGGAATCTGTACTAAGGGGGTCTGTACTGAGGGGTGATGCTGGGAAGTGGGTCTCTACTGAGGGTTAGGCTGGGAGGAGGAACTTCATTGGGGGAGTCTGTACTGAGGGCTTGGGCTGGGAAGGGGGTTTGTATTGAGGGGTTAGGCTGGGAAGGGAGTCTTTACTGAGGTGGTGGGCTGGGAGGGGAATTCAGGGCTGTGAGTGAATAGCTGTACTGGGGGGAGATTGGGGCTGTTGGTTGAGATTTGTACTGTGGGGGAGATGGGCTTCGGGGGAGGGGGAGTTGTTTCGTGCTGGCATGAGGGAGTAATTTTTGGTTATATCCTGTGCAGGGGCCTGTGCATTACGCAATCCTGAGAGGGCAGGTACAAGTACTGTGGCATACAGTATGTGTCCTGTGTATACAGTGAGTGGGCTAAGGTTTTATTTAACCATGACACTTTAAAGGCATAGTTCACCTTTACCAAAAAACTACCTATGCAGGTAAGGAGCGTCTGTAGATAAAAAAAAAAAAAAACTCTGCAGCTTTGACCAAAGTTAAAATAATGTCCTTGCTATAGGTGTTATTTACGTACCTCATAAAACCTCACTGAAAAACTCTCCTGGATTCATCTTGTCCTGCCTTGTTGCTAGGATGTTGTTAAGACAGGCTTAACTGTTATGCCGCGTACACACGGACGTTTTTCTCGTCGAGAAAAACGAAAATTTTTCCTTTCGACGAGAAAAACGATCGTCTGTGGGCTTTCTGCCGTTTTTTTAGACGAGAAAAACGGCATTAAAAACGATGAGAAAAATTAGAACATGTTCTAATTTTTCTCGTCGTTTTTTTCGACATGTCTTCCGCGGCAGTGTTTCCCATAGGGAAACACTGCCGCGGAGCCCACACACGGTCGTTTTTTTCGACCAAAAAAAAAATGACATTTAAAACGGCCGTGTGTGGAGGCAACAAGCTGTTCCTCGTTTTTAACGTCGATTTTCTCGACGGTGTTTTCACTGTCGAAAAAATCGATCGTGTGTACGCGGCATAACTGTTCACATCTACCATCACTGGAGAAAGCTCTCAAATGCTGAGAAAAACACAGAGGAAAGGTGGGAGGGCTTTAAAGTGATTGTAAAGTCAATTTTTTTCTATAAAAATAACAAACATGTCATACTTACCTACTCTGTGTAGTGGATTTGCACAGAGCAGCCCAGATGCTCCCCTCTTGGGTCCCGCTTCTGTCCTCCTGGCCCTTCCCTCCTGTTGAGTGGAGATGCAGTTCAGCCCCACCCCTCTCTCTCTTGATTGGCAAACTGACTTTGATTGACAGCCAGGAAAGCCAATGGCGCTGCTGTGTCTCAGCCAATCAGGAGGGAGAGTCCCGGATGGCTGAAACACTTGTGGACATTGCTGGACAGAGATGGGGCTAAGTATTGGGGGGCTGAGGGGGGCTGCTGCACACAGAAGGCTTTTTATCCTAATGCATAGAATGCATCAAGATATAAAACCTTCTGACTTTATAACCCCTTTAAAGCGGTTGTATACCCGCTGCTGCTTTTTTTTTTTTCATACCTGCTCATTATGAAATACTTACCTTAGAACGAGGCGTCGGGAACTTACCTGGTCCACACCGAGGGAGATGTCATCTTGCCTCGGCGTGTCTTCCGGGTATCGCCGCTCCAGCGCTGTGAGTGGGTATACAACCGCTTTAAGGACATTTTAATAAATGGCATTATCCAGTGTATTCTATTGGTCAACAAATATAAATAAATTAAGCTTAAACCTAGGTAAACGTAAAAGGCATATTAAAAAAAAAAATAGTCCTTTATAAAACATAAGACCGAGGGGATTTGAAGTATAAGAGGGCGATTACGGTAGTGAAAATAGACCATGGGACACACATAGTGAAGGAGAGTAAAAAACATCCCCAAAAACATTTTAAAAAAACATTTTAAAAATATTAATAGTAACAAGGCAAAGTCAGGATAATCAGGGGATGTTGATTGCAAGTGACAGGGAGAAGGCAACTGTGTTAAAGCGGAGTTCCACCCAAATTTGGAACTTCCACTTTATCCACTCCTCGCCCCCTTACATGCCACATTTGGCATGTAATTTTTTGGGGAAGGAGTGGGGGCTTCAGTAGGAGTGGGACTTCCTGTCCCACTTCCTCCTTCCGCCCTGGGCTCGCCTAGGCGATACGTCATATCGCCTTGTGGCGGCCCCTCCCTGAAGGCGATCACCTGGGACGTGACAGGTCCCAGGCGATCGCCTGTCCATTCAGAGAGCGCTGAGCCGTTCGCGCATGCGCAGTGAGTGCCCGGCCGTGAAGCCGAAAGCTGTCACGGCCGGGTGCCCACACAATGAATGGAGGCGCCAGCGGAGAAGGGGGGGAGAGGAGCGGAGCTCCAGGCAGCGCGGCGCTGGACAGTGGAGCAGGTAAGTGTATGTTTATTAAAAGCCAGCAGCTACACTTTTTGTAGCTGCTGACTTTTAATAAACATAAAAAAAGGGTGGAACTCCCCTTTAAATACATTCTTCTTCTTAGTTTTTACTATGGAGGAGGAGGGTATAATAGACAAGACATTATTGTTAGCAACACAGCATGGATTTTGCCCTTGTGGCTAACAGAAGCCAGTGTTCTAAAAAGACTTGAAAAAACTTAATGTGAACAAATCTCGAGGATCAGATGGCTTACGCTCAAGAGACCTCCAAAAATATAGCCGAGTCCCAATATTTCTGGAGTTGTAATTGGGGTGCCCCAGGGCTCTGTTCTGGGAACAATTCTGTTTAACCCCCTTCACGCTTAATGCCGCGTACACACAGCCGTTTTTAATGACATTGAAAAAAACGTTTTTCTCGACGTGATTCTTCTCAAGCCTGCCTTGCCTACACACTATCGTGAAAAAAAATGCTCGAGCAAATCGCGGTGACGTACAACACGTTCGACAACACGTACGACGGCACTATAGAGGGGAAGTTCCATTCGGATGGCGCCCCCCTTTGGGCTGCATTTGCTTATCCTCATGTTAGTAAAGTTTGGTGAGAGACGATTCGCGCTTTTCAGCCTCGTGCTCTTCAGTTCGTTACAGCTTGACGAATGTTCTATCTCAATTCTGAACGCTAGTTTTACCAGAACGAGCGCTCCCGTCTCATAACTTGCTTCTGAGCATGCACGTTTTTTTCCCATCATTAAAGCTTACACAAGGCCGTTTTTTTACGACGTGAAAAATGACGCGAAAAAACAGAGCATGTTCTAAATTTTTAATGGCCATTTTTCTCGTCGAGAAAAATGCTCTGGAGCCTACACACAAGTTTTTAATGACCAATTTAAAAAATGCCATTTTTCTCGTCATGAAAAACGGTCGTGTGTATGCGGCATAAGGGTAAAACAAATGTTATTGCTTAAGCACAATTTTGCAATTTTGTGTTAGTAAACTGTACATATAAAACTGTACATAGTACAACTGTACATATCATCACAACTACTTGCTTTTTTATTATCATAGGAAAACTGGCCCCAAAAAAAAAAAAAAAAGTTGTATTTTTTTATTTAGCTGTACATTTCTTGTTACTACCATCACCTACCATCTCCAGACGATCGAAATGATACCACATATGTGTATGTTAGTTGTTGTATGTACAAGTAGTAGAGCCCAAAAACAATAGTGCGCATTTTGCTTTTTTTATCCTACCTAAAACACACTGACACTGACACTACCTGATACTGACACTACCTGACTGAAGGAATATGAACCAATGTGACTCCATCTTAGATGTAAGAATCCATCTTAGAAATCATTGCTTAGTCATATAATCTTTCGCCCACACATTTCTAAACAAGCGCTTTTGTTTGGGAACAAGTCTAGGTCCCAAGGATAAGTTTAGTTTCTTGTTCCTTGATAACGTGTAATTGACGCTTGACTGTCTCTAATCACATTCCTGTCTATGTATTGTTCTGGTACATACTGAGAATGTTCCATAAACAATCTAGATGTAATATTGTTTACTGCTTCTGTTATATAAACAATGGAAAGCTACTGTGTGATCAAGCTTATACAAACTTATGCTTGTAACAGTATTATTCTGTCTATATAAACCATGCAAAAATGCAACATTATCAGATTTACTTTGACAGACTCAGTGTGTGTGACTCAAGTTATTTCAGAGTAATTTCTCCAGGCCTGATGAGATTGAAGAACCACCCTGGGCAGGTCTAATAGTCTATTGAACCAAGAACGGTTACACCCCAACAACTGGCGTAATCGGCAGGATAGTCAAGACATCTGTCTGGTAAGTGTTGAATTTATTTTTACCTTGCCGTGACCTGTGTTCGCGACTATCCTTATTTTCCGGGCCCCTTACAGGTGTACTGCCTGTACCCCCCTGATGGCGGCCCTGGGTCCAATAGTCCTGAGTGGCTATTAAAGGTCCTGAGAGGCCAAAAGGAAATTTAAAAGTGTATACACAAAATAAATAGACTGGCAGGTTGAGTCCAACATCTCAGATCACTTTTGCTTATCTTTCTATCGCATAGTAGTGTAAGAATAATCTTGTATAGAAGTATAAGAATATTAATAATGCCTGGTAAGTGCCCAGAGTGTGTTGTTGGACCGTTTTGTTATCACGGTAATCAGACATATCTTAGAGTATAAGAACATTATTGATGTCTAATAGATGTTCTGAATGTGTTGCGGATTTACTATTTTGCTATAGGGGTAGTCACACATACTTAGTAGCAGGTGTACCGGGTGGGTATCATTCAAGGATCGGTAAGGGTCCATTGTTTCCCGACGGTAAACCCAGAGTCCAGGTATTGAGGTTTAATCTATACGTGCCAATAAATTTCCAGGAAGGATTAACGGTTAAGGGACTCAGGAGTCAGATACATAGACAGGGAAACCCCTTTACTGTTTGTCCCCGGTCACTGTGTTTAGACCCTTCTGATATCCTTAAATAATGGGAATCCAGCTTACCAAAGGTCTGCCTCCCCCAGACCCGGACAATACCCTTTCTTAACGGTGGGTGATGTGTTAGTATTAAAAGTATTAGAGTTACATGAAATCAATGATATTGTCCGGAACTGTCCCAAATTCACTGTTGAACCGGGAGGGACTTTCACCTACCTAAAAAAGGCATGTTGGGGCAGAAATTTTACACAAGAGGATATGAGGCTAGTTATAGATAGGAATGGTAGATCCTTGTTAACACGCATGACATGAACAATCATGTATTGCTTCTACGCCTCATGCACACACACAGTATTTACGGACACGCGCTTTCTAGAAACAGACTTCACGAAGGAAGTAGAAGACATAAATTTAGAATAAATCATCTGTTAAAAGATGATATAAGGGTCAACCTGGTCAGGGCAGAGACAAGTCTATGTGTCACATATATATATATACTGTACATATACAGTATATATGGTGCTTTAGAAGCACATAGTAAAAGACTCTAGGAGTCTAAGGTTCTGTGAAACCTCATATACAGGTATATATAGTGCTTTAGAAGCACATGGTAAAAGACTCTGGGAGTCTAAGGTTCTGAGAAACCTCATATATATGGTGCTTTAGAAGCACGTAAAATAATAGGATTTTTATAACAGCTTACCTGTAAAATCCTTTTCTTGGAGTACATCACGGGACACAGAGCGACATAGTCATTACTAATGGGTTATATAGTTACCGTCAGGTGCTGGCACTGGCAACTTCCAAAACCGGAAGTACCCTCCCCTATATAAGCCCCTCCCATCCGGGAGCACCTCAGTTTTGTAGCAAAGCAATAAGTGTCCCCAAAGAGGGGCGGGAGCTCTGTGTCCCGTGATGTACTCCAAGAAAAGGATTTTACAGGTAAGCTGTTATAAAAATCCTATTTTCTTTCTCGTACATCACGGGACACAGAGCGACATAGTCATTACTAATGGGATGTCCTAAAGCAATGCCAAATGAGGGGGGGGATACACCATATATAAGCTGAGCGCTATCAGACATGAGGATCTTTTGCGGCCTGCAACACACTGCGCCCAAAGGCGACATCCTCCTGACTTCTAACGTCCACCTGGTAGAACCTAGTAAACGTGTGTACTGAAGACCATGTTGCGGCCTTACAGACTTGAGCCAGGGAGGCCTGGTGATGCACTGCCCATGAAGTTCCAACTGCTCTCGTGGAGTGCGCCCTAACTTTGAACGGAGGCGGTCTACTTCTCAAGCTATAGGCTTGTATTATGACCTGTCGAATCCACTTGGCTAAAGTAGATTTTGACGCTGCCTGACCCTTTCTGGGGCCTTCCGGCAGAATAAACAAAGTATCCGTTCTGCGAATCTGAGCAGTGGCTTTTAGATAAGCTTTAACTGCTCTTACTACATCCAAAGAATGCAATAACTTTTCCTCTACCGAAGTAGGCTTGGGGAAAAAAGAAGGAAGAACCACATCTTGGTTCAAATGAAAACTCGATACCACTTTAGGAAGAAAGGCTGGATGAGGACGTAACACTACTCTGTCCTTATGGATAACCAGATATGGCTCCTTACAGGACATAGCTGCTAATTCCGATACTCTCTTAGCCGAACAAATGGCTACTAGAAAAATCAATTTCCTGGTGAGAAGCACTAAGGAAATATGCTGTAATGGTTCAAATGGTTGTTTCTGTAGAACCGACAGAACCAAGTTTAGATCCCATGGACATATGGGAATATTAACCGGAGGACTAATACGCATCACTCCTTGTATAAAGGCTTTGACTAGTGAATGCGAAGCCAAGGGCCTTTGAAAAAATATTGACAAGGCCGAAATCTGACCTTTGATAGTACTCAAGGCAAGCTTCCTATCTACAGCCCATTGTAGGAAGTCCAGAATTCTACCTATTACGTATTTACGTGGATGCCATTTCCTGGCCTCACACCAGGCGATGTACGCCTTCCAGATTCTATAGTAGATCTGCCTGGATACCGGTTTCCTGGCATTGATCATGGTAGACACCACAGCATTAGAGAGCCCTCTCCTTTTTAGAATGTGGGCTTCAATAGCCAGGCCGTCAAACCTAGGGCTGGTAAGGAAGGGTGGTATATCGGTCCCTGCGAAAGCAGGTCCGGACGATGTGGGAGGGTCCAAGGACTCCCCACAGACATTTTTACGATCTCCGCGTACCATGCTCTTCGGGGCCACGCTGGAGCCACCAGAATCACTGGTTTCTTTTCTACCCTGATTCTGCGGAGTAATCGAGGTAACAATTGTGGCGGTGGGAATGCATATATCAGCTTGAACTGATCCCAAGGGAACACTAGGGCATCCGAGCCGCACGCTAGGGGATCCCTTGTCCAAGAGACAAACCTGTCCACTTTCGTGTTGAACCTGGATGCTAGCAGATCTACATCCGGTGTTCCCCACCGCTGACATATTGTCTGGAAAACCTCGGGATGAAGGGACCATTCCCCTGGGCATAATTGTTGGCGACTTAGAAAGTCCGCCTTCCAATTCTCCACCCCTGGAATGAATACCGCAGATATGGCTGGGACATATCTTTCTGCCCATCTCAGGATGTAATTTACTTCCCTTTGGGCTGCACGACTCCTGGTGCCCCCCTGACGATTGATATATGCCACTGCTGTGGCATTGTCTGACTGAACTCTGACAGGGGACCCTTGGAGTTTGGATGTCCATGCTACTAGGGCATACCGGGCTGCTCGTATCTCTAAGAGATTGATGGGCAGGGCCTTTTCCGCATCCGACCATCTGCCCTGGAGAGACCATTGCTCCAGTACTGCTCCCCAGCCTAAAAGGCTGGCATCTGTAGTGACCACCTTCCAGGAAATCGGACTGAAGGATTTCCCTCTTTCCAGATTCCGAGGAACCAACCACCAACGGAGGCTTCTGCGAACGGAAGGGGACAAGGACATTGGTACGTCCAGAGCCTGAACTTTTTTGTTCCAGGCTGACAGTATGGCCCTTTGCAACTTCCTTGAATGGAATTGACCATAGGGTACTGCTTCGAATGATGCCACCATTTTTCCCAGCAGCCTCATGCACAGGCGTATGGATGGCTGTCTTTTTGAACCCACTAAGTGGATCAAATCTCTCAAAGACGACCCCTTTTCTCGAGGCAAGAAAATTTTTCTCTGGTCTGAATCCAGCCTTAGCCCCAAGTATTCCAGACATTTGACTGGTTCTAGGGCTGACTTGTCTCGGTTGATAATCCAACCGTGATATTCCAGATACTTGATTGTCTCGTGAACAACCACTTCTAGTTTTTCCACTGAGTGGTCTATCAGCAACAAGTCGTCTAGATATGCCATTATCGTTACACCTCGTGTTCTTAGATTGGCCAATAATGGGGCCAGAATTTTTGTGAACACTCTTGGTGCTGTGGCCAGACCGAAGGGTAAGGCTCTGAACTGAAAATGGCGCCCTTCTATCGCAAAGCGTAGAAATTTTTGGTGGGCTGGAAAGATGGGGATGTGCAAATACGCATCTTTGATGTCGATCGAGGCTAACCATTCCTCCCCTTGTAGGGCAGTGGCTACCGATCGGATCGACTCCATCCGGAAAGTCCTGATATGTAGGAATTTGTTTAGCCCTTTTAGATTTAATATGGGCCTCACGTCCCCGTTTGGCTTCGGAACTGTAAAGAGGTTTGAGTAAAACCCGAACCCCCATTCTTCCAGGGGGACCTCTATAATTACTGCTTGAAGCAATAATTGTTCCAGTGCCAACAGGAGGGATCCTCTCTTCTGGGGATCCCTTGGCACGTTCGACCTTATAAAGCGGGAAGGAGGGGAGTTTTTTAACTCCAATTTGTATCCCAGACTTACTGCGGAGAGCACCCATCTGTCTCGGATCGTGTCCCGCCAGGTTTCTGTGAACAACTGAAGTCTTCCCCCCACCCGATTGGGTGGGGGCAACCCTTCATGCATTTGACTTTGGGGGAGGTTTTGTACCTCTCCTGCTCCAGGGCTTCTTGTTACCCTGCAACTGTCCCTGATTTTTACCTCCGGGATTTGACCGGGGAGGCCGTCGGACCTAGGGACTGGAGAAGCCGGCCTCTTAAAAGAGGGACCTCTAACTCTATTTTTGACCGGCAAGAGTGTACTTTTACCGCTGGAAATTCTCTGGATATACTTGTCCAGGTCTTCCCCGAATAAGCGCTCCCCATGAAATGGGAAGCTGACCAGCAATTTTTTACAGGGAGCTTCAGCAGACCAGTTTTTGAGCCATAGAAGCCTGCGCATATGTACTACAGACAGCGTAAGGCGGGAGGCCTGATGGATTGAATCCTTTATAGCGTCCACCGCAAAGCATAAGGCTCTAGGTAGATCAGCTAGAGCAAGAGCCTGCTGATCTGGCACGTCCCTTAAGACCTGTTTCAACTGATCCTTCACTGCTTGGCAGACCCCTATAGCTGCCACTGCTGGTTGTGTCACCAATCCTGCTATAGAAAAAGCAGATTTCAATAAGGACTCCAATTTTTTATCTATTGGGTCCTTGAACATTTGGACATTTTCCACCGGACATGTCAGTGATTTATTCACACAAGAGATGGCTGCGTCCACTGTAGGGACCTTCCATTTTCTGACGAACTTATCCTCCATAGGATAGACCACCGGAAATCTCTTGGGGGGAGTAAATATTTTGTCAGGATGCTCCCAATCCTGGTAAATGAGCCCCTCCAGTAAAGGATGGATCGGGAAAGAACAAACAGTCTGGGGAGCCTTTAGCGACCCCAACGAGGAGACAGAAGAGGAGGATGGCTCCGCAAGTGGCATTTTAAATGCTGATCGGACCATATTAGTCAGGGACTGAACCCATAACCTCTCAGCATGTGATGCTGAGAACGGCTCCTCCACTGTTGATTCCTCTACAACCGAATCAACCTCATCCTGATCCCCCTCAGGTAGGTCGACCTCTGTATGGGACTGTTGCTCTGTTAACAGGCACTCTGAGGGAGGAGACGGAGATCGAGCGCTTTTCTCCTGTGACAGGGAAGCAGCAATTAGTGCTGACAATCTCTCTTCCAGCCCTCCCAGAGCTGAGGAAAAAACCTCCTCTGTTACATACACAGGAGCAGGTGAACTGGGGACAGCCACAGTACCAGGTACTCCTGGGGGTGCCCTACGGTCACTAACCTCTGATTCTTCAGGGGAGACTGGTGCAGCCAAAGCATGCCCAAGATCCTCAGAGCCCGATGGAGACCCCCTATTCCTCCTGGAATTTCTAGTCCCGGAGTTTCTAGACGGCATATTCCTAAGCCACAAAGCTGAGGTATTCCAGCCGAAAATACACCAGTTACTGATAATAGTCTAGCATAAATGCTGCTATAATAAACAGTTGGTGTCTACTAATGTGCCTTTCTAGGGGATGCCTGTATCAACCGCTTGCTGTATGCCTTTAAATGTTGTCAGCTCTGTCTCTGTACTTCATAGCCAGCTTACTGCAATAATGTGGCTTTTTTAAAACCTGATGGGACGCCCGCACATGCGCAGAAGCGCTGCGGCGCGCACAGAGCGTCATCCCCCAGGCCCCGCCCCTTTTTCCGGCCACCTCTATATATAGAGGCGCGTGCACGCGCACGCACGCGGCCACGTGCGCCTCGGCGCTAATTTTCAAACATGGAAACCAGGGACAGGAGCCAGGGCCCCCTTTGCCGCAGGCCGGGGGATAGACGAACACTGCAACATGGCAGAGGAAACAGTTTCCTGTAGGAGAACTCACCAACTGCCTGGACTTTGCTCTCTGAGAAGAAACTAGTCCATATGACAAGAAAAACATTCCACAGCGGCCTCTAGTGGACAAACACAGGTACCGCAGTTTAATATACTAAACATATATAAAAAAACATTCTTTTTTTTTTTTTTTTTTTTTTTTCTTGACCACCATTAAAAATTATTACATTTTTTTTTTTAGTAGTTACAGGCATGCACAGAATTTTGCGGGAATACCGTTAGGTAACAGACAGAAAGACAAATTAGGCTTGGGGGTCCCCCAATAGAACCAAGTTCCTGGGGGCCCCCACTTACCTGTTCCCCGCCGCAGGACTTTGTTTGGTCCACAAAAGCCCAAACTTCACCTATCACGGCAGGCATTGTAATCAAACCTTCAGGGACCGGGTTCCCAAGGATTCCACTCCCCTGGACCTGTATAGCACCCTGCACAGAAAACATCTTGGTCGTGGGTATGACCAGAGCTCTGGATCCCAGGGTCCAGCTCTCCTAAGAGAAGCATTACAGGCAGAACCTTGCTCTTCTCTGCAAGGCCCGGGTACCGACCGTTTAGCTATGAAGCTTTTTTGGTCGGATCCGGAATAGCTTACTGAGGCCCAAAAGAACCTGTACGCAAGCTCAGTGAAAAACACATGTTTCTTCTTGGCCAACACCATAGACACTGGCAAAAAACTGAGGTGCTCCCGGATGGGAGGGGCTTATATAGGGGAGGGTACTTCCGGTTTTGGAAGTTGCCAGTGCCAGCACCTGACGGTAACTATATAACCCATTAGTAATGACTATGTCGCTCTGTGTCCCGTGATGTACGAGAAAGAAAATAAAGTCACTTTTGGAAGAGTCTAGGAAATAAAACAGTACTGGGTTTTCTAAAAAAAAAAAAATGACAGATTGAACTTGTAACACTGAAAATATCTTTTCCTTCTCTCTCTGTTGCATAAAGTGATTAAGATATTATAAATGTAATTTGCATGTCCTGGTTGTGCACTGGATTTGTGTTTTATTATAGAAACCGCATGGAATACTTGGTGAGTAGGTTTTCCTAGTGGTTCCTAGTGGTTAGTGGTAATATATTATATTATATTATATTAGTGGTAATATAAGATCGGTAAAGGTTATTTGTTTAAAGAAGGGAAACCTAGGGTTAAGGTTTTAAGGTTAAATGTACATTGTGAGGTAAAATTTACTGAATGCTTGTCACAAAAAAAATTTTAGGAAACAGATATATGATAACAGGTTGGTTTTTGAAGTTTTGTATCTATTATTTGTGTCACCAAGTGACATATTTTTAAATGAGGGAGAACCAGACTAAGAATGTGCAAACTCATATTGAGCAGAAAAGTGGCCACGGTGAAAAAACTATTATTCTCACCTAATTCTGCTCTCTGTGGCGAGAAATTAATCGGTGTCTGGGGTCCATGGCTTAGTCAGTTTTTGGCTAAAGGAGCTATAATAGTGTCCTTACTTTAAGGAGTATGGTCAATTTATCTAATACTGCGTATAAATGATTGTGGAAAGGACTTCACAGTGTTTCACAGTGATTCTCCACAGAAGCCCCCACCCTCTGGGTTTCTGGGAAGCAGGGAATAATTCACGGTGCTGCGTAGGGAGGATTGCTGATTTTTCCTCCCCACTCTCCCTTGCGCTCATGTATGTCTGGTAAAGAAATTCCTGTGTAAACATCACGGCTGAGTGTGGGGGGAGGAGGGGAGCCTCTAGGTGTAGCAATATGGTTACATTTAATGAAGGTACAGCATTGATGGTTTTAAGCAGTAGATAGAAAACATAGGAGCGAGGGGCATGAATAAAGAAAGTGAACAGAAGAACAAAATAAAAATGCCAAGCCCAAACTTCACCTAATCGACAAAGACCACCTCCTTTTAGCAGCCCCCCTCAGGTGCAAGCCACAGTACAGAGTACCACCCTCCCTGTGACATCCACCCCTGTCAGAGGAACTGTCTCTGAACAAAACCCCACCCCTTGCAATTATTGAGCCTATTGGCATGGGATCGATAGTTCAACACAGCTGCAGGATAATGCCTAATTGTCCGGTGAGTCTCTTGGGAAGGGACCTATTGAGCAAGTTGAGTATTACTTGATGTCAATAACAAAGGAAGGGGGATGGAATGTTCGGTCTAGCCAGATGAGCATTTCTACCTGCTTTCTGACAGAAACAGGACAACCAAGGGATAAGGAAACGAGGCAGGATGAGCCGAGGCCTCACTGTATGTAGGACTCATCCAATGTACACCCTGTAAAGCCACACTAAGATCGGGGTGGGTCCAATAAAACATAATTGGCAGGATGCCAAGTAGGTATATCTCTTAACAGGAAGTTTATTTAGAAAAATTAATTTTTGCACATTGACTCCCACATACTAGGGTATCTCTGTGCAAAATATTGCCATTTGGCATTTGCCCAAAAATTTCGGAGATCTAAAAACATGGCATCTTAAAGGAACATAACACTTAAACACTTATTAAGCCTAATCTGTGTATTAGTGAGCGATTGTAGTAGTGTTGATAACACTCTGTTCTGAGGCATAGTCAAAAATGTATAATCTATAAATTTCTAGAAGAGGGGATACTATAGAGATCACCCTACAACACCACTATAAACCCTGTAAAGAAAGCCAATGGAACTTACCGCTTTGTACAGGACTTGAGGGAAATTATATAGTTATACCTAGAACACCAGTTGTACCTGAGGTGCCATGCCACAGCCATACCATCTGATGTTACCCACTTCACTTCATAGTGATTGGTTTGGCAAATGCGTTTTTAGCGTCCTGGTGGACGAGGAGAGGGCATCCCCTTGTGGACACAGCCCATCTTTTCATTTATCCTTCACGGCCGGTGACTAACCTGGTGGATGATATCCTCAGGGTTATGTACCTTTTGTTGTCTATGCAATTGTGCTCCAGAACACACTGAGTGGGTGGACACCTGCACATAGATCAGTCCTGCTGAAGTTACTCTTTGGAGGCCGGTCAAAAGGAAGGGTTGAGTTTGCACCCAAAAGGACACTCTGTAGTCAGAGTCATTGGATCCTTTGTTCGGGGTCATTGGATATATTTATATAGATAGTCGAGAGATAGAGAGATAGAGGGCTTTTTGGTTTAATTTGAAGGGCCAGAAGTTTGTTTTACTTCGGCAGGTAAACCAATCAATCAATAGGTTAAATTGATTGGCTGTTTTCAGCTTTCCAGGTTCTTGCTGAGGTAGCCATCCTAGCATTTAAGACTCACATATGGAAGCAGACCAAGCAGCTAAGGATGCTGCATTACAGCCCCGGACACTTGATGGGTCTGTGCAACTCACAGATTCCACCTAGTTCTGGCCCAGTATAGCTGGGATTAATAATTCAACTTTAAGGACCCCAGAACGAGAAGAACAAGTGGTCCACAGGGGGCAACTTCTTATGAAACAAGACTTTGGAATCAATGTGATCTTTCATGTCTACCAGCCATTCTGACCCCTCCTCAGCCATATTCCACATGGAACGTGTCTTCAGCAGGGATGAGCCGAACACCCCCCTGTTCGGTTCGCACCAGAACCTGCGAACAGACAAAATGTTCGTGTAAACTTTAGAACCCTATTAAATACAATGGACTCGAACGTTCGAAATCTAAAGTGTTAATTATAAAGGCTAATATGCAAGTTATTGTCCTAAAAAGTGTTTGGGGACCCGGGTCCTGCCCCAGGGGACATGTATCAATGCAAAAAGAAGTTTTAAAAACGGCCGTTTTTTCGGGAGCAGTGATTTTAATAATGCTTAAAATGAAAAAATAAAAGTGAAATATTCCTTTAAATTTCGTACCTGGGGGGTGTGTATGATATGCATGTAAAGTGGCGCATGTTTCCCGTGCTTAGAACTGTCCCTGCAAAAAATGTCATTTTTGAAAGAAAAAAATGCATTTAAAACTGACTCGCGGCTATTAATGAATTGTCAGCTCCCGGCAATACATACAAAAGTCATTGATAAAAAAAAAAAAAAAAAGCGTGGGGGTTCCCCAGAATTCCATTACCAGGCCCTTCAGGTCTGGAATGGATATTAAGGGGAACCCTGCCGCAAATTTAAAAAAAAATTGACGTGGGGTTCCCCCAAATATCCATTCCAGGCCCTTCAGATCTGGCATGGATTTTAAGGGGAACTCCACCCCAAATAAAAAAAAAAAATGGCGTGGAGTCCCCCTAAAAATCCATACCAGACCCCTTATCCGAGCACGCAACCTGGCCGGCCGCAGGGGAAAAGGGGGGGACGAGAGAGCGGCCCCCCCTCCCTCCTGAACCGTACCAAGCCACATGCCCTCAACATGGGGAGGATGTCCCCATGTTGATGGGGACAAGGGCCTCATCCCCACAACCCTTGCCCGGTGGTTGTGGGGGTCTGCGGGCGGGGGGCTTATCGGAATCTGGAAGACCCCTTTAACAAAGGGGACCCCCAGATCCCGGCCCCCCCCCTATGTGAATTGGTAAGGGGTACATTGTACCCCTACCATTTCACGAAGAAAGCGTAAAAAAATGTTTAAAAAAAACACACAAACACCTTGAAAAAGTCCTTTATTAAAAAAAAAACAAAAAAAAAAAAACATTCCAGCGGTGAAATCCAGTGTCCCGCGGCGATCCCGATGTCCAGCGCTGTCCTTCATTGGTTGTGCCTGAGCGGACCTGATGGGGAACTCCCTCTCAGTATTTTAAATGTATAGACCCGCCCCTTCTAAAGTTCCCCAGATGCGGAACATGAGAAGGGGCGGGTCTATACATGTATTACCAAAGTGAGAGCAGTTCCCCATCAGGTCCGCCCCCTCGGTATGTCGGACCCGCCTACGTCATTGGCTTGAGCGGGGAACTTCCTTCACTATGTAAATTTAAATTACACAGTGAAGGAAGTTCCCCGCTCAAGCCAATGACGTAGGCGGGTCCGACATACCGAGGAGGCGGACCTTATGGGGAACTTCTCTCACTGTGGTAATACATGTATAGACCCGCCCCTTCTCATGTTCCGCATCTGGTCCGCTGAGCAGACCTGATGGGGAACTTTAGAAGGGGCGGGTCTATACATTTAAAATACTGAGAGGGAGTTCCCCATCAGGTCCGCTCAGGCACAACCAATGAAGGACAGCGCTGGACATCGGGATCGCCGCGGGACACTGGATTTCACCGCTGTTTTTTTTTTTTTTTTTTAAATAAAGGACTTTTTCAAGGTGTTTGTGTGTTTTTTTAAACATTTTTTTACGCTTTCTTCGTGAAATGGTAGGGGTACAATGTACCCCTTACCAATTCACATAGGGGGGGCCGGGATCTGGGGGTCCCCTTTGTTAAAGGGGTCTTCCAGATTCCGATAAGCCCCCTGCCCGCAGACCCCCACAACCACCGGGCAAGGGTTGTGGGGATGAGGCCCTTGTCCCCATCAACATGGGGACATCCTCCCCATGTTGAGGGCATGTGGCTTGGTACGGTTCAGGAGGGAGGGGGGCCGCTCTCTCGTCCCCCCCTTTTCCCCTGCGGCCGGCCAGGTTGCGTGCTCGGATAAGGGGTCTGGTATGGATTTTTAGGGGGACTCCACGCCATTATTTTTTTAAAATTTGCGGCGGGGTTCCCCTTAATATCCATTCCAGACCTGAAGGGCCTGGTAATTGAATTCTGGGGAACCCCCACGCTTTTTTTATTTTTTTTATCAATGACTTTTGTATGTATTGCCGGGAGCCGACAATTCATTAATAGCCGCGAGTCAGTTTTAAAAGACTTTTTTTCTTTCAAAAATGACATTTTGTGCAGGGACAGTTCCCCATCAGGTCCGCCCCCTCGGTATGTCGGACCCGCCTACGTCATTGGCTTGAGCGGGGAACTTCCTTCACTATGTAAATTTAAATTTAAATCTCTCACTGTGGTAATACATGTATAGACCCGCCCCTTCTCATGTTCCGCATCTGGTCCGCTGAGCGGACCTGATGGGGAACTTTAGAAGGGGCGGGTCTATACATTTAAAATACTGAGAGGGAGTTCCCCATCAGGTCCGCTCAGGCACAACCAATGAAGGACAGCGCTGGACATCGGGATCGCCGCGGGACACTGGATTTCACCGCTGTTTTTTTTTTTTTTTTTTAAATAAAGGACTTTTTCATGGTGTTTGTGTGTTTTTTTAAACATTTTTTTACGCTTTCTTCGTGAAATGGTAGGGGTACAATGTACCCCTTACCAATTCACATAGGGGGGGGCCGGGATCTGGGGGTCCCCTTTGTTAAAGGGGTCTTCCAGATTCCGATAAGCCCCCTGCCCGCAGACCCCCACAACCACCGGGCAAGGGTTGTGGGGATGAGGCCCTTGTCCCCATCAACATGGGGACATCCTCCCCATGTTGAGGGCATGTGGCTTGGTACGGTTCAGGAGGGAGGGGGGGCCGCTCTCTCGTCCCCCCTTTTCCCCTGCGGCCGGCCAGGTTGCGTGCTCGGATAAGGGGTCTGGTATGGATTTTTAGAGGGACTCCACGCCAATTTTTTTTTTAATTTGGGGTGGAGTTCCCCTTAAAATCCATGCCAGATCTGAAGGGCCTGGAATGGATATTTGGGGGAACCCCACGTCAATTTTTTTTTGAATTTGCGGCGGGGTTCCCCTTAATATCCATTCCAGACCTGAAGGGCCTGGTAATTGAATTCTGGGGAACCCCCACGCTTTTTTTTTTTTTTTTATCAATGACTTTTGTATGTATTGCCGGGAGCCGACAATTCATTAATAGCCGCGAGTCAGTTTTAAAAGACTTTTTTTCTTTCAAAAATGACATTTTGTGCAGGGACAGTTCTAAGCACGGGAAACATGCGCCACTTTACATGCATATCATACACACCCCCCAGGTACGAAATTTAAAGGAATATTTCACTTTTATTTTTTCATTTTAAGCATTATTAAAATCACTGCTCCCGAAAAAACTGCCGTTTTTAAAACTTCTTTTTGCATTGATACATGTCCCCTGGGGCAGGACCCGGGTCCCCAAACACTTTTTAGGACAATAACTTGCATATAAGCCTTTATAATTAGCACTTTAGATTTCTCCCATAGATTTTTCGAATTTGCCGCGAACGCCCCAATTTGTTCGCTGTTCGGCGAACGGGCGAACAGGCAATGTTCGAGTCGAACATGAGTTCGACTCGAACTCGAAGCTCATCCCTAGTCTTCAGTCACAAGCAGTTATGGCTGCCCTAGTAAACGAACATGGGATAGAGACAGGGTTCACCACAGTTGGTTTTATAATATACCACTTCTTGTTTTACCTATTACCAAAGGTGTTACCAAGGGCTGAACCTCCCTCCCGGAGATTACAAAAAGATATATCCAGATGCCCAAGTAAAGGTATCTGAAAAATGCTATGGTTGTAGCGCCCGGACTTGGCCTCCCTGATTGTGTAGAAAAATGTTTTATTTGTATACAAGGGACAATTGTATGGCTATGGCAGGTGTCCTCGCCAAAAACATGGTGGAGAACTGTGCCCTGTAGGGTTTTTTCCCAGAGATGGTCCCAGTTCAGGTTCAAGGCATGCCTGCGTGCCTCCGAGCATTAGCATCCTGTGCGATGGTAGTTGAGATGGCAACATAATTTACCCTGGGCAGACCTACTACTTTACCCACCACTCGCAATGTGACAATGTTACTTAAAATATTCACACCCAGCCCGATTTTAATGCCTTTTTAGGATTAAATAGGAGAACAGGGTGAGGTAGTACCACAACATGACTGTATACACATTGCTCAACGGGACACTTCTCCCAGGTCATTTATGACTTCCACTGTTTTACCTGATGTACACAAGGGTTTTGTAGATTCTCCTGTTATTAGAGTGCATTTGCAGAGTCAGCTGCTAGAGCAGCCAGCACATACCCAGATAATGGCCCTGCTTTTGTTTCAAGGGTTTGCTAAGATCTAGTTAGAACCCTTAAAATAGACTGGAAGTTTCACGCTCCCTATCACCCGCAGAGTTTAGGATGAAAGGATGATTTGGAAAAGGCCAAGAATGGACTTTTTCCTCAAAGAGGGGAAGCCATGCATCCCCGCAGCTAGTGCATCTTTGTTTATAGCCCAATACCATGGGGTAGGCCATAGGGGATGGCAGAACACAAACTTGTCAAGCATATGTGTCACGATGCATCACATGCATCAGGAATAACCCAAACACACCGCACAAAGTGAAACATGAATACCTTCCGTATCCTACTACACCTTTCACTCATCTGCAAATAGATTTCACTCAAATGCCAAAGAAAGGAAACAAACAAGAATATCTTTTGGTCATCGTGGATGTATTCTCATGATGGGTGAAAGCATTCAAAACCACGAGAGAAGACACACAGACAGTGGTACGCATACTCACGCAGAAAATCATTCCTAGGTGGGGATGTCCATTGCAAATCAATTCAGACAATGGCCCAGCCTTTACATCAAAACTCTGTCAGGAGCTAGTGAGAGCACTTAAAATACAGTGGAAAGAATGAGTAGAACCATCAAAGATAAACTTAGGAAAGCCACAGGGGGAAATTTCCATAAATGGGATAAAATGTTACCAGTGGTTCTTGCCGAGATCAGAATGACCCCCGGTAAAAACACAGGGTACTCTCCATTCGAGATTCTTATGGGTAGACCCTTTCCCACCCCTTGGGCTAGAACATCCCTTATCTTAGAAGCAGGAGATCTTGATCAGATAAGGGAGGAAAAATGTCAGAAAGTTAATTGAAACTTTAGACAAAGTTGAAAGAAATGTTGCTCGCACATCTTTCTTTTTCTTCACAGAAACCAACACATCCCTTTCAAGTAGGAGATATCATGGTAATCCAAAAACGGAATAGGACCAAAAAGCAGGAATATCCCTTTGGACCTCCTACCACAGTAGTCGCGGTGACCCGGACAACCATCCTGGTGGAGAATTCCCAAGCCTGGATCCATGCCAGTCGAGTAAAAAAGGTCAAGATAGATTGTGCGAAGCAAGACAAAGAAGCAGATAAAGCTTTAGTTCCGGATAAAGGAGGTGAATCAGGTGTTGTAAATCCTCAAAAAGCGAGTAAACAGGTGAAACAGTCTCTGAAATACAGCAAAATGGCTTTGTTTACTGCTCAGAATTCTGAGAAAACTTTGGACACTCCTGGGGGTGATCACACTTTCAGTGTTCATCTCAACATGGATCATAACTAACTGTATATACCACCCAGAAGATTTAGGTGTCATAAAAGACATCTGTGGAAAAGGAACTAACTCTAACCACACTGGAAGACGTGCTAGAGTGAAAAGAGTGTTATTGTTAAAGTTTAAATATGCTTATGCTAGAAAATCAGGATATGACAAATGTTGGATATGTAGTAAACTCCACCCGGGTACCACTAAAATCCCTTTAATGGTGGTGCCTTTAAAGCTTCACTCCTCTTCTAGAAGTGTACCCCACCTATTTGTCTTACTGATGTCACTAAAACATTTTCAAACAACACTTTTGTGTTCCAAGCCATGGGTAGAAGCCACTCCCCAGATTTGTGCTTTCAGTTAAGTAATTTCACAAGAGGTGCTACAGCTTGCCAACATGCTGCACTTAAATTTTCAGCAGCATCACGGTATAGCTCCTTCTTCCGTACCTCAGATCCTTTATTTAATTCTACATTGCTAGAGTTCCTAAGCGCCAACCTACCTCTATAGTAGGACAATTGTTGTCAATTATAGCATTCTCCGGTCTCTCTTACGAGCTATGGAGAATTTTCCAAAGGTTGCCTTTAGCCCTTGTCAATTATACATACATCTGTCGCAAGGATGTTATGCCCAGATCCCTTTAGAATCCCAGGGATGGTGTTATTTAGCAGCCCTGGTCCCAGTAATGGGGGTATTAGGTGATAGTAAAGGAGGACACCTTCTTAAAGTTAGTCTACACCCCAGGTATCCTCTCAAGTATAGAGAAAAAAAGGGAATTATTCTTTGAGAAAGATATGGCCTGGGCCTGGTTCCCCTCAGATTTAATGAAAAGGCTCAATAATTATACGGGTATTATTGATGATGTAATGGGAAAGAATTCTGATGGCATTGCCAAATTAAATATAGAAACTAGAGCAATCAGGAAAAAATTAGAACTCCATGACCTTGCCATTGAAAGTATGAGTGCTGCACTTACAGGCCTATGTGAAGTTACTGAGGACTATGTGTGATGCACTTGGGTTCATAATACATCTATTGAGGTCCCTGATTATTATGACATTATTGCCCAACATAGAAAGGAGGTAGACAAGCTACAACAAGAGGCCAGGGATATTGCCAAAACATGGAGTCCCTTTGAAGAAGGAGGTTTTTGGATTTGGAAGTATTTTTTTCTTGGCTTAAAGATATTGTACTAACTGTTATAATGATCTTAATTAGGAATGAGCTTGTTCGACTCAAATATTGCCTGTTCGCCTGTTCGTCGAACATCGCTGGAATGGGTTTTTTATTTTTAATTTTTTTATTTTTAATAAAGGCTTTCCCAACTGTGTCTGTGTGTTTTTTAAAAATGTTTACACTTTCTTTGTGAAATGGTAGGGGTACAATGTACCCGTTACGAATTCACATGGGGGGGGGGCAGAATCTGGGTGTCCCCTTTGTTAAAGGGGGCTTCCAGATTCCGATAAGCCCCCCGCCCGCAGACCCCCACAACCACCGGGCAAGGGTTGTGGGGATGAGGCCCTTGTCCCCATCAACATGGGGACATCCTCCCCATGTTGAGGGCATGTGGCTTGGTACGGTTCAGGAGGGGGGGCCGCTCTCTCGTCCCCCCTCTTTCCTGCGGCCTGCCAGGTTGCGTGCTCGGATAAAGGGTCTGGTATGGATTTTTGGGGGGAACTACACGCCATTTTTTTTTAATTTGGCGTGGAGTTCCCCTTAAAACTATGGATATTTGGGGGGAATCCCACTTCATTTTTTTTTTATTTGACGTAGGGTTCTCCTTAATATCCATACCAGACCTGAAGGGCCTGGTAATTGAATTTGGGGGGACCCCCACGCATTTTTTTTTTTTTTATCAATGACTTTCAATGACTGTTCTCTGTATTACCGGGAGCTGACAATTCAATATAGCCGCTATAGAGTGCTTTTAACTAACTTTTTTTCCTTCAGAAATGACACTTTGTGCAGGGACAGTTCTAAGCACGGGAAACATGCGCTACTTTACAGGCATACTATACACACACCCTAGGTACGAATTTAAAGGAATATTTCACTTTTATTGTTACACTTTTAGCATTATTAAAATCACTGCTCCCGAAAAAACGTCAGTTTTTAAAACTTTTATTTTTGCATTGATACATGTCACCTGGGGCAGGACCCGGGTCCCCAAACACTTTTTATGACAATAACTTGCATATAAGCCTTTAAAATTATCACTTTCGATTTTTCATGTTCGAGTCCCATAGACTTTAACGGTGTTCGGATGTTCGAACAAATTTATTGCCTGTTCGCGTGTTCTGATGCGAACCGAACTGGGGGGTGTTCGGCTCATCCCTAATCCTAATCTTAATCTTTGCAGTAATACTCTACTTATGCTTTAAATGTTGTATGTTTATAGTAGAAAGGGCCCAGCGGCCCCCTAGTGATATACTGATTTATGCAATGTATATGAAAGCTTATAAACACATCCAAATAGGTTCTTAAGCACTCTGCATATAATTATTAGAAATCACACATATGATTTAAGAGGGGTTACAACTCTCTGTGTTTCTAGGTGTATTACCCCATACCCCATATGTATATGTAAGCTAGGTCACCATATAATCAATAAAGGAAAGAGGAGCATAAAAGCTGTAGGAATTAATTTTTATGAATTAAGAGGGGATTGAAGGAATATGAACCAATGTGACTCCATCTTAGATGTAAGCATCCATCTTAGAAATCATTGCTTAGTCATATAATCTCTCGCCCACACATTTCTAAGCAAACACTTTTGTTTGGGAACAAGTCTAGGTCACAAGGATAAGTTTTGTTTCTTGTTCCTTGATAACGTGTGAGTTCTTGTACTTGACGCTTGACTGTCTCTAATCACATTCCTATCTATGTATTGTTCTGGTACATACTGAGAATGTTCCATAAACAATCTAGATGTAATATTGTTTACTTCTTCTGTCATATAAACAATGGAAAGCTACTGTGTGATCAAACTTATGCTTGTAACAGTATTATTCTGTCTATATAAACCATGCAGAAATACAACATTATCAGACTCACTGTGTGCGACTCGAGTTATTTCAGAGTAATTTCTCCAGGCCTGATGAGATTGAAGGACCGCCCAGGGCAGGTCTAATAGTCTATTGAACCAAGAACGGTTACACTCCAACTCCATACTAATTCAAAAAAATGCTTTTTAAAAGAAAGAAAGAAAAAAGAAATCCTGCCAAAAATATAGTGACCATGACCTTTGACCTTGACCTTTAACCCTTACTTGACCCAAACACTAACCCTGGCACTGACCTAGATCAAACCTTGATGTACTTTTTTTTTTTTTTTTTTTACACACAGTTGTTTTTTTTCTCTTTGCAAGGAGAAAGAGAGATACAATGTATCTTTCCTCTCCATTCAGAGAGAAACACAGAGGCGAGCTTCACAGTGACTGATCATTGTGATAGCCAATCAAAGGCTAGCACAATGATCAGGTGATGCGGAATCGGGAGTTCGTTAGTATGGGACCCTGGGCCCCTGCTGAGACAAAGACAGAGCACAAAGACAGATACGCCTCTATGTGGCCCCACGGCAAAAAAAAACAGTTCAATGGGGCTTCATATATGCATACTGTCAGCGTGAAGGGGTTAACGGATACAGAGGTTTTTATAAATTGTTCAATCTCAGTGTTTGCTGATTATACAAAGCTAAGCAGGGTAATAACCTTACAGCAGGATATAGCAACTTTACATGAAGACCTTGAGGTGTGGGCAACTGCATAGCAAATGAGGATCAGTGTAGAAAAATGTAAAGTAATGAACATGAGGGCTAAAAATATGAGTGCAAGTTACACACTAGGGAGAGAAACCACTGGGGAACTCTGGTTCGGCCGCATCTTACGAATGCAGTCCAGTTCTGGTCACCAATCCTTTAGAACTGGAGAGAGTCCAGAAAAGGACAACAAAACTAATAAATTATTGAAGAATCTCTACAAGCACTAAACTTATTCCCCTGGAAAAGAGATGCTTAAGAGGAGATATGATTGCAATGTAAAAATATCTCATCTGTGTGTAGCGGGGTCCTCAAATTGATGGGATACACCTGGGCAATAGTGTAACCCAGGTGTATAATTGTGTTAGGATTCAGACCCCTTTTTGTTTCGTGGAGGATTGGAGGATGTAATATTCTCCTTTGCCTGTGGGTGGCGAGGTACCCACGGGCTTCAGGTAGAATCATCCCCTGCAGTGCTCCCTGTTTGGTCTCTTCCCGGAGATGGTATGGCTGGGGCGGGGAACCCGCCGGGCCGTTGAAGGGAGGAGATAAAAGGGGGAGACGCCCTACCACGAGGTCGTCGTCGTCGTCGTGCGGAGAAGGAGGTCCTCGGAGGAGGAGGGCTGCGGCCCGCACCCAGGCACCTTAGGCCTGGGTGCATGGAGATCCAGGAGTCTGGTCCAGGTGCCCATGGCCTGGTCCGGAGTCACGTTGGCGTCCATCCCAGGCACCTTTAGCCTGGGGTGAGGTACTATCGAGGAGGCCTGGGGCCCAGTACCTTCGACTGGGTCCCGCTAGGGTGGACTGTCCTAGGGTCCCTGAGCGGAGGGACTCGTACCTGAGGTGAGGAGGCCGGGGAGGTTACCCACTGAAGACCCGGAGCAGCACCAACCCGGTGACGGTGGGCCTCTGGGAACTCTCTTGGGAGGACACATCCCCCTGATAGGGGCCACAGCGTATCGGAGAGGGCTCCAATGCTGTTCATAGGGGTTGCTAGAAGAGACCCTATCTTTAGAACTTAAACTTTAGGAAGTGCCTCGATCTGCTCGTCCCACCGTTGAAAAGGTTATAGGTCCTAACCTGTACTGCAAGAGAACTGTTATTGTGCTTTGCTATTGGAGTGCCAAATAAACAAGTGTTGGACCTTTCTTCGGTGTGTGAACTCCAGTTACTGGAATCAAAGGGGAGGCGGGTGAGCTTGTGGTTACAGACTCGGTACATTCGCAGAACACATTGGCCCGAGGAAACATCAGGAAGTGGCCTTCACCTCCCTATTGAAATGGGGAGGACATGGGCCGTGGCGCATCTCACTCTCACAACCCAGGAACCCCTAGACATGAGTTGGTGTGTAACAGATGAAGAAGTCGGAGAGAGGGTGAGGCCGCTACACGTGGGGGCTCGTGAGTCCGGGATACAGTGTGTTCTAAAGATGGACTTGAGAATGTCTACATTTGAACTTTGCTGCCCAGAGGAGTTCCGAGCAGATCGGCCAAATTACTGGCCAAAGTGCGTCCCTGCTCGGAGTTGTGGAAATGACCCTAACACGGGAAAGGCCCATGCGGAGGAGCGGAAAAAGGGAGAGGTCCAGCCGTGTGACGTACTGCACGTGGGGACTGTTAACGCACTGCGCCACGAGGCACCCCATGGCGACATCGTTCGTGGGCGGAGTCAAGAGGAAGCCCGCGAAAATGTACAGCTCATGGGAGGAGTCTGGCCAAGTGTGGGGATACACGTGGAGACTCCGGCGCGGGGTCAGTGCATGATGGAGCAGCAAACAGTCGGGATGACCTCAAGTGCCCCGTGGATTATGGTTCCTCACCCCACGAGAATGACTTCTTTTGCTGCCCCCATCACAGACACGGGGATAAGACTTAGGCCCCGAGGGCGGTTGGCTCTGTACACCTGCAGAGACACGGAGGCCCTCGGTGTGATCTGTCCCGGCTGCTCGGGACTGGTGGTCACCCTGAAGCCATTCGGGCGATGTGAGGAGTGCAGAGAATTCCTTTTTGAGGTCGAGTTGTCCACAGCAAGGCCCCGGGCCCTTCGCCTCAATCACCTCACGGGTACTGCTACTCCGGAAGGGGAGATCAAGGCCTTTGTCGAGGTTCCTGTGCGCGCTGACCAGGGCGATGGACTGCCCAACAGAGAAAAATCCGAAGATGCTGCTTCGGTCGCCACAAGTTCTTTGCTTCCACCACCGAAGAGGAAAGTTGGCCTAGTACAGGCATCCTATGGACGTGGTCGAGCTTCACCCCGCTGCTTGCCTGGCCTGGATGGCGCCGGTCGAGATGGAAGTCCCGGACATCCCAGTCTTCTACAAGGGTCAGGTGAGCCAGGGGCTGGGACTGTGGTGGTGGTTGGAGGTGTCGGGGGCCCATTGGAGGTGGAACCCCCCAGGGAAGATGATTCTGTGTCCACCGGTAGATATCTGCCTGCGGAGATGTATGACACCTCCGACCTAGAGTCGCTGTCTGACTGCGGAGACGATGGCGAGATAGACGAACTGTTCAGCCGCAAGGGCTGGGATAGAGTGCCACTTCTTGCTTCCCGTGCGGTATGGGACTCGCCTATGTACACAGGAGATAGCACGCCTCGGGTGGAAGACCCGCAGCTTACGAGGGAACCTACCCCTCCACCTGTGTCCTCATCTACTGTCACCCCACCTACTTTGGTTGTGGGGATACCCCGCGCTTCTTTGAGAGCGCCGAAAGTCAGTTCCAGAGAGCTGGTAAAGGCACCTCGGCATCCAGAAGCTATTGTGCTGCCTGGAACCGGAGAGAAAGCCACTATGCCACCTTTGGCCCGCTTGCAGAGACTGTTTTGCCACAAAATAGCTCGGGAATATGGGTGGGAGTACTCGTATCTGCCCCGGGACCTGCTATATGAGGTAGAAGTCTGGAGAACAAGATGGTATGACGAGTTTGTGTGGGATAAGTTGAAGGTGCCCCATGCTCGCAGGTACCTGGAATGTGTGCCGTCAGTGTCTAAGAGGTTTGAGGACTGCAAAGCTGAATGGAAATTGGGGCGCCATATCCATGCTGACAAGATAGTCATTTGCAGAAGAGAAGGAGAAGATGTCGAGTATTCGATAGAGGCATTTGACAAACACCTGAAACCCCTGTACCTGCCGGATCCAAAGTTTTACTTATAGGTGAAAAGAACTCCTGTTGTTTCCTTTGTGTACTTGAACTCTCTGGAGGAGTTATCCCCAGACACCAAGGACTGTGCCCTGCTTTTGTTTTTATTTGGGCTTTTCTTTTTTTCATTGAAGACTTGGGGACTGTTGTGTTTTTGTGTTTCCCCTTTCTTCATGTGCCAAAGGCAAGGACATTTGGGAATAGTGGCAGAGTAGGAAAAAAGCTGGAAGAATGAAGATTCGTTGAGTGTCATGACCGCAGTGTTGTCACCAGGTGGCAGTGTTGCGCAACAAATGTTTGAAAATGCTTCACACACATCACCCTGCTTGTTGGAGTGAGTGGGTCTCTCGGCTGACGGGCCCACTCATCCCAAATGACACGAAATTATGTCAGGATGTTTTTTTTCTCTCCCTCTTTCCCCTGCAGGAGAGCCGTCAATCAAGATCCTTGAGAGTGGGTGGCTCTTAGACAGTGTGGGAGAGGGGTTGTGACATGCAAATGTTTAAAGTGTTTTATGACACAAGTTGTTTTATATGTTCCCCATTCCCTGAGCAGGTCTTGGCACTTGGGAAAAATTTAGAGGAATTGCTTCAGGGGTTTCACTCCATGCCACCACTTTATGGGAGGCATGGGTGTGCACCTGACGCTGGGGACCAGCGTCAAATTACAGGGGGGAGTGTGTAGCGGGGTCCTCAAATTGATGGGATACACCTGGGCAATAGTGTAACCCAGGTGTATAATTGTGTTAGGATTCAGACCCCTTTTTGTTTCGTGGAGGATTGGAGGATGTAATATTCTCCTTTGCCTGTGGGTGGCGAGGTACCCACGGGCTTCAGGTAGAATCATCCCCTGCAGTGCTCCCTGTTTGGTCTCTTCCCGGAGATGGTATGGCTGGGGCGGGGAACCCGCCGGGCCGTTGAAGGGAGGAGATAAAAGGGGGAGACGCCCTACCACGAGGTCGTCGTCGTCGTCGTGCGGAGAAGGAGGTCCTCGGAGGAGGAGGGCTGCGGCCCGCACCCAGGCACCTTAGGCCTGGGTGCATGGAGATCCAGGAGTCTGGTCCAGGTGCCCATGGCCTGGTCCGGAGTCACGTTGGCGTCCATCCCAGGCACCTTTAGCCTGGGGTGAGGTACTATCGAGGAGGCCTGGGGCCCAGTACCTTCGACTGGGTCCCGCTAGGGTGGACTGTCCTAGGGTCCCTGAGCGGAGGGACTCGTACCTGAGGTGAGGAGGCCGGGGAGGTTACCCACTGAAGACCCGGAGCAGCACCAACCCGGTGACGGTGGGCCTCTGGGAGCTCTCTTGGGAGGACACATCCCCCTGATAGGGGCCACAGCGTATCGGAGAGGGCTCCAATGCTGTTCATAGGGGTTGCTAGAAGAGACCCTATCTTTAGAACTTAAACTTTAGGAAGTGCCTCGATCTGCTCGTCCCACCGTTGAAAAGGTTATAGGTCCTAACCTGTACTGCAAGAGAACTGTTATTGTGCTTTGCTATTGGAGTGCCAAATAAACAAGTGTTGGACCTTTCTTCGGTGTGTGAACTCCAGTTACTGGAATCAAAGGGGAGGCGGGTGAGCTTGTGGTTACAGACTCGGTACATTCGCAGAACACATTGGCCCGAGGAAACATCAGGAAGTGGCCTTCACCTCCCTATTGAAATGGGGAGGACATGGGCCGTGGCGCATCTCACTCTCACAACCCAGGAACCCCTAGACATGAGTTGGTGTGTAACAGATGAAGAAGTCGGAGAGAGGGTGAGGCCGCTACACGTGATTTTAGCATAGGGAGAAAATTGTTCTGTCTCGTGTTGCTCAGGAAAACACGTGGCCACTCAATGAATCTGGAGTAGGGTTGAGCGAACCCGAACTGTGAAGTTCGGGTTCGTTCCGAACTTTAGCGTTTTCCGAAGCCGATCCCGAACCCGAACAATTGCGTGTAAGTTCGGGTTCGGGTTTGGTGTTCGGGGATGTAATGGCGCATTTAGAAAAGCTTCAGGGGCCAGCCAATCACCTTTTGTTTAGCTGGTGTGCCCTTAGAAGCCATCATAGCCATGCCTACTAATGGCATGGCTGTGATTGGCCAGTGCAGCATGTGACCCAGCTCAGTGCAGCATGTGACCCAGCTTCTATATAAGCTAGAGGCACACAGCACAGCACGTCACTCTGCTAGACAGAATAGGGAGAGGTTCCTGGCTGCTGTTGCTTATTAGGGAGAGATTGAAATACATGAGTTAGTCCTGATTCTGCAATCTGAGAGAAAAGATAGAGAGACAGTGTAGGGGAAGGTTCCTGATGGTGCTTTCAGGGAGAGAGATTTATATAGGAGTCCAGATTAAGAGATCTAATAACTCAGCGATCTGCATAGGTTTACCTGTTTGTTTTGCAGTGCACAGTCTTTTTACACTGCAATGAGCCCAGTGTCAGAGAAAATCTAACTTTTATCTGCAATCTCAGTGCACCAGCACTTCATATGTTACGTTGAGAGATACACCATTTCCATACTCTTGCAAAAAGACCCATTTAGGGCAAAAAAAGCACTTTATTGTGCTCTTGCAAAAAGACCCATTTAGGGCAAAAAAAGCACTTTATTGTGCTCTTGCAAAAAGACCCATTTAGGGCAAAAAAAAATAAAAAATTTGCACTTTAATGTACTCTTGCAAAAAGACCCACTTAGGGCAAAAAAATAATTTGCAGTGTTTTATGCATATCTGGAGGTGTGTGAAATAACCAATTTCTATATATTTTTCTTCTACTGTGCTATCCTAAAAAAACAAAAACATTTTTGAATAGCATTTTCTGCAGTTCTGTAGCTGTGCGATCCAGCAGTTACGTACTGTGGGTGTGTTGTGGTCTTGCAAAAAGCCCCATTTAGGGCCACAAAAAATATTTTGCAGTGTGTTATACATATCTGGAGGTGTGTGAAATAAACAATTTCTCTATATTTTTCTTCTACTGTGCTATCCTAAAAAAACAAATTTTTTTTGGAATAGCATTTTCTGCAGTTCTGTAGCTGTGCGATCCAGCGGTTACGTACTGTGGGTGGGTTGTTGTCTTGCAAAAAGCCCCATTTAGGGCCACAAAAAATATTTTGCAGTGTGTTATACATATCTGGAGGTGTGTGAAATAAACAATTTCTATATATTTTTCTTCTACTGTGCTATCCTAAAAAAACTAATTTTTTTTGGAATAGCATTTTCTGCAGTTCTGAAGCTGTGCGATCCAGCGGTTACGTACTGTGGGTGGGTTGTTGTCTTGCAAAAAGCCCCATTTAGGGCCACAAAAAATATTTTGCAGTGTGTTATACATATCTGGAGGTGTGTGAAATAAACAATTTCTATATATTTTTCTTCTACTGTGCTATCCTAGAAAAACAACATTTTTTTTTTAATAGCATTTTCTGCAGTTCTGTAGCTGTGCGATACAGCGGTTACGTACCGTGGGTGGGTTGTGGTCTTGCAAAAAGCCCCATTTAGGGCCACAAAAAATATTTTGCAGTGTGTTATACATATCTGGAGGTGTGTGAAATAAACAATTTCTATATATTTTTCTTCTACTGTGCTATCCTACAAAAACAAAAATTTTTTAATAGCATTTTCTGCAGTTCTGTAGCTGTGCGATACAGCGGTTACGTACTATGGGTGTGTTGTGGTCTTGCAAAAAGCCCCATTTAGCGCCACAAAAATATTTTGCAGTGTGTTATACATATCTGGAGGTGTGTGAAATAACCAATTTCTATATATTTTTCTTCTACTGTGCTATCCTAAAAAAACAAAAAAAAATTTAATAGCATTTTCTGCAGTTTTGTAGCTGTGCGATCCATCGGTTACGTACTGTGGGTGTGTTGTGGTCTTGCAAAAAGCCCCATTTAGGGCCATAAAAAATATTTTGCAGTGTGTTATACATATCTGGAGGTGTGTGAAATAACCAATTTCTATATATTTTTCTTCTACTGTGCTATCCTAAAAAAACAACATTTTTTTTTAATAGCATTTTCTGCAGTTCTGTATCTGTGCGATCCAGCGGTTACGTACTGTGGGTGTGTTGTGGTCTTGCAAAAAGCCCCATTTAGGTCCACTAAAAATATTTTGCAGTGTGTTATGCATATCTGGAGGTGTGTGAAATAAACAATTTCTATATATTTTTCTTCTACTGTGCTATCCTAGAAAAACAACATTTTTTTTTTAATAGCATTTTCTGCAGTTCTGTAGCTGTGCGATACAGCGGTTACGTACTGTGGGTGTGTTGTGGTCTTGCAAAAAGCCCCATTTAGGGCCACAAAAAATATTTTGCAGTGTGTTATGCATATCTGGAGGTGTGTGAAATAAACAATTTCTAGATATTTTTCTTCTACTGTGCTATCCTAGAAAAACAACATTTTTTTTTTAATAGCATTTTCTGCAGTTCTGTAGCTGTGCGATACAGCGGTTACGTACTGTGGGTGGGTTGTGGTCTTGCAAAAAGCCCCATTTAGGGCCACAAAAAATATTTTGCAGTGTGTTATACATATCTGGAGGTGTGTGAAATAAACAATTTCTATATATTTTTCTTCTACTGTGCTATCCTACAAAAACAAAAAAATTTTAATAGCATTTTCTGCAGTTCTGTAGCTGTGCGATACAGCGGTTACGTACTATGGGTGTGTTGTGGTCTTGCAAAAAGCCCCATTTAGCGCCACAAAAATATTTTGCAGTGTGTTATACATATCTGGAGGTGTGTGAAATAACCAATTTCTATATATTTTTCTTCTACTGTGCTATCCTAAAAAAACAAAAAAAAATTTAATAGCATTTTCTGCAGTTTTGTAGCTGTGCGATCCATCGGTTACGTACTGTGGGTGTGTTGTGGTCTTGCAAAAAGCCCCATTTAGGGCCATAAAAAATATTTTGCAGTGTGTTATACATATCTGGAGGTGTGTGAAATAACCAATTTCTATATATTTTTCTTCTACTGTGCTATCCTAAAAAAACAACATTTTTTTTTAATAGCATTTTCTGCAGTTCTGTATCTGTGCGATCCAGCGGTTACGTACTGTGGGTGTGTTGTGGTCTTGCAAAAAGCCCCATTTAGGTCCACTAAAAATATTTTGCAGTGTGTTATGCATATCTGGAGGTGTGTGAAATAAACAATTTCTATATATTTTTCTTCTACTGTGCTATCCTAAAAAAACTAATTTTTTTTGGAATAGCATTTTCTGCAGTTCTGTAGCTGTGCGATCCAGCGGTTACGTACTGTGGGTGTGTTGTGGTCTTGCAAAAAGCCCCATTTAGGGCCACAAAAAATATTTTGCAGTGTGTTATGCATATCTGGAGGTGTGTGAAATAAACAATTTCTAGATATTTTTCTTCTACTGTGCTATTTTAAAAAAGCAACATTTTTTTTAATAGCATTCTCTGCAGTTCTGTAGCTGTACGATACAGCGGTTACGTACTGTGGGTGTGTTGTGGTCTTGCAAAAAGCCCCATTTAGGGCCACAAAAAATATTTTGCAGTGTGTTATACATATCTGGAGGTGTGTGAAATAAACAATTTCTATATATTTTTCTTCTACTGTGCTATCCTAAAAAAACAAAAACATTTTTAATAGCATTTTCTGCAGTTTTGTAGCTGTGCGATCCATCGGTTACGTACTGTGGGTGTGTTGTGGTCTTGCAAAAAGCCCCATTTAGGGCCATAAAAAATATTTTGCAGTGTGTTATACATATCTGGAGATGTGTGAAATAACCAATTTCTATATATTTTTCTTCTACTGTGCTATCCTAAAAAAACAACATTTTTTTTTAATAGCATTTTCTGCAGTTCTGTATCTGTGCGATCCAGCGGTTACGTACTGTGGGTGTGTTGTGGTCTTGCAAAAAGCCCCATTTAGGTCCACTAAAAATATTTTGCAGTGTGTTATGCATATCTGGAGGTGTGTGAAATAAACAATTTCTATATATTTTTCTTCTACTGTGCTATCCTAAAAAAACTAATTTTTTTTGGAATAGCATTTTCTGCAGTTCTGTAGCTGTGCGATCCAGCGGTTACGTACTGTGGGTGTGTTGTGGTCTTGCAAAAAGCCCCATTTAGGGCCACAAAAAATATTTTGCAGTGTGTTATGCATATCTGGAGGTGTGTGAAATAAACAATTTCTAGATATTTTTCTTCTACTGTGCTATTTTAAAAAAGCAACATTTTTTTTAATAGCATTTTCTGCAGTTCTGTAGCTGTACGATACAGCGGTTACGTACTGTGGGTGTGTTGTGGTCTTGCAAAAAGCCCCATTTAGGGCCACAAAAAATATTTTGCAGTGTGTTATACATATCTGGAGGTGTGTGAAATAAACAATTTCTATATATTTTTCTTCTACTGTGCTATCCTAAAAAAACAACATTTTTTTAATAGCATTTTCTGCAGTTCTGTAGCTGTGCGATCCAGCGGTTACTTACTGTGGGTGTGTTGTTGTCTTGCAAAAAGCCCCATTTAGGGCCACAAAAAATATTTTGCAGTGTGTTATACATATCTGGAGGTGTGTGAAATAAACAATTTCTATATATTTTTCTTCTACTGTGCTATCCTAGAAAAACAAAATTTTTTTAATAGCATTTTCTGCAGTTCTGTAGCTGTGCGATACAGCGGTTACGTACTATGGGTGTGTTGTGGTCTTGCAAAAAGCCCCATTTAGGGCCACAAAAAATATTTTGCAGTGTGTTATACATATCTGGAGGTGTGTGAAATAACCAATTTCTATATATTTTTCTTCTACTGTGCTATCCTAAAAAAACAAAAAAAAAATTTATAGCATTTTCTGCAGTTTTGTAGCTGTGCGATCCATCGGTTACGTACTGTGGGTGTGTTGTGGTCTTGCAAAAAGCCCCATTTAGGGCCATAAAAAATATTTTGCAGTGTGTTATACATATCTGGAGGTGTGTGAAATAACCAATTTCTATATATTTTTCTTCTACTGTGCTATCCTAAAAAAACAACATTTTTTTTTAATAGCATTTTCTGCAGTTCTGTATCTGTGCGATCCAGCGGTTACGTACTGTGGGTGTGTTGTGGTCTTGCAAAAAGCCCCATTTAGGTCGACTAAAAATATTTTGCAGTGTGTTATGCATATCTGGAGGTGTGTGAAATAAACAATTTCTATATATTTTTCTTCTACTGTGCTATCCTAAAAAAACTAATTTTTTTTGGAATAGCATTTTCTGCAGTTCTGTAGCCGTGCGATCCAGCGGTTACGTACTGTGGGTGTGTTGTGGTCTTGCAAAAAGCCCCATTTAGGGCCACAAAAATATTTTGCAGTGTGTTATGCATATCTGGAGGTGTGTGAAATAAACAATTTCTAGATATTTTTCTTCTACTGTGCTATTTTAAAAAAGCAACATTTTTTTTAATAGCATTTTCTGCAGTTCTGTAGCTGTACGATACAGCGGTTACGTACTGTGGGTGTGTTGTGGTCTTGCAAAAAGCCCCATTTAGGGCCACAAAAAATATTTTGCAGTGTGTTATACATATCTGGAGGTGTGTGAAATAAACAATTTCTATATATTTTTCTTCTACTGTGCTATCCTAAAAAAACAACATTTTTTTAATAGCATTTTCTGCAGTTCTGTAGCTGTGCGATCCAGCGGTTACTTACTGTGGGTGTGTTGTTGTCTTGCAAAAAGCCCCATTTAGGGCCACAAAAAATATTTTGCAGTGTGTTATACATATCTGGAGGTGTGTGAAATAAACAATTTCTATATATTTTTCTTCTACTGTGCTATCCTAGAAAAACAACATTTTTTTTTAATAGCATTTTCTGCAGTTCTGTAGCTGTGCGATACAGCGGTTACGTACTGTGGGTGGGTTGTGGTCTTGCAAAAAGCCCCATTTAGGGCCACAAAAAATATTTTGCAGTGTGTTATACATATCTGGAGGTGTGTGAAATAAACAATTTCTATATATTTTTCTTCTACTGTGCTATCCTAGAAAAACAAAATTTTTTTAATAGCATTTTCTGCAGTTCTGTAGCTGTGCGATACAGCGGTTACGTACTATGGGTGTGTTGTGGTCTTGCAAAAAGCCCCATTTAGGGCCACAAAAAATATTTTGCAGTGTGTTATACATATCTGGAGGTGTGTGAAATAACCAATTTCTATATATTTTTCTTCTACTGTGCTATCCTAGAAAAACAAAATTTTTTTAATAGCATTTTCTGCAGTTCTGTAGCTGTGCGATACAGCGGTTACGTACTATGGGTGTGTTGTGGTCTTGCAAAAAGCCCCATTTAGCGCCACAAAAATATTTTGCAGTGTGTTATACATATCTGGAGGTGTGTGAAATAACCAATTTCTATATATTTTTCTTCTACTGTGCTATCCTAAAAAAACAAAAAAAATTTTAATAGCATTTTCTGCAGTTTTGTAGCTGTGCGATCCATCGGTTACGTACTGTGGGTGTGTTGTTGTCTTGCAAAAAGCCCCATTTAGGGCCATAAAAAATATTTTGCAGTGTGTTATACATATCTGGAGGTGTGTGAAATAACCAATTTCTATATATTTTTCTTCTACTGTGCTATCCTAAAAAAACAACATTTTTTTTTAATAGCATTTTCTGCAGTTCTGTATCTGTGCGATCCAGCGGTTACGTACTGTGGGTGTGTTGTGGTCTTGCAAAAAGCCCCATTTAGGTCCACTAAAAATATTTTGCAGTGTGTTATGCATATCTGGAGGTGTGTGAAATAAACAATTTCTATATATTTTTCTTCTACTGTGCTATCCTAAAAAAACTAATTTTTTTTGGAATAGCATTTTCTGCAGTTCTGTAGCTGTGCGATCCAGCGGTTACGTACTGTGGGTGTGTTGTGGTCTTGCAAAAAGCCCCATTTAGGGCCACAAAAAATATTTTGCAGTGTGTTATGCATATCTGGAGGTGTGTGAAATAAACAATTTCTAGATATTTTTCTTCTACTGTGCTATTTTAAAAAAGCAACATTTTTTTTAATAGCATTTTCTGCAGTTCTGTAGCTGTACGATACAGCGGTTACGTACTGTGGGTGTGTTGTGGTCTTGCAAAAAGCCCCATTTAGGGCCACAAAAAATATTTTGCAGTGTGTTATACATATCTGGAGGTGTGTGAAATAAACAATTTCTATATATTTTTCTTCTACTGTGCTATCCTAAAAAAACAACATTTTTTTAATAGCATTTTCTGCAGTTCTGTAGCTGTGCGATCCAGCGGTTACTTACTGTGGGTGTGTTGTGGTCTTGCAAAAAGCCCCATTTAGGGCCACAAAAAATATTTTGCAGTGTGTTATACATATCTGGAGGTGTGTGAAATAAACAATTTCTATATATTTTTCTTCTACTGTGCTATCCTAAAAAAACAACATTTTTTTAATAGCATTTTCTGCAGTTCTGTAGCTGTGCGATCCAGCGGTTACTTACTGTGGGTGTGTTGTGGTCTTGCAAAAAGCCCCATTTAGGGCCACAAAAAATATTTTGCAGTGTGTTATACATATCTGGAGGTGTGTGAAATAAACAATTTCTATATATTTTTCTTCTACTGTGCTATCCTAAAAAAACAACATTTTTTTAATAGCATTTTCTGCAGTTCTGTAGCTGTGCGATACAGCGGTTACGTACTGTGGGTGGGTTGTGGTCTTGCAAAAAGCCCCATTTAGGGCCACAAAAAATATTTTGCAGTGTGTTATACATATCTGGAGGTGTGTGAAATAAACAATTTCTATATATTTTTCTTCTACTGTGCTATCCTAAAAAAAAAACTTTTTTTGGATAGCATTTTCTGCAGTTCTGTAGCTGTGCGATACAGCGGTTACGTACTGTGGGTGGGTTGTGGTCTTGCAAAAAGCCCCATTTAGGGCCACAAAAAATATTTGGCAGTGTGTTATGCAGAAAAAAAGTACAGCGCTAATTCGATAATGAAAAAGTATCCAAAAATACTAGTGAAAAATATGAAGTGTATACAAAAAAATTTTACATTTTATACAAATTATATTCAAAAACCATCGGTAATATACCTTTAAATTGATAAAAGTGAATATACCTCTAAGTGAATAAAGTGAATAAGCAATTAGAAAACAGTGAAAAACAATCCATAAATAAAGTGAAAAAAGCTGAGGAATAACTGAAATCCCGCAGCATAAAAAATCTTAAAAAAGTGTTCAAACAGAAAAGTGCCACAAAATGAAAGTGATCAATCCTGAAATGAATGTGAAAGGAAAGAGTATTCTTCATCCACCAGAATGGAGAGACCCCAGAAGAATAGTGATATATTCTCCTTACCGCATCAGTATGATCACTCGTGCAGTGATCTCTTCAAGCACAGGGGTTTAGGGTCTCCCTCTAGACCAAAGAAAATGAATGTATCTCCGAAATAGTATCTGTTCAACTCCCAAAGAAAAAAGGAACCATAGCGTAATACTGCAAGCAAACGTTTAATATCCACACAGTATTGCACTTACAGTTAAGATGAACTTTTCAAGCGTGTCTTATCGTAGGGGACGCAGCGTCTCCTCGAGGCTTCTCCTGCTGATCTTGCTCCGTATCTCAGTAAATTAGAGCGTGATGACGTAGGACTGCAAGCCACACCTACGCGTTTCGTCATAAAAAGACGCCAATCCCAGACGACGTCTTTTTATGACGAAACGCGTAGGTGTGGCTTGCAGTCCTACGTCATCACGCTCTAATTTACTGAGATACGGAGCAAGATCAGCAGGAGAAGCCTCGAGGAGACGCTGCGTCCCCTACGATAAGACACGCTTGAAAAGTTCATCTTAACTGTAAGTGCAATACTGTGTGGATATTAAACGTTTGCTTGCAGTATTACGCTATGGTTCCTTTTTTCTTTGGGAGTTGAACAGATACTATTTCGGAGATACATTCATTTTCTTTGGTCTAGAGGGAGACCCTAAACCCCTGTGCTTGAAGAGATCACTGCACGAGTGATCATACTGATGCGGTAAGGAGAATATATCACTATTCTTCTGGGGTCTCTCCATTCTGGTGGATGAAGAATACTCTTTCCTTTCACATTCATTTCAGGATTGATCACTTTCATTTTGTGGCACTTTTCTGTTTGAACACTTTTTTAAGATTTTTTATGCTGCGGGATTTCAGTTATTCCTCAGCTTTTTTCACTTTATTTATGGATTGTTTTTCACTGTTTTCTAATTGCTTATTCACTTTATTCACTTAGAGGTATATTCACTTTTATCAATTTAAAGGTATATTACCGATGGTTTTTGAATATAATTTGTATAAAATGTAAAATTTTTTTGTATACACTTCATATTTTTCACTAGTATTTTTGGATACTTTTTCATTATCGAATTAGCGCTGTACTTTTTTTCTATATATTTTATGTAAATTTGGTATCCATTTTTCAGTACCGGCAGCTTTTTACACTATCACTGAGTAATTTTCATCAACCAATTCACGTTTCTATCTAGCGCAGTGTTCCCCTTTTTTCCTTGGGCCTTTTTAAAAAAAGTGTGTTATGCATATCTGGAGGTGTGTGAAATAAACAATTTCTATATATTTTTCTTCTACTGTGCTATTTTAAAAAAGCAACATTTTTTTTGAATAGCATTTTCTGCAGTTCTGTAGCTGTGCGATACAGAGGTTACGTACTGTGGGTGTGTTCTGCTCTTCCAAAAACATCCATTTAGGGCAAGATCCTAAATTTGGAAAATATGAGGAGAAGGTCAAAGGGACGTGGTGGCCCCGGTCGTGGTGCTGCTGGTGGAGCTCCTGTTGCAGGGAGAGGACGTGGTCGATCTGTGCCAGCTACACGCACAAGTGAGGACACAGACGATACACCCCCCACAGAGGACAGCTTTTCTTTGCCTCTGGGCAGCCTGGCACACATGAGCGATTACATGCTGCAGTGTTTCCGCAACAACCGCCGAGTTGCCCACATTTTAACTGGTGCTGATTACTAGGTGGCCACCCTGCTGGATCCCCGTTACAAGGACAACGTACCGTCCTTATTCCCTCACTGGAGCGGGATCGTAAGATGCGCGAGTACAAGCGCACGCTGGTAGACGCGCTGCTGGTGGCATTCCCACCTGACAGCGGGCGTACGGTGGAAGCACAAGGCGAAGGCAGAGGAGGAGGAAGAGGTCGCCAATGCAGCTGGGGCACCGCCAGCACCTCAGAAGACAGGGTTAGCATGGCCGAAATGTGGAAAAGCTTCGTCAGCACGCTACAACAACCAGCACCACCAGCTGAGATGGAACGTCTTAGCAGGAGGCAGCATTTCACCAAGATGGTTGAGCAGTATGTGTCCACAGGCCTACACGTACTGGATGACGGGTCTGCCCCCTTCAACTTCTGGGTCTCCAAATTGGGCACATGGCCTGAGCTTGCCCTTTACGCCTTGGAGGTGCTGGCCTGCCCTGCAGCCAGTGTATTATCTGAACATGTACTTAGCACGGCAGGGGGCGTTATGACAGACAAGCGCAGCCGCCTGTCCAGAGCCAATGTGGACAAGCTCACGTTCATTAAAATGAACCAGGCATGGATCCCACAGGGCTTGTCCGTACCTTGTGCAGAATAGACATGTATACCGGTGTTGTGACAAAAACTGTCCGGCCATCGGATTGTGTCCGGCCCGTACTGCGCAGGCGCAGCACTTGTGCAGTACAGAGGACAAGGAGATTCACAAAATCTCTGAAGATGAACGGCGCCTGCGCAGTGAGTGCAGGTTCAAGCCCCACCATCCAAGTGGACATACGGTAGCACATAGTAACAGGGCCCCTCACGGGCTCGCTTTGATCGCCACGCTTCGGGCACGGCCTCGCTTGGCTCAGCTTGAACCTCGGATGGTGTGGCTTTCACCTGGACTCACCGCGCAGGCGCCGTTCGTCTTGGGAGATTTTCTAAATCCCCTTGTCCTACATACTGAGCAAGCGCAGTACAGGGCGGACACTATTCGACGGGGGACAGAATTCGACACATCACCGGCCTTACCCAGCCATTGTTGTATTTTTGAACCAGTGTTGGCTACATCGTCCTTCTCCACCTACGCAGCCACTTCCACCGCCACCTCAACCTCCTACTCCATATGGACCTCGTCCTCCTAGGTCAAGATTATAATTTTTATTTTATTTTTTTGTAGCGCACAGATCCTTTCCCCCTTACCTGCCTTTATGTTGTTGGCTCCTCGCAGGAGGGAGAAAGCCACACCGTACTACTAGCCTGTACCCTCCTATATAAAGAGGTTGAGCGGTGTACTTGACGGGCCGTGTCCACAGCCGGAGTCAAAACTCCTCCAGAGGATGATTCTCACCTCTACTGTAGGTAGAGGCAAGTCCTTGAATTCCCAGTAAAGTCAATGTCCACACCAGCTGAAACTCCAACTCTTATGCTCTTATGGTAAAATAAACTGTACTCGGATAGAAAAGGTTAGAGCAAAGAAACAGGACAGCTTAAGGTGTGGAGGAGGTCCAGGCACAAACGTAGCACATTCACTTCACTGCTTAGGTTTCTCAAACAGTTTTAGGCGCACGGTCTCTGCCACAGACCTTGAGGTTGGTCTCTGCCACAGACCGGGTGTACAAGGCCCCTGCCACGGACCCGGAGAACTTTGATCTCTGCCACAGACCAGGGTGTATAAGACCCCTGCCACGGGCCGGGTGAATAAGGCCTCTGATACAGTCAAGATGACCTTGAGCTTCTCCTTCTACGAACCTAGCCCATATCAAGGGGAAGACATCTCTCCAGGGAGTCAACAGACCCTTCCTTCACCGTGACTCCCGCATCGGTCCATCAGAATGATCCTCCCTTCCCTGAAACAGGGTCCCCTACACGAGGCGGCACCCAAAGACTCCTCGACCCTTAGCGGACTCCAGACGGGCTTTACTCCTGCCCCTAGGCCTCCATACCCAGGGCAGCAGGAACTCCAGGATAGTACCTCACCCCGGGCACCTGGGCGCGGACCCCACTGGACATCAGTCCCCAGGCCAAAGGTCTGCCCCTTTTATATCCTCTCCCGGCATGCACAGCAGGTTCCCCGCCCCGCTGTACTACTGCCAAGAGGGGACACAAAAGGCACAGCACTGTATCGACGGTTCAACCCTAGCCTACCATGGCAGCGCCACCTGTAGGCCACAGGGAACTGCACACCAATACTGTCCCCTGAGGACAAAATGGTCCATGAATCCTACAGAATTAGGGTGTTTGAGCCTATTTACCACTCAAACACTTCCCTTAAATATAGCACCCAGCTACATTTTTATTTCAAAGTATTTTATTTTCCCACTAGCTTATCCATTAAATGTAATAATTTTTTACAGAAAGGGCGTATTCTGGGGCATTCCCACCATATGTGTGGCATCGTGCCGTTGAGTTTCTGAGGTTCTTAATGACTTCCTGTACCTCTTCTGTTGAGAAGGGGGCCTCCAGCATATTATTTTATTTTTTTATTTCTTTTATGTTATTTTAAGTTATTTCCCTATCCACATTTGTTTGCAGAGCACTTGCCATGCTCTTACCAACATTTGCAGCCCTCTAGCCCTTTCCATTACTTTTTTAGAGCCTTTTTAGTCCTCAGAAGTTCAGGTCCCCTTTGACTTCAATGGGGTTCGGGGTCAAGTTCGGGTCAAGTTCGGTCCCGAACCTGAACTTTTTTCCGAAGTTCAGCCGAACCTGTCGAACCCGAACATCCAGGTGTCCGCTCAACTCTAATCTGGAGGAGAAGCGGTTTAACCTTAACCGTAGAGGTTATTTTAATGTTAAAGAGGTAAGGATGTGGAACTCCCTTCCACAGTTGGTGGTGTCAGCGAGAAGTGTAGATAATTTAAAACACTTTTAGATGGGTATCTTAGTGGACACAATAAACAGGTTTATGGGAAGTGGTAGAGACATAAATATATGCACACACATTCACACAGCTTGAACTGGATGTCTTTACCAACTACGTAAGTGTTATGAAAAAAATACACCCTTGGCTCTCTGTTAGTTTTGTTATTACTGTCTGTGTCCCCATGGGGAAGATTCAGTCCTCTATTTGTCCTGGTGGCCAATGCCAATGCCATTTGGACAGAAAGTGCAGAGAACTCTGAAATTTGTCACCCAAGAAAGAGGTGAAGGTAAAGAGAGAATTCACTTACTTTGAGTTTTTTGTTTTTTATTTCCTGTTGCATTTCCAGAATAGGAAATCTCCCCAGCAGGGCACAGATAACAAAGATATTCAGATCAGGTGATAAAGGCTTCCCCACTCTATCCACAAAAAAATTACTGGCACTTTAAATACATTCATTGCGGTTCCTCTTTGCAATGTGCATAAAACATAGAAGGCTGTTGTGGCAGGTTGTATGCATATATGATGCATTAAGGAATGTATTTGTTAGGATTCTGCATGCTTACATGTATCTACATGCCTCCTCCAACCCACACTCTCTCCTCACTAATAATATGTTACATTTTTGCAGTAAGAACACCAAGTCATTATGTGTTCATAAGTGTATATACAGTGCCTTGTAAAAGTATTCACCCCCTTGGCTTTTTACCTATTTTGTTACATTACAGTCTTTAGTTCAATGTTTTTTTAATCTGAATTATATGTGATGGATCAGAACACAATAGTCTAATTTGGTGAAGTAAAATTAGAAAAATATATATGTAGCACACAGACCTTTTTCTCGCCTGGCTCACTTGCAAGTCAAGGCACACCGCGCTATATGCCCTTACCCTCCTTTTTGAAGAGGTTAAGCGGTGTTCACAAATTTTATGTTCTGCAGCGAGTTACCTTCTTCCACTGGTTCTCTTCCCCAGAGTATGGGGTCAAGCCTCTATTTCTTCCCCCAAAGAAGCCAATGTCCAGAAACACTTTAACTCCAACAGAGAGTTTATTTTCTATTTGCTGCGTAGTAGACAGAGACAGATGGATGAAAGAAGGAATAAGTGTGAGGGATTAGATCCAGGCACCACTAGTAACCTCGTCGCCACTCGATCCTGAGTGGGCTTAGCTCACCCGGATAGTCCTCTCTCACAGTCCTAGCAGCCAGTATGGAGCTCGAACAGTTCTGCCACCCTATCCCCTCCAGGGACGGGTACAGGAGATCCTCTAACCTCTGTAGAATTTTAAGAACAGGATAATGCCAATGGGCACTCTACAGGTTAGCTTTCCAGAATAAAGAATCCTTCCCTCTGACAGGTCACCAGGCCTCTCCCGAGACAACAATCTTCCATTACTCATCTCCTCAGTGGGACCGATCCTCCTCTGGCTTCCTCTCGGTCAGAGCGGGTACCCTCACCTGGGCACCCTGGGACTCCAATGGGTGAACTGTAGACCCAGTTAAAAGTACTGGGCCTACCTGTAACGTTGCAGCCTCGGGCCAAAGGTGCCCGAGACTTCTCGGCTAGCAATCGCACCCCCGAGGGGCACACCCCTCCGGCTCCTCCACTCCACGACCTCACTACTCCACCACCCTTACTAAAGATGGCGTCTGCCCCTATATACCCTCTCCCGGCATGCACAGCAGGCCGCCCACGCCCACTGTACCGCTACCGAGAGAGGACACCCAAAGGCGCAGTAATGCCACCCATGGCTCAACCCTGACCTGATATGGCAGTGCCACCTACAGGCCACAGGGAACCATACACCAGGCAGCATCACATAGGCAGAAGCAAATACCTAGCAATCAAAGCGGTCCGAGCCTGGCTACCAGCTCAGACCAACCCCTAAATTTAGGCACATAACACCCCTAAAAAGTAAAGGGACGCTACATACACCCCCCCCCTAAAATAGACACTGTCCCCAGTGTCTGCAATAAATGCAAACTTTGTACAAATTGTTGAGTTGTTGTGCCTGAACCAACATAAGGGAAAAAGGGACAAGAGGAAAGAAATAGAGAAGGAAAATATAGAGAACAAAACACAAACATCGACATCCATTCTCAATGTCACATTTTCATATTACACTGTACATATTCCACCCCCTCCTAAATAACTACTCCACCCATTCTCTGGCAGAGTTGCTTGTAGTTCACCTGCAGAGGGAGAAAAAAACACAACACACAGAATCAAACATCCTAACTTCTAGAAAACAGAAGCGAACCATTCCCCCTAGAAGGAATGACTGGTTTCTGTAGCATAAATTCCTGCAGAATACCACCACCTAGTCGCAGCACACATTACTACACTAGCCTTGGTGCACATAGGCACGTATCAATACATAAGAACACCCCTTGATCATGACGGCTTCCTGCTTTGGCCCTGACTAAAGCTACCCAGTGTTCAGTTCTTTTCTCGGGAAGAAAAAAATACTTTCTCCTCTGCGGGACTGAAAAGGGAGAAAACACAAACAGTCCTCCGATTCCTCACAGAGTAAATTACCTCTTGAGCAGAGAGTCAGGTCAGCGGTTCAAGGCAAGTTCCCTGAAGTGGAAATAAAAAAAAAACAAGTTCCCACTTCAGAGATAGTACTTGGGATCAGGGAGGACAAGGGTTTTCCACTACTTGTCCAATGTTTCTATGTAGTAAACAGCATCGTCTCTGTCCTTGCTGCAGATGACTACACGGTCCGCGTGAATGTGCCGACCATAAGTCCAGTCCTTGCAGCAGCCTTTATAACGATCAGCCATTACAGCAGAGCACTTTAATAATCGATAGCCTCTTGGTACTTTCACATGATGGTCCCATACAAAGCCAGCGTACCATCATTCATGAGAGGCCTCAATCTCGTAGAGAAGTTCTTTAGGAACATAGGGATATTCCCAACCATAGTCAGTAGCGACCTTTTTGTGTAGGAGCCATTGCAACTGGGCTAGAGGTGGCATGGTGGCCCAATCTCCTGCTCCTGGGAGGACAATGGCATCCGGAGACCTTCTCAATGGTGCAGGCTCCAGCGGCGGCAAAGGTGGCTGCAATGGTGCCCGTACATCCGCAACAGCAGGCACAGAGGACGCCGGAGCTGGCAAAGCGGGCGTAGGATCAGTCTCCTCCCTTGCAGTAGAGACTTCCTACTCGGGGTGTAGTTTCCCCAGAGTCCATTAACGAAACTCCACCTAAACTGCGGGATGAAGTTGCCGGGATTCTATCCCAACCCTTTTTTTCAAACACTTCATCCACATCATGATCATCTCCCACATCTAAAGATGAGTCCAACTCAGAAGTATTATACTCCTCCGCTGGTAGATAACTGACGGTGGAGACAGACACAACGTCCCTAAAAATGGAGGGTCTTTGCGGGCTGGTTGTCCACACATCCCTTTTAGCGTGGGGTGTGGGCTTCCCTTCCCTCTCCAACAAAGTCAATGTCCCTTTTCTCCCAGCCTCCTTACCTTCCCGCGACGCGGATCTTCTGGAGGTTCCTCCGGCTTGAAGATGCGGTTCAGGCAGGCACTGGGGCAGGCTTCGACCACGGCCGCGGGAGGCCTTTACGTAACCAACCTTCCACTTGGCGGGTGGGAAAGAGTTCTCTGTTGTAACGGAGACAGCATCTGCGATGACCTCCGTTGCAAGCTCCGCAATGGTCGGAACTCCATCCTCCACATCCGTGGCAGTCGGAGTGGTGCGCGTGGGCCTGGCCGTGGGAGTACTGGTTTCCCCTTCAAGAGTAGCGACACCTGTAAGGCAGTTGACCCGGTAACCCATTGGTTTCTCAGTCGGCTGGTCCACCTCAAAAAAGAACTCTCCGCATGTAGCACACCTTCCAAAAGGCCGAAGCTGCACCGCCAGTCCTTGGCACTTAGGACAGAGCATGCCCAGGGCCTCCGCATCCCTGCACGTATAAAGCGCGAAGCGGCCCCTAGGCTTGAGCCGAATCCCTGTATCCGTCAGGGGGGCAGCGAAAGAAATAATGTCCATGGCTGTGGTAGGTGGGAACATCCGTGGTCCCGGGGAAACAGAAATCCATGGGGCGGCAGACATGTTGCTTCTTCACCAGTTCAGCTCGTACTGTCCCTTGGCGCCAAAACGCCACGTGCAACACAAGTTCCTCCCCCTTTTCTTCTCTTTCTGCACGTAGCTCGCAGGCTTTTCTATACTTCAGACATGCCCACGAACTACGCAGTTAGGAAATCCAGCATAGGTCTTGGCCTGTACCTCCATTTCTCTTACAAGTGACGCAGTTCACTTTTTCCCGAAATGGCCGGCCCCCACAGAATCACACCGGGGAAAAAATAAAGTCCAGCTTCAGGGGTAGCTGCAAAATATATAATCCCGGACTCGAGCCCCCACGTGTAGCACACAGACCTTTTTCTCGCCTGGCTCACTTGCAAGTCAAGGCACACCGTGCTATTTGCCCGTACGCTCCTTTTTGAAGAGGTTAATCAGTGTTCACAAATTTTGGGTCCTGCAGCGAGTTACATTCTTCCACTGATTCTCTTCCCCAGAGTATGGGGTCAAGTCTCTATTTCTTCCCCCAAAGAAGCCAATGTCCAGAAACACTTTAACTCCAACAGAGAGTTTATTTTCTATTTGCTGCATAGTAGACAGAGACAGATGGATGAAAGAAGGAATAAGTGTGAGGGATTAGATCCAGGCACAACTAGTAACCTCGTCGCCACTTGATCCCGAGTGGGCTTAGCTCACCCAGATAGTCCTCTCTCACAGTCCTAGCAGCCGGTGTGGAGCTTGAACAGTTCTGCCACCCTATCCCCTCCAGGGACAGGTACAGGAGATCCTCTAACCTATGTAGAATTTTAAGAACAGGATAATGCCAATGGGCACTCTATAGGTTAGCTTTCCAGAATAAAGAATCCTTCCCTCTGACAGGTCACCAGGCCTCTCCCGAAACAGCAATCTTCCATTACTCATCTCCTCAGTGGGACCGATCCTCCCCTGGCTTCCTCTCGGTCAGAGCGGGTACCCTCACCTGGGCACCCTGGGACTCCAATGGGTGAACTGTAGACCCAGTTAAAGGAACTGGGCCTACCTGGAACACCCCTCTGGCTCCTCCACTCTACGACCTCACTACTCCACCACCCTCACTAAAGATGGCGTCTGCCCCTTATGTACCCTCTCTGGGCATGCACAGCAGGCCGACCACGCCCACTGTACCGCTGCCGAGAGAGGACACCCTAAGGCGCAGTAATGCCACCCATGGCTCAACCCTGACCTAATATGGCAGTGCCACCTACAGGCCACAGGGAACCATACACCAGGCAGCGTCACATAGGCAGAAGCAAATACCTAGCAATCAAAGCGGTCCGAGCCTCGCTACCAGCTCAGACCAACCCCTAAATTTAGGCACATAACACCCCTAAAAAGTAAAGGGGCGCTATATATACATAAAACTATTTTTCAGAAATAAAAAAATGATAATTGGCATGTGCATTTACCACCTTTGTTATGAAGCCCATAAAAAGCTCCGGTGCAACCAATTACCTTCAGAAGTCCCATAATTAGTGAAATGATGTCCACCTGTGTGCAATCTAAGTGTCACATGATCTGTCATTACATATACACACCTTTTTGAAAGGCCCCAGAGGCTGCAACACCTAAGCAAGAGGCACCACTAACCAAACACTGCCATGAAGACCAAGGAACTCTCCAAACAAGTAAGGGACAATGTTGTTGAGAAGTACAAGTCAGGGTTAGGTTATAAAAAAATATCCAAATCTTTAATGATCCCTAGGAGCACCATCAAATCTATCAAGAGTGGGCATTAATCAGAGAGGCAGCACAGACCTAAGGTAACCCTGAAGGAGCTGCAGAGTTCCACAACAGAGACTGGAGTATCTGTATGTAGCGGTCCCCTCACTCCCCTCTTTCTTCTCTCTCAGCTCGTCTGTCTCTTGTCTAGGGGTACCTCCAGAGGGGAAGGGAGCGGGGACACCACGCCTGGCCTTCACCACAGATGTCAGAGTGGTGTAAGCAAAGTTATTTTACCTTCGGGTCAGTGTTGTGCACCTGGAGCCTCCACCGAGAGTTACCTTGAAGAATGTCTGTCAGGAAATGAGCCCCACACCATTAAAGTTCAACACTCTTTTATTCCTCTCGAATGAACACAATCAGTTGAACTCCCTTGTAGAAACAGAACAGAAAAGGAGGTGTGGATGCAAGTAGGCCCAGACACAATATGTTCTCCACTTTCCTTCCTGAAAGTGGGTTGCGGTCCCCGAGCGAGGGGGAATTTCCCTCCAGGCGGTCTCCGATGAGAGACTCACCCGTCACTGGCAATATGCTGCACCAGGTCTTCGAGTGAGGAGCTCCCCCCGGTCCATTACGCCTTCCGGATTCGGGTACCCAATCCCTGGGTACCCTAGGATCTCCTTCCCTCGCGGAACTCAGTGTTGGGCACTGAGCTCCAGACCTCCATCCAAGTACCTCACCCCAGGCTAAAGGTGCCTGGGATGGAACATGACCTCCGGCTGTCCTCTAGGCCTAGGCCCGCCTAGAGAACCGACACGAACCACCGCCCACAGGCTGAAGGTGCCTGGGACTCGACCCCGTGACAAAGATGGCCGGCCCCTTTATACCCTCTCCCAGCAAGCACGGCGGGTTCCCCGCCCCACCATACCGCTGCCGAGGGAGGACAAAAAGGAAGCCCGGCACACAGCAATGATTCAACCCCAGCCCAGGGCGACAGCGCCACTTGCTGGGCTGCAGGGAATTACACATCACTGATGTCTTTGCCAAGTTCAAATTTACACCCGGGAAAGTACATACCCGCTACACTCTCCCCCTGGTGGTTTGACACTGGTCCCCAGTGTCTGGAGCAAATCATGCCCTCAACGGCTGACATAATCCAATCCAGAGACCAACTAACAATTGTACAAAAGTAAAACTTTTAGAAAAAAACTACCCAACTAAAACACTGTGTCTGAGCCCTGTAATAAAAAGGGAAGAAAAAAAGAAGAGAAAACAACAGCATTAAACCTCAACTTAAAATCACATATTCACATTTTACTTTTCCCACCCATCCTGACTAAGACCCACCCCATACTCAGTGGTCTTGATGGGATGTTCTCCTGCAGAGGGAAAAGAAAGAAATCAACACACATAACCCTGACACATGTATTCGTGTGAGAGAAAATAAACTTCTCCGGGAAGAAATCCCTTTTCTCCAAAGAGTGAGTGCGTGAAAAGTGTTTAACGTTGCGCAACACTGCCACCTGGTGACAGCACCGCTGTAACTGCACTCGTGGAACTTTCCTCTTCTCTTTGGCCCTATCTACCCAGAGTCCATGATCTCTTGTGGGAAAGGTGAAGAACAACAGGAACAGTCCTTCATTCCTCTGGGCACAAAAGCAACGGGCCCCAGAAAGTTCAGCAGCATAACAAGAACAGAGCCTTTTCTCTCCTACAGGTAAAAACGGGGATGCGGCAGAGCAAGTGGCTTCAAGTGTTGATCCATGGTCTCCAGATGATACTCCACATCTTCTCCTTCCTTGCGCCGGATCAACACCTTGTCTGCATGGATGTGCCGTCCCAACATCCACTCTGCCTTGCAGTCTTTAAAACGTTGAGAGGCCTTTGGAGAGCATGCCAGGTACCTGCGGGCGTGGGGAACCTGAAGGTGGGTCCACACAAATCATTGCACCAGCGCTCCCGACACACTTCCACCTCATAGAGCAGTTCCTTCGCCAAGTATGGATACTCCCATCCGTAGTCTGCAGCAACCTTCTGGCCAAATAGGCGTTGTAGTCTCGCCAAAGGAGGCATGGTAGCTTTGTCCCCTTCGCCAGGCAAAACTATTGAGTCCGGGTGACGAGGGACCTTGATCACATCTGATCTGGGCATTGGTGCCCGCAGTAACAGTCTCTTTTCTCCGGTCTTCGGTACAGATGGCACCGGAGATGTAGAGGCAGGCTGAGGACGGGACCTCTCTTCAGGTGCTGGTGCCTCCACCCGGGGTGTACTTTCCCCTGTAGACATGGGAGCGAGAGGTACTTTGTCCCAGGCCTTTTCTGCAAACAGTTCATCTATTGCAACGTTGTCTCCCATGTCCGAGAGCGACTCTAGGTCAGAGGTGTCACACTCCTCCGCAGGCAGGTACCCTGTAGTGGAGACCGAGCTTTCACCTCTTCCCACACACCAAATCTCTCCGCCAGGCTTACCTCGGCCTTTACTTGAAACGGGACGTCAGGAACTCTTGTCGACGGATCCATCCGGGCCGGGCGTAAGCGGGCGAGACGGTCCACCACAACCGCTGGTCGGGGCTACCATGCCGGTCTTTCTCTTCGGTGGTGGACGCTGCGAGACAGTGGTGACCGAGTCAGCATCCTCGGATTTCTCCCGTTGAGTTTTTACGACCTCCTCCGCGGTCGCTGCAGTGTGCGCAGGGATGGCTGTCACAGCAGTGATTCCTCCTCTCTGAGTGGTGTTGCCCGTAGCACGGCCAGGGTAGATGGTTCTCGGCTTCTCAACCGCCGGATCCACTTCGAACAGGAACTCCCCACAGGCCTTGCATCGCCCGAATGGCTTCAGTTGGCACACCAGTCCCGAACAGCCGGGACAAATCACACCCAGGGCCTCAACGTCCATGCACGAATACAGGGCGAATCGACCCCTTGGCTTTAGCCGGATCCCCGTATCTGTTACCGGAGCAGCAGCAGTCAATGTCGTGGTGGAAGGGTGAACTGGAATCCACGATGTATGTCCGAACATGGCGACCTGTTGCTGATCCATCGCACACTGCAAAGTTTTTGCGCCAACGTCCCACGTGTAGTCCTTCACACGTATTGGACTCCTCCCCTTTGCTCCAGTTCGCAGGCTTTTCTTCTTTTCTGTTTCTGAGTCACGCCCACGAACTAAGCGATGGGGGTGTGCCAGGTGGTGCAGTGCGATAGAAGCCCCCACGTGTACTACTTCACACGGCTGAGCTTTCCCCTTTTTCCACTCTTCTGCGCGGGCCTTTCCCTTCATTGGGTCATGTCCACGACTTCGAGCAGGGATGCACTTCGGCCAATGAAGGCCTGCCTACTCGCGTAACTCTTCCAGCAGACACATTCAATACTGTGGTGCACAAACACCATGCCGGACCCGAGCCCCCACGTGTAGCGGCCCCCTCTTTCTTCTCTCTCAGCTCGTCTGTCTCTTGTCTAGGGGTACCTCCAGAGGGGAAGGGAACAGGGACACCACGCCTGGCCTTCACCACAGATGTCAGAGTGGTGTAAGCAAAGTTCTTTTACCTTCGGGTCAGTGTTGTGCACCTGGAGCCTCCACCGAGAGTTACCCTGAACAATGTGTAACGGCACCCCAAATACGAAAGGGGGTAACGCCGTTTAGATCCCTTCCCTCTCCTGGACACAACTTCACTGTCGATCCTCCACAGCCAGATTAATCCTTCTGAAAGAAAAAATTTACACCCAGGAAAGTAGATACCCGCTACATGTACATTGGACGATTATAAGCCGTATGCTCCATAGAGTTGGGCTTTATGGCAGAGTGTCCAGAAGAAAACCATTACTTTCAGCAAAAAACAAAATGGCACGTTTTGAGTTTGCGAAAAGGCATGTGGGAGACTCCCAAAATGTATGGAGGAAGGAGCTCTGGTCTGATGAGACTAAAATTTGAACTTTTTGGCCATCAAAGAAAACGCTATGTCTGGTGCAAAGCCAACACATCACATCACTCAAAGAACACCATCCCTACAGTGAAACCTGGTGGTGGCAGCATCATGCTGTGGAGATGTTTCTTAGCAGTCAGGACTGGGAAACTGGTCAGAGTTGAGGGAAAGGTGGATGGTGCTAAGTACAGGGATATTCTTGAGCAAAACCTGTACTACTCTGTGTGTGATTTGAGGCTAGGACAGATGTTCACCTTCCTGCAGGACAATGACCCCAAACACACTCAGGGCCGCTGCTAGACTAATTTGCATTCTAGGCAAGACCAGCTACTTGCCACCCCCCCCCCCAAAAAAAAGAAGAAGTTTAAAACACAGGTCACTACAGTATGGGTGAACAGAGTCACCTGCATATGGGGTGTCACTGAAAGAATAAAAGAATAGGGAGGGAACAGTACGGGGGCAGGGAAGAACAATCCATGGAGTATGGGGACAGGAGGGCAGAGTACATGGGGGGGGGGGCAGTACAGGAGGGCAGAATACAGGGGGGGCACAGTACAGCATTGCAGAGTACTGGGGGGAGAGGGACACAGTACAGGAGGGCAGAGTACAGGGGGGCAGAGTACAGGAGGGCAGAGTACAGAGGGCAGGGGCAGAGTACAGGAGGGTAGAGTACAGGGGGGAGAGGGGCACAGTACAGGAGGGCAGAGTACAGGGGGGAGGAGCACGGTAAAGGAGAGCAGAGTACAGGGGGGCACAGTACAGGAGGGCAGAGTACAGGGTGGGAGAGGGGCACAGTACAGGAGGGCAGAGAACAGTGGGGGAGAGGGGCACAGTACAGGAGGGCAGAGTACAGGGGGAGAGGGGCACAGTACAGGAGGGCAGCGTACAGGGGGAGGGACACAGTACAGGAGGACAGAGTACAGGGGGAGGGGCACAGTACAGGAGGGCAGAGTACTGGGGGGAGGGGCACAGTACAGGAGGGCAGAGTACAGGGGGAGAGGGGCAGAGTACAATGGGGAGAGGGGCACAGTACAGGGGGGCAGAGTACAGGGGGAGAGGGGCACAGTATAGGAGGGCAGAGTACAGGGGGAGAGGGGCACAGTACAGGAGGGCAGAGTACAGGGGAGGGGCACAGTACTGGAGGGCAGAGTACAGGAGGAGGGGCACAGTGCATGAGGGCAGAGTACAGGGGGGAAAGGCACAGTACAGGAGGGCAGAGTACAGGGGGGAGATGGGGCACAGTACAGGAGGGCAGAGTACAGGGGTAGAGAGGCACAGTACAGGAGGGCAGAGTTCAGGGGAGAGTGGGGCACAGTACAGGAGGGCAGAGTACAGGGGGAGGGGCACAGTACAGGAGGGCAGAGTACAGGGGAGGGGAACAGTACAGGAGGACAGAGTACAGGGGGAGGGGCACAGTACAGGAGGGAAGAGTACATGGGGAGGGGCACAGTACAGGAGAGCAGAGTACAGGGGGAGAGGGGCACAGTACAGGAGGGCAGAGTACAGAGGAGGGGGACAGTACAGGAGGACAGGGTACAGGGGGAGGGGCACAGTACAGGAGGGCAGAGTACAGGGGAAGGGGCACAGTACAGGAGGGCAGAGTACAGGGGAGGTGCACAGTACAGGAGGGCAGAGGTCACCTGCATATGGGGTGTCACTGAAAGAATAAAAGAATAAGGAGGGAACAGTACGGGGGGCAGGGAAGAACAATCCATGGAGTATGGGGACAGGAGGGCAGAGTACAGGGGGGGCAGTACAGGAGGGCAGAATACAGGGGGGCACAGTACAGCATTGCAGAGTACTGGGGGGAGAGGGACACAGTACAGGAGGGCAGAGTACAGGGGGGCAGAGTACAGGAGGGCAGAGTACAGAGGGGAGGGGCAGAGTACAGAAGGGTAGAGTACGGGGGGAGAGGGGCACAGTACAGGAGGGCAGAGTACAGGGGGGAGGAGCACAGTAAAGGAGGGCAGAGTACAGGGGGGCACAGTACAGGAGGGCAGAGAACAGGGTGGGGGAGGGGCACAGTACAGGAGGGCAGAGTACATGGGGAGGGGCACAGTACAGGAGAGCAGAGTACAGGGGGAGAGGGGCACAGTACAGGAGGGCAGAGTACAGAGGAGGGGGACAGTACAGGAGGACAGGGTACAGGGGGAGGGGCACAGTACAGGAGGGCAGAGTACAGGGGAAGGGGCACAGTACAGGAGGGCAGAGTACAGGGGGAGGGGCACAGTACAGGAGGACAGAGTACAGGGGAGGGGCACAGTACAGGAGGGAAGAGTACATGGGGAGGTGCACAGTACAGGAGGGCAGAGTACAGGGGGAGAGGGGCACAGTACAGGAGGGCAGAGTACAGGGGGAAGGGCACAGTACAGGAGGGCAGAGTACAGAGGAGGGGCACAGTACAGGAGGACATAGTACAGGGGGGAGGGGCACAGTACAGGGGGAAGGGGCACAGTACAGGAGGGCAGAGTACAGGGTGGGAGAGGGGCACAGTACAGGAGGGCACAGTATAGAGGGGAAGAGTACAGGGTGGGGGAGGGGCACAGTACAGGAGGGCAGAGTACAGGGGAGGGGCACAGTACAGGAGGGCAGAGTACAGGGGGGAGGGGCACAGTACAGGAGGGCAGAGTACAGGGGGAGAGAGGGGCACAGTACAGGAGGGCAGAGTACAGGGGGAGAGAGGGGCACAGTACAGGAGGGCAGAGTACAGGGGGAGAGGGGCACAGTACAGGAGGGCAGAGTACAGGGGGGAGGGGCACAGTACAGGAGGACAGAGTACTGGGGGGAGGGGCACAGTACAGGAGGGCAGAGTACAGGGGGAGAGGGGCACAGTACAGGAGGGCAGAGTACAGGGGGAGAGGGGCAGAGTACAGGGGGGAGAGGGGCACAGTACAGGGGGGCAGAGTACAGGGGGAGAGGGGCACAGTACAGCAGGGCAGAGTACAGATGGAGGGGCACAGTGCATGAGGGCAGAGTACAGGGGGAAGTTGGGGCACAGTACAGGAGGGCAGAGTACAGGGGTAGAGGGGCACAGTACAGGAGGGGAGAGTGGGGCACAGTACAGGAGGGCAGAGTACAGGGGGAGGGGCACAGTACAGGAGGACAGAGTACCGGGGGAGGGGCACAGTACAGGAGGGAAGAGTACACAGGGAGGGGCACAGTACAGGAGAGCAGAGTACAGAGGGAGAGGGGCACAGTACAGGAGGGCAGAGTACAGAGGAGGGGGGCAGTACAGGAGGACAGGGTACAGGGGGAGGGGCACAGTACAGGAGGGCAGAGTACAGGGGGAGGGGCACAGTACAGGAGGGCAGAGTACAGGGGGAGGGGCACAGTACAGGAGGACAGAGTACAGGGGAGGGGCACAGTACAGGAGGGAAGAGTACATGGGGAGGTGCACAGTACAGGAGGGCAGAGTACAGGTGGAGAGGGGCACAGTACAGGAGGGCAGAGTACAGGGGGAAGGGCACAGTACAGGAGGGCAGAGTACAGAGGAGGGGCACAGTACAGGAGGACAGAGTACAGGGGGGAGGGGCACAAAACAGGGGGAAGGGGCACAGTACAGGAGGGCAGAGTATAGGGTGGGAGAGGGGCACAGTACAGGAGGGCACAGTATAGGGGGGCAGAGTACAGGGTGGGAGAGGGGCACAGTACAGGGGGGCAGAGTACAGGGGAGGGGCACAGTACAGGAGGGCAGAGTACAGGGGGGAGGGGCACAGTACAGGAGGGCAGAGTACAGGGGAGAGGCACAGTACAGGAGGGCAGAGTACAGGGGGGAGATGGGGCACAGTACAGGTGGGCAGAGTAATGGGGGGAACAGTACAGGAGGGCAGAGTACAGGGAGGGGCACAGTACAGGAGGGCAGAGTACGGGGGGGCGGAGTAGGGGGGTACAGAGCTCTGTGACCTGGAAAGAGCATAGTATCCAGCAGTAAAGAGTCAGGCTTACCATGACCATCTGAAGAGCAAGGCCATCCAGGACACCTGTGTGCAGCTCCAGGTGATCTGACTACTCTTTTGCTTCTCAGTGGAGGAGGAGAGATAACACACACCCTGCATATTCAACAAAACACGAAAAATGGCAAGGGGGTAAGTACTTTTGCAAGGCACTGTACATATACAGTATATATATATATATATATATATATATATATATATATATATATACACTGCTCAAAAAAAGGAACACTTTGAAAACACATCAGATCTCAACGGGGCAAAATCTCATGCTGGATATCTATACTGATATGGACTGGGTAATGTGTTAGGAATGAAAGGATGGCACATCATTTGATGGAAATTAAAATTATCCACCTACAGAGGGATGAATTCGAAGACACCCCGAAAATCAAAGTGAAAAAATTATGCAGCAAGCTAGTCTATTTTGCTGAAATTTCATTGCAACAACTCAAAATGGTACTCAGTAATTTGTATGGCCCCCAAGTGCTTGTATGCATGCCTGACAACATCAGGGCATGCTCCTAATGAGAAGATGGATGGTGTCCTGGGGTATTTCCTCCCAGATCTGGACCAGAGTATCACTGAGCTCCTGAACAGACTGCGGTGCAACCAGGGGGCACCAGATGGACCGAAACATAATGTCCCAGAGGTGCTCTTTTGGATTTAGGTCAGGTGAGCGTGGGGGCCATTCAATGGTATCAATTTCTTCATCCTCCAGGAACTGGCTGGATGCTCTCACCACATGAGGCCGGGCATTGTCGTGCACCAGGAGGAACCCAGGACCCACTGCACCAGCGTAGGGTCTGACAATGGATCCAAGGATTTCATCCCGATACCTAATGGCAGTCAGGGTGCCATTGTGTAGCCTGTAGATGTCTGTGCGTCCCTCCATGGATATGCCTCCCCAGACCATCACTGACCATCACTGACCCACCACCAAACCGGTCATGCTGAACGATGTTACAGGCAGCATAAAGTACTCCGCAGCTTCTCCAGACCCTTTCACGTCTGTCACATATGCTCAGGGTGAACCTGCTCTCATCTGTGAAAAGCATGGGGCACCAGTGGCGGACCTGCCAATTCTGGTGTTCAATGGAAAATGCCAATCGAGCTCCACAGTGTCCGGCAGTGAGCACAGAGCACACTATAGGACGTCGGGCCTTCAGGCCACCCCCATGAAGTCTGTTTCTGATTGTTTGGTCAGAGACATTCACACCAGTGGCCTGCTGGAAGTCATTTTGTAGGGCTCTGGCAGTGCTCATCCTGTTCCTCCTTGCACAAAGGAGCAGATACCGGTCCTGCTCCTAGAGTAACTGCCTGTCTTCCATGCTCTTAAGACTGTGCTGGGAGACACAGCAAAACTTCTGGCAATGACACATTTTGCATACCTCCCAACCCGCATGGATTCTGTGGGTTTTTCCCGCAGGGACACCATCTTCCCGCGTTCCCGCGCTGGACACTGTATTCCCGCACAGAACCAGAGGAGGGCGGAGGAGGTAAGATTCAACGGCACGACTCAGAGCGGCTGCGATCACCCACAGCCCAGCCCCAGTGACTGAGAACCAAGTACAGGTATGTCTGGCAGGCGGGGCTCTCGGCAGGCCCCCCCCCCCGCTCAACAACTTTTAAAGTCACGTCCCTACAAAAAAAAATAACTGACTGTCCCGCGGCAACCCCCCCCCTCACTCAACAACTTTGAAAGTCACGTCCCTACAAAAAGTTGGGAGGTATGCATATTGATGTGCCATCCTGGAGGAGTTGGACTGCCTGTGCAACCTTCATAGGGTCCAAGTATCGCCTCGTGCTACCAGTAGTGACACTGACCCTAGCCAAATGCAAAACTAGTGAAAAACAGTCAGAAAAGATGAGTAGGGAAAAAAAATGTCAGACACCTCCACCTGAAAAAACATTCCTGTTTTGGAGGTCGTCTCTTTGTTGCCCATCTAGTGCACCTGTTGGTCATTTCAATTAACAGCAAAGCAGCTGAAACTGATTAACAATCCCCTCTGCTACTTAACTGACCAGATCAATATCCCAGGAGTTCTGATTCAAAAGTGTTCCTTTATTTTTTTGAGCAGTGTATATATATACAGTGGGGCAAAAAAGTATTTAGTCAGCCACCAATTGTGCAAGTTCTCCCACTTAAAAAGATGAGACAGGCCTGTAATTGTCATCATAGGTATACCTCAACTATGAGAGACAAAATGTGGAAACAAATCCAGACAATCACATTGTCTGATTTGGAAAGAATTTTTTTGCAAATTATGGTGGAAAATAAGTATTTGGTCACCTACAAACAAGCAATATTTCTGTCTCTCACAGACCTGTATCTTCTTCTTTAAGAGGCTCCTCTGTCCTCCACTCATTACCTGTATTAATGGCACCTGTTTGAACTTGTTATCAGTATAAAAGACACCTGTCCACAACCTCAAACAGTCACACTCCAAACTTCACTATGGTGAAGACCAAAGAGCTGTCGAAGGACACCAGAAACAAAATTGTAGACCTGCACCAGGCTGGGAAGACTGAATCTGCAATAGGCAAGCAGCTTTGTGTGAAGAAATCAACTGTGGGAGCAATAATTAGAAAATTGAAGACATACAAGATCACTGATAATCTCCCTCGATCTGGGGCTCCACGCAAGATCTCACCCCATGGGGTCAAAATGATCACAAGAACGGTGAGCAAAAATCCCAGAACCACACGGGGGGACCTAGTGAATGACCTGCAGAGAGCTGGGACCAACGTAACAAAGGCTACCCCATCAGAAACACACTACGCCGCCAAGGACTCAGATCCTGCAGTGCCAGACGTGTCCCCCTGCTTAAGCCAGTACATGTCCGGGCCCGTCTGAGGTTTGCTAGAGAGCATTTGGATTACCCAGAAGAGGATTGGGAGAATGTCATATGGTCAGATGAAACCAAAGTAGAATTGTTTGGTAGAAACACAACTCGTCATGTTTGGAGCAGAGAGAATGCTGAGTTGCAACCAAAGAACACCATACCTACTGTGAAGCATGGGGGTGGCAACATCATGCTTTGGGGCTGTTTATTTGCAAAGGGAACAGGACGACTGATCCGTGTACATGAAAGAATGAATGGGGCCATGTATAGTGAGATTTTGAGTGCAAACCTCCTCCCATCAGCAAGGGCATTGAAGATGAAATGTTGCTGGGTCTTTCAGCATGACAATGATCCCAAACACACCGCCTGGGCAATGAAGGAGTGGCTTTGTAAGAAGCATTTCAAGGTCCTGGAGTGGCCTAGCCAGTCTCCAGATCTCAACCCCATAGAAAACCTTTGGAGAGAGTTGAAAGTCCGTGTTGCTGAGCGACAGCTCCAAAACATCACTGCTCTAGAGGAGATCTGCATGGAGGAATGGGCCAGGATACCAGCAACAGTGTGTGACAACCTTGTGAAGACTTACAGAAAACATTTGGCCTCTGTCATTGCCAACAAAGGATATATAACAAAGTTTTGAGATGAACTTTTGATATTGACCAAATACTATTTTCCACCATAATTTGCAAATAATTTATTTCCAAAATCAGACAATGTGATTGTCTGGATTTGTTTCCACATTTTGCCTCTCATAGTTGAGGTATACCTATGATGACAATTACAGGCCTCTCTCATCTTTTTAAGTGGGAGAACTTGCACAATTGGTGGCTGACTAAATACTTTTTTGCCCCACTGTATATATATATATATATATATATATATATATATATATATATATATATATATAGCCCAACCCTTTTCTTTTTCATTTTAGCTAGAGTGGGGAAGGTTCAGAACCCCTTTTTATTGCTGTCTGTATGCATGCTGGGGGACAGAACGTTTGCCTGGCGAGCATTGTCACTAGAACTATTGAGAAAACCTAAATTTTATTTATAGTTGTCACCAGTAAAAGGGATGAGGCTAATCTTTGATGGGCACTAATGTTTTGGTGACAATTGTCATCAATTTGCAGAGATTTCCACTTTTGCCAATTTCCTGATTGAGATACAGACAGCAAAAAATAAATTAAAAGAGGTTTTACTTTTCCTAACTTGATCCAAAACTATAACAGACTTTGGCCACTAGATGGCTCTCAGCATCATAGGAATTCCCTATGATATTTAGCACCATCTAGTGGCCACAAGTAGTACTCTACCATTCAAATCAGTGACAAACATTCAACCATCACAGGAAATAGACTAATAACATTTTAACATAGTATTTTGCCCTATTTACACAGAACGAATGTACATGTACTTTCACTGGACAATTTTTATCATTGCAACATACATTTAAAGTTGCTGTGCATGAGGTTTGTGTTACTAACTGCATCGCTTGTATTATAGCCTCTTCATTTTTAGTGGTTGTTTATCCACTTATTGCCTGCCCGCCTGCAATGTACTGTGGACGAGTGGACGCTGTAGGCAAAGTGACGTACCAATATGTGGCTGCCCACTTCCTGGTTTGGGGCGCGCGCTGTGTTTGCGTTCACACAGAGCGGCGACAATCTCCTGCTGTCACGGAGCTTAGATTTGAATCTCCCGGGCGGCCACTGTAACAAAGTCCCGCCTCCTAGACCGGCTCACGGCTCCTATGATACATGTCAATCAGTGTTCCATCTACTATCACACGAGCCGGTCTAGGGGGGCGGGACCTTGTTACAGCGCCGCCGACAACACACACAGACCCAGCTCCGTGACACACAGCGCTCCCGCTGTGTGTGACAAACAAGAGGAGGAGGCAGGAGCATGGAGGGGACGCTGTAGCCTGCAGCCACAGATCAAAGCGGCCACAGGGCAGGGGGCCTACCAGGAAATTTCCCGGTATCCCGGTAGGCCAGTCCGACCCTGGAAGGAGGGAGGGGAGAACTCTGGCACTTTGGCACCCCCACTTCTGCAACGCCAGGATGCAATGCACCCAGCGCACCCGCCCAGGATCGGCGCTGTATGTAACGGTACTTACATTACATGTCTCCACTGAAATAAAGACCTTGACTGTTCGCAATTTTTTTTGTTTTTAAATTTAGTTCCACTTTACAGGCATAGTTCACCTTAACCAAAAAAATGCGGGTAAATAACGGGTGTCGGTGGATAAAAACAAACCGAGCAACTTTGACGAAAATAATTCCCTTGCTATAGGTGTATGCCATTTATGTACCTCCTGATGCCTGACTGAAAAACTCACAGGATGTTGCTAAGTGATGGCCAGCTATTACTGTCTCTTTCACCATCACAGGAGTGAGCTTTTCTTTTGATTCAAACCCCCTCACATGCTCTTTCTCTCCACTTATTCAGTAGCTCTGAGCTCAGCATCACTCATGTGATGGTGAAGATGAGCAGTAAGAGCTGGGCCTCTCTTAGCAATGTCCTAGTAACATCCTGAGAGTTTTCAGGTCAGGTTTCATGCAGTATGCTACACCTATAGCAAGGGCATTATTCAAATCAAAATTGCAGTTTGTTTTCATCTACACTACAGACACCCCTTAGGCCTCATGCACACAGGGCATTTTTACAGCTGCTTTTAGCAGCGTCAGACTTTTTTTGCAGCTTAAAGACGCCTCTCCATGTTATTCTATGTGTCCATGCACACACTGGCTTTTAGGAGCTGTAAGTGGCATAGGCATTTTCAAGCTGCAAAAAAAAAACCCAGGGCCAGCATGTTCTGAGGACCGGCGTTACAGCTGTAAAAACATCTGATAACAAACGAAAAGAAAGAGAACGGCGCCCTCTAAGTGCAGCATGTTTAAAACATCTTTAATATATAGGGATTAAAAGCACTCACATGTGAGTAGAGGCAATCAGGCATGTCAGGGGTTAAGCTTGTTTCATCCACATGAGTCCTGGTGGAGTGTGTGTATCACGGGCGGATGGTGAAGATCTGGGTCCTGTAGCAGTCCTGTCTGCACTGAATGTGTACAGCACTGGCCGGCGGCTAGGACGGGGATCGTGGAGGCTTCGTGATGTGATGGTGTCGTCACTTCCGGGATTCAGGCTGGCGGGCGGTGCTTCGCGATCGTGATAAGCGTGTCCCTTCTTTAGGCTGGGCTTAAGGCCTGGTTCACACTTGTCCGACAAACGCTCCGACATTAGGAGCTCATGTCGCATGACGTGTGAAAATCAATGTTTCCCTATGAGAGCCGTCTTAACTGGTCCGACACAAGTCGGTCCGACATTAAAAATGCTCCCTGTACTACTTCTGTCCGACTTTGATCCTACTTCAGCCCATTGAATATCATTGAAGTCGGATCAAAGTAGGATCCTTGTCCTAACCATCCGACATTTGACATCCGACATGGTGATTACAGCAGCAGTAAAAGGAATTTATCTCACCCTGGGATTGTTTTGATTGGTCAAAGGACAAGTCAGACTAGCACAATGTCGGATCAAAGTAGTATCCTGTTCATGAATGTCGGATGGATGTCGGACCAATGTAGGATCAATGTAGGACTGATGTCGCAGAGCAAAGTAGGATGAAAGTCGGATGAATGTCGTGTCGTATCAGTGTGAACCCAGCCTAAAGCCCCATTCAGTGCAGATCTTCACCATCAGCCCGTGATGCACACACTCCACCAGGACTCATGCGGATGAAACAAGTTTAACCCCTGACATGCCTGATTGCCTGATTGCCTCTACTCACATGTGAGTGTTTTTAATCCCTATATATTAAAGATGTTTTAAACATGCTGCACTTAGAGGGCGCCGTTCTCTTTCTTTTCGTTTGTTCTCAGAGCCTCTTCTAGCTTTCTGGACTGGCAGCCATCTACCAACGCAGCAACCTTCTTATATACCTCCTTACATGGACTACATACCCTATATAGACTTATAGTGATTTCTACTCCCTCCCTGCCCCTTCACCTTCCACTGTTTTTTATTTTTATCTATATTTGTTCTTAGGTAGCTATATCCAGAGTGCGCCATATCAACCCACTGTTTGTAAAAACATCTGAAGCTGGTAAAAGCTGCTAAACGCTGGATACAGCTGCTTTAAGCCTCGTCAAGCGGTTTTTGACACGTCAAAATCAATGGTTCCGTATAAGAGCCCATTAACTTGAATAGAAGTCGCACCAGAAGTCGGATCATGATGAGGATCTTGAAGGGGAACCATCGCCAAAATTAAAAAAATAAAACTGGCGTGGGGTCCCCCAAGACCATACCAGACCCCTCACCACCCCGAGTGGTAAGGTCACAAGGGGCGAGGCCTCCAGATGAGGTCACCGGGTGGGCCCGCCCCATGGCTATATAAGTAATGGCACACGGCGACCCTAGCATTACAGCGGGAGAGAGCGTTGAGAGAATATTGGAGGAAGAACAGAGGGAGAAGACAGCGGAGAGAGGAGAACCGGCAGAGGGAGAAGACAGCGGAGACAGGAGAACCGGCAGAGGGAGAAGAAAGCGGAGACAGGAGAATCGGCAGAGGGAGAAGACAGCGGAGACAGGAGAACTGGCAGAGGGAGAAGACAGCGGAGAGAGGAGAACCGGCAGAGGGAGAAGACAGCGGAGAGAGGAGAACCGGCAGAGGGAGAAGACAGCAGAGAGAGGAGAACCGGCAGAGGGAGAAGACAGCGGAGACAGGAGAATCGGCAGAGGGAGAAGACAGCGGAGACAGGAGAACCGGCAGAGGGAGAAGACAGCGGAGACAGGAGAACCGGCAGAGGGAGAAGACAGCAGAGAGAGGAGAACCGGCAGAGGGAGAAGACAGCGGAGAGAGGAGAACCAGCAGAGGGAGAAGACAGCGGAGACAGGAGAATCGGCAGAGGGAGAAGACAGCGGAGACAGGAGAACCGGCAGAGGGAGAAGACAGCGGAGAGAGGAGAACCGGCAGAGGGAGAAGACAGCGGAGAGAGGAGAACCAGCAGAGGGAGAAGACAGCGGAGACAGGAGAATCGGCAGAGGGAGAAGACAGCGGAGACAGGAGAACCGGCAGAGGGAGAAGACAGCGGAGACAGGAGAATCGGCAGAGGGAGAAGACAGCGGAGACAGGAGAACCGGCAGAGGGAGAAGACAGCGGAGACAGGAGAATCGGCAGAGGGAGAAGACAGCGGAGACAGGAGAACCGGCAGAGGGAGAAGACAGCGGAGACAGGAGAATCGGCAGAGGGAGAAGACAGCGGAGACAGGAGAACCGGCAGAGGGAGAAGACAGCGGAGACAGGAGAACCGGCAGAGGGAGAAGACAGCGGAGACAGGAGAACCGGCAGAGGGAGAAGACAGCGGAGACAGGAGAACCGGCAGAGGGAGAAGACAGCGGAGACAGGAGAACCGGCAGCGGAAGAAGACATCAGCAGAGGGCGATAAACCAGAGGATCAAGATATCGCTGGAGGGAGAAGAAATTGGAAGGAGAAGAGAAGCCGGAGCTGCTTCAATAAATTACTTTGTTAAAAACCTGTGTACTGTTTTCTATTTTTGACACTTTTTTGGGGTGAATGGGTAGGGGTCCAATGTACCCCATACCCATTCACATAGGGTGGGGGGCAAGGATCTGGGGGCCCCCTTGTTAAAGGGAGCTTCCTTTTTCCGATAAGCCCCCCACCCGCAGACCCCGACAACCAAAGGCCAGGGTTGTTGGAAAGAGGCCTTTGTTACCATCAACATGGTACTGCCCCAAATCATCCACCCCCCCCCCATGTTGAGAAAATGTGGCCTGGTATGGTCCAGGAGGGGGGGCCCCTTTCCTGAACTGCCGGGCTGCGTGCTCGGATAAGGGTTTGTTATGAATTTTGGGGGGGACTCCACGCCATTTTTTTTTGTTCCCCTTCGGTCTGGTATGGTCTTGGGGGGAGCCCCACGCCAGTTTTTCCTCTTTTTTCCCCTTCAAGATCCGCAACGCACAAGCCGCACCCCAAGTCGGATCATTATGATCCAACTTCTGGTGCGACTTCTATTCAAATCAATGGGCTCTCATAGGGAAGCATTGGTTTTGAATAGAGGCAGAGAAACACTGCTAAAAGCTAGCGTGGCTAAACGTGCATTAATCTACTAAAAGCATGTTTTTACATTTTTCCTGCCGTTGGTAGTGGCTTTGCAGCTAGTTTTTTCTAACGCAGTTTTTTGGTAAAGGTGAACTAACCCTTTAAGGCATTGTATAATGCCATCGGGAGGAAAAGAAATGTAAAGTAAAGTCTTGTACTCACGATAAGAATATCAGACGAATGATTGTCAATTTTTTTTTGCATGCTACTCACAAAGAGGTTACTAAAGTTACGAAAATTCTCGTACAACAGAATACAACTTTGGAACTGATGTAATGTGTTTTATTATCATGTATTCTTGCATTTCCGAGCATGCGTGGTCTTGGATTTTGATTTTTTTCAGACTAATACTGTACTGATTAAACAAATATCGTTTGTTCTGGTATCGTATGAGAACATTTTTTGTGTTTGTCCCTTCAGATAATTTAGCATGAACTGTTGTGATCGGCTCTCGAAAGCTGTGTACTAACGATCAGATTATCATATGATCGATTCAAAAGAGGTATTTTTCGGCTGATTTTCTTATCGTGTGTACTAAGCAATGTTCTGGGAGTGCCCCAGTCAATCTTCATTAGATTTGTACACTCACTGGCCACTTTATTAGGTACACTTTGCTAGTACTGGGTTGGACCCAATTTTGCCTTCAGAACTGCCTTAATTCTTTGTGGCATACATTCAACAAGGTGTTGGAAGCATTCCTCAGAGATTTTGATCCATATTGACATGATAGCATCACACAGTTGCTGCAGATTTTTTCGGGTGCACATCCATGATACAAATCTCCCATTCCACCACATCCCAAAGGTGCTCTATTGGATTCAGATCTGGTGACTGTGGAGGCCATTGGAGTGCAGTGAACTCATTGTCATGTTCAAGAAACCAGTGGTGAGATGATCTGAGCTTTGTGACATGGTGCATTATCCTTCTGGAAGTAGCCATCAGAAGATAGGTACACTGTAGTCCTAAAGGGATGGCCATGGTCAGCAACAATATTCAGGTAGGCCGTGGCGTTTATAAAATGCTCAATTGGTACTAATGCCGCGTACACACGGCCGTTTTTCTCGTCGAGAAAAACGAAATTTTTTCCTTTCGACGAGAAAAACGATCGTCTGTGGGCTTTTTGCCGTTTTTTTAGATGAGAAAAACGGCATTAAAAACGACGAGAAAAATTAGAACATGTTCTAATTTTTCTCGTCGTTTTTTTCGACATGTTTCCCGCGGCAGTTTTCCCATAGGGAAACACTGCCGCGGAGCCCACAGACGGTCGTTTTTCTCGTCAAGAGAAAAAATGACGTGAAAAACTACCGTGTGTGGGGAACAAGCCGTTCCCTCGTTTTTAATGTCATTATTCACAGCGGTTTTTTAACCGCCGTGAATAATGATCGTGTGTACGCGGCATAAGGGGCCCAAAGTGTGCCAAGAAAATATCCCCCGCACCATTACACATGGACCCATGCTTTCATGTTGTTTATGCCAAATTCTGACCCTACCAACTGAAATTTGCAGCTGAAATCAAGATTCATCAGACCAAGCACTGTTTTTCCAATCTTCTATTGTCCAATTTTGGTGAGCCTGTGCAAATTGTAGCCTCAGTTTCCTGTTCTTAGTTGACAGGAGAGGCACCCGGTGTGGTCTTCTGCTGCTGTAGCCCATCTCCTTCAAGGTATGTGTTGTGCATTCAGAAATGGTATTCTGCATACCTTGGTTGTAACAAGTGGGTACTTGAGTTACTGTTGCCTTTCTATTATATCAAAACAGTCTGCCCATTCTCCTCTGACATCAACAAGGTATTTTTGTCCACACAACTGCCTCTCACTGGATATTTTCTCTTTTTCGGGCCATTCTCTGTAAACCCTAGAGATCGTTGTGTGTGAAAATCCAAGTAGATCAGCAGTTTTTGAAATACTCAGACCAGCCTGTCTGGCGTCAACAACCATGCCACGTTTAAAGTCACTTAAATTCCCTTTCCTCCCAATGCTGATGCTCAGTTTGAACTTCAGCAAGTCGTCTTCGCCACGTCTAGATGCCTAAATGCATTGAGTTGCTGCCATGTGATTGGCTGATTAGCAATTTGTGTTACCAAGCAACTGAACAGGTTTACCTAATAAAGTGGCCAGTCAATGTAAAGACCCGTACACACGATTCGAAAATCGGACAACAAATACCGCTTTAGAAGCGATTGTATGATAATCTGACCATTAGTACACAGTTTTCATGAGCCGATCACGACAGTTCTTGTGATATTATCCGAAGGGACAAACATGAAAATTTTTCTCGTAGGACTTTTGTTTAATCCGCACACAAAAAGACAATACCAATACACTACAACACATTCCATCACTTCCGATTTTTTATTCTGTCTTTTTTATTTTGTAACTTTAGTAACCTATCAGTTTCAAATTGCAACTAGCAGGCGACAATGTCGTCCCATTTTTGGATCGTGTGTACGAGGCCTTAATGGCCTACACCTATAGCAGGAGGAGGAGAGAGGAGACGCACGGCGAAAGCCGCCGTGCTGGAGCAGAGTACACCGGAGCCACTGCCCACAGCCCCCCACCTAGATCGGGTCCGCCGCACTGGAAATGAGGACACCGGAGCCACAGCCCACAGCCCCCCACCTAGATCGGGTCCGCCGCACTGGAGATGAGGACACCGGAGCCACTGCCCACAGCCCCCCACCTAGATCGGGTCCGCCGCACTGGAAATGAGGACACCGGAGCCACAGCCCACAGCCCCCCACCTAGATCGGGTCCGCCGCACTGGAGATGAGGACACCGGAGCCACTGCCCACAGCCCCCCACCTAGATCGGGTCCGCCGCACTGGAGATGAGGACACCGGAGCCACTGCCTGCAGCCCGCCACCTAGATCGAGTCCACCGTGCTGGGGATGAGGACACCGGAACCGCTGCTTGCAGCCCGCCACCTAGATCGGGTCCGCTGCACTGGAGATGAGGACACCGGAGCCACTGCCTGCAGCCCGCCACCTAGATCGAGTCCGCCGTGCTGGGGATGAGGACACCAGAGCCGCTGCCCGCAGCCCGCCACCTAGATCAGGTCCTCCATGCTGGGGATGAGGACACCGGAGCCGCTGCCCCAGCCCGCCACCTAGATAAGGTCCTCCGTGCTGGAGATGAGGACACCAGAGCCACTGCCTGCAGCCCTCCGCCCACCACCTAGATCGGGTCCGCCGTGCTGGAGCAGAGTACACCAGAGCCACTGCCCACAGCCCGCAACCTAGATTGGGTCCGCCCTGCTGGAGATGAGGACACCGGAGCCACTGCCTGCAGCCCGCCACCTAGATCAGGTCCTCCTTGCTGGAGATGAGGACACCAGAGCCACTGCCTGCAGTCCTCCGCCCACCACCTAGATCGGGTCCGCCGTGCTGGAGCAGAGTACACCGGAGCCACTGCCCACAGCTCGCCACCTAGATCGGGTCCGCCCTGCTGGAGATGAGGACACCGGAGCCACTGCCTGCAGCCCGCCACCTAGATCAGGTCCTCCTTGCTGGAGATGAGGACACCAGAGCCACTGCCTGCAGTCCTCCGCCCACCACCTAGATCGGGTCCGCCCTGCTGGAGATGAGGACACTGGAGCCACTGCCTGCAGCCCGCCACCTAGATCAGGTCCTCCTTGCTGGAGATGCGGACACCAGAGCCACTGCCTGCAGTCCTCCGCCCACCACCTAGATCGGGTCCGCCGTGCTGGAGCAGAGTACACCGGAGCCACTGCCCACAGCTCGCCACCTAGATCGGGTCCGCCCTGCTGGAGATGAGGACACCGGAGCCACTGCCTGCAGCCCGCCACCTAGATCAGGTCCTCCTTGCTGGAGATGAGGACACCAGAGCCACTGCCTGCAGTCCTCCGCCCACCACCTAGATCGGGTCCGCCATGCTGGAGCAGAGTACACCGGAGCCACTGCCCACAGCTCGCCACCTAGATCGGGTCCGCCCTGCTGGAGATGAGGACACCGGAGCCACTCACTGCAGTCCTCCGCCCACCACCTAGATCGGGTCCGCCGTGCTGGAGCAGAGTACACCGGAGCCACTGCCCACAGCTCGCCACGTAGATAGGGGCCGCCCTGCTGGAGATGAGGACACCGGAGCCACTGCCCGCAGCCCACCACCTAGATCGGGTCCGCCGTGCTGGGGATGAGGACACCGGAGCCACTGCCTGCAGCCCACCACCTAGATTGGGTCCGCCCTGCTGGAGATGAGGACACTGGACCCACTTCCCGCAGCCCGCTACCTAGATGAGGTAAGTGCCTGACCAACCGGCAGATAGCGGGCAGGGGGTAGTGCCGCTGTGGGCCGGTTTCGTTGCCGCCCCCCCCATCAAAAAAAAACACCAGCTGCCACTGCTGTGCATACTAGTACATTATGGCAAAACCCACCTGGGGGGGGGGGGGGGCTTCAAAAAAAAATAGCGGACTTTACTTCTGCTCTAAAGCTACACGGCTTGGTTTTATCTACAGATGCATAGGCAGTTTCTTGGTAAAGGTGAACTAACCCTTTAAAGAGGAAGTAAACCCTGATGGGTGTTACTTCCTCTTTGCAAAGTAAAAACATAATGGGGTACTATGCATTACATAGTACCCCATTATGTGTCACATACCTGCAAACGAAGCCCGCGATGTCCCTGCTGGTGGCCGCATCCATCTATGCCCCTCTTCCTTCCAGGGCCGCGGACTCCAGCTCTGTGACTGTCCGGAGCCGTGAGAAGTCACTACCGTGCATGCACGTGGGAGCCATCAGTCACGGCACTTGCGAGTGAAGCAATGGCACAGAGGTCCGCTTCTTCACAGCGCATGCACCAATGACATCATCAGCGCACTACAAGGTACATATCAAGGTACATATCTCCTAAATGGCTCACGTTTAGGAGATATTTCCACTATCTATATTACCGCTACCTATAGGTAAGTCTTATTCTAGGCTTACCTATAGGTAAACTCTAAATCAGAGGTTTACAACCACTTAGGCAGTGGGGGGGAAGTAAAGGGCGGAAGGAAAAAAAAGCTTGCAATGATCTGTTTGTAGGTTGCCATCCATATAGGAAACATTTCTTTTTTTATGACTAGGGTGAAGTTGTGGAAAAGAAGGCCTCGCAGGGACTGAGGCAAAGCAGAGGCGGTAGTACTGCACACATCCAGTAGATGGCGCAAGGTCTCTGAGCAGCTCCCCCTCGCGCCGTTGACATTGAGGAAGAGAATGATGCTTGCCTGGTAAGGGAGGAGTATGGAGGGCTGGCCGGAGAGGGAGGCGGGAGGCGGGGGGGATGTTCGGTGTGTAGATGGAGTGAGGAGACAAGGACTTGGCAGTTGCTCTAGTGGGGTTGTGTGTCCGTGGTGGCAGCGCTAGTAGTTGTATGTGAATTGTGTTCTTCCTACCTGTTGTGCGGACTGTACGTGTGGCCCGGGATCTGTGGTCTCTCCTCCCCCCCCCCCTCCTCTTACCCCTCTCTCCAGGATGTCCTGACTGGTCCTGTAGCCCGGGCTCAGGAGTTGTCACCTCCTGGGCTCTGGACCATGAGAGCGAGTACAGAGACTGAGCTGAGCTGGAGCCCTGGGCTGATCTACAGCGATAGTGAGTTGGATCCAGGCACCATGGCATGGAGCTGAGGGCTGCCCGACCACTGGGACACTGCTGACAAGGAAGGAGCACACCTCCACCTTCCTCCTCCACCTTCCTTCCTTCCTTCCTTCTTTCCTTCCTTCCACCTCTGCTCCACACTTCTTCATCACTTCACCACACCGAGCGACCGCCCGGGCATGGGACCAGGGGGTCCGGTGTGAGTGGAGCACACAACTTGGACCCCGAGTATGGGGCCCCTGGTCCCACTGCTCCTGGGGGCCCTGATTTGGGTCTGTGTATGGACAGATGATCCCAGCAAAGTCATCTCAGATCGGTATGCAGTCTACTGGAACAAGAGTAATCCCAGGTAAGAAGGCTTTCTTTATTTCATGGGGAAGGTGGAGGGCATCAAACTTCTACAGGTAACTCTGTCCTATGGATGGAAGGTACCTACCGTCCAGGTGATCAGTAGCAGCTTGTGATCAGTCAGTCTATGAGTTGGGGGTCAGATGACAATGTGTGGCAGTCCTGGATGTGATTGCCTGGTAAGTAATTAAGTGTGTGTGGGCTAACTTTCTATTACCAGCCAGCTGTGCTGTTTTCACGATGACTGCGGTGGGGGGGGGGGGGGACTCTCAATGGCTAGATGTAGAGAACAAACCAGCAACACATATTATTAACCCTGACTGATGATCTTCAACTCTGATGGTGTCTGTGGAAATTCACAGCCTTTCTCAAACCTTTTTAACAAGGAGGAACGCGTTGAAAAAACTTTCCAAGCTCAGGAAACCCATGACAGTAATTACTATATCTACAGCACATACTACGTTAGTGTGATGGTTAGTTGGAACAGTCCTGCTTGCAGTAGTGGTCAGCATGTAGAGGGCTCCTTAATTTGGTCCTCAGTGGGAACATTGCTCCTTACAATGTTGGTCAGTAGCAAGAGTGTTCCTTACAATAGTGGTCAGTGGAATGAATGCCCATTTTATTGGTGGTCAGTGGGAAGAGTTCCCCCTACATTAGTGGTCAGTGGGAAGAGTTCCCCCTACATTAGTGGTCAGTGGGAAGAGTGCTCCTTATATTTGTAGTCAGTCAGAATAGTTCTGCTTACATTAGTGGTCAGTGAGAAGAGTTCTCCTTACATTAGTGGTCAGTGAGAAGAGTTCTCCTTACATTAGTGGTCAGTGAGAAGAGTTCCCCTTACATTAGTGGTCAGTGAGAAGAGTTCTTACATTAGTGGTCAGTGAGAAGAGTTCCCCTTACATTAGTGGTCAGTGAGAAGAGTTCTCCTTACATTAGTGGTCAGTGAGAAGAGTTCCCCTTACATTAGTGGTCAGTGAGAAGAGTTCCCCTTACATTAGTGGTCAGTGAGAAGAGTTCTCCTTACATTAGTGGTCAGTGAGAAGAGTTCCCCTTACATTAGTGGTCAGTGAGAAGAGTTCCCCTTACATTAGTGGTCAGTGAGAAGAGTTCTTACATTAGTGGTCAGTGAGAAGAGTTCCCCTTACATTAGTGGTCAGTGAGAAGAGTTCTTACATTAGTGGTCAGTGAGAAGAGTTCCCCTTACATTAGTGGTCAGTGAGAAGAGTTCTCCTTACATTAGTGGTCAGTAAGAAGAGTTCTCTTTACATTAGTGGTCAGTGAGAAGAGTTCCCCTTACATTAGTGGTCAGTGAGAAGAGTTCTCCTTACATTAGTGGTCAGTGAGAAGAGTTCTCCTTACATTAGTGGTCAGTGAGAAGGGTTCTCCTTACATTAGTGGTCAGTGAGAAGAGTTCCCCTTACATTAGTGGTCAGTGAGAAGAGTTCTCCTTACATTAGTGGTCAGTGAGAAGAGTTCCCCTTACATTAGTGGTCAGTGAGAAGAGTTCTCCTTACATTAGTGGTCAGTGAGAAGAGTTCCCCTTACATTAGTGGTCAGTGAAATGAATGCTCTCTATATTGGTGGTCAGCAGGAAGAATTCCCCCTACATTATTGATCAGTGGAATGAATCCTCCTTATACTAGTGGTCAGTGGGAAGAGTGCTTCTTATATTTGTGGTCAGTGACAAGAGTTCCCCTTACATTAGTGATCAGTGAAATGAATGCTCCTTATACTAGTGGTCAGTGGGAAGAGTTCCCCCGTACATTAGTGGGCAGTGGGAAGAGTGCTCCTTATATTTGTGGTCAGTGAGAAGAGTTCTCCTTACATTAGTGGTCAGTGAAATGAATGCTCCTTATATTGGTGGTCAGCAGGAAGAATTCCACCTACATTAGTGGTCAGTGGAATTAATGCTCCTTATACTGGTGGTCAGTGGGAAGAGTTCCCCTTACATTAGTGGTCAGTGGGAAGAGAATTCCTTATATTGGTGGTCAGTGGGAAGAGTTCTCCTTACATTAGTGGTCAGTGGGAAGAGAATTCCTTATATTGGTGGTCAGTGGGAAGAGTGTGCATTATGTTGGCAGTCAGTGGGAAGAATCTTCCCTTATATTTGGTAAAAAGATCATTGGTGTCGGTGGTTACATATCTGTGGGGGTAGAAGTTATTCATTGATCGAGGAATCCCTAACAACTTCTAGAGGAACACTTACATTAGTGATCAGTGGAAAGAGTGCTTCTTACATTGGGGTGGTCAGTAGAAAGAGTGTTCCTTATATTGGTGGTCATTTGGAAGAGTGCTCTTTACATCGGTGATCAGTGAGAAGAATCCTCTTTATGTGTTAGTGGTCAGTAGGAAGAGTGCTCTTAATGTTACAGTGTTGCTGAGTAGGAAGAGTAAGAAGAGTACTCCTTTCATTGGTGGTCATTTTGGAAGAGTGCTCCTTATATTGTTGGTCAATGGGAAGAATGCTTCTTATGTTGTTGGACAGTAGGAAGAGTGCTTCTTACGTTAGTGGTCCGTAGGAAGAGTGGTCCTTACATTAGTGGTCAGTAGAAAGAGTGCTCCTTACAATAGCGGTCAGTAGAAAGAGTGCTCCTTACATTAGTGGTCAATAGGAAGAGTGCTCTGTACATTGGTGGTCAGTAGGAAGAGTGCTCTTTACCTTGGTGGTCAGTGGGAAGAGGGCTCTTTACATTGGTGGTCAGTAGGAAGAATTCTCCTTATATTGGTGGTCAGTGGGAAGAGTGCCCCTTAAATTGGTGTTTAGGAGGAAGAGTGCTCCTTGCGTTGGTGGTCAGTAGGAAGAGTGACGCTTACTATGGTGATCAGTGGGAAGAGCACTCCTTACATTGGGGGTCAGTGGAAAGAGTGCCCCTTAAATTGGTGGTCAGTAGGAAGAGTGCTCCTTACGTTGGTGGTCAGTAGAAAAGTGTTCCTTACTATGGTGGCCAGTGGCAAGTGTGCTCCTTACATTGGTGGTCAGTAGGAAGAGTGCACCTTATGTTGGTGGTCAGTAGGAAGAGTGCTCCATAGATTGGTGGTCAGTAGAAAAAGTGTTCCTTACTATGGTGGCCAGTGGGAAGAGTGCTCCTTACATTGGTGGTCAGTAGGAAGAATTATCTCTACATTCGTGGTCAGTGGGAAGAGTGATCCTTAAATTGGTGGTCAGTAGGAAGAGTGCTCCCTAAATTGGTGGTCAGTAGGAAGAGTGCTCCTTAAATTGGTGGTCAGTGGGAAGAGTGCCCCTTACGTTGGTGGTCAGTAGGAATAATTCTCCTTACATTGGTGGTCAGTGAGAAGAGTGCTCCGTAAATTGGTGGTCAGTGGGAAGAGTGCTCCGTAAATTGGTGGTCAGTGGGAAGAGTGCTCCGTAAATTGGTGGTCAGTGGGAAGAGTGCTCCGTAAATTGGTGGTCAGTGGGAAGAGTGCTCCTTATGTTGGTGGTCAGTGGGAAGAATTCTCCTTACATTAGTGGTCAGTGGGAAGAGTGCTCCTTAAATTGGTGGTCAGTGGGAAGAGGGCCCCTTACGTTGGTGGTCAGTAGGAAGAATTCTCCTTACATTAGTGGTCAGTAGGAAGAGTGCTCCTTAAATTGGTGGTCAGTGGGAAGAGGGCCCCTTACATTGATGGTTAGTAGGAAGAATTCTTCTTACATTGGTGGTTAGTAGGAATAATTCTCCTTACATTGATGGTCAGTGGGAATAGTGCTCTTTAAATTGGTGGTCAGTGGAAAGAGTGCTCCTTACGTTGGTGGTCAGTAGGAAGAATTCTCCTTACATTGGTGGTCAGTAGGAATAATTCTCCTTACATTGGTGGTCAGTGGGAAGAGTGCTCCTTAAATTGATGGTCAGTGGGAAGAAGAGTGCTCCTTACGTTTGGTGGTCAGTGGGAAGAATCTCCTCTTACATTAAGCTAAAAAGACCATTGATGTCAGTAATTACATATCTAGGGGATAGAAATGACTCATTGATCGTGAAATCCCTCACAAACTGTGGAGGAACCCTAGTTGAGAGAGGCTGTCATAGAGTATGGAAACCTATTTTGTGTTTGTCAGCTTTTATTTGTAAACAAAACTTTTCTGAGTGCCTCATGCCCAGCAACATACTTCTGCTGTTTCTCCTGCTTCATTAGGCATCATGAGTGGCGGTGGGGTGTGTGTATGTGAGATGCTGGCTTGTGTTCTAGTGTGTCTGCTTTCCTGAGCTGATCCAGATGCTGCTGCTGCAGGAAACTCTAGGGACCTGAGCTTTCCCCTAATGCTCAGGATCATTATGAGCTACAAGTGCATTTGATGATCGTAGGCTGTCTCTCAAGGAACAGGCGTTTTGTATTGTGAATTTAACACAGCCGCAGAGCCTCAGAACAAAAGTAAAGCGTCTTAACACAAGCCTGAACCTTTGTATCTAATAAAGATCTGTTTTTGATATAAGGGTGTATGCCTTCTTAATAGTAAATGCTTTTCTACAGCCTATTTATATTTCTGGTGCTCATGATGCTGTTTTGGCTGGCAAGGGAAGCACATATTGGTTGGCATGCTTGGTGCATGTTATGTGGCACTAGTTGGCATTCACAATGCATATTATGTAGTATTTAGCCGCTATGACATTTCAATGCATGCTGTTGCTTGGAATGCTTTTATACATACATTTTGTCAAACAATTAACTGTTCTAAACAGATTGACATTCCCAGCATGGTTGTGCTGTGTAGTATTTATTTCCAAAGCCATTGCATGGTTCAAGTTTTCCAAACAATGCGATATTGTATTTTCCCAGTCGATACAGGAAGTAAGTTACCGGTATATAGTATGCTGGGAAAGTTATCATGGCCATTTTATTTTAATATTTTCTTTGAGTGAATGAAGTATGAATGTAGATTGAGTGCAATATGCTGATTCAGAGATGAAACAGCAAATGCATTGCGTCTGCGTATATATTTGTATAGATATAAATAACGTACCCAGCACATGTGAGGTCCATAACCACATATGAGTTCATTTGTCTAGTTAACATCCGATACAAGCCAACATTGTATGTACTAGTTAGTTTGCCAGAACTCTATGGTGCTTATGTTTAATAAGACAAACAGAGCGGCAAGCAAAGCGCAGCATCCTATCGTAACCAATCACAAGCTGTCTTTCACTAATCTGACTGCAGCAAAATGAAATCTAATTGGTAGTCAGCGATTAGAGCACTTTGCACATAATCGTTACTGCTTTACTGCTTTATTAAATAAGCTTTATTATGTATTGCTCTGCTTTTGTCTCGGAAAATTTCCATGTGTTATATCGATTACAGCATGGGCTGGATAAACCTAGATCAACAAAGGCTTGTTCAAATAGCACTTAACGCTGAGTTATTGCTGGAATGAAATATCTGCATGTTTGTTACATGTGCTGTACAGTGCGAATCAGCATGTTCTGTTTAACGTAGTGGAATGCATGTTTGCATTTTTAAGCAAAATCAACTTTCCTCTACGAAAGTTTGACAAGTTTGGCATCCTTAGCATAAGTTTGCTTAGTAAATGTCATGACCAGTTTACCTGTTTAGTAGTATACATTGATTTTTTTTATTTGGATTTTTTTGCAATATGTTTATTGCATTTTCCGACATTTCAATAAAATAAAATAAAGTACAAAAGAAAGAAAGTAACATAGTATTGTCATAATACAGTATCATCGTCCATCATGTGTTGATGTATATCCTATATAAGTGTTTCATATCATGATTATTCGTTTATATTAGGTTACCTATTGGATGTTTTTGCATGCAAATGTAACGTTGGCATGTTACAAGCATGTTTGGGAATCGACATATATTCCATATGTATAGTGCATTGTAGTGTCACATGATCAGCCTTATGTATGTAAGAAGAAGCATGTTCCATTCACTTGGTGTGATCCGTGCATACACATTGGGAAGCATGCGTTTGATAGAATAAATGAAAGTATGTGGTATCACATATTGGTAGGATGGATGGATGTGGAGCGTGCAGCATGGAATGATAATGATATGTACTATGCAGTGTGTGTACATAATACTCGGTACCTGTGTAATATGAGCTGCCCAGGTACTAAGAGCACGTGCAAGCATTGAACCTTTTTAAATAACGGATGTACAGTATGCGCATATAGCATATATAGCAAAGTGTTGTTATCACTGAGTTTGGTAAAAGAGAGAGTAAATATAAAATGAAAGCACTGTGCGTACTGGTATAACGGGTACAGTGCAGTGTACACAAAGCTAAAGAGTGTACACTGTAGTACAGAGGGAGATGTGTGTGTGGAGAGTACAAGAGTGTTTGGAATGCTAGTTACATGTACAGTATAGTTACAATATATTATAGGGTTGGTTGGTCTGATCATTGCATGCATAGGTAAGTACTTCTGTGCCGGTGTTAGAACTGACAGTCTGTCATGACCATTATAGGGCTGCTCAGTCTGCTGTTTTATGTGTGTGGACTTGCATGGCATCATGTATGATCAATGCAGAGTAGATGGCATGGTTAGTTTAATTTTGTTGTAGGGCAGCATTTCTAAAATTTAGAACATGTAACATAGTTTCCTGTTCATTTATGTACTTGTATGTAATTACATCTGTTTGTGGTTATTGCAGAGGTATCATGATCATTGTTTGCAATCTTGGCATGTATCACCTATGCAAGGTTCAGAAATGCTAAGTGCTCATTAGCAGAGCTTATTCATTTCGTTGATACACTGTAGCACAAAGCATGTGGTGGAATGCGTTGCCCATGTTGAAAGGGGTGGCTAGACCATTCCTGTGTATTATGTGGAACAGTCTGATTTTCTCTGTGTGCACACTGCTTAGTACGTGTCACGCCCAATTTACATGCCTATTATATGTTCCCACATTGGCTTGTATGTTGTGTAGTGTGCTGGCATGCTTGCTATACATTCTATACATATTATTGTAAAATTTTTCAGAGTATATTTTACATGTAATATGTAATGAAGTATTTAAGCATTATATTATAGTACATTAATCTGTGAGATGATTATCACCAAATCAAACTGCTTCCATCTACTTTTGGCAAAGATCATCATGGCCACAGCCAGATTTGGACTGCTGCAGATATCCTTGGCCAACAGATCACAGGGAAAATATCAATCGGCTGGATGGGATATTTTCGGCTGACTGCTATTGTCCCCTTGATATAAGCCAGAACCAGCATTCTTTCCCCTCCCTCCTCAGTAGGCATAAACATGTATGCTCAGGCAACCAGAGCACGCTTGTTTACACACTTAGGTTAGAATAAAAATAAAAAAATGATCTTATAAGACTATACCTGCAAATTCAACCGCCTGTAATAGCCAGCTAACAAATCCATAGACCTGAAATTCAAATCAAAGTTTCTAAAACAAAACGCTTGCCGCGTAGCAGCTTTGGAAAAAAAAATGAAATAGTACCCATGTATAAAATTCAACAAAAAAGCTATCAAATATCACTGTATCCAACATATTGTAGCAACCTCTCTGCTTGTTCTCCAGATACAAAATTCCAAAAAAGAATCTTGTTATTTTTACTTAGCTTTATTTTTAAAGCCCTCACACATGGAACTTGGCAAGAGTTATACAAATAATTCAAGTTTTTAAGCATTCGTAAGCGTTTCAAGTTCATTTTCATGCCACACTAGTATAACTTTACAGAATGAATGCACTCTGGCATAGTCTTTTGTATGTTTGTTGGTGTTTAACAAACCCAAAAAAAAAAAAAAGTGAGCTATTATTTCTTAGAACATATTTTGGGGAACTAGTATGGGCTGTTAGTACTCTAGCCTGGCCATGCCGGATTCCTGGATTTGATTGCCACCAAGGACAGTATCTGGATGGAGTTAGTATGTTCTACCTTTGTTGGTTTCCTTCTGGTAATCCAGTTTCTTCCCACATCCAAAAAAAAATGCCGGTAGAGTAATGGTCTTCCAGTCCAAACTGAGCCAGCTATTTGCGTGTGTATATGGTTGAGATAATAGACTGTAGGATCCTACAGGGACAGGGCTGATCTCAATAGTTGATGTTTTCTGTATCACATCAAGGAAAAAATGTCAGCACATAAAAAAAGTAAAATTAAAAATAATAATATATGATAACATATCTGTATGCGCGAACATATATGTATCATGTATGTTCATGTGTATGTGTGTGTGTGTGTTCATGTATGTAGGCAACTCTGTACACTATAGCTAAAGGAAGTTGAGAGCTTTGTCTCCTAAAATGTATCTTCAGTATATAAGTCTTCAGGCATGTTGTATAAATCTCCGAGTGCATTATTTAAAATACCTAAATAGTTTGGTATGCTTCAGTCAGAATAATATGATGTTCCAGCTGAGAGATTGAGGTCTTTGCTTTTTTTTTTTTTTTTTTTTTTTTTAGTGCTGATTGCTTCACATATGGTTTTTATTTACGTAGATGCCTTCAATTTTTTTTTAGACCTGTTCCTCAAATTTGGGTTTCTGCCTGCAACTGTGATTCTGGCCTAGGATATTTCTTTTGTTCAGTTAAATGCTCAACACATGTTAAAATTCTTAAAGGATCCCAGGTTTGGCGTGGACTGTCAATTTTTTTTTTTGTTTTTGCTCAGCATTTCCAGACCCATACGGCTTCTTTCCAAGTGCTTGGGTTATTAAATGAAAGAGAACAGTCTTAGAGGATTAAGCACCTCACATAATTTAACACACTGATAGCGATCTGTAAAAATAGCACTGCTTACTTACTCGGAGTGTTCTGGACAAGTTTTCAGAATAAAAATCAATAAATCAAGCAAAAAAGAACATTTTATCCCAAACTGTGTTTTTTTTTTTTTTTGTAGAGCTTTGTTGGAAATGGAACATTCTCTTCTATGATACTAGTATTTGCTATAGTAAGCACATATATTTGGTTATATAATGTGTTGAGGGACTGTTGCAACTTGTGAACTAAAGTGTTTCTAAACGTTTCTAAGCGATAAATAAAAAGTGAGCACTTTATCTTCCCTGATCTGTAATGGGTATAACATGGTAGAAAACTTCTAGAAATTATTAACAATAATAAGACAATAAGCAATATTTTCTACAAATATAAATGTGGCCAGTCTTTTTAATAAATGTTATATATATATATATATATAATATATATATATATATAAACCATTTTTTATTGGGTACATATTTACTAATGCTCTGATATATTTTTTTAACATAATATGCAAAATTATCTGTTATTTTTCTTCTTGTAATTAGACTTTGATTCTGAATGTTCGCTGATGAAGTGCTTATTTAAAGGTTTTGTACTCCATTATGTAAGTGTATTTGCATTTAGGCATTTTGGAAAGCATGTGTGCTGCATATGAAGAACAATTAGTTCCTTATCTGTAATTATATTGAATTGTTGAGATGGGAAATCTTAGGAACAAAGCTACCTGGGACATATTTTAATTGGTTAGTCTCTTCTATGTAAATTTAATTATTGTCCCTCTTCTACAAAATCGTTTGTATAACAGGTACATCTTATTGTTCTTGTAACCTCGTTGTTAAAGAATATTTATTAGTCTTAATATTTTACAAAAAAGAATCATAAGTAAAGGTTTCTGATTACACTTACTTAAAAACACCACATTCTTTTTTAGTAGGATGACTATGAAGTGGCAATTTTTGGCTGTGTGTTTGTAATGATATATTTTAACTTTTTATGTCCGCTATTTTTAAAAGTTGTAAAATTGTAAACCCGATATCTTTTTGCCTGTTCGTTTGCTGTTTTTACCCAAAAACAGGAGAAATTGCAACTTCATATCCTGTGTGCTTATCAATCTCACCATACATGTTGCCTTTATGAGTGTAGGCCTGGGTCTATAGACTTATCGCGTGTCATAGGTTCTTTATTATCACCTGTATAGTTTTCTTGTGTATCTTGTATCTTTTTGTTTTGAATTCCATTTTTTTAAAATATGTCTGAAATGAATATGTTTTTGTAGGTTTTATTTAAGGTACAATGTAGTATGCCGCTTTTGACAGATTGGAGGTATAAACACACACACCTGTACATACACACACTAATTTTCCAAAATGACTGTGCAAGAGAAGCATACTTTTTTCCTGACTAAGAAAAAAATAATAATATATATATATATATATATATGTATATGTGTGTGTGTGTATATATATATATATATATATATATATATATATATATATATATATATATATATTTTGCACACAGACACATGCATTTTTTTTCTAGCAACACACTGTTCTGTTCTTTATAAATTTACCGCTTTTTGGTAATAGTTTATCTTACACCCTAGCTAAAAATGTTGGGACATTTTGAGAAGCTGATAAAACCATCAGTTTTTTTATATTTATATGGTACATTATCTGTGTTTTACTTCTTAAATCGGGGATGGTTGCAATGTGCCTGTATTTAATGCACCTTTATTAAATTTCTTTATATTGGAATTAGAAGATTTATGTTAAGATCATATGTACTCATAACAACAATCATTAACGCAGTCAGTCATAATCTTAAAATGGTAGTCATAGGATCCAACCACTAAACAATTCTTCTGTAGAAACATTTTGGCTTAAACATGTGCAATAACATACCACAAATACGCATTTGTATGTCCACCGTAAAAATGCCTTTAGCATCAGCTTTATCTAAGGTAAAGGTATTTGTCCATGAAAGTCAACCCCAGTAGATCCTGCTCCATAGATCGGTTAGCCGTAGAGTGTTTTCACAAATCAGGGGTAGTCATATATATATATATGGAATCTCACATGGACCAGCAGAAACATTCTCTGTTTTTGCTAAAAAGAATATATACTTACCTTTTGGTGACATCACAGGCATGTTGGGGCATGCTTGCTCTTCAGTTCCCTAACTAGGCCCGAAGAATGATGCAGGTGAGTTCCCAATAACAACATACCTTTTTTAAGAAGAAGAATTCTAAAGTAAGAGCCAGCCATGTGGATGATAGACCATTGACCATCTATGGGAGGTCACTGGGAGCCACTGGTTCCTGCATCTTGTCAGAGCACAGCTCACAATTAGTGACCAGTGATCCTCAAAATTGGTCATTATTAATCTCAAGAATTGGAACGCTCTAACATTATTAAAAAAATATTTTTACTTTTACGGATAACTTTTTGTTGACACTGCTTGATTATTTATGCTGTACATTGATTAGTTTGATTTTATTAAATTCATTTGCAAAGATGTCAATTTTCTTTCTCGTACATCACGGGACACAGAGCGACATAGTCATTACTAATGGGTTATATAGATACCGTCAGGTGCTGGCACTGGCAACTTCCAAAACCGGAAGTACCCTCCCCTATATAAGCCCCTCCCATCCGGGAGCACCTCAGTTTTTTGCCAGTGTCTAAGGTGTTGGCCAAGAAGAAACGTGTTTTTCACTGAGCTTGCGTACAGGTTCTTTTGGGCCTCAGTAAGCTATTCCGGATCCGACCAAAAAAGCTTCATAGCTAAACGGTCGGTACCCGGGCCTTGCAGAGAAGAGCAAGGTTTTGCCTGTAATGCTTCTCTTAGGAGGGCTGGACCCTGGGATCCAGAGCTCTGGTCATACCCACGACCAAGATGTTTTCTGTGCAGGGTGCTATACAGGTCCAGGGGAGTGGAATCCTTGGGAACCCGGTCCCTGAAGGTTTGATTACAATGCCTGCCGTGATAGGTGAAGTTTGGGCTTTTGTGGACCAAACAAAGTCCTGCGGCGGGGAACAGGTAAGTGGGGGCCCCCAGGAACTTGGTTCTATTGGGGGACCCCCAAGCCTAATTTGTCTTTCTGTCTGTTACCTAATGGTATTCCCGCAAAATTCTGTGCATGCCTGTAACTACTAAAAAAATGTAATAATTTTTAATGGTGGTCAAGAAAAAAAAAAAAATAATTTTTTTTTATTTATATATATTTAATATATTAGACTGCGGTACCTGTGTTTGTCCACTAGAGGCCGCTGTGGAATGTTTTCTTGTCATGTGGACTAGCTTCTTCTCAGCAGAGCAAAGTCCAGGCAGATGGTGAGTTCTCTTATAGGAAACTGCTTCCTCTGCCATGTTGCAGTGCTCGTCCATCCCCCGGCCTGCGGCAAAGAGGGGCCCTGGCTCCTGTCCCTTGTTACCATATTTGAAATTAGCGCCGAAGGCGCACGTGCCCGCGCACGTGCGCGTGCACGCGCCTCTATATATAGAGGTGAGCCGGGAAAGGGGGCGGAGCCTGGGGGATGACGCTCTGTGCGCGCCGCAGCGCTTCTGCGCATGTGCGGGCGTCCCAGCAGTTTAAAAAAAAAAAAACACAATATTGTAGTGAGCTGGCTATGAAGTACAGAGACAGAGCTGGCAACATTTAAAGGCATACAGCAAGCGGTTGATACAGGCATCCCCTAGAAAGGCACATTAGTAGACACCAACTGTGATATAGCAGCAATTGTGCTAGACTATTCTCAGTAAAAGTGGTGTATTACGGCTGGAATGCCTCAGCTTTAGGCTTAGGAATATGCCGTCCAGAAGCTCCGGAACTGAATCTTCCAGGAAGCGAAGGGGGTCTCATCGGGCTCGGAGGATCTTGGGCATACTCCTGCTGCACCAGTCTCCCCTGAAGTTCAGAGGTAAGTGACCGTAGAGACCCCGCAGGGTACTTGGTACTGTGGCTGTCCTCAGTTCACCTGCTCCTGTGTATGTAACAGAGGAGGTTTTTTCCTCAGCTCTGGGAGGATTAGAGAGAGATTGTCAACATTTATCGCTGCCTCCCTGTCAGGGAAAGCACGCCCGATCTCCGTCTCCTCCTTCAGAGTGCCTGTTAGCAGAGCAACAGTCCCATACAGGGATCGACCTGCCTGAAGGGGATCAGGATGAGGTTGATTCTGTTATAGAGGAATCAACAGTGGGGGAACCTTTTCTCAGCATCTTAAGCTGAAAGATTATGGGTTCAGTCTCTGACTAACATGGTCCGATCAGCATTTAAAAATGCACCTTGCGGAACCATCAACCACTACTGTATCCTCGTTGGGGTCGCTAGAAGCCCCCAGACTGTTTGTTCTTTTCCACTTCACCCTTTACTGAAAGGGCTCATTTACCAGGATTGGGAACGTCCTGAGAAAATATTTATTCCCCCAAGAGATTTCCGGTGGTCTATCCCATGGAGGATAAGTTCATCAAAAAAAAAAAAAAAAAAAAAATGGAAGGTCCCTACAGTGGACGCAGCCATCTCTTGTATGTATAAATCACTGACATGTCCAGTGGATAATGTCCAAATGTTCAAGAACCCAATAGATAAAAGATTGGAGTCCTTATGAAAATCTGCTTGGTGATACAACCAGCAGTAGCAGCTATTGGGGTCTGCTAAGCAGTGAAGGATCAGTTGAAACAGGTCTTGAGGGACTTGACAGATCAGCAGGCTTTGCCCTAGCTGATCTACCTAGAGCCTTAGGCTTTGCGGTTGACGCCATAGAGGATTCAGTCCATCAGGCCTCCCGCCTTACGCTGTCTATAGTACATATGCGTAGGCTCCTATGGCTCAAAAAATGGTCTGCTGAAGCTCCCTGTAAAGAATGGCTGGTTAGCGTCCCATTTCATGGTGAACGCTTATTCAGGGAAAACCTGGACAAATATATCCAGAAAATTTCCAGCGGTAAAAATACGCTCTTGCCGGTTAAAAGCAGAGTTAGAGGTCCCTCTTTAAGAGGCCTGCTTCTCCAGTCCCTGGGGCATCGGCTGTGTAACAGTTCCGACGGCCTCCTCGGTCAAATCCCGGGGGTAAAAAACAGGGACAGTAGCAGGGTAATGAGAAACCCTGGGTCAGGGGAGGTACAAAACCTCCCCCAAAGTTAAATTCATTGAAGCCCCCACTCAGTCGGGTGGGGGGAGGACTCCAGTTCGCAAGAGACCTGGCGGGACACGATCAAGACAGATAGGTGCTCTCCGCAGTAGGTTTGGGATACAGTTTGGAGTTAAAAGACTCTCCTCCTTCCCATTTTTGAGGTCAAACGTGCCAAGGGATCCCCGGAAGAGAGAGTCCCTCCTGTTGGCACTAGAACAACTATTGCTCCAAGGAGTAATTATGGAGGTTCCCCTGGAAGAATGAGGGTTCGGGTTTTACTCAAACCTCTTTACAGTCCCGAAGCAAACGCGGACGGGAGGCCCATATTAATTCTAAAAGGGCTATACAAATTCCTGTATATCAGGACTTTCCGATGGAGTCGATCCGATCGGTGGCCACTGCCCTACAAGGGGAGGATTGGTTAGCCACGATCGACATCAAAGATGCTTATTTGCACATTCCCATCTTTCCAGTCCACCAAAAATTTCTACGCTTTGCAGTAGAAGGGCGCCATTTTCAGTTCAGAGCCTTACCCTTTGGTTTGGCCACAGCACCACGAGTGTTTACAAAAATTCTGGCCCTTTATTGGCCAATAATCTAAGAACACAAGGTGTAATGATAATGGCATATCTGGATGACTTGTTGCTGATAGACCACTCAGTGAAAAAACTAGACGTGGTCGTTCACAAGACGATCAAGTATCTGGAATCTCACGGTTGGATTATCAACCGAGACAAGTCAGCCCTAAAAACCAGTCAAAAGTCTGGAATACTTGGGGCTAAGGTTGGATTCAGGCCAGAGAAAAATATTCTTGCGTCGAGGAAAGGTGTTGTCTTTGAAAGATTTGATCCACTTAGTGGGTACAAAAAACAGCCGTCCATACGCCTGTATATGAGGCTGCTGGGAAAAATGGTGGCATCATTCGAAGCAGTACCCTACGGTCAATTCCATTCAAGGAATTTGCAAGGGGCCATACTGTCAGCCTGGAACAAAAAAGTTCAGGCCCTAGACTTACAATGTCCTTGTCCCCTTCCGTTCGCAAGAGCCTCCGTTGGTGGTTGGTTCCCCAGAATCTGGAAAAAAGGAAATCCTTCAGTCCGATTTCTTGGAAGGTGGTCACTACAGATGTCAGCCTTATAGGCTGGGGAGCAGTACTGGAGCAATAGTCTCTCCAGGGCAGATGGTCGGATGCAGAAAAGGCCCTGCCCATCAATCTCTTAGAGATACGAGCAGCCCGGTATGCCCTAGTAGCATGGACATCCAAACTCCAAGGGTCCCCTGTCAGAATTCAATCAGACAATGCCACAGCAGTGGCATATATCAATCATCAGGGGGGCACCAGGAGTCGTGCAGCCCAGAGGGAAGTAAATTACATCCTGAAATGGGCAGAAAAATATGTCCCAGCCATATCTGCGGTATTCATTCCAGGAGTGGAGAATTGGAAGGCGGACTTTCTAAGTCGCCAGCAATTAGGCCCAGAGGTAGGGTCCCTTCACCCTGAGGTTTTCTGGACAATATGTCAGCGGTGGGGAACATCGGATGTAGATCTTCTAGCATCCAGATTCAACGCAAAGGGGGGCAGGTTTGTCTCTCGGACAAGGGATCCCCTAGCTTGCGGCTCGGATGCCCTAGTGTTCCCTTGGGATCAGTTCAAGCTGATATATGCATTCACACCGCCAATGGTTACCTCGATTACTCCGCAGAATCAGGGTAGAAAAGAAACCAGTGATTCCGGTGGCTCCAGCGTGGCCCCGAAGAGCGTGGTACGCGGAGATTGTAAAATTTCAGTGGGGAGTCCTTGGACTCTCCCACGTCGTCCGGCTTTCGCAAGGACCGATATACCACCCTTCCTTACCAGCCCTAGGTTTGACGGCCTGGCTATTGAAGCCCACATTCTAAAAAAGAGAGGGCTCTCTAATGCTGTGGTATCTACCATGATCAATGCCAGGAAGCCGGTATCCAGGCAGATCTACTATAGAATCTGGAAGGCGTACATCGCGTGGTGTGAGGCCAAGAAATGGCATCCACATAAGTACGTAATAGGTAGGATTCTGGACTTCCTACAGTGGGCTGTAGATAGGAAGCTTGCCTTGAGTACTATCAAGGGTCAGATTTCGGCCTTGTCAATATTTTTTCAAAGGCCCTTGGCTTCGCATTCACTAGTCAAAGCCTTTATACAAGGAGTGATGCGTATTAGTCCTCCGGTTAATATTCCCATATGTCCATGGGATCTAAACTTGGTTCTGTCGGTTCTACAGAAACAACCATTTGAACCATTACAGCATATTTCCTTGGTGCTTCTCACCAGGAAATTGATTTTTCTAGTAGCCATTTGTTCGGCTAAAAGAGTATCGGAATTAGCAGCTATGTCCTGTAAGGAGCCATATCTGGTTATCCATAAGGACAGAGTAGTGTTACGTCCTCATCCAGCCTTTCTTCCTAAGGTGGTATCGAGGTTTCATTTGAACCAAGATGTGGTTCTTCCTTCTTTTTTCCCCAAACCTACTTCGGTAGAGGAAAAGTTATTGCATTCTTTGGATGTAGTAAGAGCAGTTAAAGCTTATCTAAAAGCCACTGCTCAGATTCGCAGAACGGATACTTTGTTTATTCTGCCGGAAGGCCCCAGAAAGGGTCAGGCAGCGTCAAAGTCTACTTTAGCCAAGTGGATTCGACAGGTCATTATGCAAGCTTATGGCTTGAGAAGGAGACCACCTCCGTTCAAAGTTAGAGCGCACTCCACGAGAGCAGTTGGAACTTCATGGGCAGTGCATCACCAGGCCTCCCTGGCTCAAATCTGTAAGGCCGCAACATGGTCTTCGGTACACACGTTTACTAGGTCCTACCAGGTGGACGTTAGAAGTCAGGAGGATGTCGCCTTTGGGCGCAGTGTGTTGCAGGCCGCAAAAGATCCTCATGTCTGATAGCGCTCAGCTTATATATGGTGTATCCCCCCCCTCATTTGGCATTGCTTTAGGACATCCCATTAGTAATGACTATGTCGCTCTGTGTCCCGTGATGTACGAGAAAGAAAATAGGATTTTTATAACAGCTTACCTGTAAAATCCTTTTCTTGGAGTACATCACGGGACACAGAGCTCCCGCCCCTCTTTAGGGACACTTATTGCTTTGCTACAAAACTGAGGTGCTCCCGGATGGGAGGGGCTTATATAGGGGAGGGTACTTCCGGTTTTGGAAGTTGCCAGTGCCAGCACCTGACGGTATCTATATAACCCATTAGTAATGACTATGTCGCTCTGTGTCCCGTGATGTACTCCAAGAAAAGGATTTTACAGGTAAGCTGTTATAAAAATCCTATTTTTTTTAACTGAATATAAACATGCAGTCTACACAGATTCATTGCTATTCATGAATCACGATTGCCTAGATTCCAAAATAGCGTGATTCTCCTCAAATTAGGCACATCTCCGTACGGTTATTTGGATAATTTTAAAATGAGGAGAATCTCATCCATTTCCCTGATGTTATGTTATCACTAATGCTAAATAAAAAACATAATTGCAAAAAAATTGTATGTAGTACATTACAGCACAATTCGGCACAATAGTAGAATATATGTATCTACATTAGAGTGACCATATTATCCATTTATGAATTACTCAGTATCTTGGGATAGCTGATTGTGAATAAGTGGGAGTTGTAGACCTAGGAATCTTCTCACTGGGTCATTCAACCAGCCCAAGAACTGCTGTAAATTATACAGCACATGAACATATCTTTGACTAATAGGGTGATCTAGTACATGGTTTGTCCGGGGCTTGCATTCCTTTAGATGTGTTCATTAATAGAGTTGTACCCTAAAGTTTGGATCATATCCTATCACGTGGCTGGTAGAGAAGTATTTTGCAAATGTAAACCATATAAGTACAAAAATATAAAGGATGCAATCGTACATAACTTAACTCAGTACTGCTTGCATCTAAATTGGTAAAATATTGTAATATAAAACCAATGCAGTGTCAGAATATCAACCTTTGCTCTTACTTATGGAACTCCCATATATCTACCGTATATACTCGAGTATAAGCCGACCCGAATATAAGCCGAGGCACCTAATTTTACCACAAAAACTGGGAAAACGTATTGACTCGAGTATAAGCCTAGGGTGTGCCTCACTTTGCCTCACTGTGTCCATGACTAGACTGACGTTTAACATGGGAGTCTATGGAAGGGTTGCCCGTTTTTAAAAATCAGTGCTCCCCGGCCGTAAGTCCCCCGGACAAGAAACATTGCAAACTTATAGAGGAGGAGTGGGGCTACATGTGTGCCAAGTTTGGGGTCCAGAGGACCTACGACCGTCCGGTACCGGGTCCACAAAATCACCAGAGAAATGACCGTTTAACATGGGAGTCTATGGAAGGGGTGCCCGGATTTGAAAAATCGGTGCTCTCCGACCGTAAGTCCCCTGGACAAGAAACTTTGCACACTTATAGAGGAAGGGTGCGGCTATATGTTTGCCAAGTTTGGGGTCTAGGGGACTTACGGCCGGCCGGCCGGTACCGGCTCCCCAAAGTCCGGGAGATCAGGCGCAAAAAGGTGACTCGAGTATAAGCCGAGGGGGGCATTTTCAGCACAAAAAATTGTGCTTAAAAACTCGGCTTATACTCGAGTATATACGGTACTTTATTTCTAACAGTCAGGCATGAAGAAAATAAAAAAACAAAGTTTGGAACTGCACACCTTAACATGTCATAGCTTATCAGGAAATATATAGCAGCAGAAGCTTCCCTCTGTTCTGCTATGTCTAAAGCCGTGTACACACGATCGGTTTTACCGATGAAAACAGTCCGATGGACTTTTTTCATCGGACAAACCGATCGTGTATGGGCCCCATCAGTCTTTTTTCCATCGGTGAGAAAAAATAGAACATGTTTTAAATTTATTCGATGGAAAAAAAAAACGATAGCAAATTCCGATCGTCTGTGTGGAACTCCATCGGACAAAAAAACCCATGCATGCTCAGAATCAAGTCGACGCATGCTCAGAAGCATTGAACTTAATTTTTCTCGGCTTGTCGGAGTGTTTTACGTCACGGCGTTTTGGACGGTCGGATTGTTGACTGATAGTGTGTAGGCAAGACTGATGGAGGTCAGCTTCATCGGATTTCCGATGGAAAAATCCATCCGATTAGAATCCATAGGAAATCCGATCGTGTGTACAGGGCTTCAGCTTTGCTGTCAGTCAGTATAATGTAGAGCAATGGGTGCGCACTGACAATGGGCCTGATTTACTAAAAGTAAATATGCAAAAGCAGGAGAAAAATCACTATCAAGAATATTGGTGCAATGCAGTGCAGGTTTTTATGAGTGCGTGTATATGTGCTGTACACATGTTTTCGAATTTCTAGTTTGTGGTACCAGTCTTCAGTGTGCGTAAAACATACAAATCATGCTACTTTGGGGCATTATACTCTGATGAGGTGCACTAGGGAATGTGCTTGTTAAGAATATACCTTAAAATAGAAATAACATGCACACAATGGGGAAGCAGCACAATTAGTCACAAAAGTATGAAATGCACATGCGGTAAGACAAAAAGGAACCATTTCAAAGACCCCTACGCCATGTTATTAGAGCAAACAAGGGAGTGCGTGAACATACATAACTACCGGTACATAGTCTGGTTGAAAAAGGACACATCCAGTTTAACCCACAGAGCAAAAAACACACAAATGGAAAACCTCTATGCACTATCCTATACTCACAGTTGATCCAGAGGAACGCAATAAAGCATGATCCAATTAGTTCCAGTGGGGAAAAAAATTCTCTCCTGATCCCCCAATAGGCAATCGGCTACTCCCTGGATCAACTTTACCTATAGCTATTTGTAACCAGTTATATTTTGTGCATTTACATGTTCAGGTATTTAATATCGGACCCTCCATTCTCAAGCAGCATCGTGTGAAATCCTGTGAGTGCATTTGTTTTGGTCAATGTATGCGCATGCACACTGTTATTTGCATGTGCATTGTGTTACCCAATGCGCAGCATGCACTTTGACATTTTTAGCAACCGTAATATCTAACAGGTCAAATTGCCAGAAAGGTATTTGAAAAAATAAATAAATTCTGTTATGTATGCCAACGCTCAGTTTACATATGTTTGGATGATGGAGCAATGCAGTCCTTAGCTAATCATTTCATTAGCAATATGTACTTTATAACAGATGGGTATTTCTGCAGACGAATAGTAATGCTGGCCTATCTCGTGGACGCATTGTTGTGATGCCCTGGGTTCTTATTTTGTTGTTATGCCCAGTTTTTTTTTAGAGTGACACTAGATTGCACATTACTGACTTTACTTTTGCAAGGAAAAGGTGGCAAAAGCGTTAAGTGAATGGAGTTCATTTTAGTATAATTTTAAGGAATGACAGTGCTATGGGCACACTACAGAAAAAGAGACTTTAGATTGAACATGCTAGGTTTGGCAAGGTTAAAGCAACCCTTGATATTCTTTCCAAACGTCTAGACTGTGTGAATGAATAAAGCACAGAGAAAGGCATGCATATTTGGATTTGCTGGTCATAAATGAAACCCCAGTGGGTCTTATGATTAAAGCAGTACATTTCATAGTAATTAGCATGATCTCTAACATGGATTGATTCTCAGATCTCAGTTCAGCGGACATCATTCGGAGTTTCATAGTGTGTCTGTTTTTTTCCCCCTTATTCTCTTGAATTTTTTTCTGATCCTTTATTTGTTGTGATTGTTCAGTCGTCTACATGCATGACATCTTTTTATGCCCACTGTCTAATTTATTTCCCTTGTAAACCACATCTCGCCATATGGAGTTTATTTTCATTACAAGAACTGAACCATTTGGGTCCTATCTCTGACTCATAGGCCTTTGTTTAATAACTTAGTGCAAAGAGCAATTATGTGCAGTAACCCATACCAACCAATCAGCATTTCTGATTGGTTGTCGGGAATTCGTTCGTTTTACACATTGCTCTTTGCCTTATTAAACACAGGTCATAGACAACAAAATGGATTTTGCACTATGTGCTTTTAACCTTCACTGTGGAGCAAGCATAGCGCAATCCCTTGAGGCTTCTGCCATAGATGACCAAGCACTGTCATTTTCTCTATTGATCAAACAGTATATCCTGTCTTATTCTGGTCAGGAAAGCTGAAAATGGGTTGTTACCAGTTGTATAAATTACCATCCCCTGATTCATACTGTTTTTTAGCTTTAGTTATATCTGTAAGAATATTAATAAAACAGTGTGTGGATGTAAAGTAGAGACAGTGCAGAGGTTTTCATTCTTGACCCCCAAAAATAATATTGAATACCATATTTCTGGTATTGAATATCTTCTTTCGTGCGTCAGCTTCTTCATTTTTTTTTTGTTTTACTTTAATTCACATTGAAGTGACCGTACAGGTAAAGATAGGGTAAATTTGGGAATTTGACTGAAAAATAAGGTCAATTAATGAGGACTATTAGCACCTACTTGTGAGCTTCCCACATTTTTTACAGTTCTTAGACATCTCCAACAGTAGACATCTCCAACATTGTTTTTTTCTGGAGCACATTCAGGGATTGATTTACTAAAACTGGAAAGTGCTAAATCTGGCACAGCTCTGCATAGAAACTAATCAGCTTCCAGTTTATTTATTTTTTGTTAAAGCTTAAACACTTGATCTCCAGAAGATTTCCCCCCTTCCTGACCAGGCCATTTTTTTCCGGTACGGCACTGCATTACTTTAACTGACAATTGCACGGTCATGCAACGCTGTACCCAAATTAAATTTATGTCCTTTTTTCTCACAAATAGAGCTTTCTTTTGGTGGTATTTGATCACCTCTGCGGTTTTCATTCTTTGCGCTATAAATAAAAAAGAATGTCAATTTTGAAAAAAAATCAAATCTCTTCATCATCTTAGGTCAATATGTATTCTGCTACATATTTTTTAAGGAAAAAAAAATCCCAATAAGCGTATATTGATTGGTTTGCGCAAAAGTTATAGCGTCTACAAACTATGGGATATTTTTATTTATTTATTTATTACTAGTATTGGTGGCAATCAGTGGGACTGCGATATTGCGTCAGACATTCTGACACTAATTGACCCTTTTTGGTGACCAGTGACACTAATACAGTGATCACTGCCAAAAAAATATGCACTTTAAGTGTACTAACGACACTGGGTGGGAGGGAGTTAACATCAGGGGTGATCAAATGGTTAACTTTGTGCCTACCCAGTGTTTTTTTTACAGTGTGGGATGTGCTTTTGCTAGGGGAAGGCATGGATCCATATCCCTGCTTTGCAGGAACACAGAATCCATGCTTTCCCTACTGGGAGAATAGCGATCTGCCTTGTTTACATAGACAGACCGCTGTTCTGCCTCTGTGCTGAATGATCGGCGGGTGCTGACGGACATCGAGTCTGCGGTACCCGCAGATCAGCTCCTGCTGTGTATAATCACAGCAGGAGTGGGCCATCGGCAGCGTGCGTGCGCGCCCCCAACCCGAAAGTGTTAAATCACGAATTAGGTACGTGATCCGACGCAGCAATGCACCCTTGCCGCCGTATATTTAAGTTATATAGTCGGCAAGTGGTTAATTGAACAAGCTGAAGTTAGAAGCTGATTGGCTACCATGCACAGTTGCACCAAATTTTGCTCTCTCCAGTTTTCCGTTTTCTAAATCAAACCCAATGTGTTGCTAAAGTGAGTAATCTACACCATAAAAACAAAATATTTGGCCTAACTCTGCTTATTTTACTAATTTCTACATGGCTAACAATTTTCCTCTAACACTTTGCATTAAATCATTCACACAAGTCCCTGTCCCACAAGTAAGCACAGAATCTAAGGCCCCTATGACAGTCATTCATACATTGTAGGGCTCATTTTGGGTGGGGATTTGTTAACTTTCCAGTATGTCTTCTGTTTAAGAAACTAAACTGAGTACCTGAATAAAACCCCCAAACATACAAGAGAGAACATACTGTATAAACTCCATTTAGATAGTGTCCTTACTGGGAATCTACCCTGATCCCAGAGCTTTAATGCAAGGATGCTAACAATGTAATTAATTGTATTGTCCTTATGTCAAAATTAAATACATGCAACCCAGTTTAATAAAGAGTTCACAAGTGATCATACTGATTGGTTGGCATAGGTCACTTCAGCAAAGAGTTATTTCTTAGGCCTCATGCCCATGGACGTTTTTACAGCTGCGTTTTTGAGCGTTTTTTTACAGCTTAAAAATGCCTGTCCATGTTAGTCTATAGCTTCATGCCCACCTAGGCGTTTTTGAGCTGCAAATGGCATAGGCGTTTTTAAGCTGTAAAAAAAACCCAGGACCAGTGCGTTCCGCAGCATCGGCGTTAGGCATAAAAAAACGTGAAGCGTTAAAAAACGTGCAAAAACGCTGCGGCTGCGTTTTTGAGCTCCAGCGTTTTTTTGTCTAAAAAAATAAGTTCGAAAAATGTATACACTAACATGGACAGGCGTTTTTAAGATGTAAAAAACGCTCAAAAACGCGGCTGTAAAAACGTCCATGCGCATGAGGCCTAAGGAATAAGAACTGTTTTCTAAATTAGGCCAATGTTCACCCATCATCAAAAACACAATGGGGATGTTTTACTAAAACTGAAGAGTGGAAAATCTGGTGCAGCTGTGCATGGTAGCCAATCAGCTTCTAACTTCAGCTTGTTGAATTAAACTTTGAAAATACTAGAAGCTGATTGGTGTCTATGCAGTGCTGCACCAGATTTTGCACTCTCCAGTTTTAGTAAATCAACCCCTGTGGTGTAATTAAACCTAGTATGTTTACAGTGCTGTAAAAGCCACAAAGACAGATTTGTTGTAAGGTTGTTAAATCCTTAAGAATATTGTATGGAGACTTTTGGCCATACATTAGAAAATAAACGGACTATGAAGAGGTCCTTTAAAGACATATATAAGGTATTCTCTCTGTTAGATAATTAGATGCACAATGTTAGCAAATTATTCTTCCTTGTGTCTAGTTTCGTGACTAGTTTCATAAAAGATGCAATCGTATGTGTGTGTGTTTACAGGCCTATGGCATTAAGAATAAACGCATTCTATAAGCCAAAATATCAATTTATTCTGGCCACTAGAATAAATTTACGTGGATGCGCTTGCGTTTATGATCATTTAGGCAAATTTTTGCACGTTTATGCGCCTACGCGCATAAATTATGCTCATAAGCTCTTGTTCTAACGCAGCTTTGGTGTGTTTTTTTTTTTTATGCCTCTAAACACTGCTCTTAAAATACAGATCTAAATGCCTGATTGCCAATGGCCACATAGGCTAACATAGAACTGTGTTTAAAGTCATAAGGAATATGCTGTAAGCCTGTAAAAGTGATTTTTTTTTATGCCTGTATGCAAGCCTTATGCTTAACATGCTAAAGAAAGAGCTTTCTATGTCCAAAAAATGTTTAAGGCCTCATGCACACAGTAACGCTCCAAATATGCTGTGTTTTTTCTGCCAGCAATTGGCAGAAAAAAATTCCTCAAATTTTGCATATGAAAGCACGTATCAGCACGTACTGCATTCAGCATTTACTGGGAAGAATTTTGATTTATTCTGTCCACTGGAATAAAATGTATGCTCATATGCGTGCTTATGCACGTTTAGATGCAATTACACATGTACACACATTAAAAGCGTTGGCAACCTGGGCTCTAAATGCAGGATTGGGGCATTTTTTTATACCCCTGAATGCTCCATGTAAATACCCTTAGCAGTGGCATTGTTTACACCCATGTACAAGAGGCCTTAGTTTTGCTGTCACTTTTATCATATGCATATTATTTTTCTGCTATTACATATATAGGTGCAGTTGTGAGGTTGTGACACATGACAGTTCTCACAGTGAAAAAAAAAAATGAAAAAGGTTTTTCTTTTCTTTTTTTTTTTTTGCTGCTATGGACCTTCTTATCTACTCTATGGGGGGAATTCAATAAACTTGCTGCACTGTTTTTATGGCATTTATCCCTCTTGTTAATGTATTACACCATATTCCTGAAGCATCTGTGATATTTTTGGTTCTGACAGCGACTCGTGCACCAAATTGAGGCAGTTCTAAACTGCTCCACTTTTACATTGTGTGACATTGAATGCGCCACATTTACATTGTGTGACACTAATTGCGCCACGTTTACATTGTGTGACACTGAATGCGCCACTTTTACATTGTGTGGCATTGAATGTGCAACTTTTACATTGTGTGGCATTGAATGTGCCACTTTTACATTGTGTGACATTGAATGCACCACTTTTACATTGTGTGACATTGAATGCACCACTTTTACATTGTGCGGCATTGAATGCACCACTTTTACAGTGTGTGACATTGAATGCACCACTTTTACATTGTGTGGCATTGAATGCGCCACTTTTACGTTGTGTGGCATTGAATGCGCCACTTTTACATTGTGTTGCATTGAATGCACCACTTTTATATTGTGTGACATTGAATGCACCACTTTTTTATATTGTGTGGCATTGAATGCGCCACTTTTAGATTGTGTGGCATTGAATGCACCACTTTTATATTGTGTGACATTGAATGCACCACTTTTATATTGTGTAACTTTGAATGCACCACTTTTACATTGTGTGGCATTGAATGCACCACTTTTACATTGTGTGGCATTGAATGCACCACTTTTTTATATTGTGTGGCATTGAATGTGCCACTTTTAGATTGTGTGGCATTGAATGCACCACTTTTACACTGTGTGGCATTGAATGCACCACTTTTACACTGTGTGACATTGAATGCACCACTTTTACATTGTGTTGCATTGAATGCGCCACTTTTATATTGTGTGACATTGAATGCACCACTTTTACACTGTGTGACATTGAATTCACCGCTTTTACATTGTGTTGCATTGAATGCGCCACTTTTATATTGTGTGACATTGAATGCACCACTTTTATATTGTGTGACATTGAATACACCACTTTTACATTGTGGTGCATTGAATGCACAAAATTCTAAATAAATTGCCAACAGTTCGTACCTAATGAAAGTGGAGCTAATTAGGACCAACTCTCTTTTGGCGTACAGAGAGAAACTGGTGCAGACAGATTTTGCCAAAGTGTCTCATATGCATTTTGAAAGTGACACAGCATGTGCCAAATTCATGTACAAGTTCTAGACAGGTATGCAAATTTGGCACATTCTGCAACACAAGAGAGACACTTTGGAAAATGTGTCTTTTATGAATTCCAGGGTGTATTTGTACAATTGCTTCAAAATACTTTGTATTTTATATACCGGTACCTATAAATATACATATAACAAATAGATTGTAAGCTCTAACAAGCAGGGCTTGCTGATTCCTACTGTATTAAGCTGTATTGTAATTGTCCTGTCTGCCCTCATCTTGTAAAGCGCTGCGTAAACTGTCGGCGCTATATAAATCCTGAATAATAATAATAATAGATATAGATATTATAGATTGAGATATAATATTCATAAACGTTGAAACCAAATTTATAAATGAAAATGTAAGTTTTAGCAAGACAGAAAACACTCCATTGATGAGGGATAGTAAAGAACAAAAGCTTTTGGAAATGTGAAATTATTTTGAACTTTAAAAAAAAAACTATTAAGCAAGCGATGATATTAGTTGGGGAAGCTGTGCAGTGGTGATGATTCATTCTGACAGTGTTTTATATGCTACGTGACATTTGGATTTACCTTGTATCCCATCAAGTTGTATGTGGTACAGAGTCTGGAAGCCACACGCAGCAGACAATTAGTTGCTAGATTGCCCTGTAACCCCACAATAGTCACACTCTTTAATTTGCTCTTTCTTTTCCTCTGTAGATCTGTTGTCTTTGTAGCAGCGCACATTTTTCTTTGATCCACTGCCAGCGTTATTTGCTCTCAGCTTCAGTATAGGAAGTTGTCAATCATGTTTCTCCAGCAGGAAGATTCATTCGCATCACACCTGGGGACATTTCCACATTAGTAAAATAGAAGAAAAATAATAATAAAAAAAAAAGTGCAAGAGCTGGGGACTTGCTGCACGTTTTCATGCTGTGGGCATCACTTACACCCCCTGCTGAGGCTGAATGAATTTTAAGGCAATGTGAAGAAAGCACCGTTCAAGGATGTAAAAACAAAATCGTTTTCAATGCACATGATCTTCCGTTCTACTTTTATATCTTTTCGCATACTGGCTGCATAAATAGGTGCATAGCAATCAATGCATAAGTGCATGATTTTGCATGGATAGTAAATCAGCACCCTGTGTTCTTGGAGCAGTGTGAAGCCCTGCACTTCTGGGCATAGTCAATTTAACACCCAAATCTTCTTGGACCTGAATAGTAATCAGCGTTCTTCCATGATGCCCATGTCAGATTATAGATGAGGTAAAGTGAAATATATATTGTTTGTGAAAATGTTTCACTTACAGAATATATTAGTTTGCATTCATCATGGTATTTATGCATCCCCAAATAACCTTTCCTTTCCAATTTAAATTCCATCAGATGTCAGTTGTAATAACTTTCTACTGTATACTACCAGTATTCCTTTACTTTATACACCCTTGTGTATATGAATTCTGTCATACGCACTTTTATAGTCATTCTTCTATATGGATTAATGGCACAGAATTTTAAATTGCATTTTGTACAGAGTTAAGCAATAGTGGTCTATTTTCCAAAATCCCTTTTTATTTCTTTGAGCATTTCATAAACTCATTAGTAAAAAAAGAAGTTGTCTTGTTATATTAGTTTGGCAATGCAAAAGTTGAATGTAATAATCAAAATCATGGATAGACCGCATAAGGGGTCTACTGAGGGTGCAGTCCAAATGGGGTTCCAGTTATAGCCAGGCTGGCACTCATGTTTGACAATATAGTATCTATTTTATCTACAGAAAATGTTACTGCTCTTTATCTGATGCATGCTAATTGTAAAGTACCTGTCAGACACAACGGGCTTTATGTTATTATAGCAAGCCAACTGCTCCTTTTGTTTTAGCAGCATTACTATTTGCATCCATACGGCAGGTACTACCGAAACAGAGAGGGTGAATAAGCTGAGTTAAGCACTTCTCAACTAATGGCTCATTCATACCACACATAGGGTTGGTTTACTTAAACTGGAGAGTGGAAAATCTGGAGCAGCTGAGCATGGTAGCCAATCAGCTTCTAACTTCAGCTTGTTCAATGAAGCTTTGGCAAAAAAATCTGGAAGCTGATTGGTTTCTATGCAGAGCTGCACCAGAAATAAAGGCATAAGGCAGATTGCCTTGTTCTTGTGTTGGAATTGCGTTGGGCATCACTGCCCAATGCATTTTAATTTACTTGATGTGAACAAGGCCTTAACCACTAACCACCTGTCACTGGCTCCAGCACATGCCAATCAGCAGTCCCCGACCAATGATTCCTGGCCAGGAACCTGCCGGTTGTCGGAGCGAGTGACAGGAGAGAGCTTTTTGTATGTAAACAAAGTAGTGACGTGCCAGTTTTTGTTTCCCTGCAAAGCAGGGAATAAAAACTGCCACATCCCTTTGTAACATCAGCACACATTACACATAGTAAACATTGTTGCACACACATTTAACCCTTTGATTGCCTCAGATTTTAACCCCTTCCAAACCAGTGTCATTAGTACAGTGACAGTGTATATTATTAGCACTGATCACTGTATTCGTGTCACTGGAGATGTCAGTGGCAGTTAGCTAGTTACCACAAAGTTTTAGTTAGTGTCAGATTGCCCGCCATCCTGAATATAAATTCCAGTATATATCTCATAGTTTATAGACAGTAAACCAATCAATATATACTTACTGGGAGTTTTGTTTATCAAAGACATAGCAGAATACATTTAATTGTTTTATTGGATATGTTTTATATCCAATATCCAAAGTAGAAAATATATATTTTTTTCAAAATGTATACTCTTTTTTTCATTTATAGTGCAGAAATTAAAAAGCCCAGTGGTGATCAAATACCACCGAAATTAAAGCTCTATTTGTGCAGAGAGCAGTCTTCGGTGTGCAGTGAGGAAGGATCCTCCTGCTTAACCACTTGAAGCCCAGGCCAATTCTGACACTTCGCTCCTACATCTAAAAATCATAATTTTTTTGCTAGAAAATTACATAGAACCCCCAAACACTATATATGTTTTTTTAGCAGAGACCCTAGAGAATACAATGGCGGTCATTGCACGGTATTTGCGCAGCAATTTTTCAAACACTTTTTTTGGGAAAAATAATAATAAAAAAAAAAAAACAGTAAAGTTAGCCCAATTTTTTTTGCATAATGTGAAAGATGAAGTTACGCTGAGTAAATAGATACCTAACATGTCACGTTTCAAAATTGCACACGCTCGTGGAATGGCGCCAAACTTCGGTACTTAAAAATCCCCATAGGCGAATCTTGATTTTTTTTTTACTGGTTACATGTTTTGAGTTACAGAGGAGATCTAGGGCTAGAATTATTGCTCTCGCTCTAACGTTCGCGGCGACACCTCACATGTGTGGCTTGAACACCGTTTTCATATGTGGGCGGGACTTACGTATGCGTTCGCTTCTGCATGCGAGCACACGGGGACAGGGGCACTTTAACTACTTAAGCCACGGACCATTTTGTAGCTAAAGGACCAGAGCTGTTTTCAGAATTTTGCACTGCGCTGCTTTAACTGTAAATTGTGCAGACATGCAATGTTGTACCGAAACGAAATGACCCAATTTTGGAAAGAAGACACCCCAAGAAAATTGCTGAGAGGCATGTTGAGCCCATTGAATATTTTTTTTTTTGTCTCAAGTGATTGAATAATGACAAAAAATAAAATAAAAAATAAATTACAAAAAGTTGTCACTAAATGATATATTGCTCACACATGCCATGGTTATATGTGGAATTGCACCCCAAAATACATTTTGCTGCTTCTCCTGAGTACGGGGATACCACATGTGTGTGACTTTTTGGGAGCCTAGCCGCGTACGGGCCCCCGAAAACCAAGCACCGCCTTCAGGATTTCTAAGGGCGCAAATTTTTGATTTCACTCCTCACTACCTATCACAGTTTCAAAGGCCATAAAATGCCAAAATAGCACAAAACCCCCCCAAATGACCCCATTTTAGAAAGTAGACACCCCAAGGAAATTGCTAAGAGGCCTGTTGAGCCCATTGAATATTTTTTTTTTGTCCCAAGTGATTGAATAATGACAAAAAAAAATAAAAAATTACAAAAAGTTGTCACTAAATGATATTTCTCTTATCATCCATGGACCGACACGGCGTCTCTTACACTTTACACGTGGGTATATGTCCCTGCTTGCAGGAGAAGACCTAGGCAGAATGTTAAATGTTAAAACATTCCAGAACAAACCAGAGCTGAACAGCCCCGCCCAGGGGGGCGGTCCCTCCGGACATTACCCTCACACCTGCAGCTAGCAGGCCTCAGTTTTTTTCTGCCTAGCAGAAGGAGAAGACGTGGCTCTCTCAGGAGCCAGTCTCCTGGAAGATTTTACTTTTAATTTTTATTCCTTTGGGAATTTTATTATTTTATTTTTGAGACCTTCAATCAACTGTCGGCTGGGCAACAGGTTGGGTACAGTAGTATCCTCGTAGTCTTCCCTGTCCGACCATCGAGCGTGCTGATCCTCGCCTTGTGTGCGTGAGACTCAGTTCACGACATACCCCATGGCTCCAGGGGTGGCCGGGTTGCTTTCATGCTCCCGCGGTCCTCTCAAGATTGAACAGTACCTACTGTATCTTTCGCGGTGGACCGGGCCGACAGCTACGCAGTACGACTCTGTGATAGGCCTGTCTGAAACAAGCCAGTGAGTCCCTCTATTGGCACTGGGGGTGTTCTCCAAGGTGCTTGCGGGACGGGTAAGTAGTCTCTCCTGCTGCAAGGTGAGTACATGCTGGCTGTGTTTCTGTGTGTGGGGGGTTCTCCCTGTCTCCCCCCTGTATGCTGCTCTCTGCACCCTGTTGTGCTGTTGTGCTGTGTGGGGATACTTGGGGGGTCACTCTGCCTTGGGGGGGCCGCTCCATGACTGTTATTTTTATTGGGAAGTGTTCTGGGGGACTGGCTGTGGTGTTTTCTGTGCGCCATTGGCGCAGTGTTTTATTTTTAAAAAATGCGCCATTGGCGGCCATTTTGGCTGAGGCTTAATACATAGTTAAACTGGTGCCCGGCGGCCATTTTCTTGTAGCCGCGGCACTTGCACTTTCGTTTTCGGCCTCTAGCAGCGCTGCTGTACGGCGCGGAATACACACATCCCCACAGATTCTTCACCTCAGGCTGCACCAGCGCGACTCATACAGCGCGACTCATACAGCGCTACAGCGCGGCTCATACAGCGGTCCCTAGGGGTGGTGAGTACTCCAGGTATCCCCTCCTCAGCCCCAGCACGGCCTGTGGGTGGGCTGTATTATTCACTATAATGGTGAATAAGGTCTCAGAGGGTGGCAATATTGGAGTCTGGTTCACCTGTTTTCTTCACATTGTTAGAGACAACTGACAGTGCTTCTGCACCTGCGGTCCTTAGGGACCAGTTGTCGGCATTCCTGGAATCATTAATCTGACCAGGAGAAAGCAGTGTGTGAGCGCAAGGGAGCAAAAAAGCCCCTATCCCCACCTTTTTTCCACAAAAAAAAAAAAAAAAAGGGGGGTAATGCGCTGATTCAGATATGGGCCTAGCCACTACCGCTCAGGACCCTAGCTCTGAATATATATTTGATGGTTTTGAACAGGACATTCCTTGCAAGGAAAACTCCAGTTCTGTGTCAGTAAATGACAGGGTGCTTGTTTTGTGAACTCATTGATGCAGTGAGGGACACTCGCAAGCTAAATGCTGCGGATGCAGAACCTCAGACGGACGGTCTCCTCTGGTTCCTTGGGGCCGGGGCCTTCTAAAAAGTGTTTTTTTCAATATGTACCTTTCTTTGACCAGCTCACTGACAAGGTCTGGGGAAAAAGCCGCAGAAGTCTTTTATGGTCCCGCGGCGTTTGTCTATCAGATACCCCTTTTGAGGATGCCCTACTAAAAATGTGGGCTTCTCCCCCAGTGGTCGACCCTCCAGTCGCCCGGTTGAACAAGGCCACCATTCTCCCGGTGGAGGGGACTCCTGCATTTAAGGACCCCACTCACAGGAGGTCAGAAGTGGTGAGTAGAGCCATGTTTGCCTTGTTGGGGTCCGCCCTACGGCTTGTGGTAGCGGCGACCCTTGTGTCTCCAACACTTGCGGGATGGGCAACTGTACAGGAGCATGATCTTCCTCCAGACACTATTGCTCTGGCCCACAAATGGTGCAGGGCCTGGTTTATGTGGCGACACCACGTTTGACGCGGCCCCTTATAACTCAGGGTATTGCGTGGTCTGATCTGGTTGAAATGCTGGTCTGCTGACCTAGCTTCTAAAAAGCCTCGGTGCTGCGCTGGATGACATCATCAAGGATGTCACGGGAGGTAAAAGCACTGTTCTTCCTCAGGCTGGCAAGGAGGCCGCTATAAGCAGGGTCCTTCCTTTCCAGAAAAAAGGGGATATTTTCGTCAGTCAACGGGGAGGCCCCCCCAGACTGACAGCGGTACGGCTGGTGGACACGAGCGCCCCTGGGTGTGTATGCCGAACAAGCCGGCTCCCTAGCCCGCCTCCGCGTGAAGTTTTGCCCCCTCCCAACTCTGGGGTAGGGGGAACGACTTTGCAGGTCCACGGATCAATGGACCTCCCGGATCTCCTACTGGTGGGTGTGCGAGGTGATCCCCTCAGGTTACAGGATAGGTTCCGTTCCTAATACCAGACAGATTCTTCCCTCGAATGTTCCTCTCCTTCCTGCCCGTCGGGTGGCCCTATGGGGCCTATTCAGGTTTGAGGTCCGGAGTGATTGTGCCGGTTCCGTCACAGGAGAGGTTTCAGGGATTCTACTGGCCTATCTTGGACCTCCAGGTCCTGAATGCCTTCGTGAAGGTGCAAAAGTTCCGCATGGAATCCATTTGCAAGGTGGTCAGTGCACTCCATCAAGGGGATTTTCTGGCGAACTTGGAATTCAAGGACACCTACTTGTATGTTCCGATCTGCGCTTGCGATCGACGAAGTCCACTATCAATTTGTGGCTCTTCCTTTCGGCCTAGCCCCGGCACCGAGGGTGTTCACTAAGGTGCTTGTGCCGGTTCTAGCTTGCTGAGAGAGCAAGGCATTGCTGTCGTGGGCTATCTGGACGATCTTCTTCTCAGAGCAGGAAATGGCTCAGTATTAGAAGACAGTGTGACTATCGTCAGTCAGACCCTCAGGGACTTCGGGTGGCTCCTAAACATTCAGGAGTCAGTCCGGGTCCCGACTCGAGATTTGGAGTATCTCGGTCTGATTCTGGACTCCTTGGAGGCAAAAGGTATTCCTACCTCCGGGGAAGCTACTGACACTTCAGTCTGCAGTACGGATGCTGACATCCCAAAAAATGGTCGTCAATCCGTTTTTGCATGGGAATCCTGGGACTCATGGTGACCTCTTTCGAGGCCATTCCGTATGCCCAATCACACACCAGGGCATTGCAGAAGGAGATCTTGTTCCCTTGGGACAAATCCCTGTTGTCTTTGGATTTTCCGATCCAGGTGAGCCACCTGATCAGGGCGTCCCTGACATGGAGTTTGGGTCCCCGTCTCTTCGGTCCGGAAAGTCGTTCCTCCCCGTCCAATGGACGGTGTTCACTACAGACGCCAGCCTGAAGGGCTGGGGTGTAATCTGGGGAGTCCTGTTGGCCCAAGGGCTTGGACTCCGGACTCCAGACTGTGCCTCTCCTCGTGGTCTGAGAGATTGCAGGATCGTTCCATTAGGATCCTGTCGGACAAGTCACGGTGGTGGCGTATGTCGACCACCTCGAAGCTCAGCTGAGGCTTCCGAGGTCCCCCGTACCCTGAAGTGGGCTAAAGGAAGCGTGCCGGCTCTGTCAGCCGTTTACATTCCGGGCATAGAACTGGCGGACTATTGAGTTGCCAGACGTTGGACCGGGGAGAGTGGTCCTTGCACCCGGAGGTATTTCAACTCCTTTGCCACACAAACGGTGGGGCACGCCGGAGGTGGACCCGATGGCTTCTCGACTCAATTGTAAGTTGTCGATTTGTGGCCAGATCCAGGGATCCTTGGGCGGATGCATCAGAGGCGTCAGTGGCCCATGGGGTCATGATCACCTGATACACGTTTATCCACCGCTGCAGTTGCTTCCTCGCCTGCTGCGCAGGGTGGCGACCGAGGGAATTCCGGTGATCCTCATTGCTCCGGATCGACCTCGGCTTCACTGGTACACCGATCTGGTACGTCTCGTCGAGGCCGTTCCCTGATGGTTGCCAATAGGGAGGACTTTTTGTCTCAAAGTCATATATTTCATCCTGCCTTTACAGTCTCGGGCCTTAACGGCATGGCTGTTATAAGCCAGGTGTTGAGAGACCGAGGCTCTCGGACTCGGTCATTTCGTCCATATGAAGGACGCGGAAGTCTTCCTCCAGAACTATCTCTGTACCTGGAATAGCTTACATCGCCATGTGCGAAGAGCTGGACTGACATCCTCGGACGTATTCCGTCCTTAGAATCCTGCGTTTCCTACAGCATGGCGTGGCCCAAAGGCTCGCTTTGAGTATCATTTAGGGTCAGTTTCGGCCTTGGCCGTCTTCTTTCGGTGACCACTAGCGGGTCATTCCTTGGTTGGCACCCTTGTACAGGGGGTTCGCCATGGGCTCCCTCCTGTCGTGTCGTGTTGGTACTCTCGGTTCTCCAGGAACCTCCTTTTGAGAATATCAGGGATATTCCCCTCTTCGCTTTGTCTCAGTGGGTGGCTCTTTTTAGTGGCAATCACTTCTGTTAGACGAGTATCTGAATTGGCGACCCTGTACTGCAAGTCGCCATATTTAGTCATCCATAAGGATAAGGCGGTGTTGCATCCGCGACTTTCTCTTTTGTCAAGGGTGATCTTGACCTTTCACCTAAAATGAGGACATTGTCCTCCCGTCCTAGTGTCCTCGCCCGTCGCATCCCAGAGTGCGCGCGGCACACTTTGAATGTGGTACGTGCCTTGCAGGTGTGCCTGTCTGCTGCTTCTATTCGGAAGTCTACTCTCTGTTTGACTGTCTCTGGTCAGATACAGGGTCAAGCGGCTTCGTCTGCCACCTTTTTCTAGGTGGATCGGACAAACCGGCTTTCAAGCCTATACTCTCATGGGGCGGGCGCCTCCCTTCCCGGTTACGGCGCATTCCACCAGGGCAATTGGTGCTTCCTGGGTTTTCCGACATCAAGCGTCGGTTGCACAAGTGTGCAAGGCGGCTACCTGGTCGTCTGTTCATACCTTTTCTATGTTTTATAGGGTTGATGAGGCTGCATCTTCGGATGCTTCCTTCGGCCGCAAGGTGTTGCAGGCCGCTGTTTAACGTGGCAACTCCTCCGTTGGGGAGCTCTGCCTTGTTTGGAGTGAAGTTTTTTGGTTTTTCCATTTATACTGCTCCCATCCCTCTTGACACTGCTTTGGGACATCCCACGTGTAAAGTGTAAGAGACGCCGTGTCGGTCCATGGATGATAAGAGAAAATGGGATTTTTGTACTCACCGTAAAATCCATTTCTCTGACATCCATGGACCGACACGGCACCCACCCTTCCTTTTAAGTTTGTGCTGCTTTGTTACGAACTGAGGCCTGCTAGCTGCAGGTGTGAGGGTAATGTCCGGAGGGACCGCCCCCCTGGGCGGGGCTGTTCAGCTCTGGTTTGTTCTGGAATGTTTTAACATTTAACATTCTGCCTAGGTCTTCTCCTGCAAGCAGGGACATATACCCACGTGTAAAGTGTAAGAGACGCCGTGTCGGTCCATGGATGTCAGAGAAATGGATTTTACGGTGAGTACAAAAATCCCATTATTGCTCACACATGCCATGGTTATATATGGAATTACAGCCCAAAATACATTTTGCTGCTTCTCCTGAGTACGGGGATACCACATGTGTGGGACTTTTTGGGAGCCTAGCTGCGTACGGGACCCCGAAAACCAAGCACCGCCTTCAGGATTTCTAGGCACAATTTTTGATTTCACTCCTCACTACCTATCACAGTTTCGAAGGCCATAAAATGCCAAAATAGCACAAAACTCCCCCAAATGACCCCATTTTGGAAAGTAGACACCCCAAGCTATTTGCTGAGAGGCATGGTGAGTATTTTACAGCTCTCATTTGTTTTTGAAAATGAAGAAAGAAAATATATATATATATTTTTTTTCATTTTTCAAAACTTTGTGACAAAAAGCGAGATCTGCAAAATACTCACCATACCTCTCAGCAAATAGCTTGGGGTGTCTACTTTCCAAAATGGGGTCATTTGGGGGGGGGTTTGTGCCATTTGGGCATTCCATGGCCTCCGAAACTGTGATAGGCAGTGAGAAGTGAAATCAAAAATTTACACCCTTAGAAAGCCTGAAGGCGGTGCTTGGTTTTGGGGTCCCGTACGTGGCTAGGCTCCCAAAAAGTCTCACACATGTGGTATCCCTGTACTCAGGAGAAGCAACAGAATGTATTTTGGGGTGTAATTCCACATATGCCCATGACATGTTTGAGCAATATATCATTTAGTGACAACTTTGTGCAAAAATAAATAAATAAATAAATAAATTGTCTTTTTTCCGCAACTTGTGTCAACATATAAAATATTCCATGGACTCGACATGCCTCTCAGTATATAGCTTGGGGTGTCTACTTTCCAAAATGGGGTCATTTGGGGGGGGGGTTTGAACTGTTCTGACATTTTATACACAACATTAGGAAGCTTACATCCACTCTTCTAACCACTTGAAGACAAAGCCATTTTTGACACTTTTTGTTTACATGAAAACATATTTTTTTTTTGCAAGAAAATTATGTTGAACCCCCAAACATTATATATATTTTTAAAGCAAAGGCCCTACAGATTAAAATGGTGGGTTTTGCATTTTTTTTTTCTACACAGTATTTGCGCAGCGATTTTTCAAATGCATTTTTGGGGGAAAAAATACACTTTTTTAAATTTTAATGCACTAAAACACACTATATTGCCCAAATGTTTGATGAAATAAAAAAGATGATCTTAGGCCGAGTACATAGATACCAAACACGACAAGCTTTAACATTTCGCACAAACGCGCATTGGCGACAAACTACATACATTTTTAAAAGCCTTTAAAAGCCTTTACAGGTTACGCCGTTAGATTTACAGAGGTCTACTGCTAAAATTAGTGCCCTCGATCTGACCTTTGTGGTGATACCTCACATGCATGGTGCAATTGCTGTTTACATATGACGCCAGACCGACGCTTGCGTTCACCATTGGGCAAGAGCAGGGCAGGACAGGGGTGCTTTTTTTTTTTTTATTATTAATTTTTCTTTTTTCTTTTATTTTTAAACTGTTGCTTCCATAATAATTTATTTTTTATCATTTTTATTGTTATCTCAGGGAATGTAAATATCCCCTATGATAGCAATAGGTAGTGACAGGTACTCTTTTTTTGAAAAAAACTGGGGTCTATTGGACCCTAGATCTTTCCTCTGCCCTCAAAGCATCTGACCACACCAAGATCGGTGTGATAAAATGCTTTCCCAATTTCCCAATGGCGCTTTTTATATCCGGGGGGGGGGGACATTCCCTCCCACTGCTTGTAAAAGCAGTCCAGAGGCTAATTAGCCACTAGGATTGCTTTTACATGAAAGCCGGCCGCTGGCTGAAAAGAATGATACCAAGATGATACCTAAACCCGCAGGCATCATTCTGGTATAAACATTCAAAGTCCAGTATGTTGCTGGTCCTTGTTGGACATGTATTGTAATCTTTTTTTTTCATGCAGCCTGTTGGCTGAACGAAAAAAAAAGATTGATCGGTGGGTATGCCCACCATTAGAATACCGCCCTTCATCCACCCACTTCTAATGATGGGCATACATGCACCATTTATATATGCCGAAGCATGGGGGCATCTTCCCGCAAAAGTTATGCTGCGTACACATGGTCAGACTTTTTCACGGGCAAGCCTCCGTCGGAATTTTCGACCGTATGTACGTGGCATTAGGAGCAAAATTGCTCCTCCGCCCCTGCTGCCCCAATGCTTCGGCATATATGCTTTTTTTTTTAACTGTGGTGGTGAAATCACCTCCTACAGCACTGGAGTCGCAGGGATCAGGCCTGTCTCTGCGAACGCTGCAGTTATGTGTGTTGTGTTTTGCAAGTGACAGTGATCGATCGATACTGCACTTGGGTGGCCTGGGCTGGACGGAGGGGCAAAACGCAGGTGCTAGCAGGTATCTGGGCTGATCCCGCTAACACTGCGTTTTTGGGAACCCTAAACTGCTGGGGATGCTAGTATAGATCTGATCAGATCAGATATTGATCTGTTCAGATACTATACCACTAAGGGAGGTGTATGCTTCACGCGTGGGTGTTAGCGTTACTGGCACTAACCTGACGCTGCCTGGGGTGTGACGCAGACCCTCTCTGACGCTAAAACCTAATTGATATCACCCGCCGGGCGATCAGGGGGTTAAACCTTTATTGGGTTATATATACGGCGGGTGCCCTGACACTATAAAAAGCAAACTAACTAACCAGCGTCACCCGTAACACTTATATGGTGATTACTGGTGAAAGGGTTAACTAGGGGCAATTAGGGGGTTAAAACCTTTATTAGGTAATATATGGGGGTACCTGACGCTATATAAAAACCTGACGGCGAACCTAAAAAAAAATTACTGGCTACCTATCGGCATCACCGACACTAAGACAGCGATCAGAAAAACGATCGCTTAGCGACAGTGGTGATAGGAAGTGAAAGGGTTACCTGGGGGGCGATCAAGGGGGTTAAACCTTTATTAGATAATATATGGGGGTACCTGACGCTATAAAAACCTGCGGCGAACCTAAAAAAAATTACTGGCTACCGATCTGCATCACCGACGCTAAGACAGCGATCAGAAAAATGATCGCTTAGCGACAGTGGTGATAGGGGGTGAAAGGGTTATCTGGGGGGTGATCAAGGGGGTTAAACCTTTATTAGGTAATATATGGGGGTATCCGACGCTATAAAAACCTGATGCGAACCTAAAAAAAATAACTGGCTACCGATCGGCATCACCGACGCTAAGACAGCGATCAGAAAAATGATCGCTTAGCGACGGCGGTGCTAGGGGGTGAAAGGGTTATCTGGGGGGCGATCAGGGGGTTAAACCTTTATTAGGGGGGGGTTAGGGGGCTACACTGGACCTAAAACTAACTTTTAGTGGCACTTTTACAGTCACAAATGTCACTGATTGCAGTGATCAGTAAATAAATGGTCACTGCAATCAGTGACACTGTGACTGGGGGCTGGGGGCTGATCTGGGGGGGCAATTTATGTGCCTATGTGTCCTGGTGTCAGTGTAGTGTTTTGTGCACTAACCTGCATCTTCTCCTGTGCGGCGCTCGGTATATGTGAGCGCCGCAGGAGAGATGACATCACTTCCTCTGCCTGTGTAAACATTACACAGGCAGGGGAAGGATTCGATTCGCTGGGAGCGATCGAGAGGGGGTGGCCGGAATCGAACGGCTGTCCCCTCATCCCTGATCGCTCCCAAACGAATAACGACCGCTCACTGTAAAGAAGGGGGGTCCGATCGGACCCCCCAACTATACAAAGGCAGTCACGTAGATATACGTGATTCTGCCTGTCGGTGCCATTCTGCCGACGTATTTTTACAGTGGGCGGTCGTTAAGTGGTTAAAAAAAATATATGTATTGTTAATTTTTTTTATTTTTTTTATTTTGACACTTTAAAAAAAAAAATGTGATCACTTTTATTCCTATTACAAGGAATGTAAACATCCCTTGTAATAGGAATATGACATGACAGGACCTCTTTACAGTGAGATATGGGGTCAAAAAGACCCCACATCTCACCACTAGGCTGGGAAGCCTAAAATAATAAAAAAAAACGATCATTTCTTCACAGCTGAAGCGGCGCCGTTTTTTTTAATGCACAGGCCAGGCGTGACGTCATAACATAGCGCCCGGCCTCCGATGATCATAGAGACTCAGGTGACCATCTGGTCCACCGTAAATCTCTATGATCAGCATCCGGGTCGGCGGATCCTGTCTCTGACACAAGCACCGGAGGGTGGCGGGAGAGGGGGACGTCCACTTTCGCCGCCCGTAAGAACGATCAAGCAGCGGAACAGCCACTATGATCATTCTTATGGTGAAGGGAATCGCCGGCTGAAAACTGCAATATCTGAATGATGCCTGTAGCTGTATGCATCATTCAGATATACCACCACAAACCCCAGGACGTCATATGACGTACTCTGAGCGCCAAGTGGTTAAGCAAAAGGAGCATTTAGGTGCTGTTTATTCCTTCACTAATAGACAACGCATTACCTGGAATTCATAATGATGACTGGCAGATTTTGTAAACGTGTCTCAGGTGCATTCTAAGTAGCGCAACGTGCACCAAATTCATGTAACTGTCTAGAACTCTCTCTGTACACCGAAAGAGAGTTGGTCTTAATTAGCTTCTCTTTCGTAAGATATGAACTGCTGGTATTTTATTTTGAATTTGGCGCAGGCATTTCACCACCATGTAAAAGTGGCACATTTTAGAACTATCTGAATTTGGCCCACAAACCAAAAGTATCACAGATGCTTCATGAATTTGGCACAACACATTAACAAGAGGGATTAATGCCAGAGAAGTGGAGCACAAGCTTTATTGAATTCCCCCCAATTTTGCTGTGTCTAATGCCTGCAGTGCAGAGCAGCTCTATAATTCTATATGCTGTGTGGTGTCGGTACAAATAAGGCAGTGTGGTTATTTATTGTTACAATCTGCATTCCCAAGTAGTGAAGTATGAAATCATAGACGCTCCCTTGTTGCAGCCACAGCATGCATGTATAAGCACTTGCAATGTTTTTCTTAATTTCAGTGAAATACTACAGTCAATTTTTGTGATATCAGGGCGCACTTCATGGTTTTATGGCTCCTACACGAAACACTAATTCAAACCTGCTAAGTGATTTAAGATAACTCCAAAATTTTTAGAGAAAATAGCATTTATATTATAGGTCAGACCCCCGCCAAGCGGAAGTACATTTGAACACTGGATTGTGTGCTGCTTAGCAAACCACATTTGTGGTTTGGATTTGGTGTGTGAGAGTATGCTTTGGTTGTTTGGCCTTGTTTGGGGATACTGTACTAAAATAGAGGCTGTTTAATTAGCAAAGTTACATTTCACATTGCAAAGTGTATGTTATTGAAAAAGGTGAAGCTGTGTGCCCTTACAAGACCCAATTGTTTGCAAGGAGAATTTAAAAACAATATTTTCTCTTACCATCCATGGACTGACACGGTGTCTCTTTACACTTTACACGTGGGTTATGTCCCTGCTTGCAGGAGAAGACCTAGGCAGAATGTGAAATGTTATACATACATTCTAAAAGCCAGAGCTGAACAGCCCCACCCAGGGGGCGGTCCCTCTGGACATAACCCTCCCACTACAGTCAGCAGACTTCAGTTTTTTTCTGCCTAGCAGAAGGAGAAGACATGGCTCTCTCAGGAGCCAGTCTCCTGACCTACTTTTATTCCTTTTGGAATTTTTTCTTATTTTATTTTTGAGATCTTCTATCAACTGTCGGCTGGGCAACAGGTTGGGTACAAGATATCCTCGTAGTCTTCCCTGTCCGACCATCGAGCGTGCTGATCCTCGCCTTGTGTGCGTGAGACTCAGTTCACGACATGCCCCACGACTCCAGGGGTGGCCGGTGGGTTTTAAGCTCCGCGGTCCTCTCAAGATTGAACAGTCCGGCTGTATCTTTCGCGGTGGACCGGGCCGACAGCTACTCAGTACCGCACTGTGATAGTACTGTCAGAAACACACCAGTGGGTCCCTCAGGGGACGGGTAAGTAGTCTCTCCTGGCTGCAGGTGAGTACATGCTGTGTGTTTCTTGTGTGGGGGATTTTCCCTGTCTCCCCCTGTGTTTTTAATGTCACTCTCTGTTCACCATTGCTGGCGCTGTGCTGTGTGGGGTGCCTGGGGGCCATACTGTCCTGGGGGGGGCTCATGCTGCTCTGCATTCGCTGGGGCTGTTTTTTTGTGAATGTGAGGGGCCTGGGCGCTGTTCGGCGCCATGTTTGGTGTGTGTGCTGATTTTTACATTGGCGGCCATCTTGCCGTGGTCCGCCGGAGCACATTGCGGCGGCCATTTTCTTGAAGCTGCACGTTTTTTAAACACTCGTTTGGCCTCTATCGCCGCTGGGAACGGCGCAAATCTCCTCACACTCTCTCCTCTCAGCTCACTCACGCTGAGCAGCGCGGCGCAGAGAGACAGGGCAGCGGAACCGAGTGGTCCTGGTCAGGTTGGTGGGTCCGCTGGGCTTTCCCCTTCTCAGTCAGCGCAGCCTGTGGGTGGACTTTTTTTCTGAGGAGTCTCAGAGAGGGACATTATGGAGTCAGTGTCACCAGCTTCCCCTCACATGCCAGAGGCAGCAGGCTGTGCTCCAGCACCTGCGGTCCCTATGGACCAGTTGTCGGCAGTCCTGGAATCATTTCTGACCAGGATGGAAGTGGTGTGCGAGCACAAGGGAGCAAAAAAGCGCCCTCTCCCCACTTTATCTCCACAAGGGGAGTGCTCTGATTCAGATATGGGCCTAGCTAGTGCTGCTCAGGACCCTAGCTCTGAATATTTGGATGGTTTTGAACAGGACATTCCTTGTGAGGAAGACTCCAGTTCTGAGTCAGTAAATGACAGGGCGCTTGTTAGTGATCTCATTGATGCTGTGAGGGACACTCTCAAGCTGAATGCTGCGGCTGCAGAACCTCAGGCGGAGGCAGTCTCCTTTGGTTCTTTTAAGGCCAAGCCTTCTAAAAAGGTTTTTCCATATGTACCTTTCTTTGAACAGCTCATTGACCAGGTCTGGGAAAAGCCGCAGAAGACTTTCATGGTCCCGCGGCGTTTGTCTATCAGATACCCCTTTGAAGACGCCCTGCTTAAAAAGTGGGCTTCTCCCCCAGTGGTCGACCCTCCAGTCGCCCGTTTAAACAAGGCCACCACTCTCCCGATGGAGGGGACTCCTGCGTTTAAGGACCCCACTGACAGGAGGTCAGAAGTGGTGAGTAGAGCCATGTTCGCCTTGTTGGGATCCGCCATACGGCCCGTAGTAGCGGCGACCCTTGTGTCTCAGACACTCACGGAATGGGCATAACCTTCCTCCAGACACTATTGCTCTGGCCCACCAAATGGTGCAAGGTCTGATATGTGTGCGACGCCACGTTGGACGCGGCCCCTTTAATATCCAGGGCCTCTGTCTCGGCGGTGGTATTGCGTCGTCTTATCTGATTGAAATGCTGGTCTGCTGACCTAGCCTCTAAGGAGCTCCTGACGGATCTACCATTTAAGGGTGGTAGAATTTTTGGTGCTGCTCTGGATGACATCATCAAGGATGGCACGGGAGGTAAAAGCACTCTCCTTCCTCAAACTATCAAGGGTAAGGAGGCCCGCCGTAAACCGGGTCCTTCCTTTCCAGCAAAAAAGGTTTTTTTCCGTCTATCAGAGTCCACGGGTAAGCCATCCCAGACTGACAACAGTGCGGCTGGTGAGCACAAGCGCCTCCTGGGTGCGTAAGCCAAACAAGCCGGCTCCCAGGCCCGCCTCTGCGTGAAGTCTTGCCCCCGCCCGTCTCTGGGGTGGGGGGACGACTTCGCAGGTTCACGGATCGGTGGACCTCCCGGATCTCCGACCAGTGGGTGTGCGAGGTGGTCACCTCAGGATACAGGATAGTATTTCGATCCTGGCCCCCAGACAGATTCTTCCCCTCGAATCTTCCTCTCCTTCCTACCTGTCGGGCAGCCCTCTTGGGGGCTGTACAGGATATGGTCAGGTCCGGAGTGATTGTGTCGGTTCCGTCACAGGAGAGTTTTCAGGGATTCTATTCGAACCTGTTTGTCGTCCCAAGAATAGGACGTGGTTTGACCTATCCTGGACCTCAAGGCCCTGAATGCCTTCGAGAAGGTGCAGAAATTCCGCATGGAATCCATTCGCACAGTGATCGCTACACTCCACCTGAGGGATTTTCTTCTGGCGTCCTTGGACTTCAAGGACGCCTACTTGCATCCGATCTGCGCAAGTCACCAGAAGTTTCTGCGCTTTGCGATCAGCGAAGTCCACTATCGATTGTGTCTCTTCCTTTCGGCCTAGCCTCGGCACCAAGGGTGTTCACCAAGGTGCTTGTTCCGGTTCTAGCCTCCTGTTACAGCAAGGTATTGCTGTCATGGGCTATCTGGACGATCTTCTGCTAAGAGCAGAAAGTGGCTCAGACTTAGAAGAAAGGTGACTATCGTCAATTAGACCCTCAGGGACTTCGGGTGGTTTCTGAACATTCAGGAGTCAGTCCTGGTCCCGACTCAGTGTCTGGAGTATCTAGTTCTGATTCTGGACTCCTTGGAGGAAAAGGTATCCTACCTTTGGAGAAGTTGCTGACACTTCAGTCTGCGGTGCGGGTGCTGACATCCCGAAAATGGTTGTCAATCCGTTTTTTGCATGAGAGTCCCGGGACTCGTGGTGGCCTCCTTCGCGCCCGTTCCGTATGCCCAATCACACACCAGGGCATTTGCAGAAGGAGATCTTGTCCACCTGGGACAAATCCCCATTGTCCTTGGATCTTCAGATCCAGGTGATTCACCTGGTCAGGGCGTCCCTGACATGGTGGTTGAGATCCTCGGCTCTTCGGTCCGGAAAGTCGTTCCCCTCCCATCCAATGGGAGGTACTCACGACGGACACCAGCCTGACGGGCTGGGGTGGAGTCTGGGGAGTCCTGTTGGCTCAAGGTCTTGGACTCCGGACGAGCCTGTTTACCAATCACTGTTCTGGAAATACGGGCCATCAGACTGTGTCTCTCCTCAGGTCGGAGAGAGTACGGGGTTGCTCCATCAGGATCCAGTCGGACAACGCCACGGCGGTGGCGTATGTAAACCATCAAGGGGGGACTCGGAGCTCAGCTGCGGCTTCCGAGGTAGTCCGTATCCTGAAGTGGGCCGGAAGAAACGTGCCGGCTCTGTAGGCCATTTACATTCTGGGGGCGGACTATCTGAGTCGCCAATCGCCAGACACCGGACCAAGAAGAGTGGTCCTTGCATATTTCAACTCCTTTGCCGACGGTGGGGCACGCCGGATGTGGACCTGTTGGCCTCTCGACTCGATCGCAAGGGTCGAGGTTGTGGCCAGATCCAGGGATCCTTGGGCGATGCCTCGGATGCGTTGGTGGCCCCATAGGGTCTTTATCGCCTGATATAAACTCCGGTGATCCTAATTGTTCCGGATTGGCCTCAGCGTCACTGGTACGCTGATCTGGTACGTCTTGTCGTGGACGTTCCCTGGCGGTTGCCGATGAGGGAGGACCTTCAGTCTCAAGGTCCTATGTTTCATCCGGCTTACAGTCTCTGGCTTTAACGGCAGGGCTGTTAAAAGCCAGGTGTTGAGGGACCAAGGTCTCTCGGACTCGGTCATTTTGACCATGTTAAGAACACGGAAATCTTCCTCCAGGCAGATCTATCACCGTGCCTGGAAAGCTTATATCGCCATGTGCGAAGCGCTGGACTGGCGTCCTCGGACGTATTCCGTCCCCAGAATCCTGCGTCCTCTGCAGTGTGGAGGGACCCAAAAGCTTGCTTTGAGTACCATCAAGGATCAGATTTCGGCCTTGGCCGTCTTCTTTCAGCGACCTCTAGTGGGTCATTTTCTTGGTTAGCACCTTGTGTTGGGGGTTCGCCATGTGCTCCCTCCTGTCAAGCCTCCTCTCCCACCGTGGGATCTGAATTTGGTGCTCTCGGTCCTCCAGGAACCTCCTTTTGGGAATATCCGGGATATTCCCCTCTTGTCTTGTCTCAGAAGGTGGCCTTTTTAGTGGCAATCACTTCTGTCTGACGAGTGTCTGAGTTGGCGGCTTTGTCCTGCAAGTCGCCATATTTAGTCATCCATAAGGATAAGGCGGTGTTGCATCCGCGACCTTCCTTTTTTGCCAAAGGTGGTGTCGACCTTTCACCTACATGAGGACATTGCCCTCCCGTCCTTGTGTCCTCACCCATCGCATCCCAGAGAGTTTGCGCTGCACATATTGGAGGTGGTTTGAGCCTTACGGGTGTACCTGTCTGCTACTGCTTCTATTCGGAAGTCCGACTCACTGTTTGTGACGGTCTCTGGTCCATGACAGGGCCAAGCGGTTTCGTCTGCCATCATTTTTAGGGGAATCAGACAAACCGTCATTCAAGCCTATGCTCTCAAAGGGCGGGCGCCTCCCTTTCCGGTTACGGCGCATTCCACCAGGGCAATTGGTGCTTCCTGGGTTTCCCGACATCAAGCGTCGGTTGCACAAGTGTGCAAGGCGGCGACCTGGTCGTCTGTTCATGCCTTTTACGTTTTATAAGGTTAATGTGGCTGCATCTTCGGATGCTTCCTTCGGCCGCAGGCCGCTGTTTAAAGTTGCGACTCCTCCGCTGAGGAGCTCTGCCTTATTGGAGTGAAGTTTTGGTTTTTCCATTCATACTGCTCCCATCCCTCTTGACACTGCTTTGGGACATCCCACGTGTAAAGTGTAAAGAGACACCGTGTCAGTCCATGGATGGTAAGAGAAAATAGGATTTTTTGTACTCACCGTAAAATCCTTTTCTCTGACATCCATGGACTGACACGGCACCCACCCTTCCTTTTAAGTTTGTACTGCTTTGTTATGAACTGAAGTCTGCTGACTGCAGTGGGAGGGTTATGTCCAGAGGGACCGCCCCCTGGGTGGGGCTGTTCAGCTCTGGCTTTTAGAATGTATGTATAACATTTCACATTCTGCCTAGGTCTTCTCCTGCAAGCAGGGACATAACCCACGTGTAAAGTGTAAAGAGACACCGTGTCTGTCCATGGATGTCAGAGAAAAGGATTTTACGGTGAGTACAAAAAATCCTATTTTTTGCTAACACATGACTGAGTGTTCAAAGTGAACACAGCTTCACCTTATTTACAAACATTAAAGCAGAAGTCCAGCCAAAGCTCGTTTGACTGGGCTCCTCCTATAGATCACAGGAGTGCAATTTGTTTTGCACTCTGTGCCCCATTTTCAGCAGAGAGCGGTCTGAACTCTGTCTCTGCTGACGTCACGAATATCAGTCCAGGCACCGGGTCATCTCGACAATGGGAGTCTGGACTGACATCCAGCTCAGCCTCTCAGCGAATCGCTAAGAGCCTGAGACGGCCGCTCCCGCTATCTGCATCTCCAGCCATGCTGTAAGTGACTGAGCACACTTGTCACTACATACAGCCCTAGCCTGCCACTATAATACCTTATACTACCTTAACCTGCTACTATAATACCCTATACTGCCCTAACCTGCCACAATAATACCCTATACTACCCTAAACTGCCACCATAATACCCTATACAGCCCTAGCCTGCCACCATAACACCCTATACTGTCCTAACCTGCCACTATAATACCCTATACTGCCCTAACCTGCCACAATAATACCCTATACTGCCCTAAACTGCCACCATAATACTCTATAGAGCCCTATCCTGCCACCATAACACACTATACTGCCCTAACCTGCCACTATAGTACCTTATACTGCTCTAACCTGCCACTATAATACCTTATACTGCCCTAACCTGCCGCTATAATACCTCATACTACCCTAACCTGCCACTACAATACCTTATACTGCCCTAACCTGCCACTATAATAACCTATACTGACCTAACCTGCCACCATAATACCTTATACCTTATACCGCCCTAACTTGCCACTATAATACCCTATACTGCCCTAACCTGCCACTATAATACCCTATACTGCCCTAACTTGCCACTATAATATCCTATACTGCCCTAACCTGCCACTATAATACACTATACTGCCCTAACCTGCCACTATACTACCCTAACCTTCTTAATGCCACCCCAAACCCGGTGCGATTTTTCCACGCAATAAATCTCGCTGCAGTCGCTGCAGATCGCAACGCGCAACACTGTCGACCAAAAGAAGCTCCTGCTCCTTTTTGAGTGACAAGTTTCGCGCGCTGCGATTTTGTCAGGGGGGTTGGTGCCAGATATAGGATCCGCCCCAGGTGCAAATGCACCTGTAAATTGGTATGTACAGTATGTAATATATAAATATAGTATATAGTAAATCACCCTCCATTTAGGCATTCCTAATCAAATGTGAGAATTACCTTTTAACAGCACGACTGTATAGAAACTTTATATATATATATATATATATATATATATATATATATATATATATATATGTGTGTATATAATGCCCTGAACCTGATTAAAAGTGATTTTATGTGATCTGAGTGGATCGAGCCGGTCTTGTTGTACCTCTCCTGATTCTCTTGTTCTTTGTTGGGCTGTCATTCTTTGTGCTACATGCTGCTGTGCATCACATTTCCCATACCAATACACAGGCTACGGTTCTTAAACAGCAAGTCTGAAAAAAGAAAAATACGCAAGTTGGGGAGAAAAGTTAGGGGGTTCAGCATTCGTTATGCCTTTTCTTTGGCTACTCTAGGGATTATTGACTAGACTATTGTCTACCAAAATTATAGAAGCGACACTTAAAATAAATTACAGAATGTTTTCCATAAAGAAACAGAAACACTTCTATCTAAATGATTTCATGAACAATGAACTGAGAGTTTTTCCTATTTAGACTTACCACTTGTAATGTACAGGAATGCGCAGTTTCAAGGGTCTTTGGGAGTCTTGGAAGCTGATAGAACAGCGAGTTTTGAACTTCAGCGTTATAAAGGGTAAGTTTCCTATAATGGTATATGAGAACAAAAATCTAATTGTTGTCAGCAAAGATTGTGGTGTGTTTAGGTCTAGTCTCTGTTATGATCTTTGAGCTCTGTTGCATTTAATATCCTGTCAGTATTCAGACATTATGTTATTTATGAACGAAACTGCTTGATATATATATTTTGTTCTCCTCATTCTAACTCATTTAATAATATTGTGCTTAAAAGACACAAACATGGAAAAGCAACAATGCTGTACAGTCTCTCTGCTATAAGCTTGTATCTTACCTGCCTGCTATAATTAAACATGTCAGGTTCAGGGTGCAATTTTACCTAAAACATATTTCCATCTTTGCAGTCGAATTTGTGACGCCCCCCCTCCCCACAAGGTGTTTGTTGAGTGTGCTCATTTACAAAATATATTTGGAGTAGTATTATACATAGAACTTTTATATTGTTCATAATAGCTTTCAGTGTGCAATTAGGGGACATATTATTTCTTTTTAAAGTGCATTAATGTACAATGTACTATCCAAACCTTAAGATTTGTATCCCTTTGTTAGAACAGACAATTTGTGCATCCAGTTTACAAATGATTATGGAGATTTGCAATCACAGTACACAGTGTTAAATAGGGTAAACATAACTTCCAAGCCCCCGCCTCAACATTACATAAAAGGGGAACGCTAAGTAGGATTTTTCAGCATGTAAAAATGTAAGCAGCAAATTTTTTTCATGTTAAGTTATGTTATGTGAACAGGAACATGTAAAGCCGTGTACACACGATAGGTTTTACCGATGAAAACAGTCCGATGGACTGTTTTCATCGGACAAACCGATCGTGTATGGGCCCCATCGGTCTTTTTTCCATCGGTGTTTAAAAGTAGAACATGTTTTAAATTTATCCGATGGTTAAAAAACCGATAGCAAATTAATATCGTCAGTGGGGAACTCCATCGGATAAAAAACCCACGCATGCTCAGAATCAAGTCGACTCATGCTCAGAAGCATTGAACTTAATTTTTCTCGGCTCATTGGAGTGTTTTACGCCACGGTGTTTGAAACGGTCGGTTTTTTGACTGATGGTGTGTGGGCAAGACTGATGGAAGACAGTTTCATCAGATTTCCGATGGAAAAAACATCGGATTAGAATCCATAGGATATCCGATCGTGTGTACAGGGCTTAACAAATATGAAGTTGGTGTTGGTGTTATCCCAATTTGGCTGCAAAAATGGAAATACCCTTTAACCCATTCCCGCCCACGCTAAAGCCGAAAGACAACTACAGCACAGCTCCCCAGTTCTGGGGGGACGTCCATGTGCGTGCCTCCCAAGTGCCCCCTGGGCCGTGCATTGGGCATGCTCTGTGATCACTGTATCCTTTGGACACAGCTGATCGCAGATTGCGGTGAAGGCCAATCACAGCGGCCCTTTACCATGTGATCAGTTGTGTCAAATCACAGCTGGTCACATATAAACTGACTTGCTGGTTATCAGCATTTCATTTCCTCACACGCTGTCTTTGTGTGAGGAAAGGAGAGCCGATAACCGGCAAGTCGGACAGGGCAAAGTGTTCACAGTACATTGTTTACACTGAGAATCAGGGCACTAATCATCAGTGCCCTGATTATCAGTGCAGCACCATCAGTGCCCATCCATGCAGGGTATCAGTGCCCATCAGTGCAACTTATCAGTACCACCTATCAGTGCCCATCTGTGCCGCCTCATCAGTGCAACCTCATCAGTGCCCATCAAGGCATCTTGTCAGTGCCATCTCATCAGTGCCCATTAGTGCAGCCTCATTAGTGTTCATCAGTGCATATCAGTGAAGAAGAAAAATTACTTATAGGTAAAATTTGTAGCATTTTATAACAGAAAGAAAAACTATTTTTTTCTAAATGTTTGGTCTTTTTTCATTTGTTTAGCATAACATTAAATACCCAGTGGTGATTAAATACCACCAAAAAAAAGCTCTTTCTGTTTTAAAAAAAAAAAATGAATATGGGTACAGTGTTGCATGACCGCACAAATGTCATTCAAAGTGCGACAACACTGAAATCTGAAAATTTGCATGGGCAGGAAGGGGGTGAAAGTGCCCGGTATAGAAGTGGTTAAAGTCCTACCCCTTATCAAGCAGATAACTTGAGCCGCCACCATTATGGGACAATCCTATTGACTGGTTAGACATTTTCAGTCAATAGTCTGTTGTTCCCCTTAATTAGTACATAAATAACAGCAGGACAGAGGATGACTATTTCACACGCAGGATACAAAAGTGGAATGGTAAATGAGAGTACAAGACCAGCCAATGTCTCAAAAGCGTGCTCAAATGTGATGTCTTTGTTAGAAAAAACATGTTAAAAGGACAGACCTAAATAATGGAGGGTAGCTTAATATTTTTCTGCATCAGACAGAAACTATGGGAAAAAAACATTTTTTTTTTAGTCAACTGACATGTTTGGCAGCATATAAACTCTGAGATTCTTACGCAGTAGTCTAGTAGTCTCTATTATGCAAAAATCTTATGTGTTATCAGTCACCTAAAAAAATCTAACCAGCTGATCCATTCAGTATCAGAGCTGTTATAATTACCTCTCTGGCTGCCTGTATCGCCTTCCTTCACACTGTTTCAGTGCTGCAGCTTTGGTCAGACATATCCAGGAGTGTTGGATACCTGTGTCCCCTCTTGTGATTGTATCTTCTGACCCATATATTACTACAAGATGCAGCAGGGACATAGGGGTTGGAACATGGAGCCACAATGCACAGCAAGGGACAAGGGCACCTGATACTGCCTGAAAGGTCTAATTCTGAAGCGTCTGGTGGAGTCTGTTGGAGGCAACAGCTCTGAAACAATGGAAAGGTAGGAAGTGTTGGTTGGTGAGTATAATAGCACTTCTATTGCAGGAACCTGCCAATTAGATAGATTTAAACAACTGACAAGGCCAGGGCTTTAAAGATACCCATAGATGCCGTACATAATTATGATATCTATGAAGTACAAAAGACTTCACCAGGGGGGGCGCATGCGCGGCGCGAAGCTGGAAGGTCGCATTTAAGCAGAGCTCTGTACACCGCGGGGATTCTGACACCTTCCCTGGGGGCCATCAAGCTTCCAAACAAGGCAAATTTTTACCAGCACCCCCGGGGGAAAGAGCGGTGCATGCCGTCCTCAAAGTCTTGCTGCGGAAAACCAGCGCAGAAGACCCTTGCGAATTATCTCCTCAGAGTCCGGGAGATGTCGGGGAAGAACCAAGATGGCGCCGTCCCACAGTGCGATCTACACGCGGCTCAAAGCCTGGCAGCTTCCCCGGCGCACTCGTTTATGGACGGTGAGTACAGCCTGCAGCTCACCAAGGCTGACCTGGATGACAGTCTGGCAGCCATGTACACTAAGCTGGCTGAAAAATTCCAGACTGAGCTACATAAGTCCACGCACACCCTGCAGCAGGAGATGACGGCCCTGGTGGGGAGGACGGATCTCCTGGAGACTAAACATGATGAGCTGCAGCTTGCATACTCGGATCTCCGTAAGGATCATAAAATGCTTAATGACTCAGTAATTCAGCTCCAATCCCACTTGGACAACAGAAACAGGAGGAGCAACCTGAGAGTTAGAGGGGTTCCGGAGGGGGTCATGGAGCTCATCCCCGCCATCAACAAGCTGTTTCAGTCCTTGCTTCCTGCATCTCCGGTGGAGGCTTTTGCATGCAATAGGATTCATAGAGCCTTGCACCCTAAACCGCTGGATGACAAACCCCCCAGGGATATTGTATTATGCCTTAAAGACTACCTAATAAAAAAGGAGATCCTGAGAGCTTCCCGCAATACTCCAAACATTGTGCTGGACGGTGCTAAGATTCAAATCTTTCCGGATATATCCCCGGCCATGCTAGACAAACGCCGCAGATTTAAAGAAATCACAATTCCTCTGCAGGAAGCCGGAATTCGGTACCGATGGGGATTCCCCTTTAAGCTACAGGTCCCATATCAGGGGACTACACACACCGTGGTCACCATCCATGAGGGGAAGGATCTCCTAGTCAAGCTTGGCCTTATGGCGAAAGAGGATCTTCCTAGGATGCCCTCCACCTCCCGCCCGTCGGCCATCTGGTCCACCCCATCGCCACGCAGGGACCGCAGGAGCCGGAGGCAAGATCTTCGGGAGCATTTGAACTAAGAGCTGACATTTTCCATCGTATCCAGGCCCACCGGACGGACGGCTGTTTGTATCTCTCACTATCACAGGTTTTGTTTTTTTGTTTTTTTTCCCCTTGTCTGAGGGTCTTTCTGGGACTGTTGAGGAGTGACTCCTACAAGCCAGGGGGAAGGGGTCTCTATTTGTGTTTTTTTTTCTTTTTACACCCCTACCTCAAGGACTCTTCCCCCTCACCCTTTCCGGGGCATACTCATCATTGCACCATATTTTGCTTGAATTCTTCCCCGCGGTGCAAACCTGCAGCGGTGCCCGCTTGGTTGTCCCCCCACTCTAGTGGTTGCCACCTTTCTAAAAGGTAGTCAAGTGTGTTGGACGTTTTAGTCCTATTGGTCAGGAAGTTTGTAGCCTGACGAGTTATTACTTTAATCTACTGTCGGGATGGTCTATCTCCTCCCGACCCCCATGGTTTATGTGTGTTTTATCTTCTTTTTTGTTCTCTTTCATTTTTTGGTTTCAAGATATGGGACTCCTTTTGCTGACTCAATTTGGACTGTGCCTTATTTACATGCCGTTAGAACGTATGTTACATCCAGATGCAGGATTATATTTGTTATTGCTTGTAGCTCCTCGGGACCTGCCCACAGGGTGATGACCTCATATGCCCCCACAATTAAGAAATGAGTATTAGATTAATCTCTCACAACACCAGGGGGTTTAATTCCCCTCAAAAACGTAAGAAGGCATTTAATGCCTATAAACGCCTGAGGGCAGACATTATATTATTGCAGGAGACCCATTTCTCAGAGAGTAATCACCCTACATATTTTGATAGATCTTTTGGCCCAGGTTACTTTACGACTTTTGGGTCTAGGTCCCGAGGAGTGGCGATATTTCTGAAAAAAGGTTTGATGTTTGATGTTGAACATGTTTACAAAGATCCAGCTAGTAGATTTCTTATTTTACAGGACTAATTACAAGGGAAAAAGATAACAATAGCTAATGTATATGCTCCCAATGACTCCCAAGCAACTTTTTTTAGGATTTTTTTTCACATTTTAGATAAATATAGCTCCCCACATCTGCTGTTGGGAGGGGACTTCAATTTAGTGGCACACTCGGCTTTAGACAGAAGCAGACCGGGTAGCGCTTCCAATGCTTTCCCCAAAACATTGAAGTCGCTGCTGCACGCTCACAATGTGGTGGACTCCTGGAGAGCGCACAACGTTGGGGCCCGGGAATACACGTTTTATTCCCACCCCCACGATAGCTACTCCAGGATAGATTATCTGTTCTGCTCCCCCATATTGCTAGCGAATTCCACCTCTGCTGCTATCCATTCCTGCCCATGGTCAGACCACCAGATGGTCTCATTAGATGTCTCCCACATAGGCCTTAGACCCTCTGTCGCAGGATGGAGACTGAATGAATCTCTCCTCACGGACCCTATAGTTGTATCGCAGCTGGCTAAGCACATGGCGGATTATTTTGCCACCAATGACACAGGAGAGGTCTCCCCCCGACCCTTTGGGCGGCCCACAAGGTGGTGCTCAGAGGCCACCTTATTCAAATTGCAGCGGAAAGAAAGAAACAGAGGCTGATAGATATTACTAGACTCACCAAAGACCTGGATAGGCTATACCACGTACATTCGCAAAACCACGCTCCAGACCTTTTGAGTAAAATCCAAGAATGTAGACTGGAGCTTGATAAGATTCTCTCTGAGCAGACGGAAAGGTCCTTGAGGTGGTCAGGAGCCAAGTTCCTGTTGCACAGTAACTTGGCCTCGACCATGTTCGCACGGAAGCTAAACCAATCTATTCAACCCCCCCACACATATAAAATGAGGACACCTAATGGGGATCTGGTTTCCCACCCTACAGAGGTCTTGCAATTTTTTTCTAAATTTTATACCGAGCTTCTTTCCCCTCCTTCCGCACCCCCAGATCCTACTCTCAAATCCTGGTTGGAAGACCTGCCTCTCCCTACACTGACACAGGAGCATCTGGCGGAGCTGAAAGCACCCTGCTCAGAACTGGAGATTGCAGCAGTTATCAAGTCACTAAAGCCCTCCAAGGCTCCGGGCCCTGACGGGTACTCGGCCCCATATTATAAAAAATTTAGAGACACTCTGGTTCCACGATTGAAATCCCTCTTTGACTATATACTGGAGGCAAATGTCTTTCCGGATGACATGCTTCTTGCAAACATGTCGCTGATCCCGAAGCCCAATAGAGACCATACCCTGCCACAAAACTATAGGCCCATTTCGGTCATTAATAACGACTTGAAGATTTTCGGTCGGATATTGGCGGACCGACTATCAAAGTTTATTACCTCCCTTATCTCCCCAGATCAGACGGGTTTTATTCCATCTAGACAAATTACAGATAATATTAGGCTCGCCTCTAACAGGGTGCTACTCCTTGGCCTAGATATTCACAAGGCTTTCGATAGCGTGCTGTGGCCGTATCTGGAAATTACCTTGGAGAGGTTTGGCTTCTCGGGGGCCTTTGTTCATGGATTTAGGGCGCTTTATAACCACCCTCGCACCCGTATTAAACTCCCGGGCTGTAATTCTGATTACTTTAAGTTGGGTAGGGGTACGAGACAAGGGTGTCCATTATCCCCACTTTTGTTCGCGCTCGCTATAGAACCTTTGGCCAGATCAATTAGCCTAGACCCTAACATTCAAGGATATTCTAAAGGGGATCGGGAGTTTAAAATTAGCTTATATGCAGACGATGTCCTTTTATTTCTGCCAGACCCTATCGTTTCGATTCCGAACCTTATATCTACCCTAAGCACCTTCCAGAAACTTTCAGGTTTAGGGGTTAATCTCTCTAAATGCCCCACCCTCCCAATTAATCTCCCTAGCCACACTATTAACTCCCTCCAATCTAATTTTAGTTTCTCTATGGAAACTCAAACATTATCGTATTTAGGGATTAAACTAGCCCCTTAGCTTCATAAGACATATCTGGCCAATTACCCACCTGCCTTTTCCCGTATTAGGCATCTGCTAATGGCCTGGAGCCAGTACCATATAACGTTCTTGGGACGGATACAAGCAGTGAAAATGTCTATTCTCCCAATTATGTGCCCCGCCAAATGATTGAATTGTTACAAAGGGATGTGAACAAATTTATATGGCTTAATAAGGCACCTAGGCTGGGTAGGCAGATGGTTTACAGGCCCAGGGTAATGGGGGGTCTAGGCGTACCACACCTATGGCTTTATTATATGTCCTTTAGACTTCTGCAACTAGCACAATGGCATACCCCCCTCGTGGGATCCCTTGGCTTCACTTCGAGCGGGTTTCCGTGGTCCCATATTATCTCCCGGGTTTGCTTTGGGCAAAATCGATTAGCCTCGGAGAGATCTCCGCTTTAAATTTGGTGGTGGGACAATCCCTACGCCTTTGGTCCCTATATAAGACAAAACTCTCCCTGTTGCCCCCCAAGCCCAGATTGGCCTCCTTCATTGGGGACCCCTCCTTCTTGGCGGCTTTTCCTGATAGGAATAATTTCGCATGGTGGATCGAGGGGGATTTAGTTACCCTGGACTCACTTCAGAAAGAAGGGGAGTTTTGCTCTTTCCAAGCCCTACAATCCTCTCATGCCTTCCCCAGATCAGAATTTTACAAATACTTACAAGTAAGACATTTTTTTTCCTCGCAAGGATCGGGAACAGTCCCTAATCACACCAATACATTTGAGAATCTCTGTGGCCCTACATCGAGGGACAGGGGGACCATCTCCCGTTTATACGATTTTTTGGGAGGTTTAGGCCTTTCAGAGAAATCTACTGCAATACTAGGATGGGAGAGGGAAACGGGAGAAGTTGCTTCCCCAGAGGAATGGAGTAATAGGATCTTGAATATGCACAAGTGCACAAGGTCGGTGGCGGTCAAGGAGACAGTGGTGAAACTACATACCAGGTGGTACTATACCCCTGCTAAGCTACATAGATTCTTCCCCACTGTTTCTGAGAGCTGCTTCAGGGGATGTCCAGAGGTTGGGACCCACTTACATATCTTTTGGAGCTGTGCAGCCTTGAGGGACATATGGGTTAAGGTTACGGATAGGGTGGCGGGGATCACAGGGGGTCTTCCTACCCTGACGTATCAGATGTGCCTATTCTTTGCCGACATCCCTGGCTCCACCCCACCTGAACAGAAATTGGCGCACACACTCTTCAGTGCTGTACAATGGTCTATAGCCCTATTTTGGCATACCCCAGGGGTCCCGTGGGACCAGATTCTTAAGCGTATGGCGGCTATTCAGGTTATGGAGAGGGTATTCCACACCATCATGGATACTATGCCTATTTATGACCTGAAATGGAAACCGTGGGCCCCATAAATACCGTCCCCATATATCTAGGTAACATTTCTCATTTACCCTCACGCTAGGACGGCATATAGTCAACACCTTCGGTGAAAGCTTCCCATATCGAAGCATGTTTTTCAGTTTTGATTTGTGTATCATTTTACTCTCTCTCTTTGTTACTCCTATCCCCAGCTTTATATGATCATAAGTTTTTTCTCTACTAGAGAGAGAGAAGACAAAACTTACACAAACATTGTTTTATCTTAGGAAAGTTCCCCCTATCGCATTCTGTTTTTGTATTATATTAACACTGTGTACCGGGGTGACCCGGGATGCCCCGACTCTGTTAGTTTGGATCCTCCTGAGGGCTGCCACAACAGAATTTTTCTAAATGTTTGTATGTTTTTATATACTATACACTTGATACTAATTGTATGTACCTTTTATTTTCTCAATAAAAAAATCGTTTGTATGAAAAAAAAAAAAGACTTTGCCAGATGCCCTTGGTTGACATCTACTTTTGAATTAGCTGCGATGGATTTTTTGGCGGTAGGCTGGTATTACCTGAATTGTATATAGGACATACATACATACTGTGACAGCAGGAAGGTAAAGTCACCTGGTTGCATCCAGGGGGGTAGATATATTTCGCCCAGATTCAGGCTTTACGCCGACTTATACAACTAGGTGGAGAGTTGTATAAGCCCAGCTGAGGCTAGTGGGCTCATGGATGACTCATACCTCTAGGGAGAGTGTGGGGCGTCGTGCAGACAGGGAGTTGATGAGACCAGCTGAAGCTTGTCAGCTCATTTAGGCCTCTATAAGAACTCCCAGATTCATTAGGTGTTTGCTCATGCCTGGAACCAGACCTGTGTGGACTGTCTAGGGAGAGTGAACCCCTGTGCGGTGAGACAAAGCCTGTGTGGCTATTTGCTTGGACATTTAAAACCAGGGACTTAGGGACTAGGACAGCACTAGGCTGATCCCAGTTGTTAGTTAGGAAACCTGTATGTTTAGTCAGAGGTCAAGTTGACCAGGATTTATTTTATTTATGTTTCTTTTGCTTTGCTGTGTTTTGTCACTGTAAATAGAAAATAAACCGCACCTTTTTGATTTTGAAAACCACAACCTCCATTTGCTGGGCCTGTTTTTGTGTGGGGAGCCCATCCCGGGGGTCACACACACCCGCTGCCGAGCTAACCCCCTCACAGTTGGTGGAGAACCAGTGGCAGTTTTTTGTTAAGCCAGCATGGAGGAGATACTGAAGCAGCTGGCTCTAGCAAATGCCAATCAACAGCAGACAAATGCAGGTTTGCAAAAGAGCCTTGCAGCTCAACAACAGAACTTCGCAGCCCAGCAGCAAGCTCATCAACAGAGCCTTGCAGCTCAACAACAGAGCTTCGCAGCCCAGCAGCAAGCTCATCAACAGAGCCTTGCAGCCCAGCAGCAAGCTCACCAACAGAGTCTGGAAGCTCAGCAACAAGCCCAGCAGCAATCTGAGGCCCGCTTCATAGACCTGTTACAGAAGCAAGAGCAGAGACTACAACAAATGGAAGCAGTAATGCAGCAACGTCCGCAGACCAGTGAGGAAAGCCGTCCCACTAATACCGCGTCCTTTGGGGTGAGTCGTTTATTGACAAAAATGACTGGAGAGGATGATCCAGAGGTATTTTTGACCACATTTGAAAGGACTGCTGAAAGAGAAAAGTGGCCTGAGGAGCAGTGGGCTGGACTGGTGGCTCCTCTGTTAACTGGTGAATCGCAGAAGGCTTACTATGACCTAGAGCCTGACCAAGCAAAAGACTATGTGATGCTAAAAGCTGAAATATTGGCAAGGCTGGGTGTCACCCTGGCTGTCCGGGCTCAGCGTGTGCATAACTGGACTTTCCAGCTTGGAAAACCCCCCAGGTCTCAAATGTATGATCTCATTCACCTGAGCAGAAAGTGGCTACAGCCAGAGACTTTGTCCGCCCCTAAGATTGTGGAACGTGTTGTAATGGATCGGTTTTTGAGAGCTCTTCCTACTGCCATCCAAAAGTGGGTAAGCCATGGAGACCCAGAGACGGCCGATGGTCTTGTGGATCGTGTGGAGAAATACTTGGCTACAGAGAACCTGACGGCCTCTTCCAGAGACACTCGGACTTTCCACCCTAAGACCAGACCATCCCCAGGGGCGGATAAGAGGATTCCAAGGGGTGAGGGTGGAGAGAGTGAGAGGGTGGGAGCTCTACCCCAAGTTTGGCGAGAACAGCCTGGGAAATCAGCGGCTCAAGAGGCGGCAAGAAGGATCGTTTGCTACCGCTGCCGGCAAGCGGGACATATTGCAGCCAATTGCCCGGTTGTGGAGGAACCCATGCAGTGTGACTTTCTGACGGGCAGACGTCAGTCGCTGTGTGCGACAGTCGCATGCACTGCCATTCGAGGAACTGAGAAACATTTATGCAAAATGTGTGTTAATGGTAGAAATGTTGTGGTATTGCTGGATTCAGGTAGCCTTGTGACCCTGATAAAGGCTGAGTTAGTTAAAACAGAGGTCTTTGGGAATAGCAAGGTAGCTGTTATTTGTGTGCATGGGGACACCCGAGAGTATCCAGTGACTACAGTGTGTTTCGAGACCCCCAAAGGTACCCTCTCTCATCCAGTGGGCTTAGTATCTCAGTTACCGCATGACGCCATTGTGGGAAGGGATTTTCCGAAGTTCTGGGAACTGTGGGATGATCCTGAGCCCCCCACTGGTGCCCCTATGTACCAGGAATGTGATAGCCAGAACTCCCCTGAGAGTGGTGAGGACTCTCCGGAATTTCCCTTATCAGTATTAGCAGGGGAGACTCAAGAAACTGGAGAGGAGCCCACCTCCTCAGACGAAAACCTACCGTCTGTGGAGTTTTCTGATCTTGAGGTTCACAGGGAAAACTTTGCCACAGAACAGTTGAAAGACCCCGCCCTAATAAAGGCACGGGAAAACGTAGTGAAAATAGATGGCGAGTTAGTGAACCCAGATAATACCTGCACTTACCCATACTTCAGCGTAGAGAAGGACCTACTGTATCGGGTGGCAAAAAGGGAAGAAGAAACCGTTGAGCAGCTTGTGGTGCCCAAACCTTACAGGAAGTTGGTGTTGGAGTTGGCCCATGGGCACATTCTTGGAGGTCATCTGGGGACAGAGAAAACCCGAGAGAGGATATTACAGAGATTCTATTGGCCGGGGGTGATGAAGGACATAGAAAATTATTGTTCCTCCTGCCCTGTGTGTCAGAGGTCGGCCCCGATGCCACATTTCCGTAGCCCGCTGGTCCCTCTACCCATCATTGAGGTCCCGTTTGAGAGGATCGCCATGGATTTGGTAGGGCCTATAATCAAGTCCGCTAGGGGGCACCAGTACATATTAGTTATAATGGACTATGCCACCCGTTATCCAGAAGCGATCCCTCTCCGAAATACCTCGGCCAAAACCATAGCCAAAGAGCTATCTCTTGTGTTTAGCCGGGTGGGTATTTGTAAAGAACTGCTTACGGACCAAGGTACACCCTTTATGTCCCGGGTTATGAAGGAGCTGTGTAAATTGTTCAAAGTGACGCAATTACGTACATCTGTGTATCACCCCCAAACAGATGGGCTGGTTGAAAGATTCAACAAAACCCTAAAACAAATGTTGAAGAAAGTGGTGGATAGAGATGGAAAGGATTGGGACTGTCTACTTCCTTATCTGATGTTTGCTATTAGGGAGGTGCCCCAATCCTCTACGGGATTCTCCCCCTTTGAGTTACTGTATGGGAGACAGCCAAGAGGGCTGTTGGATATTGCCAAGGAAACTTGGGAAAGTGAGAGTTCTCCCCACAGGAGTGTGATTGAGCATGTCGCCCTGATGCAAGACCGAATTGCACAGGTAATGCCCATCGTGAAGGAACATTTGGCCCAAGCGCAGTTAGCACAGCAGAGAGTGTACAACCGTGGAGCCAAGACCCGTACCTTTTCCCCGGGGGATAGGATACTGGTACTTGTCCCTACGGTTGAAAGTAAATTCCTTGCCAAATGGCAAGGCCCCTATGAGATAATGGAAAAAGTGAGCGAAGTGAATTACAAGGTCAGACAACCAGGAAGGCGAAAGCCCGAACAGATCTATCACGTTAATCTGTTGAAAGCCTGGAGGGATAGAGAGTCCCTAGTCGCAGACACTTGGTCACCAGCTCAAACTGGGTGCGTGATTCCTGAGGTTGGAATAGCAGCCACCTTGTCACAACCCCAACAACAGGAGGTTAAGGAGTTTGTGCTTCGCAACAAGGAGGTATTCTCTGAGCTGCCGGGACAAACATCTGGGGTAGAGCATGACATCATTACCCCGCCCGGTGAAAGGGTGAAGTTAAAACCCTATCGGATCCCAGAGGCCCGACGGGAGGCAATACGGGAGGAAGTACAGAAAATGCTGAACTTAGGGGTGATAGAGGAGTCCCAAAGTGATTGGTCTAGTCCCATTGTGTTGGTGCCTAAACCAGATGGGAGCTGGCGATTTTGTAACGATTTTCGTCAGTTGAACAAAGTTATAAAATTTGACACCTACCCCATGCCACGTATAGATGAGTTGATCGACCGGCTGGGAACAGCCCGATACATGACGACTCTTGACCTCACAAAAGGGTATTGGCAAATCCCCCTGGCCAAGTCGGCCAAAGAGAAAACCGCATTTGTAACCCCAGACGGGGCGTTCCAATATAAAAGAATGCCGTTCGGGTTACAGAATGCGCCGGCCACATTCCAGCGGAAAATGGACCAGATGCTGAGGCCCCATCGGAAGTATGCTGCGGCTTACCTGGATGACGTAATTGTCCATAGCACAGATTGGGCCTCACATCTGCCAAAAGTGCAAGCAGTCCTGGACTCTGTTCGGGAAGCGGGGTTTACGGCTAACCCCAAGAAGTGTACCATTGGGCAGGAGGAGGCCAAATATCTTGGGTACACCATTGGGAGGGGAGTAATAAAACCCCAACTCAACAAAGTCGAGGCCATCCAGAGTTGGCCACGTCCCAACAGCAAGAAGCAGGTACGAGCCTTTCTGGGAATCGCTGGGTATTATCGGCGATTCATTCCCCACTTTGCTTCTAAGGCTGTGCCCCTAACCAACCTGACGAAGGGGAAAGGGTCGGTCATGATTAAATGGACCCCCGAGGCTGAGGCAGCATTCCAATTCTTGAAACAAGCCTTATGTAGCCAGCCAGTGTTGTACTCACCCGACTTCTCTAAAGACTTTGTCGTACAAAGTGATGCGTCAGATGTGGGGTTAGGAGCAGTATTGTCCCAGGTCTGGAACGGGGAAGAGCACCCAGTCATTTACCTCAGCAGGAAGTTGAAGTCCCATGAGGTAAATTACGCCACCGTTGAAAAGGAGTGTTTAGCGGTGAAGTGGGCTCTAGATTCCCTTCGGTACTACCTGCTAGGTAGGCACTTTGACATGGTTACGGATCACGCTCCGTTAAAGTGGATGGCTCAAAACAAGGAAACAAATAGAAGAGTGAATAGGTGGTTCCTGGCCCTCCAGGAATTCAACTTCACGGTAAAGCATCGCCCTGGCGTTCAAATGGGGAATGTGGATGCTTTGTCTCGAGTACATGAATGCCTGATTGCTGGTGTTCCAACCCCGAGGTTAAAACAAGAGGGGGGGGGGTATGTGACAGCAGGAAGGTAAAGTCACCTGGTTGCATCCAGGGGGGTAGATATATTTCGCCCAGATTCAGGCTTTACGCCGACTTATACAACTAGGTGGAGAGTTGTATAAGCCCAGCTGAGGCTAGTGGGCTCATGGATGACTCATACCTCTAGGGAGAGTGTGGGGCGTCGTGCAGACAGGGAGTTGATGAGACCAGCTGAAGCTTGTCAGCTCATTTAGGCCTCTATAAGAACTCCCAGATTCATTAGGTGTTTGCTCATGCCTGGAACCAGACCTGTGTGGACTGTCTAGGGAGAGTGAACCCCTGTGCGGTGAGACAAAGCCTGTGTGGCTATTTGCTTGGACATTTAAAACCAGGGACTTAGGGACTAGGACAGCACTAGGCTGATCCCAGTTGTTAGTTAGGAAACCTGTATGTTTAGTCAGAGGTCAAGTTGACCAGGATTTATTTTATTTATGTTTCTTTTGCTTTGCTGTGTTTTGTCACTGTAAATAGAAAATAAACCGCACCTTTTTGATTTTGAAAACCACAACCTCCATTTGCTGGGCCTGTTTTTGTGTGGGGAGCCCATCCCGGGGGTCACACACACCCGCTGCCGAGCTAACCCCCTCACAATACATACATGCATTCATTTAGACAAGACATCCCTTCACTCATGCAAGACATTGATTAAAAATTATCAACCCCATGTAATGTGTACAAAGTGGGTTCTCGTAGTTTTTTATTTCAGTGTTTACACTTTGTAAAAGAAGTCAGGACCACACTCAATATGCAACATTTTAGTAGCCTAATTGTGTTTTTAAAACCACCTGAATAATTGCCAAGAATAGTGATATAATTACCGTATTTATCGGCGTATAACACGCACCCCAAGTTTAGGAGGAAATTTTAGGGAAAAAAACTTTTAGCAGGGAAGTTTAAGGAAAAATAACTTACATTTAAATGCAGCCTTGTCAGTGTCCATTGCAGCCTTGTCAGTGTCCATTGCAGCCTTGTCACAGTGCAGCCTTGTCAGTGTCCATTGCAGCCTTGTCACAGTGCAGCCTTGTCAGTGTCCATTGCAACCTTGTCACAGTGCAGCCTTGTCAGTGTCCATTGCAGCCTTGTCACAGTGCAGCCTTGTCAGTGTCCATTGCAGCCTTGTCACAGTGCAGCCTTGTCAGTGTCCATTGCAGCCTTGTCACAGTGCAGCCTTGTCAGTGTCCATTGCAGCCTTGTCACAGTGCAGCCTTGCCAGTGTCCAGTGCAGCCTTGCCAGTGTCCAGTGCAGCCTTGCCCCAGAGTCGCCGTGCAGCCTTGCCCCAGAGTCGCCGTGCAGCCTTGCCCCAGAGTCGCCGTGCAGCCTTGCCCCAGAGTCGCCGTGCAGCCTTGCCCCAGAGTCGCCGTGCAGCCTTGCCCCAGTGTCGCCGTGCATCATTTTAAAATTGGCGCCGAGAACGCAGGGGACGCAGGGACTGGGCGGAGCCGCCGCCGAGATACACATAGCCGAGTGTACTCGGCTTTTCTTGGCTCCGCTCACAGTCACGCCGAGTCCCGCCCTATGATGGACATAACACAGGTCCAATGGCGGGACTGGGCGTGTCTGTGAGCGGAGCCGAGAAAAGCCGAGTATAGCCGAGTACATTCGGCTATGTGTATCTCGCTCCGCTCCGCTCAGTCAGCGGAGACAGCTCAGGGATGTCAGTATTGGCGTATAACACGCACCCACAATTTCCCCCTGATTTTCAGGGGAAAAAAGTGCGTGTTATACACCGATAAATACGGTAACAAAAAATACATGGCTTCCTATGGGGCAACCTACACCGCGGGTGTCACACAATAATTCAGATGCAATAAATGACTACTACTTGCTGCTTCTTAAACCATTATTGTTCATTCTGTTACCCATTGATTGTTTCTCTTATTGACCAGTCACAGCTAACTTTAGTGGCTTAACTGAGGCCTTAAAAATTTCTGTGTAGTTTAGGCCTAATAAAACTGGCTGTAGTCACTGTAATCTAAGTGAATATACAGATATCGTTAGGTCTACCAGCAGTTATATATATGAGGAGAGCCTACCTGACTAAATACTAATTGAGTGGTTTGTTTAGATAATGGCTCCTACTGCATAGTTTTGGTACATCTAAAGGAATTTAAAAAGATTGCATATGTGGATTGCATGCTTAAAGTGGAACTAAACCCATGAATTTAAATTTTGAGGCATGCCAGCACAGTTGCTTTCATGCTCAACGAACTGTCAAGCAATCGAATGGCTGGTGTCATAACTGATCATATGTACAGCCCCATGGCAACTGCAGATCAAACCTGAGACTAAGATGACAGTGTCCTTGGCTGTAAAGAATAGGAAGGTTTACTAGATGACTACTAGTAATCACTAGATAATTATGGATTGCCAGGAAAGAGAGCAACAGCTAAAGCATCACCTGTAATCAGACTCATAATGTCCTGTGAAATTCTTAGTTTGAGAATCTCAGTAGGCTTGCTTTTTTTAATTAGTGTAACCATTTCTCTGCTGGTGTTGTTTTTTCTCTTTTTTGCAAAAATATAGGCCTGAAGATTTCTTAAAACACCCAGAATATATATTTTCTGAAAGCAGAATAAAATGGTACCAATAGCAATTTTTAAGGTTACACAATATTTGTGTTACTTTTTATCAAATATATACTTTCAGAAAAAATATGCTCAAATCATTTTTTTAGTGCTCAAACACAATATACTGTAAATTTTTCTGGTGGAATATAAAAAATTTGATTGCGTCAAGTTAATAAATATCAAATATGTCAAGTCTCAATATTGCACTCGCCTGTGAAATGGCAAAGAAACGTTGGTACCCCAAAAAGTCAGCCTTTACAGCTCATCAATTTGGAGTTAACAGTGAATGATGGTTCTAGAATTATTGTGCTAACTCCAGTGTATGCAGGGATATCTAGTATGTGTGGCACAATTGTCCTTTTCATATGTCTATGTCTACCCTGATATGCTTGTTTGTGTTCATATGTGCATGTATGTGGGAGTTGTAAACTTTTTTTAAGGTGTTTTGTGCTTTATTTTATAAAACTTTTTTTTGTAAACTTTATTTTTAACTTTACATAATAATCTCACCATTTGGCAGCATAGTGCATATTACAGGTTCTCTTTAACCCCCTTGGCAGTATTCACGAGTCGGGCTCGGGGTGAGTTTTTATTGCTAAGAGCGGTAACCCCGAGCCAGACTCGGGCTGCATCGCAGTATCCAGGGGAAGATACTTACCTTGTTCCCTGGATCCTGCGATGTCTCCCCGAAGTGTGTGCGATGTCTTCCCTGCGGAATTCGGCGCCAAATTCAAAAAGTGAAAAAAACACAGTAAAGATACAGTATACTGTAATCTTACTGATTACAGTACTGTATCAAATAATTACACACCCCCTCTGTCCCTAGTGGTCTGTCCAGTGCCCTGCATGCACTTTTATATTATAAAAACTTTTCTTTCTGCCTGGAAACTGGAGATTGTCCATAGCAACCAAAAAGTGTCCCTTTATGTCAAAAGTGGTTTTAGACCAGCTAAAAAACAGCGATAATAAATTAGAATCACTTGCAGAATTAAGCGATAGCGATTTGTGGGGAAATTCGTCATCAAACATTAAATCTAATGACAGAGACAATTCTGCAACTGAGCAAATTTCTGTGTTTTTGATTTGATTACATTATTGAATAATTTTTATTATAATTACATTACTATTTGTTATAATTATTTATAGTTATTTATTATATTATAATTTATGATTTTGTGTTTCAAACTTTATCATACCGGGATGTCTACTAGACTCTTGTTTGGTCAGGTTTAAGTAAGTAATTACTAAGAATTGCAGGCCTACAATACATAACACCAAATTTACATGAAAAATAATTGTACCGCTTTTGGTACATAATTCCAGACAGAATCATACCGCTAGGGAGGTTAAGGAGACATCACTCTTCTGCACCTTTGAAGTTGATCAAGCTCAGAGCTGAGCACTTCCAGGTACATACTACTCAGGGGAGATCAGCAAACAAATTTTTGCTAAGCTCTTTCTGCTCGTCATCTGATGCCCATCATGGAGGTCTGTCTTGTGCATCTAGGACGGATAAGTAAGCCTGGCACACATGGCAAGGGTGCCCCAACTTCTTCTACATGTAGTGGTGTCTGGGCATCTGCAGCAGCAAAAGGGTTAAAATGCAAAAGCAAAAAAACATTGAATAAGGGTAAAACAAAAATTTGCCTTAGACAAAAGTGACACAGCCACCATTTGCAGAGGCTGACTTCCATTGGCTGTCATCTAGTATCCAATTATCTTCTGGTATTTGTCCTGGTCCTAAGTTGCCGTTTGTTTTGAGGGAAAAAGACAAATAGCACACATAGATCAACACTGTGCATTAATGTTCTGTTCAGAACCAGACCTTTCTCAGGCCTCTTGAGTTTCGTGTTGAATAAAACGTTCTCAAACTCCATACAAATTCACATTCCCTGTCTGTGAAGTATTTTATTTGGTAAAATTTGAGAGACATTGAGGTTTTCTTTTTCCAGAGTCTGGTTAGTGGAGGAATACAGAAGAAAACAATAATGAGTCTTCTAAATACAGCTTCTTTTACTTGTTGCTGGCCTGACCCGCATCTCGTATAAAAAAGCTGGTCGTTCTTTAGGCTTTCAATTGATCATTATTTATTCTTAAGTGTTCAGAATGTCCTTTTACACTGCACTGTGTAAGGCTTGTTCATGATTGCTAATTATCTGTTAATGAGGTTTCCTGCTCAGCTTGATCTCAAGTGATACAGAAGATATAAAGGATGGCATACAACTGCAGCAAGATGCTGGGCTCTACATAGTACTCTGGGACGGTATGGTGAATATACTGCCTTATTGTTCCAGATGGCTTGTAGCAAATATAAAACACAAAATATAGATACATATGATCATTTGCTGATTTTATAACGCTACGAGGCAAAATTGTGATTTCATAAAGTGAATGTAAACCCTAACAATAAACTTCTTTAATTGCTCAATTTTGGTCTGTTAAGTATGCATTTGTTTTTTGTATCTGTTCAATAACTGCAAAAAATACCTGGGCTCCTGCCATAAATCTTCTTAGCTGATGACTTTGAGCTCTGTCTGTGCTATACTCTTATCAGATAGCATTGTTCCCCAACTCTCTCTGTGGACAGCAGAACACATGCCCCCCTATGTTATGGAAAAGAGGAGAGGGGAGTGTTTTATAGTCCTGTGTTAGAGCCCATTCACACAGGGGCGGCACGACTTGTCCCGCGACTCTGCCAGGCGCTCTTCACATGACTTCAAAGGTGACTTCCAAAATGACTTCTGTATTGAAGTCAATGGAAGTCGCCCTGAAGTCATCTTGAAGTAGCACAGGAACCTTTTTCTAAGTCGGAGCGACTTGAGTCGCTCCTATTAGAACGGTTCCATTGTACAGAACGGGAAGCGACTTGTCAGGCGGCTGAGTCGCCTGACGAGTCGCCCCTGTGTGAATGGGGTCTTAGGGTGACAGCACTGTTCTTCCAGAGATACAGTACGTGGCAATATTATCCCAGTACATGAAGTGTTTTAATGCCAGGATTACCAGTTGAAAATAAAGAACTTGGATCCTGCATGTATTCAGTGTGTAAAAAGTTTGAACAAGAAAATAAAGAGAAAACATTGAGAAAATGTACGCAGCCACCAGTTTTATGGTAAGCTACAATACTGTATGAATTACATTTTTGTTCTAGGGTTTAGATACACTTTAATAAATGGCCTTATGTTATAAAAGAAAGTGCTAACAGCTTGCTAGAAATGCAAGAAAAGTTTTCAGCACAATGTTTTTTCAACAATGCTCAAAGTGATCAGTTTAATGCCAACCTAACCTAAACTTCTCATGTTAATGCATTATCACCCGTGGACCTTCTAAAGCCTTGCATAGACATCCCGAAAATCAGCCAAAATCAGTAGGTTTGGCAGGAACCTGACGACTTTCGGCTTGTGTGTGCAGCTGTCTGTTCTACAGAAGCCAGTTTCACGTCCAGCTTCTGTTGAACGGCCATGCTGGAAAACCAGCATCCGATCTGTTTGTTCTGGTGGGGGGGGGGGAGAATTCCCCAGTCCCCGTCCCCATCAGAATACAGTGGCACAGCAGGGGAGAGCTCTGCACTAACATCGCTTGTGTATAGCCTGATATACACAATCAGATTGTCAGATGAATGATTATCAGTTTTTTTGTTGCATGCTAGTCTCATATAGAAATTAAGACTTTACTAAAGTTACAAAAATTCTCGTACGAAATTGAAAAGTGATGTCATGTGTTATAGTTTATTTGTATTGTATTTTTAAAGGACAACTGTACTGATTAAACGAAAATTGTATTATCTGATATTGTATGAGAAAAATTTTCGTGCTTGTCCCATCAGACAATTTTGCTTGAATTGTCATGATTGGCTCTCATGAGCTGTGTGTCAACAATCAGATTTTTGTACGATCCTTTCAAAAGTGGTATTTTCGTACGATTTTCTTATCATGTGTATGGGCCTTTAGTACAGTGATCTATAAGGTTTTTTTCGTTCAGCACGCTGGGTTGAACAAAAAAAAGGGAACGAGAAAAAAAAACTTCTAGTGTGTACCCAACTTTAGGAAATGCACTTAAAAAAAAATTATAATTTCCTACGGTGTATCTTCCTGTCCCTATTTCTTTTTCTTCACTGCTGCCTCCTGGGCGCTATTGTTGGCAAATCCTAGCTGTATTTGTGACAGCAGGGACTTGGATCTAAATCATAGAGCAAGTCCCAGCAATTTAAAATTAGTTTTATGTGTTAAATGCTTTCAGTATCGTAAGAAATAAAATGTGCAAAATAAAATAAAATACAGCCTTTTTCTTTTACATCGCTGCACTTTCTGCCAGAAACATTGTTTTAGTATCAATAGAAACAGGACAAGATATAGAATATATATAATAACTACAATAAGGCTGGGCAAGTACGGAGCAAAATTTGGCCATTTCAGCAGGAACCAGACAAATTTTGATGCATCTATGGGTAGGCTGGTTGTACTGAAGTCGATCTATCGATCAACTTCAATACAAGCCTGTCAGGTTTTTCTCGTGCAAGCACTGCTGGCGGCTATAACCGCCAACAGTTATCATTGTATTCTGACAGCTGGAAAACCTCCCCCTTTCAAAATACAATAGCGCAGCAAGAGGGATCCCCGTGCAACACTGACAGAGGTTGATTTGCTAAAACTGGAGAGTGCAAAATCTGGTGCAGCTCTGCATAGAAACCATTCAGCTTCTAACTTCAGCTTGTTCAATTAAGCTTTGACATTAAAACTTGGAAGCTGATTGGTTTCTATGCAGAGGTGCACCAGATTTTGCTCTCTCCAGTTTTAGTAAATTAACCCCACTGTGTTGATGGAGGAATCAAACAATTTTCAGGTGAAAAAAATTGTTTCCTGTATGCTTTTTCAGACCTGCAGCTTTCTAGTGTTGAAAACCACAGGTCTCTGTACAGATGTGAATTAGCCTGAGTGCCGGTTCACACAGGGGCAACACGACTTCCAGCAGGCCTTTGCGAGGCGACTTGGAGATGACTTCAGCGCGAGTTGGAGCGACTTACAACGCAACTTCAAGTCGCCTCCAGGACAGGCGACTTTGCCAGTGGCCAATCACAGAATAATCAGCTCTGTGGGAGGGAGGGGTTTGCCTGAGAAAACTATTTTCTTTTCCTGTAAAGTTGCTTCAGTTAAGGCGGGGACCCGACTTTAGAGGCGACTTCCATTGAATTCTATGGGTACAAGTCGCCTAGAAGTCGCCTTGAAGTAGTACACGAACCTTTTCTGAAGTCGGAGCGACTTCAGTAGTGTACATTAAGACGGCTCTCATTCACTTCAATGGAATTTCTCATGTCTCGCGACTTGGGGCGACATATTTCGGATCCCAAGTCGCTGTAGTGTGAACGGGCACTGAGGACTGTTTGTTTTAAAACAAAAATGTATCAAATTATAAAAAAGCAAATTTTTTTGTTTGATTGTTTTCTGTCTATAGATTGCATAAATATATTTTGTAAGAGAGTATTGCCAAAAGAAAGCAATGTTTTTCTCATCCTTCCAATAACAAACAAAAAGTAATGACCAAGTTATTCTATAGCTGAATATAAAAACTTTTCTGGTCCATAAGAGGTTTGTACTTTAGATCTGAGTGCTAGTAGTTTAAATTATGGATGCACCAATACCGATACCGGTATCGGTGCCGAAACCAAGCATTTGAACAAGTATCGGTACTCGCCCAAATGTTCCCAATACCGGAACCCACACTTTCCTGCGCAATTTGCTTCAATAAAAAATGAATGGGCGCAAATCGCACTGCAAAGAATCACAGGATTTGAACAGGAATACGGTGCGTTTCCTGACACATGCGATTTCCCCCACTGCTCCTGTATGTGTGTGTATACAAAGGGATTCAAGCATTATCTAGTCAGGTTAAATAATGTTACAATTTATAATACATATCTAGTAGCAAATCAGGGCCCCTGGAGGTGCTCACAGGGCTGGGGGAGATGTAGAGGCGGTCCGCCCCCAAGCTTACATCACTTCCACCCTATACCCACGGGGTTGCGGAATTTCTTCCCCAGCCCTGTGAGCACCTTCAGCGGCCCTGATTTGCTACCAGATATGTACTGTGAGTACTAACATTGTTTAACCTGACCAGAGGGTGCTTTAATCCCTTTGTACACACACGAGCAGTGGGGGAAACAATCGCACTGCATCTCTGTTCAAATTGCATGTGATTCTTTGCAGTGTGATTTGCTCCAATTTTTTTTGTATTGATGCAAATTACACCGCAAAGTATCGGTACTTGGTGGTACTTGGTATTGGTGAGTAATTGACAGTACTTGTACTCCCCAATTTGTGTTGCATATGATGCATGACTGGAGTGAATTAAAGGAAATTCTCACTTTCTGAACTCCTTTAGTAAATCAACTTGTTGGTCTGCAAGTGTGTGCGATTGGAACATATGATAATTATAGAGTGTTCCCTATTGGGGAGGTCAGGATAATATAAAAATTTGACACTTATTGGTTGACTTCAGAACTCTGTGAGTTTACATGTACCATTTTTCTGTGTCAGTAGAGTATCTAATTTTACCCTAATAGGTATGAATTTAAGTATGACTGTTATGTATACGTAGATGCTTTTCTGGGGCACATTATGAATTGTGCAGTACAATCTGTTAAATGTTGTAAAATATGTTAGCTCTACTTGTCTGGTAAGATGATCTAACTCTGTGATTATGAAACGATTCCCTAAAGATTCTATGGAAGAAAAGCTGTGTAGAACATATTTGAGTTTTCTTGTAGAGTAAAGTTACATTTATTTAACTTTTTCCACCAATTAAAATTTAACCACAACCCATTTTTTTAGTTTGGGTAGCTCGGGGAAGGATTTGAATTTCTGTGAGGTTTTTATTGTGTCTGTGACCACATTGGTAAGATGTTTCCTCTTTTTGTGGCCATGTGAGCCCAAGACAAGAAATTAGGGGGGTATTCAGGACATGACAACAAAGACAGGGATAAAAGATCTAAGAGAGGTTCTAACCTTTCCTTCTTTTCTCAAAAAAAATATTTTCTTGCTGTCTCTGACCCCGTTTGAACTGTTTGGAGTTGGCTTATAAACTACTAAAATCTGTGAATTAGTTTGAATTACATTTTGTAAGTATAGAATTGCATGATTCAGAGTTTCCTGCATTTGTTTTCACATGTGAATGCAAACTGCAATTATAATACCACATGTAATTTTACCATTTATTTTAAGGGATTACTGGGCCTGAAATGAATCATGTAAAGCAGTACTTTATGTGCTGTTTTTGCCTGTCTAGTGTTACTGAAAGATTTAAAGGGTTCAGGCTGAGGTGCACTGGGTCATGCAACAAAAAAAAATGTATAGACATTAGGAGTTTGTGGGCTTCCCACAAAAAGTGCACCATAAGTGTTTGTCCAGTCAGAGACAAAAACAGCTAATTGCTGGCATTGCTGGTTGCTGAGCTACAACCCCCCATAGACATAGTGGGGTTGATTTACTAAAACTAGAGACAGCTAAATCTGGTGTAGCTGTGCATGATAGCCAATCAGCTTCTAGCTTCGGCTTGTTCAACTAAGCTTTGACAAAAAATCTGGAAGTTGATTGGTTTCTCTGCAAAGCTGTGCCAGATTTTGTGCTCTCCAGTTTTAGTAAATCAACACTATTATGTATATGAAAGAAGGGAAAAACAGTCACCAAATCCAAAATTATACTTTTTTCCCCTTCTCACTGGTGTTATTTTCCCTTGTGATTATGTCCATTGCAACAGCTTTTTGCATATCCCCCTTACACCACAGGTCTAATAGTAGGCGAGCTAGAAGAAAAACTGTCAGAGTATGCTGGTGGTTTAATACTGTTCCTGCAAGATTTAGGTCAATCCTATAAGAATTTTCTACAAATTATTGACGTCTTCTCAATGTATTCGAGACTCAGGGTAAATGGGAGAAGGTGCCAAATTTTGCCAGTTGACCACAATGTTACATCCTGAGCAGACCCTGACCTTCCATTGACACAGACATCCAAATTTAAATATCTAGGCATCCATATGTATATCATCCTCTATACAGTACTTAACTGTTGTCAGCTGAATCTTATTTCCCTAATCTGACTAACCAAAAAACAAGCTTAATGTGTATTTCTACTTTTCCAGCCAAAATAGGATAACGCCTGCGTTATATTTGTTACATATTCTCATTTGCATAGCTTAACCTAAAAAAATGTTTTAAAGATGGCTGCTTACAATTTTAAATTCTGTTTACTAATACCTCCAACACTGAAAAATTCTACTTAGTTCTCTTTGTTTATGAGGTGGCTGGGGAGCTGGGTTTGCCATTATTAACCTTGTCTGTACTGTGCTGACAGATCTGATTATCTGTTGTAAACTAGACTTGACCACTGTATGTCCTAACAGAGTGTTAAATATTTAGAAGCTGGTCTTGTTAATGAGAGGAGACTTTCTGTCCTAAGCCTTTCTATTGGGACAGACTGACTGACTCTGACGTTATTCTGAAATGCTTGGAGTCAATCAGAAGGCCTTCTCTTGAGAAACACCTTAAGGCTAACAAACATTGAAAAAAACAGGTATGCTGTATGAATACGAACACAAACAAATATGTAGTGGAGTTTTCTCAAATTCGACCTCAAAAGTGATGTATTAAAACATTAACCCATTTGACAGATAGATTAGAATAGCCACTCCCTTCAGACCTCTGCAAGCTGTCCCTGATGAAAATCATTTCTTTCTGCTGTTCTGCCTCACCCTCAGAACTTTCCTCCTTTAAAATTGATAGCACACAGCATTTACTACCTCTAGTACTACGATCATCTAACCCCTCCTCATTACTGACAGCTATGACAATATGGGGGATAAATATGTGGTGTTTTGGTGCACACTACTTTACCACACAAGTATGCAGAGATGTGCTGCAAAAGGCAGCTTTGCCTGTGTCAGCAACAAATGTATACTGCAGCCCTGAAATGCCTTTGATGATTTATACTCACTTATGAAAAAATTAGGCAGGAGGGATATAGCAGCACAATATACTGTATGACTAATTGTTTATGGTGTGCATTTATTATTGTGCGTTAAATTAAGATGTGACAACTTCATAGACTAAACAGTGGGATCTAAGCAATTTGTAATGGAGGAGGCAGTGTAGGCTGGCATTGCTTCTAGGGGAGCTACTGCAGTTGGAGGATATGGAAAGCTGTAGAAGCTGTCATAAAAAGTTCATGTAAGAGTATGAGGTGAAAAAAGAACAATATGGTCATGGAGGTGAGCATTGTAGAAGAGGGGAATGGCACAGTACAACAGAAGAAAGCAGAAAAAGACAAGGGGGAGGTGGGGGAGATTGTAAGAGATCAGGGACTGCATCGGCTGCTTAGTTAATAGTGGATAGCATTTGAAAGAGCAAGGAGAGGTACATCAAAGAACGATGAGCAGCCCAAAAAATAACCCTAGGAAATAAAATAAAATATACCTCCCGAAAAAAATATAAACCCAGAATTGCAGAAGGGTCAGCAACATACAGTGTGGCTACACATTTTTTTTGTAGCTGCCTGCCTTTCCCTGTGGCCATAAAATTTCCCCCTTCATTTGCTGCTGCCTGCCCTTCCATGTGGCTGTAGGATTTCCCCCTCCATTTGGTGCTGCCCATCCTTCCTGTGTTGTAGATGGGTGAGCAGCCTGTGACCGCAGGCTTTCACCCTGCAGAGGCTTTTAATGCCCTGACTATAATGAAATAAATAAATAAAATAAATTCAATTGACTGCCGAGTGTCTCTGAGGAGAAAGATTATGCTAGCTTAACAGCGGAATTGCGAATACCCCTAGCCTCTGTTGTGTACAGCTCAACCACCGCATCAATATCAAATATACAGAAACAAATACAAATATATAAATACATATGAAAATAAAAAAATTGGGGGAAAAAAGTACTGTTGGAAATTTTCCACTTTAGGGCAACCCAGACCAGGACATTTGCAATAAATTAAATAGGGGAGTACAATGAGCTTGAAAAAGCAGAGCTCAAACTGCAAGACTTGGGGTGGTTATGGTGTAGCTTTTTCTTGGAGCTTCAGGTGGCAGCTGATGTCTGCTGCTATTTTTGGAATTGCACTACTTAGCCACTGTACAATATTTTTAGTTATTGTCTTGCAAATAATATACATTCTAATTTCTGTTTCAAGATAAACCTGTCTCTTCTATCCCCTTCTTATATCACAGCCTAACCAAGCTGGTTACAGACTGTCCAGCTACTGTCCAATATTTGTGTCTATTGTCTCTTAAATAATACATTTTAATGTTTATTTCAAGATACCACCTGCCTCGTCTCTCCTTCCTTTATTGCGGCCTAACCAAGCTGCTTATTTAACATCAAACCACTGAACAGTATTTGTGGCTAATATCTCTCACGTAATAGACAATACACTGTAATTTGAATTGAAATATAAAACCCGCCTTGTTTTCTATTTACTGCCTAATTGAATCTTCATGTACTGTCCTTATACTAGTTTGTGTCTAGCTGGGGAATTATGGCAAAGGGAGAGGGTTCAAGGAATATAAATAAGTTGTGCATTCTCCTCTGCTGCTCACTTATCTTTTTTTGTCCTAATAGCTAGCTCACACTTTATGTAATTCCCCAAATCACAGTAATATCTAATCAATAAGTGCAGCGCTACAAATCAAAAATAATGCAACAAATACCAACATTTAAATCAATAACTATCACCCTCTTGTGCTTAAAGCGGTGTTCCAGCCGAACATTTTTTTTTTAAAGTCACCAGCTACAAACAATGTAGCTGCTGACTTTTAATAAGAACCCGCAATGTCGGTCCCCCGAGGCCGATCCGTCCAGCAGATCGGGTGCCGCCGCCGCCATTCGAACTAAGGGAAACAGGCAGTGGAGCCTTGCGCCTTCACTTCCCGTTTCCTACTGCGCATGCGCGAGTCGCGCGGCACTTTGTGAATGGACGGCTGTCTTCTGGGACACACAGGTCCCAGAAGACAGCGCACCCCATTTCCCAGGAGACAACGCGAGGGAGGACGAGAACGAGGAGCTCCGCGGAGAAGGAAGTAGCAGATTAGGATGACTGCCTAGCAACAGGTGTTTCTGGTAAGTAAAAATTTTTTTTTTTTTTTTAAATGTTTTTAAAAAAATTTAAAGGAGTGTGTTAATGTTAAAAAAAATTTTAGGGTGGACCTCCATTTTAAATAATGATACTGTGCACAACAAAACATTTTTAAATGTCCATCTACCTTTGTGCTCTTTTTGCAAACATATAATGTCAAACATAAAAAAATTATATTTGTGTCCTTTGTGCTGGAAGAGCACCAATTTTTCAGCATGAAGGGCAACAATATAATTTTTTTCTGTTTGATATTATATATTTACAAAAGGAGAATGTGCATAATATCATTATTTAAGAACACAAGGATTATGTTTATGGATTCTGTGAATTCTGTTTTCATGTTTAATTAAACTTTTAAGACAATGTAGCAAGATACTGATAAAAATGAAGCTCACAAACTATACTATTAAACTGTTTTGTTATTGGCTTTATTGCGCATGCGCAGTAGGAAACGGGAAGTGAAGGCGCAAGGCTCCACTGCCTGTTTCCCTTAGTTAGAATGGCGGCGGCGGCACTTTTTCTTTTGGGGGTATGTGTTATTGCTGTATGTATTTTGGAAATATTTTTCTTTCCATGTATGTTTTATGATGAGTCTGTGATGAAGAAAAAGATATTAATAAACAGATTATTGAAAAAAAAAAAAAAAGAGTAAACTTTCCTATAGCTTTTAGATCTGTTGTGGTTTCAACTTTCACCGGTCAATTCCGGTCTATTACTGCTTGATAAAACATCAGGTGTCACAGCCATAAGAATTTGAAATCAATCAGATGTGGTTCTGCTGCTTTATTTAGGCCAAGCTAAATGTAAAAGCTCAAAACTCAATTATACATTCAAAATATATGATGTCAGAATATGGTTTCTCTTACCTGGTCTGTGAAACTCATACTGCTGTGTAACACCACATACAGCCTAAAGTGACATTAAGCCCTGGTTCACACTTGTGCGATTTGACATGTCAAATCGCATGTCAAATCGGCGGCATTTGCCGGCTATGGCACCGCCCTAATCGGTGCGACGCCGCATCTGCGGCGCTGCACGGATTTCAAAAAGTAGTTTCTGTAGTACTTTTTTGCGATTTCGGCCCACGATTTACAGAAACTGCACAGATGTCTCTGTAATCGCGGCCAAAATCGGGACTGACAAGCGGGAGTGAAATCGTGTGAGTTCAGCTGAACTCGCATGGCTTCACTCCCGCAGCCCAGTGTGAACCTGGGCTAAAGGCTATTTAAAAAACAAAAAAAACAAACATGTTATACTTACCTGCTCTGTGCAATGGTTTTGCACAGAGCAGCCCCGATCCTCCTCTTTTTGGGTTCCCCGCCGGTGCTCCTGGCTCCTCCTCTTCAGCCAGTGCCCCAATAGCAAGCCGCTTGCTCTGGGGGCAGTGGTGCATGCTTGCTCCAGAGCCCCGCTCTATGTGTCCAAGACACATAGTGGCACGGCTTGTTCCCGCTCCCACTCTCTCCTTATTGGCTCACTGGCTGTGATTGACAGTAGCAGGAGCCAATGGCTCCCGCTGCTGTCTCAGCCAATGAGGAATGAGAGACCCGGGAGAAGCTCAGCTCTCGTGTACATCGCTGGATCAAAAGGAAGCTCAGGTGTGTATTGGGGGGGGGGGGTGCACTGGAAACAGAAGGTTATTTATCCTAATGCATAGAATGCATGAAGGTAGAAACCTTGAGCCTTTAAAACCACTTTAAAGCCATTTCCTAAGCAATTATTTTTTGCTTCGTCTCTAATAGCAGTGTCCCTCATTGCAGTGCCCAGCTACCTGTCCCCTTTTTTTGACAATAGCTTTCCTATTAGTCTTGAAAATGGACGGAAATTTGTATCAAGCCGCCCCCCCCCGTTTATAGACTTCGATAAGGTTTGCAGTTAAATTCAGGTTTTGGGAATTTCAAGCAAGATTTGACAACCCCCGTCCCCAAGAATTAATAATTTCTTCTCTCTTTCACATTTCCAGCACATCCTGGATCCAATTTTGTGGTCAACCAAAAGTATCAAATATCCTGATAACATTGTGGGGGATAACTCTCTCATTTCCTTTAATGAACTAAAGGAGAAATACAGACCTCTAAATACGTACCTCTTTAGATACCTGCAGCTCTGGCATGCCCATAATGTGCAATTTGGCCTTACGCCACTTCACATTGCAGTCTCCCTGCAAAATAAGTAATTACCTGAGCTGCTCTCCAATATATATAAGATGCTACACTTTAACCTTAAAGCCCATGGTAATTGCCATTTTTTGTGCACTTTGTGAGTTTACATGTTAAGGCCCGTACACACGATCTGATATTCCGACAACAATTGTGTGATGGACATGTTTTCCGCCAACAAATGTTGGATGGTCATGCTCTCAATTGTCCGACAACAAATTCCGTGTTCCGTCGGATTATCTGATGGTGTGTACACAAATCCGTCGGACTAAAATCCAAAGTGCAAATACGCATGCTCCGAACCAATGCTAACCATAAGACAACAATAGCAGAAGTTTCCCAAAGTGTGACGCAAAAGAGAAGAAAAACCAAGTTGTTTCATGAATGTTGGCTGAACAAGTTCTGCCGTGTATATGCAGAACAAGTTCACGGCCAACGCCCTTCGGACAAAAATCCATTGATTTGTCCGATAGAAATCCGTTCGTGTGTACGAGGCTTTAATGTCTTTTATACTGCTTGTGATATCCAAGGAACAATATCCAAGATATACAGGAACAATTGCCTGTTTTTGTTTATTTAGATTGGTACTTTATTGGCTTAATGCAATATTAAAAAAGCAGCATATACGGGTGTCATTATTTGTTTGGCTTCATATATATTAACGGAGTCAAAATCTCTATTTTTAGTCTAGATGTTAGAAAAAAATATTGTTCAGTTCTTTGGGTTCACTAGCTGTATTGTATGCTATGGACTTTTTGCATTTTTCCATTCTTGTATTTCACCTTTTGAATTATTGGAAAGATCTTACATTGTTTGATTTCGATCATATGGAGCATGGTTGCATGCAGCTTTTTTCTTGCGTTTGTCATGTATTAGTTTTATTTTTCTATAGAAGTCAGTGGGAAAGTCAGCTCAAACATATCTCAAATGCAAGCTCCTTCCATGAAAGCACCCAAATGCTTGCTTCATTTGACATCTGAGTCTAATGCCCGTGTATCCAGATTTATTTTAAAATTCATAACTGTCTGTTTTGTTAAACAACGAGAATTCCATAAAAGTCTTGCAGCCATTCATGTAACCAATGCCAAGACTTTGTTAGTGCATATTCTGTCAAAAACACTGGCTCTCCCAGTAAGTCTGTGCTGAACAGCCTCAAGTTGCCAATATCCTCTGCACTGGCAGGAACCACAAGAGTAATGCATTGACAACGCTTATTAACTTGACTTTATTTAACTACTTTAGCTCTTTGGAATGGCATAGTAGATCCAGAGTGTGAAGGGTTAAGCACAAGTTCATAAGCTTCTGCTCGTTCTTTTGTTGAGCCTGCTCCCAGCTGTAAAGTAAAAGTGATCCGGGAGGCTATACAGCCACGCAATCACTTTTACAGTGCGAGCAGTGCGTTCCCTCATCGGACCCCCACCATGGTTACCATGTTCTCCCGCTGTTCCTGGGAGCCCTGGACCATATCAGAGGGCTTCAGGGTGGGAAGCGGGAGGAAACCGATCAATCTTCCCTGCAGTGAATGATGCCTGAAGCAACGATGATTTCGCCACTTCTGATTGCAGAGCTGTCATTGACAAAAAAAAAAAAAAAAAAAAAGATAACTAAACATAACCTCCATTGCCCTGCACACACCCAAAAATGCAAATGTAAGCACAATGAATAAAGTATCGCCACAAACATCAGAGTGCCATGGATTGTCTGGTGGTTTTCCAACTACACCTTTTCAGCACATCTCCTTTTCTGTTCCCTGGTGCTGTGCCTTTATGTGCCTCAGCTCCCATGCTAGATGTTGACCCGGACCAACCTCCAGTGATTGTTGCCACACTCGAGACCCATGGCTAGTTTGTAAGTATGGGTGAATGTTATACTACTTCCCCTTAATTTAATAATAACTTTTTATCCCTGCCCCTAAGTCTGTTTTATTGTTTAGGCCTCATGCCCACTGACGTTTTTACAGCTGCGTTTTTTAGAGCTTAAAAACGCCTGTCCATGTTATTGTAAATAATTTTTTATTTAAAAAAAAAAAAAAAAAAAACGTCGGAGCTAAAAACGCGACCGCGCGTTAGTGCGCGTTTTTGCGCGTTTTTTGACGCTCGCGTTTTTTTCTGCCTAATTCTGACGCTGAGGAACGCACTGGTCCTGGTTTTTTTTTACAGCTTAAAAACGTCTATGCTATTTGCAGCTCAAAAAACGTCTAGGTGGGCATGAAGCTATAGACTAACATGGACAGGCGTTTTTAAGCTGTAAAAAACGCTCAAAAACGCGGCTGTAAAAACGTCCGTGGGCATGAGGCCTTATACTTTTTAGACATTCTGGCCACAATTGCACCTGATGAGTGGTAATCAACCACGAAATGCGTTGAGCTACTGATGCCATACCAATATGTTTTTTATTTAGAGTAACATCAAGATATGTGCAATAATATGTCTGATTGAATGTCTCACTAGATACCTACCTTTTTTTATGTCATCGACCATTCATTATTTTCGAAATTGACATGTGAACTACCATGTAGTACTGTGCCCCTGCATTAATGTGTGTATATATATATGTATTTACTATGTGTATATATCTATATGAAATTAACATCATACTTACATGTATGTGCGTTTTGGTTCTGTTTATACTTATGGATACATGCAATAAACTTTTTACAGATTTACAGTTCGTTACTTATTTCCAAATACATGCTTCATCTAAAGTCCCAAACTTTTTTTTTGTTTCTTCTCAGAATTAGGGATGGAGGTAACTTTGACCTACATGTCATAGACCTCATTTAAAGTCCCACAGCCCTCTCCTTTCTTTTACCAAACATCAGAGTGAGAGCAACGATTCTAGCACCATAGCTCACAGTTAAATTGGTAGTAAGGTCCGCTTTGTAATTTATACCTACAGGTGCATGTTTAGGACATATTTGCTCTTTTGGCAGCTGGTGATGTCACCGGCGCATGCATCCTGAAGGAGCGGCATACCCATGCCATTCCTTGTTCTGTGCTGTGGCCATGACTCCTGGACGCATGCACAGGAGTGACATCATCGCGCCTTGGCCATTCAAGCTTCGGAAGCCCGCGAACCTGGAAGGAAGACCGAGTGAAGATGGAAGCCCTGTCAATGGTGACAGCGCACCAATGGAGGGCTTTGTTCTAAGGTAAGTATTTTATAATTATGCCATTGCCTTGCATGAGATTTATTTTTTATTTTTTTATGTGGCGGTTTACTACCACTTTACCGCGAAATTGGTTAAGTATTTCTGAACATTATACCAAAAGCAATAGCTTAAAACCTTAATTCATTCCTAAAAACTGGTTTCCAGTGAAAAAAATTTAACCACTTAAGCCCCGGACCATTTCGGGCCATTAGGACCAGGCCTGTTTTTGGGATTCGGCACTGCGCTGCTTTAACTGTAAATTGTGCGGACATGCAATGTTGTACCCAAATGAAATTTGCGTCCTTTTCTTCCCACAAATAGAGCTTTCTTTTAATGGTATTTGATTGCCTCTGCGATTTTTATTTTTTGCGATATAAATGGAAAAAGACCGAAAATTTTGAAAAAAAATGATATTTTCTACTTTTTGTTATAAGAAAAATCGAATAAACTCAATTTTAGTCAGACATTTAGGCCAAAATGTATTCAGCCACATGTCTTTAGTAAAAAAAATGTCAATAAACGTATATTTATTGGTTTGCGCAAAAGTTATAGCGTTTACAAACTAGGGTACATTTTCTGAAATTTACACAGCTTTAAATTTATGACTGCCTATCTCATTTCTTGAGGTGCTAAAATGGCAGGGCAGTACAAAACCCCCCCAAATGACCCCATTTTGGAAAGTAGACACCCCAAGGAAATTGCTGAGAGGCATGTTGAGCCCATTGAATATTTTTTTTTTTTGTCCCAAGTGATTGAATAATGACAAAAAAAAAAAAAAAAATTACAAAAAGTTGTCACTAAATGATATATTGCTCACACATGCCATGGTTATATGTGGAATTGCACCCCAAAATACATTTTGCTGCTTCTCCTGAGTACGGGGATACCACATGTGTGGGACTTTTTAGGAGCCTGGCCACGTACGGGACCCCGGAAACCAAGCACCGCCTTCAGGATTTCTAAGGGCTTAAATTTTTGATTTCATTCCTCACTACCTATCACAGTTTCGAAGGCCATAAAATGCCAAAATAGCACAAAACCCCCCCAAATGACCCCATTTTAGAAAGTAGACACCCCAAGGAAATTGCTGAGAGGCCTGTTGAGCCCGTTGAATATTTTTTTTTTTTGTCCCAAGTGATTGAATAATGACAAAAAATAAAAATAAAAAATAAATTACAAAAAGTTGTCACTAAATGATATATTGCTCACACATGCCATGGTTATATGTGGAATTGCACCCCAAAATACATTTTGCTGCTTCTCCTGAGTACGGGAATACCACATGTGTGGGACTTTTTAGGAGCCTAGCCGCGTACGGGACCCCGAAAACCAAGCACCGCCTTCAGGATTTCTAGGCACAAATTTTTGATTTCACTCCTCACTACCTATCACAGTTTCTAAGGCCATAAAATGCCAAAATAGCACAAAACCCCCCCAAATGACCCCATTTTGGAAAGTAGACACCCCAAGCTATTTGCTGAGGAGGCATGGTGAGTATTTTACAGCTCTCATTTGTTTTTGAAAATGAAGAAAGAAAATTTTTTTTTTTTTTTTTTTTTTTCAATTTTCAAAACTTTGTGACAAAAAGCGAGATCTGCAAAATACTCACAATACCTCTCAGCAAATAGCTTGGGGTGTCTACTTTCCAAAATGGGGTCATTTGGGGGGGGTTTGTGCCATCTGGGCATTCCATGGCCTCCGAAACTGTGATAGGCAGTGAGAAGTAAAATCAAAAATTTACACCCTTAGAAAGCCTGAAGGCGGTGCTTTGTTTTTGGGGTCCCGTACGCGGCTAGGCTCCCAAAAAGTCTCACACATGTGGTATCCCTGTACTCAGGAGAAGCAACAGAATTTATTTTGGGGTGTAATTCCACATATGCCCATGGCATGTTTGAGCAATATATCATTTAGTGACAACTTTGTGCAAAAAAAAAATTAAAAAAAAAAAATTGTCTTTTTTCCGCAACTTGTGTCAACATATAAAATATTCCATGGACTCGACATGCCTCTCAGTATATAGCTTGGGGTGTCTACTTTCCAAAATGGGGTCATTTGGGGGGGTTTTGAACTGTTCTGGCATTTTATACACAACATTAGGAAGCTTACATCCACTCTTCTAACCACTTGAAGACAAAGCCCTTTTTGACACTTTTTGTTTACATGAAAACATATTTTTTTTTTGCAAGAAAATTATGTTGAACCCCCAAACATTATATATATTTTTAAAGCAAAGGCCCTACAGATTAAAATGGTGGGTGTTGCATTTTTTTTTTCTACACAGTATTTGCGCAGCGATTTTTCAAACGCATTTTTTGGGGAAAAAATACACTTTTTTTAATTTTAATGCACTAAAACACACTATATTGCCCAAATGTTTGATGAAATAATAAAGATGATCTTAGGCCGAGTACATAGATACCAAACACGACATGCTTTAAAATTTCGCACAAACGCGCATTGGCGACAAACTACATACATTTTTAAAAGCCTTTAAAAGCCTTTACAGATTACCCCGTTAGATTTACAGAGGAGGTCTACTGCTAAAATGACTGCCCTCGATCTGACCTTCGCGGTGATACCTCACATGCATGGTGCAATTGCTGTTTACATATGACGCCAGACCGACGCTTGCGTTCGCCATTGGGCAAGAGCAGGGCAGGACAGGGGTGCTTTTTTTTTTTTTTTTTTTTTTTTTTATTATTAATTTTGCTTTTTTATTTTATTTTTAAATTGTTCCTTACATATATTTTTTTTTTTATAATTTTTATTGTTATCTCAGGGAATGTAAATATCCCCTATGATAGCAATAGGTAGTGACAGGTACTCTTTTTTTGAAAAAACTGGGGTCTTCTAGACCCTAGATCTTTCCTCTGCCCTCAAAGCATCTGACCACACCAAGATCGGTGTGATAAAATGCTTTCCCAATTTCCCAATGGCGCTTTTTATATCCGGGGGGGGGGGGACATTCCCTCCCACTGCTTGTAAAAGCAGTCCAGAGGCTAATTAGCCGCTGTGATTGCTTTTACATGAAAGCCGGCCGCTGGCTGAAAAGAATGATACCAAGATGATGCCTAAACCCGCAGGCATCAATCTGGTATAACCATTCAAAGTCCAGCAACATACCAGTACGTTGCTGGTCCTTGTTGGACATGTATTGTAATCTTTTTTTTTCATGCAGGCTGTTGGCTGAACGAAAAAAGAGATTGATCGGTGGGTATGCCCACCATTAGAATACCGCCCTTCATCCACCCACTTCTAATGATGGGCATACATGCACCATTTATATATGCCGAAGCATGGGGGCATCCTCCCGCAAAAAAGTTATGCCGCACACACATGGTCAAACGTTTCCACGGGCAAGCCTCCGTCGGAATTTCGACCGTATGTATGCGGCATTAGGAGCAAAATCACTCCTCCGCCCCTGCTGCCCCAATGCTTCGGCATATATGCTTTTTTTTTTTTAACTGTGGTGGTGAAATCACCTCCTACAGCACTGGAGTCGCAGGGATCAGGCCTGTCTCTGCGAACGCTGCAGTTATGTGTGTTGTGTTTTGTAAGTGACAGTGATCGATCGATACTGCACTTGGGTGGCCTGGGCTGGACGGAGGGGCAAAACGCAGGTGCTAGCAGGTATCTGGGCTGATCCCGCTAACACTGCGTTTTTGGGAACCCTAAACCGCTGGTATAGATCTGATCAGATCAGATATTGATCTGTTCAGATACTATACCACTAAGGGGGGTGTATGCTTTACGCGTGGGTGTTAGCGTTACTGGCACTAACCTGACGCTGCCTGGGGTGTGACGCAGACCCTCTCTGACGCTAAAACCTAATTGATATCACCCACCGGGCGATCAGGGGGTTAAACCTTTATTGGGTTATATACGGCGGGTGCCCTGACACTATAAAAAGCAAACTAACTAACCAGCGTCACCCGTAACACTTATATGGTGATCACTGGTGAAAGGGTTAACTAGGGGCAATTAGGGGGTTAAAACCTTTATTAGATCATATTTGGGGGTACCTGACGCTATAAAAACCTGCGGCGAACCTAAAAAAAATGACTGGCTACCGATTGGCATCACCGACACGAAGACAGCGATCAGAAAAACGATCGCTTAGTGACAGTGGTGATAGGGGGTGAAAGGGTTACCTGGGGGGCGATCAAGGGGGTTAAACCTTTATTAGATAATATATTGGGGTACCCGACGCTATAAAAACCTGCGGCGAACCTAAAAAAAAATTACTGGCTACCGATCGCCATCACTGATGCTAAGACAGCCATCAGAAAAATGATCGCATAGCGACAGCGGTGATAGGGGGTGAAAGGGTTACCTGGGGGGCGATCAAGGGGGTTTAACCTTTATTAGATAATATATTGGGGTACCTGACGCTATAAAAACCTGCGGCGAACCTAAAAAAAATTACTGGCTACCGATCGCCATCACTGATGCTAAGACAGCATCAGAAAAACGATCGATTAGCGACAGCGGTGATAGGGGGTGAAAGGGTTACCTGGGGGGCGATCAAGGGGGTTAAACCTTTATTAGATAATATATTGGGGTACCCGACGCTATAAAAACCTGCGGCGAACCTAAAAAAAATTACTGGCTACCGATCGCCATCACTGATGCTAAGACAGCCATCAGAAAAATTATCGCATAGCGACAGCGGTGATAGGGGGTGAAAGGGTTACCTGGGGGGCGATCAAGGGGGTTTAACCTTTATTAGATAATATATTGGGGTACCTGACGCTATAAAAACCTGCGGCGAACCTAAAAAAAATTACTGGCTACCGATCGCCATCACTGATGCTAAGACAGCATCAGAAAAACGATCGATTAGCGACAGCGGTGATAGGGGGTGAAAGGGTTACCTGGGGGGCGATCAAGGGGGTTGAACCTTTATTAGATAATATATTGGGGTACCCGACGCTATAAAAACCTGCGGCGAACCCAAAAAAAATTACTGGCTACCGATCGCCATCACTGATGCTAAGACAGCCATCAGAAAAATGATCGCATAGCGACAGCGGTGATAGGGGGTGAAAGGGTTATCTGGGGGGTGATCAGGGGGTTAAACCTTTATTGGGGGGGTTAGGGGGCTACACTGGACCTAAAACTAAACTTTAGTGACACTTTCACAGTCACAAATGTCACTGATTGCAGTGATCACTAAATAAATGGTCACTGCAATCAGTGACACTGTGACTGGGGGCTGGGGGGTGATCTGGGGGGTGATCTGGGGGGGTCTGGGGGTCCTGGGGGGGCGATTAGTGTTCCTATGTGTCCTGGTGTCAGTGTAGTGTTGTGCTCACTGACCTGATGTCTTCTCTTGTACGGCGCTCGGTATATGTGAGCGCCGCACAGGAGATGACATCACTTCCTCCTGCCTCCTCTGTCTGAAACAGACAGAGGAGGCATTTCCATTCGCCGGGAGCGATCGCGAGGGGGGGGCCGGAATCGAAAGGCCGCCCCCTCATCTGGGATCGCTCCCGGTGAAGTAACGACCGCTCACGGCACAGAAGGGGGGTCCGGATGGACCCCCCAACTGTACAAAGGCAGTCACGTAGATCTACGTGATTCTGCCTGTCCGTGCCATTCTGCCGACGTAAATCGGCGGTGGGCGGTCGTTAAGTGGTTAACTATGGCTTTTGCCAGAGTTGGGTACAGCTTTCTCCAAAAGAGAAGTTGATTGGACTATACATGTTTCCTCCAATCAGTAACTCCTCTTTGTTTACCCTGTCTCTATTTGAGAGGCAGGGTAACATTGGCGAAAGGCGCCCATGGTACTGCACCTTAAAGCAAGCAGTGTAATTACCACTGCTGTTTTAAAGTTACCCCTGAATTACAAAGTGTGTACCTAAAAAGATTTAATGTATTGATAGAAGCCTTTTCATAATAAGCAGACAGTGCTCGTCTTTTTTTCATTTAGTAAATGCCTTGATGGATAAAACAGCCTTGAATTTTCATTGTTTTGGTCATTACCCTTGTAAAAATATATCTATTTTTCAGGATTTGTAAATTATATAAAGATATAGAGTTTTTTTTCCTTTAACATCTAAGGGCTTCCATTACTGTGTTATTATTTTGGCCCAGAATAGCACTTTTTTCAGGGTTTCAATGCTCTTGAGCTAATTGAGTTCCAAAAACTGTAGTTCATATTAAAGTTAAAGCCTTGACAGGAAATTATACTTTCCCCTTGTAAATGTGTAATTTTAGTGCAGGATACTATTTTTCTGGCCTGCGCAGACTGCAATTGTGTGCTGTTGCAAACTCTATTATCTACAATTACTTCCAAATCCTATTCCATCAACAGTTCACTTAATATAGTGTCATTTAATGTAGAAGATGCATGAATATTCTTCTCTCACCAAATGCATTACCTTGCATTTATCCCGGTGAATTTCATCAGCACTTATCCACTCAGTTCCAAATTTATACAGATCTCTTTGCTGGAAAGAATTATATTTTTTTTAATTTGTATTGCTCATTTTTTCAGGTTTGTTGTAGACCAACATCAAGAACATACTGCAAGCTTAAGGAGAACTCTGGGGAAACATTGCTGGTGGAAGGGAACACTTTTTTTTATCGATATGCACTGTCTTTGCCTGAAATTGAAATTGAATTGAAATTGAAATTGAAATTGAGAGCCCCTCAAAGCCCCTCTTTTTATTATAACATAGTCTGATTCTTCAAGTTTCCGTGACACTTATGGTATACTAAAACTGGCCTCTCAAGTGATGTTATTACATCAAAGAGAGAAACATTTCAGGTGTTTTAATGCCTTACATTTTTTAATTTGCGATTTTAACATTTGATTCACAATGCATTTTGATTAGGTAAAAAAGCAAATTTTGGTAAGAGAGTGGAATTTCAGGCATATTTTTGCCAGAAGCAGGTGTTATTTCATGGTCCACACTGTACTTCCTATATATTATAAATAATAATGTGAAAAAAAAGTGCCAGTGTGCCTAGCTCACATGTGCTTGTCTCTATATATTAAAGTGCTGTGCAATTAATTAAATATATATCAATATTGGATTAATACCTTAAGTGCTAGTTCACACCAGACGCAGTTGCGTTCAGTTCCGTGTGCTTTTTTTCCTGCACTAAAAATGCATGCACAGTGTTTTCCATGTATTCCAATGGCTCTAGTGCACACCATGCAGTCAGTTTCCGGTCAGTTTTCGGTCAGTTTCTGCACCAGAAACTGACCGGAACTGACTGTATTGGTGCAGAAAAAACAGAACTGCATGGAACTGCATCTGGTGTGAACTGGCCCTAAAAATATAATCTCATATCAATAATAGAGCCCCAATTAGTGATATTCCACTATTCATTAATAAAATAAAATTAGCACTTTATTATTGTGGAACTGGCTTTTGCACCATTGTTGTGGGATTGTCTGTTGCACTGAATACTGTGATATGAACATTGGACACTGATGCACATGTACTTTTGGGCTAAAGCTTGTTTTACTAATTTAATTTAATTTATGTATAGTGGAATATCACTGATTGGTGCACTATTATTGATATAGGATTACATTTTTAAGGTATTAATCCAGTGTTAATATATATATATATAATTAGTTGCACAGCACTTTAACAAGTACAGGTGAAAAAAGGCACACTAGCACTGTTTTTTCAAGGTATTTTTTGCACGTATACCAGTAGGTATTTCCATACAGCGGCTGGGACAGAGGCATTTTGTTACTGATTTAATTTGACTTATAAAGGTTGGCGCCGACATACTGTATAAAGATCCTTATTATAATATGCAAGCACTTTTTAAAAAAAAAAAAACTAACATTTATTTGATGTATTTATTTCTAAAACTAAATTTGAGACTAAAATCTTTACACTTGAAATCAATTTTTGGAGCTTTGTTAGCTATAAAAAGATTTATATTTCCATCTACTCAGTCGTGATATTTATACAGCTGCACCACACAAGGCTTTTCTCTAGTTAGAGAAAACATCACTATATGTTTTTTATGTGTTCCCATCCACACAGTTACCAAAAGATATTAAAAAATATATATTTTTTTACTTTTCTAGTGGGGCATAGGCTGCAAGCTACTCTAAACAATTCCAAACCGTTAACCCTTTGTTAAGGCAGACAGTGTTCAAACCTAGTTTACAGGTGATAATGAGATCTGTTAGAACAGTACAAGCAGGGTAATTATGGTAAACGTGAACTCCCCAGTCCTTCCCCTAAAATTACATACAGGAGAACATTTCAGTTTTGAAGTTTTCAGAATATTTCATATTTCAGTAGAAATGTAAGCAGCAATCTATGCATTTTTTTAAGCTGTGCTATGTGAATGGGAACATGTATCAAATATAAAGTAGATATTATCCCAGTTTGGCTGGAAATACATTTTTTATTTCCCTGACCCACCCCTTCTATTTAAGAATTATTTACTTAAAGGGGTTGTAAAGGTACAATGTTTTAACACCTTAATGCATTCTATGCATTAAGGTGAAAAAACATCCGAGCATTAGCGCCCCCCCGATCCCCCATTTACTTACCTGACCCCTCGAACGCGCAGGCTTCTCATCTCATTCATTGGTTGATTGAAAGCAGCGCAGCCATTGGCTCGCGCTGCTGTCAATCATATCCAATGACGCGGTGCGCTGGGGGGCGGGGCCAAGTGATACAGTAAGCGGCTATGTAGCAAAAAGTAAAAAATATTGCATTCTTTTCAAAATTTCTGGCTCTATTTTTGTTTATAGCGCAAAAAATAAAAACCGCAGAGGGGATCAAATACCACCAAAAGAAAGCTCTATTTGTGGGAAAAAAAGGACGTAAATTTTGTTTGGGAGCCACGTCACATGACCGCGCAATTGTCAGTTAAAGCGATGCAGTGCCGAATCGCAAAAAGTGGCCTGGTCTTTGGCCAGCAAAATGGTCCGGGGCTTAAAGTGGGATTCCACCCACGAATTTATTTATTTTTTAAAGTCAGCAGCAACTAACACTGTAGCTGCTGACTTTTAATAAGGACACTTACCTGTCCTACTCTCCCGCGCTGATGGCCCCCCCCCAATGCCGATCCCTCGATTGGTGCAGGTCCCGCGCCACCATCCACACTAAGGGAAACAGGCAGTGAAGCCTTATGGCTTCACTGCCCGTTTCCTACTGTGTCTCGCGCCGACTTGTGAATGGGCGGCTGCTCTCTGGGATTACACACAGTTCCCAGAAAGCAGCGCTCCCCATTTACTAGAAGAGGATGTGGAAGAAGACAGACCACAGTTACGGAAGAGGCAGATTACGGAATTTATGCATAGCAACAGGTATTTCGGGTGAGTATAAAAAAAAATGGATTTTTTGTGGAATTTTTTTTTTCTGGGTGGAACTCCACTTTAAGTGGTTAAAGTTACCTTCCACGAGTTCTCTGTGGCTTTCAAGGGAAACAAAACATTTAAAGTAGAACTATAGGAAAAACTTTTTTTTACATTTTGGATAAAGTAAGGCAGAGCCATAACCCCATGTCAGTTTTTTTTTTTTTGCCATCTTTTTCCCATTGCGGAGATTACTCTTCACTTCCTGTCCCATTGCCAAACGGGATGTGAGAGAAAATCCCTACAAATGAAGGGAATCCCTTGGGGACCCCCAGGTCACCAGAACTAGTGTCCCCATTGGAAGATTTCCCCTCTATTACTTTTCTAGGGGCAACTCAAAATTTTTGATTTTCTTTTACTTTCACTTTCAATGGTAATCTTAAACAGGACAAAAAAGAGGTGACTCTTCTTAAACAGGGGAACAGACAGCAATAAAAACTGACAGGTGTTCTAATCCCTCTCTGCTTTGTCTAAATGAAAAAAAAAAATACATTTGCCTTTAGTTATACTTTAAATTAACCAAAAATCTTTTCTATTTGAATGTTTTTTTTTTCAGATTTGTACTTTTTTATTTTATATAACTTTTATTAATTGTGTCAAAAATGTATTATCAAAAAAGGAACATTTTATATTTGGTGCTTCCGTAACAATTAGGTTTAGATAAAACTTTACATTAAATACCCTGTATGGCATTCACATGCAAAATGTGAAATTTAATAGCAAGTTACTTTTTAAAACTATACGCTATCTATAAACCGCCCCAGGGGTGTGTTACCTGCTCCTTTCCTAGGAATGAGAAATGAGCAATTTGAAAATCGCTGAACCCTACAGGATATACAGTTAATAAATGCACATTTCAAATGATGTATTATTATACGTGAAAGAAAATAAATAATTGCATGTGAAGTTATTTTTACACAAATCCTACTGATCTACTCTAACAGGGATTACAGTTATTATTTCACGTTTTCTTTATTTTATTTTTTTAATAGACCCTAATAAACGTTTTATCTTCCCACGTGAAATTTTGTATTGAACTGCTTGATTATTTTTTTTTGGAGCGAATCAACGCCTAATGCCGCGTACACACGATCGGAATTTCCGACAACAGAACCGTGGATTTTTTTCCGACGGATGTTGGCTCAAACTTGTCTTGGATACACATGGTCACACAAATGTTGCTTGGAAATTCCGAACGTCAAGAACGCGGAGACGTACAACACTACGACGAGTCGATAAAAATGAAGTACAATGATTCCAAGCATGCGTCAAATTGATTCCGAGCATGCGTAGGATTTTTGTGCGTCGGAATTGCATACACACGATCGGAATTTCCGACAAGAACTTTTGTTATCGGAAAAATAGAGAACCAGCTCTCAAACATTTGTTGTCGGAAATTCCGACAGCAAATGTCCGATGGAGCCTACACACGGTCGGAATTTTCGACCAAAAGCTCACATTGAACTTTTGTTGTCGGAAATTCCAATCGTGTGTACGCAGCATGAGTCTGTGAAAAAGTCAGCATACATTGGTAGAAGGAAGGCCATGGGATACATCTTTGATTTTCAGCCAGCTTTATTCCTACAGATAGGTTATCTTTTCACAGGCATCAGTACTCTTGAGCCCTGTATAACACGATGGTAGAGTTGGCCGAATAGCTAACGTCTCTAGATATTTAGCATATATACATTATAGGCTTGGCTAACCCACAAATGTATAAGTTACATGATGAGAATAGTAACCTATCTGCCAATAACAGTGAAAAAAGAAGATTGTTTCTTTACCTGGACACATGCTTATGATGAGAACATATTTATGGATTCGTATGCATGCAGAGAAACGCAAATTGACTTTACTTATGTCTTCTTCTAACAAGTCATTATGTTTATATGTATTTTTCTATGGTTATTATGTTTCTTTTTTTTATATTTTCCCGTTATTCTACACACACATATATGTTGGGTGCCCTTGCCCATCTTGTCATGAGAACATAAGTTCCTAGCTGTCATGGTTTTAGTCTGTCTTCAGTATTTGGAACCTGTGACCCAGAACAAGCAATACCTCTATTTAGTCAGATCTACATACTTGTTCCAGGTCAGTGACTCAGAAAATTCTGAAACCAGAGGGAAGAAGAAATAGTAGAAGCGGAGCTCTACAGTGGCAATCTACTTATTTCCTTTAAAGTAGATTCACACTTTTGCATTGTGATAACACTTGGTAAGAACTGTGTTTAGCACAGCATATGGTAACCAATCAACGTGATCCATCTGCATGTTGTGGTGCACTTGAAAAAAAATGACAGGTGCTTTAAAAGGTCCCTTGTGGTGTGCTGTAAGCCCAAAAAAAAACAAAAAACGAATGGGCTATCTTACCGCAACACATGCTTACTCATGACATAATGCAAATTTAGCTGCGTGTTGTAATGCACTGCAAAGATCTGCACCTACCCTGAAGAAGCAGTCTTTGTTGTGCTACAGTCCATCCAGGTCAATGTCTGCTGCATACTTTTCAATTAAAGGCAAGCTATTACCATTATCCTATTTGCTACACCATACATATTGTTAGAAACATTTTTAAATCCTATTTATGTGCTTCTCTTTCTGCACTTATCCCTTACTGACTTTCTGATAACCCATGGTCTTAATTAAAATCACTATATATTTAATTTAAGATTCTGGGATTCTTTAAAAATTCTGGCAAATTTTTGACACTTAAGGGGCATATTTATAAAGCAGTGAAACTGGCGATCACCAAGCATTTAGGCTCTGTTTCCACTATTGCAACCCCAAAGTCGCGCGATTTTGCCACGATTTTTTGCAGCGATTTGACCGCGGTTTTGATGTGACTTGAAGCAATGCCTTTGTATTCTTGAGGCCCTGGACCTCAAGCCACATCAAAGTGGGACCAAAGTAGTGCAGGGACTACTTTGAAATTGTTGCGACTTGAAGTCGCACAGATATGAACAGTACTCATTGGAAATCATGGGGTACGACTTGTCATGCGACTTGGCAGTCCCAAGTCACACTAGTGGAAACCGAGCCTTACTGCAGGTGAATCTTCCAGGTGCATGCATTTTAAATGACAGTGATTGATTGACTACCAGTGAATGTTTGGTGCAAGTCACATTCACTGCTTTATAAATACGTCCACAAGTTATGCTTAATGCGTTTGTTACCCTAACACTTCATATTCCTGATATCTGCCTGCTGTACCATGTACTTGTATAAGAAAGTACCCTGTTCTCTTTGTATTGCTTCCCTTATGTGAAATCCCTGGTGTTCCTGTCAGTCCCCATGCTTACCTATTAAAAACTGACCATACTAAGCAGGGGAGTACACCATGGTCAGTTCTCTAGCTGTGCTGGGAACTCAGTGTACTCTCCTTCAATGATCAAACTTGTCCTGACATGCCCCCCCCCCCCCCTTGCACAACCATTTACTGGCAAGCTCAGTGTTCTGCTGCTTCTCCTCCCCCCATCTCCTATGCACCTGAGAACAGAGGGAATCTGATCATGTATAATGTTTTTTAATATCTATATAAACATTTTTTGACCCTTATTTCTAATTTAAACGGAATGGGTTGTTTTACAAGGTGATGGTTTACATTATTAATAATACATAATAATAATACAATATTAACTTTAATTGTTATGGTCAATTTGACGTTCTTGTTACATGGAGATTTAGAGAGACCCTACCAACACATGCTTAGTAGTGTGAGGCCCGGTTCACATAGGGGCGACTCCTCAGGCGACTCGGTCGCCTGAGGAGTCGCGTCCCGCTCTGTGCTATGGAACCGTTCTAATAGGAGCGACCTGAGTCGCTCCGACTTAGAAAAAGGTTCCTGTACTACTTTGGGGGCGACTCGGGGCGACTTGCATTGACTTCTATACAGAAGTCAATTTGCAAATCGCCTCTCAAGTCGTCTTGAGATCGCCTGCACGAGTCGCCCCCAAAGTCGTGTCGCCCCTGTGTGAACCGGCACTTAGTCTACTGTGATTATCTTTCAACGCTGTTGAGGACTGGGACAGAGGCACTGACATGAAACACTTGTTGTGTAAGACCACTTTCACACTGAGGCGCTTTTCAGGCACTTTCACGCTAAAAAAAGCGCCTGAAAACGTATTTCCATTAAAATCAATGAATGCTTTCACACTGCTTTCACACTGGGGCAGTGCGCTGAAAAACCGCTCCTCTCCATTGAAATTAATTGAAAGCGCTTCAAAAGTGCCTGAAAAGCGCGTCAAAAGAGCTCAGTGTTTTACTGGCAGTTTTTCAAGCGCCTGTGTGAAAGTGGCCTAACACTTTCATTTGTAGACCCCTTCAGGACTATAACCTTACCTCAGAGAGCTAAACCTATCACATTGTGGCCAATAGTCATCAGTTAATTGGGATTTTAAAACAAACTATCACAGCTCTAAGGCCACTTTCACATTGAGGTGTTTAAAATACTGCCAGTAAAACACTGAGCGCTTTTGAATCGCTTTTCAGGCGCTTTTGAAGCGCTTTCAATTCATTTCAATGGAGAGGGGCGTTTTTTCAGCGCACTGCCTCAGTGTGAAAGCATCCATTGATTTTAATGGAAATAAGTTTTCAGGCGCTTTTTTTAGGGTGAAAGCGCCTGAAAAGCGCCTCAGTGTGAAAGTGGTCTAAAAGCGAACTAATTTCTGAGCATGTTTCATGCTACGCCGATATTTAGAGTGTAACATGAAGCATGGTCAGAGTCTGCATTCCGCCTTCCCCTCTTACAGAAGCTTCGCCCACCGTAGCATTGGGAGAACACCTGGTTCGCAATGGAGCACAAGTGCAGTGACGTCTGTGTAGTCCTTTGGCACTTCCTCCAGCCCAGTAACTAAAGGTCCATACCTTGGTATGGATCAGCCACTGAAGAAGGAGCCTGCAGGGGCCAGAACATTGCAACTGTGATCCACTGATCATGGTTTTAGTGCTTTCCAGAATACTATGCAAATAAAAAAATAAATGCACATTTCCCCCAATTATTATGAGTATATTTATTTTTTAGATATTGTGTGTAACTCTCGCGCTACCCCTGTGTAAGTAGTGCAAATGGTACAAATAATACTGCTATCAGGGCCGCCATCAGGGGGGTACCTGTAAGGGGCCCGGATGGAAACCCCCCTTTTTTTTGTAAGGGGCCCAGAGGTCCCCAGGGCCCAGGATGGTAACCCCCCTTTTTATGTATTTTTTATTTATTTTTATTTATTTTTTGTAAGGGGCCCAGAGGCCCCGGATGGCAACCCCCCCCCCTTTTATTTTTTTATCATTTTTTTAAAAAATTTATTTATAAATTATAATTTTTTTTTGTAAGGGGTCCAGAGGCCCGGAGGTCCCCAGGGCCCCGGATGACAACCCCCCTTTTTTTTTTGTTCTTTTTTTGTTCTTCAGCACCCAAAGCCCCCCCCGACCTCAACAATTTGCGGCGGCAGCACCCCCTGCTGTGTGTAAGGGGCCCCAAAATTCCTGATGGCAGCCCTGGCTGCTATCACTATATAGCGTATCCGTGGCTAATTAGTATATAGTAAACAGTGGGTAGTGTTGCGTTGTCAATTATAATAATGGCTATGTCAAAACCATAAGTGATTCCTGTGTGTCTCAAAGGTAAACAAAAAATACATACTGTATATATATCTAAATATAAATGACTGTAAACAAAACCAATATATCCGTGAAAATTGCAGTACAGTGACAAATCTGACAATTATAATAATGCCTGCGCCATATTGTGCATGTGTCTCAAGAATGGACATCCATAGTTCTGTACACAGATAAAAAGAAATTGATGACAGTGGAACAAAACAAACATATAACTTCTTCAGTAAACAAGTCCTTAAAAATATGATGTATCCCTTCACCATTGATTGTGAATTACATAAAATAACTTAATCCACTTCTTCCCCTATCACCTCTGTGCTCTCTAGTCTCTCACCTCAGATACAGCATAGAATGAAATCTCTCTTGTGTGATGTAATACAGTAAGGTCGCCTCTTGGGGGTCCTCTAAAGATTCCTCCAATAGTCTGCTCTCTGTCAGGATAGTGCAAGGTATATGATGTTCCTAAGGGGTCCTCTCTTCTCGATGGGGATGTGTGAAAAAGAATACTCTCGTAGTGTGATAACGTTCCAACAGTTTTATTAAAGTATAAAAGCATAAACTCACATTTAAAAGCCGCAAACCGGAATAAAATCCATGAGTACCGAACTCGTTCCTATTATAACGTCACTTCTGGTATGCCTCCACTCACGCCCTACGTGTTACGTCACACCCACGTGACTTCTTCACAGAGGTCATCTTATGTAAAAACACAAATAATTCATACGCCAGAGCCGTAGTGGTCCCCCACACTCATTCCCAATAAAGGGATATTGAGGCCTCAGATGTTCCATACAAGGGTAGAGAAAGTGACCCTATGCCACAGCAATGTCAGATTTGAAAATGAAGAGGAACCATGGGGAGTGGAGAAGGATACAGTTGAGAATGAGGGGTCTTGTCCGTAATGGAAGCAGAGAGCGTGGCTATCACAGATAAGTAATAGAGGGGAAATCTTTTAACGGAGACACTAGTTCTGGTGACCTGGGGATTCCCCAAAGGATTTACTTCATTTGCAGGGATTTCCTCTCACTTCCTGTTTTTATTACGGGACAGGAATTGAACGTTACTCTCCCCAATGGGACACAGATGGCAGAAATAAAACTGACAGGGGTTAGGACACTTCCTTACTCTATCCAAAATAAAAAAATAAAAGTTTTGCCTATAATTCTACTTTAAAGTGTTACTAAATCCAGGACCCTGCATTCACTGTATTTGGTCTGGCTATCTAGCAATACACACCAAGCTGAGCATGTGCAGCCTGACTCCACTAACTCTGTCTTATCCGGACATGTTTTGTGGGCAATGCAAGAAGGGGAGGATCTGTGCATACTAAATCAAACAGCCTTTTTATACAATGCAAAGGATTAACCCCTTAGGTTTCACAGTGAATATAACAAGCATGCTTTACTGCATATCCAGACTGATTTTACTGTTATGGGTTTAGTAACATTTTAAATATGAGAAAACACATTTGGAACAAATGTTACCAAAAAATTTGAATCTTGTTCCTCTTTTTCTCCCTGTTGGAAGCTTAACACCCCTGCTCACAATTTGTAAAGATTAATGCATTCTTATTAAATCATTTTCATTAATCATTCTATAGTTCGCTAGTAAAGGTTATGAATTGTTTATAGATACTTTTTGTCCTCTGCTCTTTTAAGTTGGACTAATTGTAAAAATATGCCAGATAACATGTCTGAGAGTCTTGGCCTCTGTAAAAGGAAATTCATGATTTGTCCAAAAGCTGTCTGGTACACCGCCAGTGGTTACAGTTTGACATTTTCTATGGAAACTGCTTGTCAGACACCAGTGCTTAGCTATTTTGCAGCATTATGTAATTATGTATTGTCACTGGGCTGTACTTTTTACTGTTGTGTGTAACAACAAACCAGAATCAGGTATTACAATAGGTGACTGGACCCAAGGTATTAACAGTAGCTGCAGTGCATAAACAGTTTTCTTAACTTGTATCCCTTCAGGGCTTTCCTAAGCTCCCTTCTGGAAGATGCTTTAAAGGGCTGCAAAGGAATTACAAATCCAAAAACCTTAACCCAAAAAATTCCCCTTGAAAGACATACAGTAAAACAGGGTTCGACGAAATCCGGGCGCCAGTTCGCAATTGTGACTAGAATTAGCGACCTGGCGCCTGGGGAAGAAAGCATAGGCCTGCAGAAGGCCGCAAAGCCGCGGCCTCAATTGCCGGCGCGGCCTGACACGATCACGCGGCGGGGGAGGTGGGGGCGCATGGAGACACAAGATATCCCATCCTGTGTCTCCGTGTGCCCCCACCTCCCCCGCTGCGCGATCACGTCGGGCCGTGCCGGCCGGTAATTGAGGCCGCGGCTTTGCGGCCTTCTGCAGGCCTATGCTTCCTTCTGTGATCTGGCGCCATCTTGTGGTGGCCGTTGGTATGACATACAACCAGCAATGCTATTGGAGCTTCCCCTGTGTTTTCACTGCCATCTCCTTCCCTCTAATTAGAACCCCCAAACATTACATATATTTTTTATTCTAACACCCTAGAGAATAAAATGGGGGTCGTTGCAATACTTTTTGTCACACCGTATTTGCGCAGCGGTCTTACAAGCGCACTTTTTTGGGAAAAAATACACTTTTTTTAATAAAAAAATAAGACAACGGTAAAGTTAGCCCAATTTTTTTTTATTTTGTGAAAGATAATGGTACGCTGAGTAAATTGATACCCAACATGTCACGCTTCAAAATTGCATCCGCTCGTGGAATGGCGACAAACTTTTACCCTTTCAAATCTCCATAGGCAACGTTTAAAAAATTCTACAGGTTGCATGTTTTGAGTTACAGAGGAGAACTAGGGCTAGAATTATTGCTCCCGCTTTAACAATTGCGGCGATACCTCACATGTGTGGTTTTAACACCGCTTTCATATGCGGGCGCTACTCACGTATACGTTCGCTTCTGCGCGCGAGCTCGGCGGGACGGGGTGCGTTTATGGCTCCTACATTTTTTAGCTGGCTCCTAGATTCTGAGCAAATTTGTCAAACCCTGCAGTAAAAAGTGACAGTTAGCTTTGGTATATATCATGGCTATGCAATTAGCGGACCTCCAGCTGTTGCAAAACTACAAGTCCCATCATGCCTCTGCCTCTGGGTGTCATGCTTGCTGCTGTCAGAGTCTCGCTATGCCTCATGGGACTTGTAGTTTGGCAACAGCTGGAGGTCCGCTAATTGCATATCCCTGGTATATATTGTTATCAAGCTTTTATATTTAGTGCTATGTATGACATTGTGTGTGTGTGATATACTTATTTATTTTTTCCTGTGTATACATTTCTACCTAGTTTCCATAGTTCGTATAAGACCTCTTGAAAAAGCTCAGTAGAGCGTTTTATTTTTATTACTGATCTAAAATGCAACCCATTGATTACGATGTGCCTGTACACACAGGTGCATAAACAAGCGCTGCATATTCTTGAGTAAAAATCTAAAAAAAATCTGCGTTCTGGGTCACGTATTTTGCGCCGGTACACGTAAATGCATGCAAATGTGCGCATAGAAGCATACATATTAATGGATTTTGCCTAGGAATGTATTGTGCTTGTAAATGCGCATACACGCAAATGTGCGTGTGAATACGTGCAACACAAATGCCTGAAATTACGTCCAGAAATGCTGATGCTCAATCATTAGTACCGCGTGCAATAGGCCTAAGAGTTAGAGCTGGTTCACACAGGGGCAACACGACTTCCAGCGCGACTTTGGGAGGCAACTTGGACACGACTTGAGTATGAATCACAGCGTGACATGAGGCAACTTACAAGGCAACTTCAAGTTGCCTCCAGGACAGGCGACTTTCCAGTGGCCAATCAAACAAGAATCAGCTCTGTGGGAGGGAGGGGTTTGCCTAGAAAACTATTTTTACTTCCTGGAAAGTTGCCTCAGTTAAGACAGGGGATCCGACTTGGAGGCAACTTCCATTGAAATCAATGGGTACAAGTCGCCTAGAAGTCGGATTGAAGTAGTACAGGAACCTTTTCTGAAGTCGGAGCGACTGAAGTAGTGTACATTAAGACGGCTCCATTCACTTACATTACTTTTCTAAACCGCGTGACTTGGGGCGACTTGAAGTTGGATCCCAGGACGCCCCTGTGTAAACCAGCTCTTACTATCTCCAAAACTGCAACATTGTGACTGATGTGTATTAGAATGTATGATGTCTGTTTCAGTCTACATGGCAAGTTAAAGTGTCTAATCACAGCATCTGAAGCAAACCTCTGCAAGAACATTGTGCCATAAGGAAAGCGTATGAGCAGTTATGGTGCCATATACGTACACCTATATGTCTTTGCACCTGATTTATTAAAGTGTAAAGCAAGTTAAAATAAACCACATAAAGAATAATCTATGGTTCTTCAAACTGACTTGATGTTTAATAAAAGCACACATTTGCATTTCACTTTTAATTACTTCATCCTTTAGTAAATCAGGTCTGAGGTGACCTAGCATGTTATGCTGTTCGGGGCATATGTTGGCTTAGCTTTTGGAGTCTCATGGATAGAAAAGTACATTGAGTGTTCATCAATGTATTGTGATATTTGTTTGCTTACAATGTTTGCAGTATTTTTACAGGCTTTTTTAACCACTTCAGCTCTGGACGGTTTACCCCCCTTCATGACCAGGCCATTTTGTGCGATATAGCACTGCGATATAGCTGACCTCTAGTTTCTGCCCCCCAGCCATGCCGTGAACAGATTGGGTGGCTGCGAAGAGGCTGAGTGGGCAAACTCATCAGCATTTTAAAATAAAAGTTTGTTCATTCCATCTAGCTATATCATTCCAATGGGTAGCGCTTCTAAAGTGCCTGTAATGGGTGTTGTAGGAGCGCTTTATACAACATTCCCAACCCGTCCCAAAGATGCTGCTTGCAGGACTTTTTTTCTGTCCCACAAGCGCACCACCCCACTCAGGCTTTCACACTGAGGAGGCATGAGAGGCACTTTACAGGCGCTATTTTTAGGGCTAAAACGCCTGAAAACTGCCTCAGTGTGAAAGGGGTCTAATGCACCAGAATGTACAGTAGATGTACTTTTGCCACTTTTTGGTCTTTGTATAACATATGCATGTGCCTGTGGGTATGTGCTTTAATGCACATCCCCAGAATCCAGCACACATGCATGCAGATCTGCAGAGGTGTGCGCTGGAGAGTGCAAATTAAAGTGCATGCTGATATGCAGTGAATATTTACTGTGACCAACTGCTGCTAAGGTCTTGTTTACACGGGCTTCACATTGTACAAGAAAAAGGTTTTGCAAAGCTTTCAGCAAGTTTTTAGCAGCTTTTGTGAAGCTTTAAAAAAAATTAGTTCCAGATCTTAATGGGAGTGCTTCTTGCTACTTTAAACGAGCAACTAACATCTTTACCTTAAAAAAAACACCAGCTAACAGGCTTTAAAAATCTTTCAACACGCTTCAAGTTGTGCTGACACTTACTGGAGTCGAATGGTGATTTAATTGCTTCAATAATGGCGCTGAAAGTTTGCAGAAAACTTTACAAATGCAAAAGCTTGCTATATGCTGAAACCAGTGTGGATACAGGCTAACAGTCCATAGGCAAAGTAAATATATTGGGTTCTGGTTCATTGTGATGTTGAAGCAGTTTTCTATAAACACTTGGGCTGATTTACTCAAGGAAAATAGAATGTGCAATTTGCATACGCAGTTGCACTCATTTTTCTAAGAGCTTAGTGAATGTGCTGATTTCCATCACCCAATCATGTCTAAGCAAAAATGCCATTTAAAAAATAAAAATAAATTCCTTGCTACTGATTGGGTATTCTTTACAAAGTGAATCAACTCCAATGTTTTGTTATAAAAATCCGAGTATGCTACTCTTTGTCCATGCACATTGTAGTTGTTAAAAAAAAAAAATGAAAAGATTAGTTAAAGCCTTCAAATGGTAATCAGTTTAGTTAATATGGCACAAAATATTTCTGGTCATGAATGGACTAATCACTATTCTAGAATAATAAAACAGAGCCAGTTCCTTACATTTTTTAGTCAGCCACAAACCCTGTGTAATTCACCCATTAGTTATTAAAGGGGTGGGTTGGCAACAGTATACAAGTAACAATGAATTAAAAAAGATAAAGATGTACAAGCAACACTAAAATAACTAAACTGAGCTACCTAAAATTTACACCCAAATACCCTCTAAAAGAAATGTAGATTTTTTTTCCATGCATATTTCCCCAAGCAGTTCACAGAGCGAAATAGAAAGTTTCTATTTCGATGGAATTTCGCTAGCGGCAAAATCTGTAATTTCGTGGCAAAATCAATTTCATAGAAATCAATCCGCTTTTCCCTACTCTGGACCAGCATTTATAAAACTATATTTAGTAAACCCTATAATTGCTGTAACAGCATACATACATCTTTCTCTATCACACTTCTAACTATTTACAATATTCATTATTTATATTGCAACCTATATAGTAATTCACCTTGTAAATTGCATTGCTGTACTCTGAACACTGGGGGAAGAGGAGACTGAGCAAATGTTTCCTCCTGCCTGCAGCATACTGACTACAGCATCACAGCCTAATAATCTACTATTTAATGATAAAAAGTAGAAATGTTTTAATAAATGATACTATTACAATATATAGCAACATATAAGGAATTCATTTCTGCAGGCCTATGAAGTTATTCAACAGTCCACTATAAAGTGGATCTATGCTGCTACCAGTCAGAGTTACAGTATAGGCCCTCTGTACCTTCAACCCTCAGTGGTGCCACAAAGTTATAAAAAGCAAATGCTTATTGCGACCATCTAGAACTAATTAAACATAGAATATGATTGATTTTTCAAAAATATTGCTCCCCTTGCCAGTCAAAGTGATTGTAAAGGTTTTTTTTTTTTTAAACAAACATGTTATACTTATCTCCTCCTCTTCTGGGGTGCCCCGGCGGCGCTCCTGGCTCCTCCTCTTCATTGGGTGCCACCACGGAGAGCTGCTTTCCATAGGGGCACCCGTGCGGGCGAGCTCCCGAGTCCCGCTGCTGCGTCCATTGACACAGACAGCAGGATTCGGCCCGTCCCCAGCTCCTGTGTCACTGGATTTGACATAGTCTGTCTGACCTTGCAAATATGTTAAAATAAGTGATGCAGTAGAAGGTCAAGACATTAAATGCGTTATGCAGGCATGAGTCTGATCAATCCATTTGGGGATAAAGCCAGTGAATAGCAGATCCCATTAGGGGTCTGCTTTAACCTCATTAGAAACAACACAGATGAAATGTTTCAAAGGTTAAATTAATGTATTTTTCAGACGAGCCTACTATATAATTATCAATTACCAACATGACATCAATAGTCTATGCAATTCTGTGTATTGTGAGCGTAGCATTAATATTACATGTAACACTATGTACTGTCAGCACAACATTAATATTAGATTAAACATAGAGATCTGTCAGTAACATTAATATTACATGTAACATTGTGTATTGCCAGTGGGACATTAATATTATATTTAAAGCTGTGTAATGTCAGCGCAAAATTATCACACAAGTGGCATTGGGCAGGTATGTATGAAATAAAAAAAATAAAAATAAAGTAATATAATCAAAAATGTTGTGCTAACACAGGATGTTATAAAGGATTGTTATGCTAAAAAAAATACAGTTAGATTTTTTATTTTTTTCCCCTAAAATGTTTGCACATGAAACTTTTCAGTTATGTTTTCTTTCCATAATTTTCTAGAATTCCACTATAAAATAAATCACATTCAAGAAAAAATACTGTATTTTATGCACTGATTTTTTTTAATTCAACTGTAACCGGGGGTTGTGTTAGACATCATGCTACCCTAAGTACATGTGAGTAATGGTTTACTTTTATTTCATTTGATCATTTTGGAAATGTTTGCTTTTTGTAATCTACTACTAGGATGTGCACGGGCTACTAAGGGGAAGCACGTTTGTATACAAATAGAAAAAAAGATCAACAAATAGGAGAAGGGAGAGATGTATTTTTTTAATGTTTCCTGAACTAAATCGAAAGCTAAATAAGGAAAAAGTTATCACAGATTGTAATGCCTGCAAATTGATGCCCTCTAACCCTGCTTTCCTAGGCACTGGCGTACGAGTATCTAATGCTAAAATACATGCCTGATAATGATGTGATTTATCATGGCTCCACAGCAGCACTGTTAGTAAAGTATCAAAGTAGGAAGAACTTAGTTTGCTAATTTTAGGTCACGTAGTTATCATTATAGTTATAAGATTACATGTGTACCTATTATATGTTTACAAAAAAAAAACGGAAAATTTATATCAAATACTTACCGTAATTTTCCTTTCCTGATGGACTCCATGGCAGCCTACGTGTGGGTTAATCCCGCCCCTCATACCTCATAGGACCCTTCTCCCATAAATCTTTGCTCTGGGCCAGAGGCTGTGTTCCATAATTTAGCCTACTCCAGCCACTGGGAGGGAACTCCTGCTGCCATGGAGTCCATCAGGAAAGGAAAATTACGGTAAGTATTTGATATAAATTTTCCGTTTTCCTGACAGACTCCATGGCAGCCTATGTGTGGGAAATAACTAGCCATACACACCCGGGTGGGCAGAGTGCTGGACAAAAGAAAAAAGGTTTAATTGGCACCATCACAGACAAGATACGTAAACCACTACGCAGTAGTGTGCCATGAACGTGTTAATTGAAGACCACAAGGCCACCTTGCAAATAACTTCTGGAGGCACGTGACGTGATGCCGCCCATGATGAAGACACTTCTAGTTGAGTGAGCAGTCACCGCTTCTGGAGGCGCCAAGCCCTTGGCTTTATAGGCCCACTGAATGGCCTGAACAATCCATGCTCCGATAGATCTGGAAGAGGCACGCATTCCCTTATACTTCCTGTGAAAAGAACAAGCAGGTGGTCGGTCTGACGGAAAGAAGCTGTAGCTTCAAGATACTGACTCAGAGCTTTTCCAACATCTAAGGGATAAACACTGGAATCCTCGGTAGATCTGAACGTTGGAAGAGCAATCTCCTGATTGTCATGAAACACAGATGCCACTTTGGGGTTTGAACCCAACATAGGAATTAAAAGGTTTAGAAATGGCTCCTTGCATCCCTGAGAGCTGATTTCAGAGACCCTCTTGGCCGAGGTTATAGCCACCAAGAAGACAACTATTAGAGAGAGTCATTTGACAGAAGATTGATCTTCATGTTCCAACTCTCTACCTAAGAAAAAATCCAGGACAAGGGGAAGATCCCAATTAGAAAAACTTGGCTCTGAGGTCTGAGCCTTATTGCTCCTGAAAAACTACTGAGTAAGAGGGTGTCTAGCCCAGGAAACACCCGTAAAGGCAGAGATTACAGCGATTTGGACTCGCAGCGAGCTGACTGACAATGAGAGATCCAATCCTGATTGTAAGAAGCCCAGGATATCATGTATCTTTGGGTTATTGCAAGAACCTGCAGTGGAAGAGGTGTAGTCTGAAAACGTTTTCCAAATCCTCTGGTAGACCCTGTTGGTGCCTGTTCTTCTGGCATTTAATATTGTGGAGATGGCCCTACTTGGACAGCCTAGGGCCTCCAACCTTCCCCTCTCAAGAACCAGATCATCAGATGTAGATGGGCCGGGCATGGATGTAGAAATGCCCCTTGTGATAGGAGATCTGGTCTGGAGGGTAGAGGAACTGGGTCCCGGAAGCTGAGTTGCATCAGCAGTAGAAACCATGGCTTGTTTGGCCAGTATGGGACTATTGCCACTATCTCTGCTTCTTCCATCCTGAGCCTCGACAAAAAACGGAGAATGACAGGAACCGGGGGAAAGGCATAGGCCCTGTGGAACCGCCAATGGTCTGTCAGAGCATCTACCCAAAAGCCTGGGGATACCAAGACCTCGTCTAGTATCTCTCTAGTCTGAAGTTGCATGGGGAGGCAAACAAGTCTACTTCCGGAATGACTCCCAGGGACAGGACCCACCTGAAGACTTTGGGGGGGGGAAGACCTCTCGTTGTCCAGAGAAACTCTCAAGAAAATCTGCCTGAACGTTCGGGACTCCAGGGAGATAGACAGCTGTCAGGTTGGCCAGGTTTTTCTGGGCCCAGATCATGATGGGCTCTATTTCCTTTGACAGGGAGAGTCTGCGAATACCCCCCTGTCTCTTGATGTATGCGACTGCCGTTGTGTTGTCCAGTCTTAGGAGGACTGAGTCTCCTGCTGTTAAGTGGTGAAAGGCCTGCAGAGCGCAGAACACTGCCCGGAGTTCCAGAACATTGGAGACTATCCTGTGAGAGGGAAAATTCCATATGCCTTGGGCTACTTCTGTCAGCCCCTGTTGCTGGCATCTGTAGTGATGGTGACCCAAGACACAGGTGCGATGGAGTGACAATTGAGGAGGTTCCTCTGTTGTAGCCACCAAGGAAAGCTCTCCCGCATGGATGAGGTTATTTGGATAAAGTGATCCCGAAGCCCTGGATTATACTGCTGGAGAAAACCCTTCTGGAAGGGCCGCATTTTCCACTGAGCCCACTTTACCATGGGTGTTGTTGCCACCATGGTGCCAATGATCTTTAGGCATTGAGAGGCTTGGAGATGAGGACGACATTGCAAACCAAACTCTGTCCCGGATCACTGGGATTTTTCCAGGGATAACAAGATGGTGCTCTTGATAGCGTTGAAGTGTGCCCCGAGGAATACCAGGGACTGCGTAGGATCCAGATGGCTCTTTTCCAGATTCAGAAGCCAACCAAACTCGAGTAGAGTGGAGATGACCTGGGATCTGTGGATTAGCAACTGCTTCTTGTCCCGAGACAACAGCAGGTCGTCTAGATACTGATACAGACGGATACCTCTGGTCCTGATCAGAGCCACGACAGCCAACAAGTTTTGAAACACACAAGGCGATGTTGTAAGCCCGAAGGGGAGACAGGTGAACTGCAGACGGATTTGATCGTCAGCAAAGTGAAGGTATTTCTGGAATTCTGACGCTATCGGAACATGGAAGTAGGCGTCCTTCAGGTCTATAGAGACAAGCCAATCGCCTGGTTGGATTGCTTGACTGTACATGAGTAGTGTCTCCATCTTGAACTTCTCCTTCTAGATAAAAGAATTCAAGTGGGTTAGGTCTATAACTGGCCTCCAGGAGACATTTTTCTTCAACACCATGAAGAGGGGCGAGTAGACCCCTTAAAACCTTTTGTCATCTGGAACTGGAATTGCAGCGCCCTGAGCCACAAGAGAGACAGGAGAATTTGCTTTTTCTCTTCCGAGAGAGGCAAGGATGCCGACTCGCTCTGTTTTAGGCAGGTGCAATATCATAAAGACTTAGGGGATTCTTGTCCACCGGAAGATGCCCCTTTTGAAAACTTCTGGCCTGAAGGCTGGTTTTTTTTTTTTCTTCCAGGTCTTCTTGAACTCACGGCCAGGCCTATAGTAGCAAGCATTCCTTGCTCGATCTGAACTTTGCCTGGGCTGTGTTCTCTTCTGGTTTAGCAGACGGCGATCCTGGGGAAGGAACCCCAACTTGCCCCCTGTGGCACGGGTGATGGCACTGTCCGATATGTTCCCAAAGAGGGACGAACCCCCAAATAGAATCCTGCACCATGCCTGCTTGGAGGCAGGGTCAGCTACCCATGGGCGCAGCCACAAGGCACGCTTAGCCGTGACAGATGTCAGCATGATCCGAGCCACCAGGCGAATTATGTCTAGGGAAGCCCCACGAGAAAAGCCAACGTCAACCTTAGCCCATGAATAGGTGAGCTCCTGGCCAGTTCTTCCGAGATGCTCCTCAGAGAAGCATCTACGTCGTCTGCCCAGACTTCCATCGCTTTAGAAAGGGCTGCGAGAGCTAGAGCTGGTTTGCAGGTCATACCCGCTGTAATGTAGATCTGCTTGAGGTCGGTATAAATTTTCCACTCCAGGCAATCCCTAAAGGAAACAGTATCCTCCAATGGGAGTGTGACATGCCTCACCATCCTCATTAGGGCTGAGTCAATGAGAGGAGCCGACTCCAGGTGTTTTACATCCTTGCTTTTAAATGGGTACATTTTTGATACCTTCATTAACAGGCAATTCTTCCTTTCAACACCACCCCATTTGTCTGTAATTATTGCGCTGAGTTCACCCAAAAAGGAGAAATTAGGGTGTTCTTTTTTGAGGTGTTTAAAATATTTCCTCTGTTTGGAGGGTGCCTCCACTGGCTCTTCCATCTCAAAGCTTCTTTGACAGCTTTTGACCAGCTGTGGTACTAGGGCAAATTCAAAACCTGCACCAGGGTCATCTACCTCCACCTCACTGTCTGAGGCTTCAATTGAGGAATGGCTCGGCTGTGAAGGGCCTGGAGCCTTGAGATCATCCCTAATAGGGACTGACATAGTGTCGCCAGCAGGGTTGTGGGTATGACCAGAATCCCCTTTACTCAGGGACTCATGGACCACCTTTCTGACCAGTGCTTCCACTTGTTGGTCTCCACCCTCTCTTTCTTATGCGACTTTAGAAAAGCATCGCTTGCAGAGCGATTTGCCTTCAGGAACCTGGGCCCCGCATACCCAGCAGGCTTTCCTCACAGAGCGGCTGGAGTGGCAGTGAGAGTGACGCCCAGAGGTGGTTTTAGACTCCTATCTGTGGTACCTAGATCTAAAGGAAGATCTGACGCCTGTACCTTGAAGAGGAGTGACAACGTTGAGACCTAGGACGGTCTTTGCCGTGCTTTGGTGTTCAGACCTAGAAGAGCTGAGTGAAAAAGAAAGGGTTAACAGCTCCTGAATGAGTGAATCCAAGCATCACAGGTAGAAAATAAATAAATCCTACCTGCAGCGCAAGGGTTGGCCACAAGAGGGCGGTGACAGATCCATGGCAAGGCAGTTTGAAAGTGAAATGAATCATTACAGCCTTATAAGAAACAGGAGTGACAACAGGCATGAGAGAGCACATAACAAAACATAGCAAGCACCCAGGGAGCCTGCAGCAAACAATTTACCTTGTAAACCAGAGCCCAGTGCCTGGGAAAATACTGCGTAAGCCTGCAAGTCATCCCAAGTAATAGCTTCTTTGACAGCTATTTAAATCTGCCACCGTTAACGATGTCACCGCCCCATAGCGGTTGCCATCCGGTGGCGGCCAATCGCATTCGCGACCACCGCAGCCCTTTTGGCGAAACTGCGCCTGCACGAACCAAGCACAGAATCTTCGTTCGCGGCTTGCGGATGCACAGCGACTTCCTGAAACGGCGAGCTGGAACGCAGCTGCGCTCCAGCCGCCGTGGCCACTCACTGGAGCTTGATAGAAAATAAGGAGACACACAAAACACAGAGATACGGCTGCCATATAAAAGGAATATCTTTGTACATTACCACCACCACGGCACGATCTGGACCAGAACCTGGGACTGGGGAGCTGTTCGCTCGACCCACCGCACGATCGGGCGTTTACAAAGCCTCCCGCTAATAGCTGGGACGTTTGGCCATATTGCCGCTTGCCTGCCAATGGCCAGGTTAGTAAGCTCTTCATGGTATTACATCATATCGCCCATGTCCACCTGCTAATAGCTAGGATTGCTGGACTGCAGAGAGGATCACCGCTAACCACCAATGTATCGCCGTGCACACCGCCAGGCCTGGATTACAGAAAAACTTCATGAAAAGGTAAGACTATATCTTGGTCCTAGGAGGAGGACAAAAAAAGGAACACAGCCTCTGGCCCAGAGCAAAGATTTATGGGAGAAGGGTCCTATGAGGTATGAGGGGCGGGATTAACCCACACATAGGCTGCCATGGAGTCTGTCAGGAAAAACGTAATTGAATTTGCTAGTTTCTCTTTTTGTTTTGGACCTCTTTCAACAGTTTTCCAGGTAGTATAATTTTTTAATTGTTTATGATAATTCACCAATGCAGATTTGATCAATTGTATGTTAGAGTCGGTTCACGCAGGGGCGACTCACTCGTCAGGCGACTCAGCCGCCTGACAAGTCACGCTCCGCTCTGTTCAATGGAACCGTTCTAATAGGAGCGACTCAAGTCGCTCCAACTTAGAAAAAGGTTCTTGTACGACTTTGGGGGCGACTCGGGGCGACTTGCATTGACTTCAATACAGAAATCATTTTGCAAGTCGCCTCTGAAGTCGTCTTGAGTTCGCCTCGTCAAGCCTGTGTGAACCGGGTCTAATTGTAATGGTTTATTTTTTTGAAAAATAAAAAAATAAATAAAACAGCATGTCTTTGTTTGATTGTTGGCAAATTGTGGTATATATTATGTTTTATTACTTTATATGTGTAATAAAACCATATTTGTTACATATACTTTATTTATTGGCGTATAACACTCACTTTTTTCCCCTGAAAATAGAGGGTAAACTGTGCCTGCGTGTTATACGCAGGAGGCTGTGGAAAGTTTTTTTTCCTGAAACTTCCCTCTTAAAGTTAGGGTGCGTGTTATACCCCTGAGCGTGTTATACGCCGATAAATACGGTATTTTAAAGTGGTTTTAAAGGCTCATAGTTTTTTAGTCTCATGCATTCTATGCATGAAGGTAAAAAACCTTCTCTGTGCAGCAGCCCTGCCAGCCCTCCAAATACTGACCTGAGCCCCATCTCAATCCAGCATGTGCACGAGAGCCTCGGCTCTCTGGGGACCCTCCCTCCTCATTGGCTGAGACAACAGCGGTACCCATGGTGGGCGGGGCCAAGCCGCGGCTCTGTGTGTGAATGGACATGCAGAACCGCAGCTCGGGAACGAGCCTACTTAGGTGCCCCCATTCAAGCTGCTTGCTCTGGGGGCACTCAGCAGCAGGGAGAGGCCAAGAACGCCAGTGAGGGCCTGCTTTGTGCAAAGCCACTGCACAGAGCAAGTGAGTATGACATGTTTGTAATTTTTATTTTATTTTTTAAAGAAAGCCTTTAGAATCACTTTAAGTTTTTATGTAAAAGTATTTTTAACATTAAACACTCCTCTGTAAAATGTGTGGGATTACAGTATTTCTAATATGACTTGGATTCTGGAAATGGGTGATAATATCATGGGGTCTATTTATATTATTATTATATATTATTTTCACATAAGTTTCACCTAGGAATTACGCATTTTTTAATTATCCATTTGTATTGTAATTAATTGTTCATGTTAAATAAGGGTGAGCAAAACTGAGTTTTTATTGCCCTGAATTTTTGGCAAAAATTGAGAGCATTTGGAAACATTCCATCATTTTGACTAAATGCACCAAAGGCAACCAGGAAGGCGAAATTAAAGTTGATTTTAAGGATGCAATAGGCTATGAATGAGGGTTAATGATGCTTTTCAAACTATACTGGAATGGTTCTTGTGCCATCAGTGGCCCCTCATTAACATAATTATTTTACCTTTTAGTCACAGAACGAAAAACAGACAGTGAAACAAAAAGTAAAACTAAATTACACAAAAGTACACAAATAATGAGAAGGAGAAAACGGAAAAAACACAAATTAAACGAACACTAAATCAAGAAAACTGCACCCAAACAAACAAAGCAACACTCTCTAAATAAAGAAAAAATAAAGGGTATTCCTCAAGCAAATTTCACCTAAGCAGCTGGCTGGGAATGAGTTTCAGCAAAATTTCACCTAGGACAAAATCGGTAATTTCACAGTGGGATAAATTTTACCAAAAACTCTTTGCATTGGTAAAGGCATTGTGGCCATTCCTGTTCAAAGACAGCATTAAATGCGTTTTTGGCAGAGGTGAAATGCATCATTCAGAGAAATGCTAGTTTGACAGACACCGTGTGACCTACATGTATGTATCAAAGAATGACATATCCGTTTTAATAATGGCTAAGTATTGACTCGAGTACTAGTCTTTTGTGGTTTACGCTTCAAAAAAGCAGCTTTAGACAACAGAGAACTAAGAAAAAGATGCTAGGATAGTGGAAATCTAAGACGTATACTGAAGGGAATTTAAGGCCAAGGAGCAGGTATAGCTACTAAAAGGAAGGAAAGCTCCATTTGAAATGAAATTCATAAGTAAACTTATATTATAGTAGATTAGACACACTTTGTACATTCGTTTCAGACATGTTTACGCTTATGCCATTTTCAAGCTAGTAGATTTGTTATTAGTGTCAACTTTTTAATGCAATGATTTTCTGCAGTGACTAGGTATATCCTCAACTGACATAGGAGTGCTGATGTGATTGAAAGGATTTTGGAGTTGTTGCACAATGAAAAGTAGAGCGTTTGTTTTGATGCCTAATATTAGTCACTATCCTTAAAGGGACACTAAAGCTTCCCTTTTTTTTGCACAAAAAAACAAACAGTTTATACTTACCTCCACTGTGCAGCTCGTTTTGCACAGAGTGGCCCCGATCCTGGTCTTCTGGGGTCCCTCAGCGGCTGTCTCAGCTCCTCCCCGCAAGGACTCCACACCATAATGCGAGCTCGCATGGTGTGGAGTTATTGTGGGCGCGCTCCCGTGATACAGCGGCGGCCATAGCCGCCGACTGTATCACTCGGCCCCGCCCCCCAGGCTCACCGCGTCATTGGATGTGATTGACAGCAGCGCCAGCCAATGGCTGCGCTGCTTTCAATCCATCCAGTGTAGCCAATCGGCGGCCAGGCTGAGAACCGAGGAGGATGACGGGGACGAGCGCGGGACTTTCGAGGGGCCAGGTAAGTAAAACGGGGGCTCGGGGGTGGGGGGGGGGCGCTACTGTCGGATGTTTTTTCAACTTAATGCATAGGATGCATTAAGGTGAAAAAACATGTACCTTTACAACCCCTTTAAAGTAGAATTAGGGGTTGTATGCAGCAGTTAGCCCACTTTGGCCACCAGAAAGCAAAGAGCAACTGTCTTTTTTCAAAAGAATATGGAAACAAATGTACATTTTGTTGTATTTTTCTTGTTGAGCTGTGCACGGCATTGTTTTTGGTTCAGCAGCTTTATGCTTGAGCACATTCCCAAGCAACAGCACTGCCCAGCCTCCATTTAGGCTTACATATTTCATATTACATTCTATGTTGGTGTCCAAGCCTCCCTCTGAGAGACACTGTCAGGCCTCGTACACACGACCGAGTTTCTCGTCCAAAACAGTCAAGAAAAGTGCTGCGAGAGTTTTTTTGTCTAGAAAAACGTTTGTGTGTATGGTTTTACGACGAGAAAATTGCCGAGAATCTCGACGAGAAAATAGAGAACCTGCTCTCTATTTTCTCGTCAGGATTCCAGATTTCCTCGTCGTGTTTCTCGTCGGCCTGTTTTGTGATGAGAAAATGGTTCGTGTGTATGCTTTTACGACTCTTCCAAAAGCGCGCATGCTCACAAGCAACTATGAGACGGGAGCACATCTTCTGGTAAAACAAGCCTTCGTAATGGAGAGAGCATATTCGTCACGCTCAAAAATATTTCATCGTTTAAATGTTCTGCATTGAAATCTTCGTTAGAATGTTACATTAATCAAAACGAGTGACCTTCTTTTGCTGCTGATATTCACACAGAGTTATGCCTTATTTTTAACCTTTTTCATGCTGCTCTTTAGAAGATTTATGTGTATTATATCGTGCAAGTTTTTAGGAATAATTTAAATGGTTAGATTTTTCAAAATGATGTTAATTATAATTTCACAATGTTTTGCTAGTGATCTCCCATTTAATTTTGGAATCTATATTATTTAAATTTCCCACCATGTTTTTGTGCTAATCAGATTTAGTTATTCTTTTGGGGGGGTGATATCTGTCCCTTTTATTGTCAGTCAAATGTATCTGCTTACTCCAAAGCTTGATTTTGTTTATTTAAAAATACACATAGTCAAGTATGAACTTAAACAAAAATCACATTTATTCATGTTTATAAATTAAATAAAGAGAAGGCAGCGCTGGAGAAGCTGCTGCCATTTGTGCATCCCAGGGACCCCAGAGCACACAGCAACCCTGTGTGGACACTAAAATTGGGAGCTTGAGAAGGCCAACATTTCTGAACACAATCTGATGCTGGCCTCCCAGAGGTCAGGAACAGCAGCAGGTGATATATATGTCCCAAGTGTGTGGTACTACAACAGGCTGCCTTCTGTCTGACCACAATGAAGCAAGGCCATCACTTCCTCTTCTTCCTGGCAACCTTCCCTGCAGCCTTTCCTGAAGCCTTCCCTGCAGCCTTTCCTGAAGCCTTCCCTGCAGCCTTCCTTCTTCGTTTGGCTGGAGGCTGGCCCACTGGAGGGGTACTCCTGTCAGGAGGAGGAGGTGGAGGTGTAGCAGAAGGGGGTGGGGCAGAAGAAGAAGGTGGAGGTGTAGCAGAAGGGGGTGGGGCAGAAGAAGAAGGTGGAGGTGTAGCAGAAGGGGGTGGGGCAGAAGAAGAAGGTGGAGGTGTAGCAGAAGGGGGTGGGGCAGAAGAAGAAGGTGGAGGTGTAGCAGAAGGGGGTGGGGCAGAAGGTGGAGGTGTAGCAGAAGGGGGTGGGGCAGAAGGTGGAGGTGTAGCAGAAGGGGGTGGGGCAGAAGAAGAAGGTGGAGGTGTAGCAGAAGGGGGTGGGGCAGAAGAAGAAGGTGGAGGTGTAGCAGAAGGGGGTGGGGCAGAAGAAGAAGGTGGAGGTATAGCAGAAGGGGGTGGGGCAGAAGAAGAAGGTGGAGGTGTAGCAGAAGGGGTGGGGCAGAAGAAGAAGGTGGAGGTGGAGGTTGAGGTTGGGTCAGTTGGGCCACCTCACATATGGCGGTATTGGGGGTAATTTTCTCCATCACCCCCTTGTTGAGCAAGGTGATGAGCAGGGGCTCGCATAGGAGGCGTTGCTCCATGCTCATCACCTTGAACTTAGCCTCCACTAGGCCGGCAATGGCCTCTTCAGGGAATGTGGGCTCCTTGAGGGTGGCATGGGCCTCTTTAATAAGGGCCATTGCTGCCTCACTGGTGGTCCTGTCCCTCCTGCCTCTTTTGTGAAGCCGGATGGGAGGCACCTGGGATCTGGTGCTTCTCCTTTGCCCTGCCACCTCCTGTCTGCCACTGGGCCCTGCCACCTCCTGTCTGCCACTGGGCCCTGCCACCTCCTGGCTGGCACTGGGCCCTGCCACCTCCTGGCTGGCACTGGGCCCTGCCACCTCCTGGCTGCCACTGGGCCCTTCCTCCTCCTGCCTGACAGTTTCCAGACCCTCCTCCTGGCTGATTTCATCCTGTGTATGAAAAAGGAACATAGTTTAATATGTTGGTTTAATCTTTGCATCAAACTTTGTAATCCTGATTGAAGCAATTAGAATGTAAATCCATAAATCCTTGCTTTAAATTTACCACTACATCAGATTGACTATTTAGCACCCAATTTAGTGCAGAATAATGTCTACAGATCTTGATTTCACTTGTGGAATCCAAAATAATGTATGTTTCTCATCTTGACATATTTGTTAATTTTATCCCAATACATTTTCAGTTAATACTATACCTGGCTCAAGATGGCCAAATCAGGATCATCCAGGATGGCTGCCTCCTCTTGCTCCAGAGAAGGCTCAGGTTGGCTGCAGGGAAGTCTGTGGGGAAGAGTGGAGAGTGATGGCCTTGTCTCAATGTGGTCATCCAGGAAGGACATCCTGTTGTAGTACCACAAAATCGGGACATAAACATCATCTGCTGCTGCTCCTGACCTCTGAGAAGCCAGCACCTTAGAGCGTTCAGTCCTGTAGGTACCTCTCAAGCTCCCAATTTTAGTGTCCACTTGTTTTGCTGTGGCTGTGGGCACCTTGGTATGCACAAATGGGAGCAGCTTCTCCAGCGCTGCTTTTCTCACCCCTCTTTTTTTATGGATGGGGTTTTTCGTCTCCCACAGAGCCGGCAGCTCCCTTACACGGTCAATAAATTCCGCCAGGAACTCTTTGTTGCTAATAAAGACATTCATATTGTATCTGCAAGTTAAATAAATTATATTTAACTAATGTGAGGCAAACAGTCTAACCTCCTTAACATCCTAGTCACCATATATATCCTCCAACAATCTCAAGACACTATAGGCCAACAATTTTTACAAGTCACAAAATCACATACCTTCGTTCGCACGTCCGTCACTTGAACTCCTCTCTCCGCACACCGAACGTACTATAGTCACATGTGTGTTTGCTATATACACACCACGCATGCGTCAAAATTCGAACACGTCGCTCCGCACACGTCGCCCGCCCATGACGTTCTAACTAACATCTTTTCCCCGCCCCTTCTCTTTCGGCGCGCAGACAGATATGGCGGAGTTACAGCAGGTGTCTGATAATTCCGCAACTAACGAGGAGACAAGCCCGGAGACCGAGGACACGTCACGATCAAGGAGGAGATTCAAGGCATCGAATATGTCTTTGGCGGAGATGGCGGAGATGGTGGACATCTTGCTCAAGGCTGATTATGATGCCAAGCATGGGCCGTATAGCAAACCAAATAGAAGGAAGGCCAAAATCCTCACTAAAGTTGTGAAGAGTCTGAAGGCGAATTTCAGGGTGAAACGCTCAAATGAGCAGCTCAGAAAGAGGTGGTCAGACCTCAAACTGAGGGAGCCAGACCAGTTGAGGAGCATAAAGAGAATGCTCGCTAAAAGTAAGTAAAATGTAGACTTTTCTGCTATTAATCTTTTTATAAACTGACATGTTTTTTTTTTTTTTCTCATATTGGACTCCCTTCCAAAATGTAATATTTTGAACTTGGTTGGGCACAGTAATCGTTTGTTACGTTACAGACACTTCGTTCGGCCACTATCCGCGGTTTTGGCTTATATTAGAGCCACAAAAGTAATTAGACATCTTCCATTTTTGATCAAATATTGTTGATAATTTTTAAGTCTAGATGATGTGTTTGTAAAGAGAATGAAATGCAAACTTTTATCAGTGTAAAGGAGAGGACACTCAGCAGCTGCTTCCACATCTGTACTTTGGAGCACTATAGTGTGGGCCACCAGACCCGCCTTTTTTGGGTGTCCCACACAGGTGCATTAGAGAATTTTTGTGGTGCCTCCATGTCAAAAAAAATTACATCCAAATGTGAATACTAAACATATTTTGGGTCATAAATAATGCATTCTTCTTTAAATTCCGCACAAACACACACTTGTACCCCACTTCCAAGCAATTTAGCCTGTTTTTATTTTAACAATGAGATTTACAGTGTGATAAATAGACCTTTTGTTTTATTCTCATAGGGGAGAGAAGACTGGGAGGAGGACACTCCAGGGAGCACATGCACCCCACAACTTCCAAGCAACCCCAAACTCCCAAAGACCCACAACCGAAGGATGTAGAGGAAGTTGAGGTGGAGGAAGGAGAAGTGCAGGAAGGAGAGGTGGATGACGTTGGGGATCTGGTCACCACAACAGGTCAGTATCTGACACCACAGCTTCAGGTAAGAGAGGTAGGCCTGCAGAGTTATAATACATTTTTTTTTGGTTTTTAGGGGATGTAAATGTTGTGAAGGATAGTACACGGTTCTCTGCTGACAGTGCCCTCCGCCTCATCCAGCAAGTGATGGACTGTAGCACAGAACTGGACCTAATTAAACAAAGAATCCATGTGATGGAACAAACATTTAAAGACATTCTCGATGTTTTGGGGAGAATTCAATAAGCCATCCAAACACATTTGTTTTTACATGTTTGTTTTTGTAATTGTTTGAATTTTTTTGACTATCAAACCAGCCAAAAATTGAATATGCACACAGTGTGTCAACATGTGCTATCTGCCATCAGGGGATATCCATGTACGTCTTTTGTGGGTGCAACCCCTTCCTCGTATCTAAAGTCGGTGAACTAAGGAAGGGGATGCACCCCCAAAACACGTCCATTGATCACCCCTGATGGCAGATAGCACATGTTGACAATAGGGATCAGGATTATAAACTTCCTAGATGAAAAAAATCCCAAATGTGTGCATATTCAATTTTTGGCTGGGCAAGGGGTGGCAGGACCCCATATTAGGACGGGCACATAGAGACATAGTTTGTGTAAGTGAATGTCTCCGATTGCTCAGAGGTATCCAATGTTGTAATTTTTGAAATGCAACTGTTATTTTTGTATTTTCATAAGCAAAAAATTGCCGGGTTGGGGCCAGGACAACCGAAAATAAAAAAATAAAAAAATGAAGAGAATGTGCACAGAGTAAAATATTTGACCACAAACAACGTGTAGCTTCTTTTTATAATACCCTCTAAGCTTATTTGGTTCTTTTGTAAGGTTACATAGTGAAATGGTTGTTATTTACTAAAGTAAAATACACTTGCCACTACAAATGCACAAAGACAAACTAGGAGACAGGAAAGAACAAATAATTAAAGGTTTAAACAAGCTTTTTATTGGGATACTTAGACATAGGCTGGCATAGGAATTGCCCCCCTACCCGTGAAATACTCCATGTATTTGTCCCGAACCTCACGGGCATTTTGGGGGGGCAAGCCGGGACGGGCAGATTCCAGGCCCGGCAGGGGATTTGCAGGGGAAAGTCCAGCCTCTGGCAAAACTGAGGCCATATATGAATTCGATTTGCAGCCAAGAAAATTGTGTAGCACACAGCAGCATAACACTACATAGTTTATTTTGTAGTCCGCCAAGTGGATGGAAGTCATAAAAAGGCGGAACCGGCTGGCCATTATGCCGAAGGCATTTTCAACGACTCTTCGGCCCCTGGCCAGCCGGTAATTGAACACCCTCTTCATGGGTTGCATGAACCTATGTATTGTCTATGCCGCACACTATTCAGGTGGATGGCCTCTTGTAAAGCGAGCGACATATGAATCATTGCGGCATTTAGGGGGGTCAAATTGCATAGCAGAAACAGGTAGTAAAATAGTCTTGCACATTACAACCTGAGGGATGTAATTGGCTTCCTAAAAGTAAAATCGGGGACGCAGGGGGGGGGGGGCATTCCTTGGGTAAACACTGACAGCATAGGCGTGCGCAGCCTATTGCATTAGGGTGTGCACCCCAAAGCACAACACATACTACCGATCACTCACGATGAAAGGGAAGGGGCCGGTAAGTTACATATTTACCTGCCCCTTCCCCCCACTCATCCTAAAACATCCCCAGCCAGCAGCAACAGCCGGTGATAGAGGAGAGTAGGGAAGCTGGAAGCGCTGCAAGGGGCAGTAGGGGGAATCTGTGCTGCACAGTGTGATTAGGGTGTGCCTGGGCACACCTGGCACACCCTGTGCGCACGCCTATGACGGACAGGCTGCTCTGCCAATCATGTTCACCAAGTCTGTTTAATGGTAACATGATTGGCTGATGCAACATGAAGGGAAGGAGAAGACATCAAGGACAGAAGAAGGATGGCGCTGACCACAAGAAGGTAAGTGCAGGGCTGGGGGGAAACTGGCTGCATTAGAGGGGACTAAATGGCTGCATTTGAGGGAACAAAATGGCTGCATTGGAGGGGACAACTGGGGGCATTTAATAGGCACCAGAGCAAAAAAGGAGGAAGTTTATTTCCTAAATTGGGGTTTGAACCCCCAAACATTTGGAGCAACAGGCGCCCCTGCTGGAAAAGTTAGTGAAGGGAAATATTTATGGAGGAGAAAAAAGGGGCAATCTAAAGCTTCCAACATGCATGGGGACAAAGGGGACATTCTCAGGATATTACAATCATGGTAATTAGGGAAGGATGAAAGAAATACAATACATTAGCATACATGTAATACATAAAATGTGATGTTAAGGGAGCAAACTTACCCAAATATAGTCCTCCTGCAGGACTTGGATGATGGCAGAACAGGTGTCTGGGATTATGAGGCCCAGAGCCTGGGGGGAGATGCCTGTGGTGAACTTCAAGTCCTGAAGACTTCTCCCTGTCGCCAGGTAACGCAACGTGGCGATGAGCCTCTGCTCAGCACTGATGGCTTCCCGCATAACGGTGTCCTTCCTGGTAATATAGGGGGACACCAAAGCCAACAGTTCCTGAAAAACGGGGTCAGACATCCGCAGAAAATTCCTGTAGTCCTCAGGATTATTCTCGACGATCTCCCGCAGCAGAGGCATGTGGCAGAATTGGTCCCGCTGGAGCAACCAATTCTTGGTCCATGAACTCCTCCTCACACCATTCATGGACTGGTCTTGGTCCAAAACAAGCAGACCAACACCAAGCGCACGCACAGCACGAACTCGACGACGAGAACGTCCAGGCGACATGGCTAGGAAACGGTCAGAACGTACAGAACAGAATGCACTTTAGAACAGCAAGGCCTATGAATAACGAACTGAAAATCAGAAACGAACAGGCAAGAACGCACTGTAAAACAGATACGACCTGCCTAGACGCCCTGAAAGTCAAGATACGAACCCACAAGCACAAACTGAACGGCAGAAAACGATCTGAAAAGTACGAAGACTGAAAAGCGCGAATCGTCTCTTCCCAAACTTTTACTTCACACGCGGTAACACGAGATCAGCAAAAGCAGCCCAAGGGGTGGCGCCAAGAAAAAAGATCTTCCCCTTTATAGTGCCGTCGTACGTGCTGGACGAACAACGAGGAATTTGGGAAATGACAGTGTGTACGCATAGAAAGCTTGACGAGAAAATCGACAAGCTTAACAAGAATCTCGTCAAAAAAAACGACGTGTTTTTTACGACGAGAAACTCGGTCGTGTGTACGAGGCTTGAGAGTAGAAAGTGGGCGGCCTTCAGGGAGGAGAAACACTGAAATTGTAAGGCTGACATGTCTTATCTCTAGCTCTTTCTTAGAAGCAAGCATTTCAGTGGCTACATTTGTTAATAACCTGTAGTATTAATTCCTGCTTCCACTACCAGAGAAATTACTGGTAACAATATATATGTATATATATATATTGACCTGCCTTTACACGCACGTGAACTTTAATGGCGTCCCAGTCTTAGTCTGTAGGGTTCAATATTGAGTTGGCCCACCCTCTACAGCTATAACAGCTTCAACTCTTCTGGGAAGGCTGTCCTCAAGGTTTAGGAATGTGCCTATGGGCATGTTTTACCATTCTTCCAGAAGCGCATTCGTGAGGTCAGGCACTGATGTGGACAAGAAGGCCTGGCTTGCAGTCTCCACTTTAATTCATCCCAAAGGGTGTTCTGTCAGGTTGAGGTCAGGACTCTGTACAGGCCAGTCAAGTCTCTTCACCCCAAACTCACTCATCCATGTCTTTATGGACCTTGCCCAGGCAAGTTTTGCAGCATCTTGGAGCTACAATTAACATTTACAGTGAATTTTTGGGGAATTTAGCTTCTATTTTCCCAAAAATGTCCTTACTTCTTGAGGCTAAATGCTTGGGAGCAAAGTAATGATGAGTATATGCTACTGGCACATACCTCCCAACTTTTTAAAGTCCCATCGCGTGACATTCCGATGTCCCCTCTCCCCTGCCAACTACAGTTGTTGAGCGGGGGGGGGGGGGGGGGTTGCGTGACATTGGAAAAAAAATTCGGCCACTCATAAAAAAGTTGTTGAGCAGATGCTGCTGCTCCTCTTCATCTGTTCATGTTTCCTGCTGTGAATATAAGCTGAGGCACCTAATTTTACCACAAAAAACTGGGAAAACGTATCATATAAACTCGAGTATAAGCCTAGGGTGTCCATCTGCATGCCTCACTGTGCCTCACTTTGCCTCACTGTGTCCATGTGCATGCCTCACTGTGTCCATGCCTCACTGTGCCCATGCCTCACTGTGTCCATGCCTCACTGTGTCCATGCCTCACTGTGTCCATGCCTCACTGTGTCCATGCCTCACTGTGTCCATGCCTCACTGTGCCCATTCCTCACTGTGCCCATGCCTCACTGTGTCCATGCCTCACTGTGTCCATGCCTCACTGTGTCCATGCCTCACTGTGTCCATGTGCATGCCTCACTGTGTCCATGCCTCACTGTGCCCATGCCTCACTGTGTCCATGCCTCACTGTGCCCATGCCTCACTGTGTCCATGCCTCACTGTGTCCATGCCTCACTGTGTCCATGCCTCACTGTGTCCATGTGCATGCCTCACTGTGCCCATGCCTCACTGTGCCCATGCCTCACTGTGCCCATGCCTCACTGTGCCCATTACTCACTGTGTCCATGCCTCACTGTGTCCATGCCTCACTGTGTCCATGCCTCACTGTGTCCATGCCTCACTGTGTCCATGCCTCACTGTGCCCATTCCTCACTGTGCCCATGCCTCACTGTGTCCATGCCTCACTGTGTCCATGCCTCACTGTGTCCATGCCTCACTGTGTCCATGCCTCACTGTGTCCGTGACTAGACTGACGTTTAACATGGGAGTCTATGGAAGAGGTGCCCGGCTTTGAAAAATCGGTGCTCCCCGGCCGTAGGTCTCCCAGACAAAATACTTTGCACACCTACGACCAGCCTGTACCGGGTCCCCAAAATCACTGGAGAAATTGCCATTTAACATGGGAGTCTATGGAAGGGGTGCCCGGGTTTGAAAAATCGGTGCTCCCCGGCTGTAGTTCCCATGGACAACAAACTTTTCACACTTGTAGAGGAAGAGTGTGCCAAGTTTGGGGTCCAGGGGACCTACAGCCGGTCGGTACCGGGGTCCCCAAAGTCCGGGAGATCAGGCGCAAAAAAGGGGACTCGAGTATAAGCCGAGGGGGCATTTTCAGCACAAAAAAAATGTGCTGAAAAACTCGGCTTATACTCAAGTATATACGGTAGAACATATTTAGCCTATTTAAAGCAATATAGCGTAGATCTCAGTGCTATCCGGTTTTGATGCTCATATCAGATTACATTTTGGGAATGTAGTTACATAAAACCATAAGGCCTCATGCCCACGGACGTTTTTACAGCCGCGTTTTTTAGCGTTTTTTACAGCTTAAAAACGCCTGTCCATGTTACCGTATAAATTTTTCGACCGTATTTTTTTCTTTTTTGCGCGTTTTTTAACGCTTTGCGTTTTTTATGCCTAACGCCGACGCCAAAGAACGCACTGGTCCTGTTTTTTTTTTACAGCTTATAAACGCCTATGCTATTTGCAGCTCAAAAACGCCTAGGTGGGCATGAAGCTATAGACTATAACATGGACAGGCGTTTTTAGGCTCCATGTACACAGAAGTTCAAAAACGGTCGTTTTTAAAGCAGCAGAAAAAGCTTTTATCAGCGTTTTTTTACTAGCTTTTATTAGTGTTTTTCAGTGTAGCGTTTTTTTTTCTTCTTTTTTTCAATGGACCAAAAAATGCAAAACAACGCTCGCGGACAGCGTTTTTGAGCGTTTATGAGCGTTTTACGGCTTTTGGGCTTTTTTGGGGTTTTCTCTGCCGAAAAACGGCACTTTGAACGCAAATTTCTTGCGTTCAGAAAAAAGCCCATTAACTCCACTGCTCATTAAAGCTAAAAAACGTTATGTGTACATGAACACATAGGCTAACATAGAGTGCAGTTAATGGGCTTTTTTAAAAAACGCCAAAATGCCAATAAACTGCAGTTTATCAGCTTCTGTGTACATGGAGCCTAAAGCTGTAAAAAACGCTCAAAAACGCGGCTGTAAAAACGTCCGTGGGCATGAGGCCTACAGGTTATTTTGGGTTGCCACATCAATTAAATCTGTCTGAGCTGTCACAGTTTACAGGATTTAGAAATATACTCTGAATGGAGCCTCAGAAAATGAGTGGCCTGGGTTGAGCCCTGATTTTAGTGAAATGATCACACTCCGCACTTGGTTATTTAAACATCCAAGACATTGTGGGGTTGATTTACTAAAGGCATAGACTGTGCACTTTGAAAAGTGCAGTTGCACTCTGCAAGAGCAGTTGCTCCAGAGCTTAGTAAATGAGCAGAAGCTCTGGTGACTTCCATCATCCAATCATGTGCAAGCAAAAATAAATTTTTTTCTATTTTCCTTGCATGTGATTGGGTTTTCTTTGCAAAATGAAGCGTTATCTCATTTACTAAGCTCTGGAGCAATTGCACTTGCAGAGTACAACTGCACTTTTCAAAGTGCACACTCTATTTGCCTTTAGTATATCAACCCCTGTGTGTATGTATAAGTTGCTTTCATGAAGAAATCTGCTATTAATTCATTTTGCCCATCTCTGTATGTAGATCCAAAAAAAGTCTGCAGTACTATAGAGAGTATATAGTATATACCATTTGTATCAGTGCTGGTTCTAATAAGTGCCTTCAATCCAATAAATCAGTCACAGGGTTACGGAGAATTTAGCTGAAAAAGAATTAGCCTACCAGCAGTTTTTCACTTGTGTTAGAAGACCTAAAACCTCATACACACGATCGGATCTTCAGCGGACAAAGCGTAGGACTTTTGTCCGAAGGGCGTTGGCCAGGAACTTGGTTTGCATACAAACGGCAAAGAACTGTCGGCCAACAAACACAAAACTACATGGTTTTTCAGCTCTTTAGCACCATCCTTTGGACACCTTCTGCTAATGTTGTGTTTGGTGAGCATTGCTTCCGAGCATGCGTGTTTGTACTTTGGACTTTTGTCCGACGAACTTGTGTACACACGATAGGAAAATCTGACAACACACAATTGTTGGCGGAAAATTTTAAGGCATGCTATCCAACATTTATCCGTGGAAAATCCGACAACAATTGTCCGATGGAGCCTACAAACAGTCGGATTTTGCAACAACAGCTTGTCATCACACAATTCCCGTCGGAAAATCCGATCGTGTGTATGAGGCTTTAGAACCACACAGACATAAAACGTACAACCTCTATGTAGGTAGTGTGATTGGTACTGGACCCAGAACACCAGCACTGCCAGAATGTCGGCTTGTTCTTACCCATATATTCTAACACACGCTGAAGGATGTGTTATTATCCTGTTCATTGATTAAATAAAATGTAGGTGCTACTAGTATAGGATATTTTATGAACATATCATATTGTATTGTTTCAAAATATAATTTATCTCAGGATTAGATATATACCACTTGTTGCTTCATGGACACGGGCTGTCTGTAGACAGCTGAAAGCTATAATTTATAATTAATCCGGGAGCTACAAAATACAGCCATCAAATCCTATTGCTGCATTAGTTAGGAGATTTCCCTAAATCCATTTTCTTGGCTGTGATCCACTGTTACTAAACGAATGTAGTATGTTAATTCAATTTTTTTATGGATCGTGGCGTGAGTCCACTTGCTTGTCTGTGTTAGATGCCATATACTGCTTTTAAGGTAAGGTCCCTTACCTGTCTTCCTGGCTTAGTTCTCTGGTGGATGATTAGTGCAGCGCTAATAATCAACAATGTAGAAAGTGCACACTAAAACTAACACAATGTGAATTGTGAAGTGTGAACAAATATATATGTAGCGGCCTCACCCTCTCTCCAACTTCTTCATCGGTTACACACCAACTCATGTCTAGGGGTTCCTGGGTTGTGAGAGTGAGATGCGCCACGGCCCATGTCCTCCCCATTGTAGTAGGGAGGTGAAGGCCACTTACTGATGTTTCCTCGGGCCGGTGTGTTCTGTGAATGCACTGAGTCTGTAATTGCAAGCTCACCAGCCTCCCCTTTGCTTCCAGTAACTGGAGTTCACACACCGGAGAAAGGTCCAACACTTGTTTATTTGACACTCCAATACGCAAAGCACAATAAACAGTTCTTTTGCAGCAAACTGGTTGGGACCTATAACCTTGCCAACGGTGGGGCGAGCAGATCGAGGCACTTCCTAAAGTTTCAGTTCTATGCCACTGTACTATGACCAGCGGCGCCTAAGCCAATCCGGCTGTTACAGAACAGGAAGGATGGGGTCTCTTCCAGCAACCCCTATGAACAGCAATGGAGCCCTCTTCGATACGCTGTGGCCCCTATCAGGGGGATGTGTCCTCCCAAGAGAGTTCCCAGAGGCCCACTGTCACCGGGTTGGTGCTGCTCCGGGTCTCCAGTGGGTAACCTCCCCGGCCTCCTCACCTCAGGTACGAGTCCCTCCGCTCAGGGACCCTCGGACAGTCCACCCTAGCGGGACCCAGTCGATGGTACTGGGCCCCAGGCCTCCTCGATAGTACCTCACCCCAGGCTAAAGGTGCCTGGGATGGACGCCAACATGACTCCGGACCAGGCCATGGGCACCTGGACCAGACTCCTGGATCTCCCGCACCCAGGCCTAAGGGCCCTGGGTGCGGACCGCAACCCTCCTCCTCCGAGGACCTCCTTCTCCGCAAGACGACGACGACGACGACCTCGTGGTCAGGGCGTCTCCCCCTTTTATCTCCTCCCTTCAACGGCCCGGCGGGTTCCCCGCCCCAGCCATACCATCTCCGGGAAGAGACCAAACAGGGAGCACTGCAGGGGATGATTCTACCTGAAGCCTGTGGGTACTCCGCCACCCACAGGCAAAGGAGAATATTACATCCTCCAATCCTCCACGAAACAAAAAGGGGTCTGAATCCTAACACAATTATACACCTGGGTCACACTATTGCCCAGGTGTATCCCATCAATTTGAGGACCCCGCTACACACTCCCCCCTGTAATTTGACGCTGGTCCCCAGCGTCAGGTGCACACCCATGCCTCCCATAAAGTGGTGACATGGAGTGAAACCCCTGAGGCAGTTCCTCTAAATTTTTTTCCCAAGTGCCAAGACCTGCTCAGGGAATGGGGAACATATAAAACAACTTATGTCATAAAACATTTTAAACATCTGCCTAGTCACAGCCCCTCTCCCACACTGTCTAAGAGCCACCCACTCTCAATGATCTTGACTGACGATTCTCCTGCAGGGGAAAGAAAAACAACATCCTAACATAATTTCGTGTCATTTGGGATGAGTGGGCCCGTCAGCCGAGAGACCCACTCACTCCAACAAGCAAGGTGATGTGTGGGTGAAATATTTTCAAACATTTGTTGCGCAACACTGCCACCTGGTGACAACGCCGCGGTCATGACACTCAACGAATCTTCGTTCTTCCAGCTTTTCCCTACTCTGTCACTATTCCCAAGCTACTTTATGGCAAAACAGTCTCTGCAAGCGGGCCAAAGGTGGCATAGTGGCTTTCTCTCCAGTTCCGGGCAGCACAATAGCTTCTGGATGCCGAGGTGCCTTTACCAGCTCCCTGGAACTGACTTTCGGCGCTCTCACAGAAGCGCGGGGTATCCCCACAACCAAAGTAGGTGGGGTGACAGTAGATGAGGACACAGGTGGAAGGGTAGGTTCCCTCGTAAGCTGCGGGTCTTCCACCCGAGGCGTGCTGTCTCCTGTGTACATAGGTGAATCCCGTACCGCACGGGAAGCAAGAAGTGGCACTCTATCCCAGCCCTTGCGGCTGAACAGTTCGTCTATCTCGCCATCATCTCCGCAATCAGACAGCGACTCTAGGTCGGAGGTGTCATACATCTCCGCAGGCAGATATCTACCGGTGGACACAGAATCATCTTCTCTGGGGGGTTCCACCTCCAATGGGCCCCCGACACCTCCAACCAACACCACAGTCCCAGCCCCTGGCTCACCTGACCCTTGTAGAAGACTGGGATGTCCGGGACTTCCATCTCGACCGGCGCCATCCAGGCCAGGCAAGCAGCGGGGTGAAGCTCGACCACGTCCATAGGATGCCTGTACTAGGCCAACTTTCCTCTTCGGTGGTGGAAGCAGGGAACTTGTGGCGACCGAAGCAGCATCTTCGGATTTTTCTCTGTTGGGCAGTCCATCGCCCTGGTCAGCGCGCACAGGAACCTCGACCAAGGCCTTGATCTCCCCTTCCGGAGTAGCAGTACCCCTGAGGTGATTGAGGCGAAGGGCCCGGGGCCTTGCTGTGGACGACTCGACCTCAAAAAGGAATTCTCTGCACTCCTCACATCGCCCGAATGGCTTCAGGGTGACCACCAGTCCCGAGCAGCCGGGACAGATCACACCGAGGGCCTCCGTGTCTCTGCAGGTGTACAGAGCCAACCGCCCTCGGGGCCTAAGTCTTATCCCCGTGTCTGTGATGGGGGCAGCAAAGGAAGTCATTCTCGTGGGGTGAGGAACCATAATCCACGGGGCACTTGAGGTCATCCCGACTGTTTGCTGCTCCATCATGCACTGACCCCGCGCCGGAGTCTCCACGTGTATCCCCACACTTGGCCAGACTCCTCCCATGAGCTGTACATTTTCGCGGGCTTCCTCTTGACTCCGCCCACGAACGATGTCGCCATGGGGTGCCTCGTGGCGCAGTGCGTTAACAGTCCCCACGTGCAGTACGTCACACGGCTGGACCTCTCCCTTTTTCCGCTCCTCCGCATGGGCCTTTCCCGTGTTAGGGTCATTTCCACAACTCCGAGCAGGGACGCACTTTGGCCAGTAATTTGGCCGATCTGCTCGGAACTCCTCTGGGCAGCAAAGTTCAAATGTAGACATTCTCAAGTCCATCTTTAGAACACACTCTATCCCGGACTCACGAGCCCCCACGTGTAGCGGCCTCACCCTCTCTCCAACTTCTTCATCGGTTACACACCAACTCATGTCTAGGGGTTCCTGGGTTGTGAGAGTGAGATGCGCCACGGCCCATGTCCTCCCCATTGTAGTAGGGAGGTGAAGGCCACTTACTGATGTTTCCTCGGGCCGGTGTGTTCTGTGAATGCACTGAGTCTGTAATTGCAAGCTCACCAGCCTCCCCTTTGCTTCCAGTAACTGGAGTTCACACACCGGAGAAAGGTCCAACACTTGTTTATTTGACACTCCAATACGCAAAGCACAATAAACAGTTCTTTTGCAGCAAACTGGTTGGGACCTATAACCTTGCCAACGGTGGGGCGAGCAGATCGAGGCACTTCCTAAAGTTTCAGTTCTATGCCACTGTACTATGACCAGCGGCGCCTAAGCCAATCCGGCTGTTACAGAACAGGAAGGATGGGGTCTCTTCCAGCAACCCCTATGAACAGCAATGGAGCCCTCTTCGATACGCTGTGGCCCCTATCAGGGGGATGTGTCCTCCCAAGAGAGTTCCCAGAGGCCCACTGTCACCGGGTTGGTGCTGCTCCGGGTCTCCAGTGGGTAACCTCCCCGGCCTCCTCACCTCAGGTACGAGTCCCTCCGCTCAGGGACCCTCGGACAGTCCACCCTAGCGGGACCCAGTCGAAGGTACTGGGCCCCAGGCCTCCTCGATAGTACCTCACCCCAGGCTAAAGGTGCCTGGGATGGACGCCAACATGACTCCGGACCAGGCCATGGGCACCTGGACCAGACTCCTGGATCTCCCGCACCCAGGCCTAAGGGCCCTGGGTGCGGACCGCAACCCTCCTCCTCCGAGGACCTCCTTCTCCGCAAGACGACGACGACGACGACCTCGTGGTCAGGGCGTCTCCCCCTTTTATCTCCTCCCTTCAACGGCCCGGCGGGTTCCCCGCCCCAGCCATACCATCTCCGGGAAGAGACCAAACAGGGAGCACTGCAGGGGATGATTCTACCTGAAGCCTGTGGGTACTCCGCCACCCACAGGCAAAGGAGAATATTACATCCTCCAATCCTCCACGAAACAAAAAGGGGTCTGAATCCTAACACAATTATACACCTGGGTCACACTATTGCCCAGGTGTATCCCATCAATTTGAGGACCCCGCTACACATAAGTAATATGAACTGACAATAAAAAGTTCAGAGAAGCATGTGGGTTTCAAATAACAATATGAGAAAAGTCCATGTAAAGAAGACACAATGGAAGAAAAATCTTCCCATTGGATGGCTCAGAATGAGAAGAAAACAAGTTGTCTGCAGTTGCTCCCAGAAATCTTCACAAATGAACAAATGAGGTACTCTTACCGAATGGGGTGGACAAATCTGTTATACAACAGTGAGTCATACAGGCTTGTGATCCCAGATGGTCTGGATTAGGCTTGTGCAATTTGTTTCGTAACAAATCGAAATTCGTCCAAATTTAGCTACTTTCGGACATTCGGAAGCATTCGAATTTCCGAACAAAGCAATTACGAATAAAACCGAATCCGAAATAAATTATATCGCAAATAGCGAATGCCCGAATGTCTTCGGCATAATTCGTTATGAAAAAAGTTACGAATGTACGAATCCATTCGAAGCACAATAACACTCTGCTCTGCTCTCTGCTTCTCCCTCACCGTGCTGAACTCCCTCTCAAAATGGTGTACAGGGGCGGAGGCTATAGCCGCATGTAAAAAACGAAAGTAAAATACGAGATTCCTAATCCATTGGAAGCACAATAACACTCTGCTCTGCTCTCTGCTTCTCCCTTACTGTGCTGAACTCCCTCTCAAAATGGTTTACAGGGGCGGAGGCTATAGCCCCATGTAAAAAACGAAAGTAAAATCCGAGATTTCGAATCGTTACAAATAACCGTGATGTATTTAGAAAAGTACAAATCCATTCGAAGCACATTAGGCATAATAGGCAGCGTCGTTGTGAGAGAGACACGGAAAATTACGAATCAACGAACCCAAAAAAAGTTACGAAAGTAGGAGTTGTCTCCAGAATCAACGAAAAACAATGTACTCTACCGAAAGTACGAATTATAAATCAACTAAAAATAAGGTTTACTTTAATACGAATCATTCCGATTCAACGAAAAATGTCGCTTGCGAAAATACGAATTAGTCCGAACACGAAAAATCCCGTCTAGCAAAATTACGAATGATTACGAATCAACAGGACCGAAAAGAAACGAACCGAAACTAAACAAATTTTTCCGTTGTGCACAAGAAACAAACCGAAACTAAACAAATTTTTCCGTTGTGCACAAGAAACAAACCGAAACTAAACAAATTTTTCCGTTGTGCACAAGTCTAGTCTGGATCAGTGTTAGATGGATCCTGGTGGTCCCGGGAGGCCTGAATCAATCCTGGATGGAAATAGTGGTTCAGGAGGCTGAGGTATGAAGTTCACACTCCTCCACTGACAGATGGATACCAGGGTAGTTCCATACGAACTGGTTTCAATGATTTAAGGGCTTCTGAAAATTCCTCTATTGTAATTGGACCATCTATGTCTCCTGCTCCTTCTTCAGGCAGCACAGCCTTTGTTCTCTTAGCAGGAATTCATTGTTCTATCTCTCTCCACATGTATGTCTCTCTCCACCCTCATCGCATATTATGAACGCAATAAGCGTTTATTGATTAGTTTGCGCAAAAGTTATAGCATCTACAAAATAGGGGATAGTTTTATGGCATTTTTATTAATATTTTTTTTTTTTACTAGTAATGGCGGCGATCAGGGATTTTTATTGTGACTGCGACTTTATGGCGGACACTTTTGACACATTTTTGGGACCATTGTCATTTTTACAGCGATCAGTGCTATAAAAATGCACTGATTACTGTAAAAATGACACTGGCAGTGAAGGGGTTAACCACTAGTTGGCGCTGCAGGGGTCAAGTCAGTACTAGGGAAAAAAGAAGGAGAAGGGTCTGGTGTCCCCAGTGACACACTTCCATCCCTGTAACATGTAATAAAACAAAGAGTTTGCTCTTTATGGACTAACGATGTTTCTAGGGATACATCACTATACACACATTCACGGAATTGCAGTTCACTTCTCTTTCCTCTCTTTCCTCTTTTTTCTATCTCGCCACTATCAGTATCCCTCTGCCATACTAAGTTTCTAATTACCTCCATGTCCCTACCACCTTTGGCCCAGGCCTTTCATTCATGCATATATATTCTTATGCCAATACTTATTTACTCTACTTTAGATGCCTGACAAACATACTTATGTTCACAGCCTATACTTTTTATGGACTAACGAGGTCTTTATGGATACATCACTACATCCATGCCATGCCTGCTCTCCGTTTGGCTCCTGGTGGGGTCCCATCTGTACTCCGCCCCCTCAGCTCCCCGGTGAGGCACCTGCTGCCGCGGTCTTGGGGCCGCACATCTGTAGCCATAGTCAAGCTCAGTGGTGAGTATGGGGATCTACACACCCCCTCCCACCCTGTGCCTTTATAACCAATACTGTGCCATATTGTCATACATATATATTTTTTCATCTTAGGTACATTGTTACACACATCCACCCCTGAAGAGCGAGCTGGATCTCGCGAAACTAGTTGGGTAGTATGATGCCCGTGTACTCTGACTGTTACTACATTTATGTACCAATATTCCTTGTTTATTTTAATTGGCAACTGTTGGTGTTATCCATGCATGTAAACAATTTTACTTGAATAAACTATATACTGTATTTACTACTGTTTATATTTACTGGCGGAAACGTCACACACTTCATTTAAAGTCCCAAAGGGCGAACTCTTTCTTTTATTACAAGTCAGTACTAGGGAGTGATTCTTACTGTTAGGGGGCGTGGCTACACGTGACACGTCACTGATGACCGTTCCCAATCACAGTGAACAGCCATCAGTGACAGTGTCACTAGGCATAATAGGGGAATGCCTTGTTTACAAAGGCATCCCCCTGTTCTGCCTTTGCCGACCGCAATCGCGGGCCGCCCGGGAACATCGAGTTCCCGGGACCCGCGAGCACGCTCACGCAGCGTGCGCGCCCGCTGGGCAGCAAATTTAAAGGGACGTACAGGTACGCCCATTTGCCTGCCCGTGCCATTCTGTCGAAGTACATCTGCTTGCGGTGGTTCGGCAAGTGGTTAAAGCAGACCTTCAGTCATTTTTTCAACTTTCAATCTATTAAATCTTCTGCCCTTGTTGTTTTAACTTTGGATAGTAAAACATTTTTTTTCTGCCAGTTAATATCTTATACAGTCCACTTCCTGTTTCTTGTTTGGCAACAACCTAGGCTTGACATTGTGCACAGCTCTCTCTCTCTCTCTCTCTCTCGCTCTTGTAAGAGTTTGCCGGGAAGGGATGGGGATGAGTCATAAGAGGGCCAATGAGCTGGAGGTGTGCCTCTGTGTGTCTGTGTAAATCCAGGAAGTGAACAGGCAGCAGCTTCAGCTGCCCACAGTTAAAATGGTTGCAGCCAGACTCAGTGGAGGGAGATTTTTGCAGCATATTTGGCAAGTACAGAATCACAGTATATTTAAAATAATATGAAAAGTGATTGGAGGGAAGCTCCAGAATGGCAAAGATGTTTTTATTACAAATTATGTGAGCAGACTGCAGTTCCTCTTTAGGTTTCTCTGACTGACCACTGCGTATACGGTCCTCAATGTCGCCCATTTCGGTGTTTGGCTGCTCCTTACCCAGTTTTAAGCCTCCTACACAGCTGTATGTATTTTTAATCAAAGACTGTATTTCAACCGACATATGAAATTGATCATTAGCTCTGCTTGGTATAATAGGTGAAACATAAACCTGACTCTAATCTTACAGCATCCCTGACTTTTTGTAAGTGTACAAAGTGTAAGAAGTGATGCTGGTTTGAAGTCAAAGGGTAGTTACACCAAATATTGATTTGATTCACATTTTTCTTCTGTTTGCTCACTTGGAATTTTGTAAATTTCTAATAATAAGCAATTAAAATATAGATTTTCAAAAAGCATTTATACTTTACAGCATTTCTTCACACCTGCCTAAAACGTTTGCATAGTACTGTGTAAAAACACACACATATATATATATATATATATATATATGTATGTATAAATATATATTTTTTTTAAGTTTCATTTTTTTTTACTGTATATTGTAAGCACTGAAAACAAAATCCAATAATTTTTTTAAGTTGTGATATCTTATCTTTGCACTCTTTTCTCGAACACAAAAATGTTAAAATTTTAGCTCAATCATTAGGAGTGAGAAATTCTAATTATAAGTTATCTACACAGGAAATACTACATGTTGGTTTATCTACGACCAGCCAGCCTTTGACATAGGATATGAGATGATGCCCTATAATTTGTTTTAGGATCTTAATGATAATTATGGTCTTCCTTTTACAGTTGTGGTCCTGAGAAGAACAACATAACACATAATACTCATGTATCATACAGAATTTACAACTCCCGATACGTAATTCCCAGCATAGTCTTCAGACCTCTATTAAAGACAGCTTAAGGCTCTGTTCACACCTAGGCGTTTTTGGGCGTTTTTCTGCTGTAAGCCTCAGCTCTAAGAACGCCCAACAAGACAAATTCCATTCATTTCAATAGCCCCTGAGCATTTTGTCATCTGAAGGAAAATGCCCGAATCTCAAAAAAGAAAAAAATAAGCTTTTTTTTTGGGCAGATTACAGGTGTTTTCTGCTTTTTACATTGGTGACCTTTTGACCTGTAAAAAGTTGGGGCAAAAATCAGGCGACTTTCTGCCTGAAAACAAAACGCCTAGGTGTGAACAGAACCTAAGGCCCCTTTCACACTGAAGCGTTGCAATAACGCGCTAAAAATTATTAGCGTTATTACCGCGTTTTTACCGCATTTTTACCGCTTTTTTGCTGGTAAAAGGATTATTTGGTATCCTACAATCCTCCACTCTACTGCGGTCATGTGACCTTCCCACAGCTTCTGGGCGTTTTTACCGCATTTTTACAGCGGTACTCATTCATTTCATGTTTTTACAGCGCTATTTTATGCGCCCCAAAGATGCTCCAAAAAAGCTGTTTGCAGGATTTTTTCCAACGCACAGCCAGCACAACGCCTCAGTGTGAAAACCCAATGCTGGGGCAGGATTATTTCAGGCGTTTTTACAGGGCTATTTTTAGCGCTAAAACGCCTGAAAAACGCCTCAGTGTGAAAGGGGACTAAAAGAAAATCTTCATGTGATACTAAATGTCCTGCCAGGTATTCAAGCAAGTGCTGCTCGGGCCCATATTTCAACAAATTCATTTATAGCTTTTCTGACCCATTGCTTTATTTATCATTAACCACTTCATGCAAAATCACATACCTGTACGTCATTTGCTTGAAGTGGTTATACACTGTTTTTTTTAGAGCTACCGGTCGGATATCTCATGAGAACAACCGATGCGGCTAATGAGCAGCTCGGTCATTATCATAAGGAGTGGGAGGGGACACCCCCCTCCCTCTGCTCTGCCCGGTCTGCCGGCTGTTTGGAGTCCAGAACAAACCCGGAAACTACTTTGATGGGGTGTCCAATGAAAAAACACATCACAACGTCACTTCCAGTTTACTCGGCTGCCAATGGCGCCGATTTAAAAAAGAAGACAGTATTCCAAATTCCTGATTTTGGTGTTTTGATTACTCCATAAGGAGTACCTGTCACCGCCTATTACTGTCACAAGGGATGTTTACATTCCTTGTGACAGCAATAAAAGTGATCTTTTTTTTTTTTAAGGGACAGTGTTCAATCAAAAATAAATAAATAAAATAAATATTAAAAAAATAAAACTTGCACACCAAAGAAATCGCATACATAAGTCGTGTCCGCAAATGTAAACGATGTTCAAATCACACATGTGAGGTATCGCTGCGATTGTTAGAGGGAGAGCAATAATTCTAGCAAAATGCCTCATTTGTAACTCTAAACAGATACCGTTAAAAATATTTAAACTTCGCCTATGGAGATTTTTAAGTAACGTAGTTTGTTGCCATTCCACGAGTGCGCGCAATTTTAAAGCGTAACATGTTAGGTATCTATTTAATCGGCGTAACATAATTGTTCAAAATATGCAAAAAAAACTTTACTGTTTTCTTATTTTTTAATTTAAAAAAGTGTATTATTTCCAAATGAATCATGTTTGAAAGAATCATGTTTGAAAGACCGCTGTGCAAATACTGTGTGACATAAAATATTGCAATGACCGCCATGTTATTCTCTAGGGTCTTTGCTAAAAATATATATATATATATATATATATGTATATATATATATATATAATGTTTGGGGGTTCTAAGTAATTTTCTAGAAAACATACTGATTTTAACTTGCAAACAACAAGTGTCAGAAATAGGCTTGGTCCAGAAGTGGTTAAATTCCTTCTTTCCCACCAAAACAAGGACTGTTAGACCGGGTTCACACCTATGCGAAATGGTTGTGGCTTACACCGCATCCAATTCGCATAACATTTTAAAATACATTGATTTCAATGAGGCTGGTTCACATATGTGCGATGCATTCGCACTGCGCATTGCCAAAAAAACGTGTGCGTTTTCTAGGCATTGCGGTGCGGCTCAGGTGTGAATTCAGGTCCATTATCTTCTATGGGCACGCATCTGATTCGCAGATCTGTTTAGTTCTCATCAGGATTTCTCTCCTTCTCCTCACTACACTTCCCCCCTCCCCCTCCTCTCTCCCTGGTCACCAAATTCGCAGCTAAAACAGAGATGATCTGCTGAACAGCTCTCTTATCTTTTTGCAGAGATAAGAGAGCTGGAATTCGCACTGCACAAGTGTGAACCCAGCCTTAGAGATGCACCTTTTTGGGTTATATCTGCTTGGCAAAATGATAAGTTTGAGGTTTGAGGCTTTTCTTTAAAATGTTGTAAGTCCCAAAAAACATTATCTGGTTTTTACTCAGTATCTGAAATCAATATCCAGTCAATATTACTTTGAGAAAAATTCACAGGGGAATCCTTCCCACCAATGCATTGTGCACTCCCGGAGGGAGGGCAAGGGAATCCGCCCCCGCCAGGAGAAGACAGTTATTATTGCTAGTGGCTATAATAGGCGCTTGCATTAATCACATGTAAAATCTGGCAGGCTTGTTACATAGTTGTCAGATTGAAAAAAGACACAAGTCTATCTAGTTCAACCTATAAGAAAGAAGAGAAAAAAAATCATACAATCCCATATACCCAATCCTATACCCACAGTTGAGGAAGGCGAAAAACCCCAGCAAAACATGATCCAATTTGCAGGGGAAAAAATTCCTTCCTGATATTCCCTGGATCAACTTTACATATAAATGCCAGTACCCAGTTATATTCCTTTTTTGGCCAGAACCAGCTCTTGGGGGAATCTATTCCACATTTTCACAGCTTTTACTGTGAGGAAACCTTTCCATATTTTGGAGATGACATTTCTTTTTCTCTAGACGTAAAGAGTGCCCCCTTGTCCTCTATGATGACCTTAAAGTGAATAACTCAACACCAAGTTCACTATATGGACCCCTTTTGTATTTGTACATGTTGATCATATCTCCCCTTGATCTCCTCTTCTCAAGAAAGAATAAATTCAGTTCCTCTAATCTTTCCTCATAGCTGAGCTCCTCCATGCCTCTTTATCAGTTTGGTTGCCCTTTTCTCCAGTTCCCCGATATCCTTTTTGAGAACTGGTGCTCAAAACTGAAATGCATGTTTTAGATAAGAATAAAAAAAGAAAAAATGGCGCAAAATGAGTTCTGGCAGAGTATAAGATCCAAGATCAGTGAATGTTAATGATGCAAACACCAGCGGCAGCTACCATGAGCAGAAGCAAGCTCTGTAAAACATAATGAAGAAAGGAAGGTGCGCCAAACTAAGTGCAGTAAGTAAGGCTTACCGCTGGGACATCCAGGAGACAACCAGGAAGTTGCCGTCAGCGTGCGCTTCAGCGTGGAGCGCAGCGTGCCGTGAGACCGGAAGTGACGTGGAGATCGAACGGACCAATGGGATGACGCGTTTCACAGCATCCGCTGTTTCATCAGATCCATCAGATGGCAACTTCCTGGTTGTCTCCTGGATGTCCCAGCGGTACAGCGGTACAGGGCCTTCTTCATCATCCATAGCCTGGATGCCCTGTCCTCCTCTGCTGACACCATAACCTGCCTTCAGCCTACCTTTAATCCTGCCTTCAGCCATCCTCAGCTACTTCCTGATCTGGAACCCAAATCTCCCCTAAGGACTGCTTGAGATGACTCCGGACCACCATTAACCCTCTACATGCCTGTATTTGTCCTGAATTTTGTGAGTAGCCATTTGGTTGTCATTTTTTAATTTGCCGTTAAAAAGCCTTACTTACTGCACTTAGTTTGGCGCACCTTCCTTTCTTCATTATGTTTTAGATAAGGTGTTACTAATGATTTGTAGACAGGCAAAATTATATCATTCTCTTTGGAGTCCATACCTCTCCTTATACAAGAAAGGACTTTGCTCGCTTTGGAAACCGCAGCTTGGCATTGCATTCTACTATTAAAAGAGAAGTATGGGGTTTTATTTTTTTTTATTAATACTTACCTAGGTAAATGCAGCATTGGTCCGATGCTGCATCTGTCCCCTGGTGCCTCTACACTGAGAACTGAGAGATCGAACACCGCCGATCGCTTTATTCTCACAGCTCCCCGAGCAGAGAGCTGGAGACTGTCAGTCACTGGCTTTCTGCTCTACCCCCTCCTCGCTCATTGGAGTGCTGAGCCGTGGAGGGGGTGGGAGCGGCCGGTTCAGGCTCTCAGCGGCTCACTGAGAGGCTGAGCTGGGTGTCTGTCCAGGGATCTAAGCGGATCCGGAGCCTGGAATGACTCTGTGACATTAGCAGAGAGCGGACTTCAGACAACGGGTCATAGGAGTGCAGAACCATGGGGTACAACACTAATAACCTTAGACCCGTGATGGCGAACCTTGGCACCCCAGATGTTTGGGAACTACATTTCCCATCATGCGCAACTACACTGCAGAGTGTATGAGCATCATGGGAAATGTAGTTCCAAAACATTTGGGGTGCCAAGGTTTGCCATTACTGTCTTAGACCATTCAGCGTAAGAATCATTAACCACTACTCTCTGAATTCTGTCTTTTAGACAGTTTTCTATCCATTTACAAACTGATCTTTCCAAGCCTGTAGACTTTACCTTGCACATGAGCCGTGTGCGGGGAACGGTGTCAAACCCTTTTACAAAATCCAAGTATGCCACGTACACAGCCACCCCTCTGTCCAAGGTTTTACTTACCTCTTCATAAAAAGAAATCATTTTTTTTTTACAACTTCTGCCTTTCATGAATCCATGCGGTTTGTTGCTTATAATTTTTTTTTACAGCAAGGACTCATCTATGTGTTTTTTTTTTAACCGCTTGCCAACTGCCTCATGCACTATATATACGTTGCTTTGAATCTGCCGCCTAGCGGGCGCACCGCGGTCTCCGTGACCATGCCCGCGGGACCCGCGGACTCGATGTCCACCGGTGTCCCGCGATCGGGTCATGGAACGGCAGAACTGAGGGATGCCTTTGTAAACAAAGCATCTCCCTGTTCTGCCTAGTGACACAACACTGATCGTCTGCTCCCTCTCATCGTGAGCAGTGATCAGTGTCGTGTCACAGTAAGCCCCGCCCCCTTACAGTTAGAATCAGTCCCTAGGACACACTTAACCCCTTCCCCGCCCCCTACTGGTTAACCCCTTCACTGCCAGTGTAATTTACACAGTAATCAGTGCATTTTTATAGCACTGACCGCTGTATAAATGACAATGGTCCCAAAACAGCATCAAAAGTGTCCGATGTGTCCGCCATAATGTCACAGTCATGATTAAAATCGCAGATCGCCGCCATAACTAGTAAAAAAAAATAATAATAATAAAAATGCCATAAAACTACCCCCTATTTTGTAGACGCTATAACATTTGCGCAAACCAATCAATATACGCTTATTGCAATTTTTTTAACCAAAAATATGTAGAAGATAATGTATCGGCCTAAACTGAGGAAAAAAAATTTTTTTTATATATTTTTTGGGGATATTTATTATAGCAAAAAGTAAAGAATATTGCTTTTTTTTCAAAATTGTCGCTCTATTTTTGTTTATAGCACAAAAAATAAAAAACAGAGAGGTGATCAAATACCATCAAAAGAAAGCTCTATTTGTGGGGAAAAAAAGGACGTCAATTTTGTTTGGGAGTCACGTTGCACAACTGCGCAATTGTCAATTAAAGCAACGCAGTGCCGAAACGCAAAAAGTGGCCCGGTCATTTGGCAGCCAAATCCTCCGGGGCTGAAGTGGTTAAACTCTCCAGTATCTTCCTAGCTATAGATGTTAAACTAACAGGTCTATAGTTACTTGGTTAAGACTTTGATCCCTTTTTTAAAATAGGCACCACATTGGCCCTACGCCAGTGGTACTATTCCAGTCATTAAAGATTCCCTAAACATTAGAAACAATGGCTTTGAAATTACAGAGCTTATATCTTTTAGGATCGGTGGGTGGATGTCATCTGGTCCAGGTGCTTTATCTACCTTTATTATGTCTAAATATTTATGAACCATATCACTTTTGAGCCATTGTGGATCATTTGGGGTGTCAATAGCATTCCCATTAAGCACATGAGCTCCCCCATGTTCCTTTGTATACACAGAGCTGAAGAAAGTATTTAATACATTTGCCTTCTCTTTGTTCCCAGTCACCCACCCTAGATTATTTTCTAAAGGGCCTACTTGCTCAGACACAGCTTTTGTGATGTCATCCCATACACTGCAGGACCAGCATTCTTGCATTGTATAGGAGGAAAAAGGTGCTGCTCACATTAGAGAGCGGACCATGGAGGAGACTGCCAGGCTGCCAAAAGATTGAGGAATAAGATATATATATATCACCTTATTTTTAATCTCCTATGATAAAACCCTTGCAGAGGGGAAGAGGACACACTGAAAGGGTAAACTTTTTTCCCTTGAGTTCAGCTTTAAAGGGATTTTTTTTCTCTTTGTTTCATATGCAGATGATTCCAATTCTGGCTCTGTGTTGACATTGAGGCTGGGTTCACACTTGTGCAGTGCGAATTCCAGCTCTCTTATCTCTGCAAAAAGATAAGAGAACTGTTCAGCAGATCATCTATGTTTTAGCTGCGGATTTGGTGACCTGGGAGAGGGGAGGGGGAGGGGGAAAGTGTAGTGAGGTGAAGGAGAGACACCCTAATTAGAACTGAACACATCTGCGAATCAGATGCGTGCCCATAGAAGATAATGGGCCTGAATTCGCACCTGAGCCGCACCGCAATGCCTAGAAAACGCACACGTTTTTTGGGCAATGCGCAGTGCGAATGCATCGCACATATGTGAACCAGCCTCATTAAAATCCATGTATTTTAAGCCGCAACCAATTCGCATAGGTGTGAACGGGCCTGAAGGTTTCCAGCGAAAAACTGATTTGAACTGCTCAGATATTGCAACTCAAAAAAAATTCTCATATGTGGGCAATGACAGGAAAACCTAGGCAGATTTTTATGATTTTGCAATGTTGTACAGTGAGCAGCTCATGAAATGAAAAAGTCAGTATGTAAAATCTAGTGTCTAGGTTTGTAATGACGGTTCTGTTTCCTTTATGATATATCCATACTGTTCTTAAATATAAATCCCACCTAAAATGCACTCTGAAAAAGCAGTATAAAATTGTGCTGAGTAATATCTTTCCTTGAAGCGAGAAAAATAGGAAAGTCTTGTGAATATCTGTTCCCTGTCTACTTTGTACTATTCAAACTTAAATGACATATTTTCTCATATAGGCCCCTTTTTGTGTGTCCATCTGTTCTTTTTGGTGCCTGTCTGTCTACTCTTTTGTATTGTCGGTATTCTAGTGTGGATATGTCTCACTTTTCTTCTTGCTATGCTGTCAAACATTGCAGGCAGGGGATTCAGTCAGGTCAATATTAGCATAGAAAGCTGGAATTTAAGAATGTTAGACTAATATTGGAAACTTGCTAACATTTGCATGAGTACTTGAACAAAATAATCTGGGTGTAAAGAAGAAAAATGCAAAGACATGTAGTGAAAGACTTCTTCTTTTGTGTTCACATTGGCACATTAAATGTCCCAACAATGTAGCCCTATAGACAGACAGAAGCAGAGGGTGAAATGAATGAATATTTAAAATGTACCTTTCAGAAATGATTAGTAATTGACAATGACTTCTGAGAGAAAATCCTCCTCAACGATCACCAGTGTAGTATGACCAAAATAAGTGATATGATAATATCATTCTATTTTTATGATAAGTAAGAGTAGTCAGCTCTATGTTGGTTTAAAATATTTTTATTTTTCACATCAGACGTATTTAATATAGAAATAAAAATGTTGGAGTTGATGTACTAAAACTGGAGAGTGCAAAATCTGGTGCAACTGTACATGGTAGCCAATCAGCTTCTATCTTCAGCTTGTTCAATTAAGTTTAAAAAAAAAAAAAAAACTAGAAGCTGATTGGTTTCTATGCAGACCTGCACCAGATTTTGCACTCTCCAGTTTTAGTAAATCAACCCCTGTTCCTGTGTTAATGTTTCATTTGCTTTCCATATTTACCTTAGATGCACTGAATCATAATTACAGAACTTTGTTGAAAATTTAAATATAATTTGTACTTATGTGCTTAGCATTATCTTACTGGTAAAGATACAACATTGTCATTTTCCACTGTAGATTTCCTTCTATACAAAGATAACCAAAACTGTGTCCAAAAAAAAGGTAAACATTCTAGTCACCAGTAATTCCTATTGGCTTTTTGCAGCTGATAGTTCCCCATTATCGACTACCATGCCTTTTTCTGCAATATGTCGCTGTGTGGAGGTGGCCATCTTTGTAGAGAAGCAGGGTTTTGCTTCCTCATGTCAGAGCTTCACTCCTGATGACTAGTGGAGGAAGAATTAAGCAGCAGCAAGAGAGGTAAAAAAAAGCCACAGATCCACAACATTTATGAAGCAGCAGCAGGGAGAGTGTTTTTTATTGTGGGTCCTCAGGTAAAGTTTCCTCTCCAGCAATGAGAACAGTGAGCAGCATATAGTAGTGATATCACCAAATCTCACTTCAAATCTAGTGAAACTAGTCGTCGTGCACACAGTGCCTTACATCATCTTGCGCTGCAGGTATAAAGACATGGGGCTTAAAGAGGACAAATACTGTAGCTGCTGACTTTTACAAAATACACACCTACCTGTCCCAGGATCTAGTGATGTCCTCACCTGACCTGGCTCTTTGCCGGTCTTTGGGTGCAGGTGCTGGAATTTTAACTGTGGACAGCCAACTGTGACTCCTTGCGGCTTCACAGCCAGTCCCCACTGCACATGTGCGAAATTTGCCGTGCCCCATGAATGGTTCCGCAGTCTCCTGGGACCTGTGAAGTGTCCCAAGAGACTGTGGGGGAAGAAGATCTCTGTGGCGATCCAACTGGAAGGGCGAGCATGTACCTGTCAAAATCAGGAGGATGAAAATCGGAGCTTCCCCTTCTGGGTGAGTGTCCTGCTGTTTTAGGATGAATTAAAGGTAAAATGCTCAAGGTACCGCTTAGACACAATTAACATTTCTAGGTGTTCCCTATACCATAGAAAATCTTTAATTTTGGGTCCAGTTAAGCTAAGGGTGGAAAACAAGCAGAGGCATTTCTTTCCATTTCTTTGAATCTTTACATTGGTCATAGAAAGTCAGTTATAGGTTGACACACAGCCTGTCCACAATTTACTGTTGAGGGTAAGTCCATTCATACAATTATTTAATTCTATATATGCATATGGCAAACAAATTGCAGCACTACTTAAGACCCACTCTACCCTTTCTTTAGCAGAGCCAGATTCCTATGTATTACATTTGTATGTTTGATCAAATGTATGTTCTAAAGAAGCCTTTGTAATCCTACTTTTGTTCCACCTACTGAATATTGATAAAAAAGACCCCAAACAAGAATAGCCTTGAGGCACCCCTGACTACTGTCGCATATATGCTGCCAGTGTGTCTAATGTCCAGGCATTTAACTTTTAAAGAATGGCTGCCTATCACTCAGCATGTTTAGTCCCACTTTATTGGCTACTGGGATGTCATGAAGTTGAAGAGTTTAGGCATCAGCCTTATTGAACAGCTGCCCTTGGTTTGTAAATTACAATCTTAATTTTAGCCATAACTGACTTGCTGAAAGATAAATAATTTGTTTTGATTTTCAGTCAAAAAATTAAGAGGAAATAAAATATATGAATAGTTTTAAAATGGGTCTGTCCTCAGTGAAAAATTAAATGATGTAGTATTATGGAAAAGAAGGCAAAGGAAGCTCCAACACTCCTTAAACTGGTTGTAAAGCCACTATAGTATTATCATGCCATCCCCTCTGTTAAATAACGATATGTGTCCCAGTGTCTTTGCTATATAAAAAAGATGCCGGTTTCTACCTTATATCAGAGCGTCTCCCGACAGCTATAGCGGGAGGGCTGAGAACTCCCGCTGACGTCAGCAGGGAGGATTGGAGGAGAGAGAGCCAAACAGTCACGTGAGCGCCGGGAGACACTCTGATATAAGGTAGAAATCTGCATCTTTTTTATATAGCACAGACACTGGGACACATATCGTATATATATTTAACAGAGGGGATGGCATGAATATACTATAGTTATTATAGCAGGAGGGGAGCAGCGCGGCACTGTCACGAGGGGGGAGAGGAGGACAGAGTGGAGGTGCGGATGACGGAGGCACATAAACTGACCATGGTTTCGGGCTCAGCAGCCATGACAAACCATCAGTATACAGGGGGGAGGGCAGGACCAGGCAGGATCAGCCAGATTTTTTAGGTTACAGAGAGTGCTGCATAACATGATTTAACATGCATTTGGCTGCGAAATGACCGGGCCACTTTTTGCGATTCGGCACTGCATCTCTTTAACTGACCATTTACGTCCTTTTTTTCCCACAAATAGAGCTTTCTTTTGGTGGTATTTGATCACCTTTTATTTTTTCCGCTATAAACAAAAAAAGAGCGACAATTTTGAAAAAAAAGCAATATTTTTTACTTTTTGCTATAATAAATATCCCCAAAAAATATATAAATTATTTTTTTTTCTCTCAGTTTAGGCCGATATGTATTCTTCTACATATTTTTGGTAAAAAAAAAATCGCAATAAGCGTATATTGATTGGTTTGCGCAAAAGTTATAGCATCTACAAAATAGGGGATAGTTTTATGGCATTTTTATTAATATTTTTTTAAAATTAGAAATGGCGGCGATCTGCGATTTTTATCGTGACTGCGGTATTATGACGGACACATCGGACACTTTTGACACTATTTTGGGACCATTGTCATTTATACAGCGATCAGTGCTATAAAAATGCACTGATTACTGTGAATATGACACTGGCAGGGAATGGGGTTAATCAGTAGGGGGCGAGGAAGGGGTTAAGTGTGTCATAGGGAGTTATTCTAACTGGGGGGGGTGGGCTACATGTGACTCGACACTGATCGCTGCTCCCGAAGATCAGGGAGCAGAAGATCAGTGTCCTGTCACAAGGCAGAACAGGGAGATTCCTTGTTTACACAGGCATCCCCCTGTTCTGCAGCTCCGTGACACGATCGGGGGAACCCGGCGGACATCAAGCCTGCAATGCCGCGTCTTTAAGGGTACGTCCATAAGCGCAGCCGTGCCATTCTGCCGACGTAAATAGTCATGCAGCGGTCAGCAAGCGGTTCAGGGAACAAGATCCATTTTTTTTTTATTAGGGTAACAAACGTTTAAACACCTCCCACCCATTCTGTAGTCAAGAGACAAGCTTCTGCATGGCAGGATATTGAAGTTTGCATAGGTGCCTTTTTTGAACGAAGGTGGTATATAAATAAAAAACATGGGGTTGCATCAAAGAGATTTAACGTTTTTTTCGCTTATCACAATGCAATACAGTGATATTTCAGGCAACCATGCACTCTCTCAATTTTGAGAAAGAGAATTGTTGCCTAAAACATTGCTGTATTGCTTTTTAATCTAATTTACACAAAACTTTAGCTCTCTATGCTGCAACCCTATATGTTTTTGTTTATTTTTGGTGATCAATGGGAATCAACTGGGTTTAAAGCGTAACTCCACTTTTGTTGAGAAAAAAAACATTCCCCTCTGGGTGATATATGTAGATTACAAAGGATTTAACAAAATTTGTTGCAGATTCCTACCTTTTGTTATTCTGAAGAAATCCCTTTTGGTTTTCTGGTATCCATGTGGGAAATTGAAGCTAATGGGAGTGGTTTCATAGTTATCAATCAGTTGTGCAGCTGCAGGTTTTTAATGAGGAAAGCTGCCGGGCCTGCATCCCTTCAGATGTGATATCCTATTGGAAGTATCTCACCAAAAATGACATTTTTGTTGCAAGGGATGCCTTTAATCTGACTTGTCTCTTAAGCCTCGTACACACGGCCGGGAATCCCGTCAGGAAGAAAACATCGGTTTTCCTGACGGGATTCCTGGCAAGCTTTCCTTGCCAAGCCATGCATACAGACGGCCATTCAAAAGTACTGCCATTCTTTTGAATGGCAAGAACGCGGTGACGTCATCGACTACGACTGCGCTCGTCGCATTCGATGCCGTCGCCGCCATCTTGCTACACCCTACACTACCCTTGTATGCTACCGCGCATCCGTAAAAGTCTTTTCGAGCATGCGCAGGTTTACCTGGGGACAGGTAAGCATACACACTCATGGTTTTCTCGGCAGGAAACACTCTGCCGAGAATCCCGACGAGAAAATAGAGAGCAGGTTCTCTATTTTTCTCGCCGGGATTCCCGGCCATTTTCTTGCCGAGAAAGCATACACACGCATGGTTTTCACAGCAAAAAGCTCTCCCAGCAGTTTTCTTGCAGAGAAAACCGTGCGTGTGAACGAGGCTTCAGGGTAGATTTCTGGGAAAATTGGTGAGCCAATCACACAAGCAGGAAACAATGATTCTAGGGGGCGTTCTGTACATATTCTGTGTACAGAAAACCTCCAAGTAGCCATATTGCATTGCATTTCACAGACAATTACAGAGCTGCAGATTGAAAAGGAAAAATAATTTTTAATAACATTCAATTACAATATGACTTGTGTCGCAATTGTATACACTATATTATTTTTTCTTTATTTGCTATTTTATTACCCATGAAAGTGGAGTTACCCTTTAAGCAGATGGTACTTTTTGGTGCCGTCCACTGTTATGAACTCTCTCTCTCTCTCGCTATATATATATATATATATATATATATATATATATATATATATATATTGTGTATAAACTTGTATTATAACTTTATTATTATATTACGGTACACCTTGAAAGGCACTTTAATCATTGTGTAGTTAATGTATATTGCAAATCCAAAACATGACTTTGACATAGGTTATATTTTCTATTAGATGTTTTATTTTGCTAGATACATGTGCAGTGGAATTTTATATTCATGTCAACAATAAATGATATATTACCAGTCAAATCATAACTGTATTTGTCTTGAGATGTGAAGTCCCTAGTCTTCTTTGCAGTGGACAGCATGATATTACATGTAGCATTGTATGCTGTCATTGTTACAATAATAAAATGCTCAGCGTTACATGTCATTACTGTCAGTGTGGCAACTGCATTTAACACTCAGCTGTCTGTGGTACAATAATAGCACATGTAGCTGTCAAAACAATATATGGTTTGTCTAATACCTCTACTATTTTACTGTATTTTGTCCGGAAGACAAGTTATGAATTTCTTTGAATTTTTACTTTGCATCATTTGTGATTTTTTTCCAGTTAAACGATGAATAGAGGAATAAGTAACTTACCACATATAAGCAAAAACAGGCATTTGTTCTGCATTTTTTCTGCCCTGTAAGTGCACATTAGTACCAACCAGGGGCGTTGCTAGGCATTGCTAGCCGGGGGGGGGGGGTTTGCGCACGCAGGTGGTAAACAATTTTTCGCAGGCAATGGCTGGTGCTGGCACTTCAATCATCACGGCACCATGGTTGATATGGTGTCAGGGTGATTGAAGTGCATTATTTCTATTAATATATTGTGATATGTAAAGAAGTAGTTCAACTCACCATAATGCAGAATCAGTGGGAGCCCTGGGCGTGTCACTTGCCACATCTCCTGCCACCAGATGCAGCTTGTCACTTGCCACCATCGCCTGTCACCAGGTGCAGCTTGTTACTTGCCACCATCACCTGCCACCTGATGTGGATTGTCACTTGCCACGTCACCTGCCACCATTTGCAGATTGTCACATCACCTGCCACCTGATGTGGATTGTCACTTGCCGTGTTACCTGCCACCATTTGCAGATTGTCACATGCCACCAGATGTGGATGATCGCCTGCCACTATTTGCGGATTGTCACTTACCATGCCAGCCACTGCCCCCAAATGTACAATGTCGCTGCATTGGTGCACTGGTCCATTTAGTTCTGAGTGAGGGCAGGAGAACGGTGATGCAGGGCAGGCGGGGAGAGATGATGTCACCTCTGCTCGTCCGCCCGTTCACTTCTCTCATCCGCCTGCCCAGCTCTCTCATGCAGACCACCTGCCTGGCCACAGAGAGGCCATGGCCCGCTGGTTATGTGGCAAGAAACTCTGGGCTATGGGCCCCAGATTCAGGGCTATAGCCTCAATAGCCACCCCCTAGCGACGCCGCTGGTACCAACCTCAGTAAAGTATATTGTGGTCTGTGGCCCATCTCATATTAGGAAAAGTTTTAGCTGTGCAATGCATTGGGCTAAAGAGTATGCAGAATGCTCTCACATGAAGCCTACTTCCATGCATCAATATAAGAGCTGCCATGTTGGTTACATTAGTTTCATTATTAAAATATATGGCAATCATAGACAAAACTATTCAAATGACATTTACGGTACTTACCAAACATCAAAATTGCTCACATTCTGTCCATCATTTAAATTTAGAAAATCACTTACATGAGCGTATACCAATATTAGGGTTGTTGTTTACGAATTTTACAAGGAAGTTCTGCTTGTTTGGGCACCCCCAAATATATACATGGAATGTAGCTCACTGTTCCTGGCTACACACAATCAGGTTTTATATTTGATCAGTTCCATAAGCACAATTTAGTGGGAAGCACTATTGTCTACTGGACTCAATATAATTGTTTGAGAGAATCCGACCTGAAACACAATTTGGCAGTATGTGGACAGCATATAAGTGCTCAGCAAAAAATGGGTGATTAAAAAACATGAAGACATGAAGAGTAGGTAATTTTATACAATTTCCAGTATATGGCTTTTATAGGAAATGTTCAAATAGCAAAAAAAGGGATAGAGATAAGCCCAAAATAGATCTTACTATGTCATATACAGTATGCAACATAAAATGTGTCTACTAGTTTACTTCCATAAAACATTGAGGTTGGATTTACAGTGTTTCATGTGCATGCAGTTCGTATGTTAACACACACACGTGAATGTGTTTCCCTTTGTCTTTCACACGAAACTGCAGTACATACTGTAGATGTGAACCAGCCACAATGGGATTTCTACTTGATATGCATTTTACTGCAGCAAAATGAAAGAGTTTTGCTGCAGTAATACAGACAAGTGTGAATAGGCCTAACTGGCTATCAGTTATTCTGGGTATAATTTCATTGTCATGTGTATGAGCATTATGTCTCATCATCAGTATTAGAGCTTCATTTAAAATGGACCTAACTCATAAAGTGAAAAATTGCCTATAGGGAAAATCTAAAAATGTTAATTGTGCCTAAGCAGTACGCTGAAAAATGTACCCTTTGCCTTGAATTACCCCTGAAAAATAGCAGTGCACTTCCTGACATGTGATTGCTAGTCTCACAAGATTTGGAGATAGGTTTGGTGAGGTCACTACTACCGTGTTTCCCCCGAAAATAAGACAGAGTCTTATATTAATTTTAACTACAAAAAAGACCCTAGGGCTTATTTTCAGGGGATATCTTATTAGTATCAGTATTTTGTCATCATTTTAATCCCCAAAAAACATCTTGGTTAAAGTGCTTATAGGATTATGTACTCGGTTTTGTGGGAGGATTGTGCTGGTGTAGGGTGCAGTGTGTCTTCCCTTGTGGCTGTTTTATGGGAAGTACCTTTTTTACAGCACCCCTGGGCCCTCATGTGACCTGCCTGAGCTCTTCTTCTCCTCTCCAAGATCCCCACTGATGTCAGCCCGCTCCGAGGACTGCAGAGGGAGGGGTCGCAGACGTCAGCCAGGAGTAGAAGAGAAGACCTCCGATGGGTCAGCTTCGGCTGTGGATGGGGTATTTTACCCACACTGCACCTTATGCCATATTAAATTTTTTAAATGAACTTTACTAGGGCTTATTTTCAGGGTAAGGCTTATATTACAGCCCTCCCTGATAATCACGCTAGGTCTTTTTTTCAGGGTAGGGCTTATTTTTTGGGGAAACACAGTATGTTGCTTGAATATCAAAGTGGAACTGTAGGTATCAATAGTCACCATTGCATGTCTCTTCTACAATAAAAAGCCTGCCCTCTTCACAGTGTGTAACATTGGAACTTTAGTTCTGCTTTAAATCACCAGTCATTGGGGGGCAAGTCCTGCCTCTACCAAAAATGTCACCGCCACATGGAGACACAGTGCAGAACAAGGCATTGTAGGTCTGTAATGGTAAGCAATCAGCTGCAGGGAGATCGCAAGCAATTATTTTAATATGATTATTGTGTTGGGACTGAATTGCAAGCTCTCAAATATGTTTTTTTTTATATTAAATAATTGAAAATGTTATTTTATTTTTGTATTTTATATAGAAAAATCATATAAATAGTGCAAAAAATATAAATAAATGTGGGATGGCCATCATTTATTTTGTGTTATCATTTATTGTGCCAGCACATTTGCTAGCCTAATAATTTTGATTAGCAAGAAAAAGTAAAATGGCATAAAATCATGAAATAATTTGTTCTTCTGTTGTTCCCTGCCTGCGTCTATGATGTTTCTGGGTGTATGTTTAGAACTGGGGTCTTTCCACCATGGGTATGAATTCATGAAATTGGAAACCAGGAAATTAATCTACTCAGTGGGGGGGCACAGACAGCTGTGAAAAACCTTGCCTATTCTAAAACATCCGCATGCTATCCAAAAAAAAAGGTTTGGCCGGGTTGTAACCCAAAATGTTGAGGAATAATTTATGGAAAATGCAGGCAAATGTGCTTCTGTTGTTATGTATTAACCCACTTAAAGTGGTATTAAACCCAAAACAAAATTGTGATATGTTATAGCTTACCAATCATTCGATTTTGTGGCTGCATTCATTTTCTTTTTTAAGAGTTTTTTCCCTCTGTTTTCGCCTGGTGATCTGACCAGTAAGAGCAGCCATACATGGATTGAAAATCCTTGCTGAACCGACATTATTATGATCCATGTATTGCAGGCTGGTTGTATACAAATTGATCGACTTGTGTACAACCGGCCTGTCAGGTTTTTTTTCAGAATTATTAGTGCCGCTGGCACTGATCGTATTCTGACTGCGGATAAGTCTCCCTGCTGTCAGAACACAATAGCACAACAGAAATGATTTCCTCATCCTCCTTGAATGTGTGGATTGGGGAATCGGATATTTTTTTTTTCTGGTTGACCAAAAACAAAAGATGAATGTATGGCTAGCTTAAAGTGGTTTAAAGGTAAAGAAAAATTTCTGCCACCCCCTCAGTTCTATCAATCTATCCTACACTGTGTAAATGTTTTTATAAAACTATGCCTGTAAATATTTTATCTCATATCTTTTATGGCCGATTACATGACCTCTGGCCGCGCTCCTCCTCCGATCTAAGGACTACAGCGGGAGGGGCTGAGATCCCCCTCTGACGACAGTCGGGGAGGTCACGGAACCACTGTGCTGGCCACCCAGCCCCTCCCGCTGTAGCCCTTAGAGGAGGAGAGGGGCCGGAGGTCACGTGACTGCCCATAAAAGATCTGAGATAAGGTATTTACAGGCATCGTTTTATAAAAACATTTACACAGAGGGACTGGCAGCAATATTTCTTTACCTTTACTGCTAGCTACTAATAGCGTCAGGATGGGGGGGGGCGGAGATGGCTCACACACACACAGGAGCTGCCAGGCCACGAGGGAGGGGGTGAGAGGAGAGCAGGAGGGGTAGGGAGGGGACAGGGAGTCAGGTAAACTGACCACGATAATCATGGATCAGCACTCTTGATTACTGTGGTCAGAACACACGGGGGACACAGGAACAGGCAGGATCAACCAGATTTTTTTTACAGTTTAGAGAGGGTCAGATTAGACAGCACAAGCACTGTGCTGTTTAATCTGCTATAAGGAAACAGGATCTCTTTTATCTCTCTTTTTTTTTTTTCAGGGTTACAACCACTTCTACACACCTTCTGTATTACAGTGCCCCCCACTCTGGATATAAGAGGACAGAGGCCCCTTTGGACAGCAGCATTGTCAGTTTGGGGGAGGGGAGTATTAGATGTACCAGCAGATGTACAGTGAGGAAAAAAAGTATTTGATCTCCTGCTGATTTTGTACGTTTGCCCACTGACAAAGAAACGATCAGTCTATAATTTTAATGGTAGGTTTATTTTAACAGTAAGAGACAGAATAACAAAAATATCCAGAAAAGTGCATTTCAAAAAAGTTATAAATTGATTTGCATTTTAATGAGTGAAAAAAGTATTTGATCCCCTATCAATCAGCAAGATTTCTGGCTCCCAGGTGTCTTCTATACAGGTAACAAACTGAGATTAGGAACACTCTCTTAGGCCTGGTTCACACTGGTCCGACAAACGCTCCGACATTAGGAGCTCATGTCGCATGACGTGTGAAAATCAATGTTTCCCTATGAGAGCCGTCTTAACTGGTCCGACACAAGTCGGTCCGACTTTGAAAATGCTCCCTGTACTACTTTGGTCCGACTTTGATCCTACTTCAGCCCATTGAATATCATTGAAGTCGGATCAAAGTAGGATCCTTGTCCTAACCATCCGACATTTGACATTTGACATCCGACGTTTACAGCAGCAGTAAAAGGAATTTATCTCACCCTGGGATTGTTTTGATTGGTCAAAGGACAAGTCAGACTAGCACAAAGTCGGATCAAAGTAGTATCCTGTTCATGAATGTCGGATGGATGTCGGACCAATGTAGGATCAATGTAGGACTGATGTCGCAGAGCAAAGTAGGATGAAAGTCGGATGAATGTCGTGTCGTATCAGTGTGAACCCAGCCTAAGGCTGGGTTCACACTAGTGCGACACGACATCCGTCTTACTTTGGATCCGACTTTGCCCTGCGACATGAAGCCGACATATGTCCGACTTTCAATGAACGGGGATCCGACTTGGATCCCCGCCAATATCAGGCACTGTGTTTGGTATGAATCTTGAGGGGGAACTTCAGGCCAAATTTTAAATAAAAAAAAAACGGCGTGGGTTCCCCTCCAGAGGCATACCAGGCCCTTGGGTCTGGTCTGGATTTGAACGGGCGCCCCTATGCCGAAAAAACGGCGTGGGGGTCCCCCCAAAATCCAAACCAGACCCTTATCCGAGCACACAACCTGGCAGGCCGCAGGGGAAGAGGGGGGACGAGAGAGCGGCCCCCCTCCCTACTGAACCGTACCAGGCCACATGTCCTCAACATGGGGGGTTTGGTGCTCTGGGGCAGGGGGGCGACCTGCGGCCCCCCCACCCCAGAGCACCCTGCCCCCATGTTGATGAGGACAGGGCCTCTTCCCGACAACCCTGGCCGTTGGTTGTCGGGGTCTGCGGGCGGGGGGCTTATCGGAATCCGGGAGCCCCCTTCAATAAGGGGGCCCCCGGATCCCGGCCCCCCCACCCTATGTGAATGAGTATGGGGTACATCGTACCCCTACCCATTCACCTGGTGGAAAAAAATTGCAATAAAAAAACACTACACAGGTTTTTAAAGTAATTTATTACACAGCTCCGGGGGTCTTCTTCCGACTCTGGCGCTCTTCTTCCGACTTCCGGGGGTCTTTTCCGACTTCGGGGGTCTCCGGTGTCGTCTCCGCGCTCTCCGGTTCTTTCTTCCGCCGGGCCTCCGCTAACTTCTTTTTAGCTCTTTTGCTAACGGAGGCCCGGTCTTCCCGTTGTCTCGTCCGGCTCTCCGTTGTCCTTCTGCCGGCCCCTCCACTAACTTCTTGGTAGCTCTTTCGCTAGTGGAGGGGTCGGTCTTCCCGTCGTCGCCGTCGGCGTCTTCTTCCCTCTTCTCCTCCTCGATGTTGACGCGTCGCTTCCTCCCGCTGTAATACTGGCTCTCCGCTCCGCATTAATATTGGCTTCTCATGACGTCACAGTCACATGTTCCGGGGCACATGGCCCCGGAGCATGTGACTGTGACGTCATGGGAACATGTGACTGTGACGTCATGAGAAGCCTATATTAATGCGGAGCGGAGCGGAGAGCCAGTATTACAGCGGGAAGAAGCGACGCGTCAACATCGAGAAGGAGAAGAGGGAAGAAGAAGCCGACGGCGACGACGGGAAGACCGGCCCCTCCACTAGCGAAAGAGCTACCAAGAAGTTAGTGGAGGGGCCGGCAGAAGGACAACGGAGAGCCGGACGAGACAACGGGAAGACCGGGCCTCCGTTAGCAAGAGAGCTAAAAAGAAGTTAGCGGAGGCCCGGCGGAAGAAAGAACCGAAGAGCGCGGAGACGACACCGGAGACCCCCGAAGTCGGAAAAGACCCCCGGAAGTCGGAAGAAGAGCCCGGAGCTGTGTAATAAATTACTTTAAAAACCTGTGTAGTGTTTTTTTATTGCAATTTTTTTCCACCAGGTGAATGGGTAGGGGTACGATGTACCCCATACTCATTCACATAGGGTGGGGGGGCCGGGATCCGGGGGCCCCCTTATTGAAGGGGGCTCCCGGATTCCGATAAGCCCCCCGCCCGCAGACCCCGACAACCAACGGCCAGGGTTGTCGGGAAGAGGCCCTGTCCTCATCAACATGGGGGCAGGGTGCTCTGGGGTGGGGGGGCCGCAGGTCGCCCCCCTGCCCCTGAGCACCAAACCCCCAATGTTGAGGGCATGCGGCCTGGTACGGTTCAGGAGGGAGGGGGGGCCGCTCTCTCGTCCCCCCCTCTTCCCCTGCGGCCTGCCAGGTTGTGTGCTCGGATAAGGGTCTGGTTTGGATTTTGGGGGGACCCCCACACCGTTTTTTCGGCGTAGGGGTGCCCGTTCAAATCCAGACCAGACCCAAGGGCCTGGTATGCTCCTGGAGGGGGAACCCACGCCGGTTTTTTATTTAAAATTTGGCCTGGAGTTCCCCCTCAAGAGCAGTACAGCACAAGTCGCATGCCAAAGTCGGACCATGCAAGACTGCGGTCCGACTTTGATCCGACTTCAATGATAGTCAATGGGCTGAAGTCGGATCAAAGTCGGACCAAATTAGTACAGGGAGCATTCTCAAAGTCGGACCGACATGTGTCGGACCAGTTAAGACGGCTCCCATAGGGAAACATTGATTTTCACACGTCATGCGACATGAGCTCCCAATGTCGGAGCGTTTGTCGCCCCAGTGTGAACCAGGCCTAAGGCTGGGTTCACACTTGTCCGACACGACATTCATCCGACTTTCATCCTACTTTGCTCTGCGACATCAGTCCTACATTGGTCCTACATTGGTCCGACATCCATCCGACTTTCATGAACAGGATACTACTTTGATCCGACTTTGTGATAGTCTGACTTGTCCTTTGACCAATCAAAACAAACCCAGGATGAGATAAATTCCTTTTACTGCTGCTTAAGGCTGGGTTCACACTAGTGCGACACGACATCTGTCCTACTTTGGATCCGACTTTGCCCTGCGACATGAAGCCGACATATGTCCGACTTTCAATGAACGGGGATCCGACTTGGATCCCCGCCAATGGCAGGCACTGTGTTTGGTATGAATCTTGAGGGGGAACTTCAGGCCAAATTTTAAATAAAAAAAAAGTCACATGTTCCCTGACGTCACAGTCACATGCTCCGGGGCCACCGGAGCATGTGACTGTGACGTCATGAGAAGCCTATATTAATGCGGAGCGGAGCGAACAGCCAGTATTACAGCGGGAGGAAGCGACGCGTCAACATCGAGGAGGAGAAGAGAGAAGAAGACGGCGACGGGAAGACCGGCCCCTCCACTAGCAAAAGAGCTACAAGAAGTTAGTGGAAGGGCCGGCAGAAGGACAACGGAGAGCCGGACGAGACGACGGGAAGATCGGGCCTCCGCTAGCAAAAGAGCTAAAAGAAGTTAGCGGAGGCCCGGCGGAAGAAAGAACCGGAGAGCAGGAGAAGAACCGGAGAGCGGGAGAAGAAGAAGGCGATGGAGAAGATCGGGCCCCGCTAGCAAAAGAGCTGGAAGAAGATAGCGGAGGCCCGGCAGAAGAAAGAACCGGAGAGCTTGGAAACCCCCGAAGTCGGAAGAAGACCCCGGAGCTGTGCAATAAATTAATTTAAAAAGCCGTGTTGTGTTTTTTCTTGACATTTTTTTTCCACCAGGTGAATGGGTAGGGGTACGATGTACCCCATACTCATTCACATAGGGTGGGGGGGCCAGGATCTGGGGGCCCCCTTATCAAGGGGGGGCTCCCGGATTCCGATAAGCCCCCCGCCCGCAGACCCCGACAACCAACGGCCAGGGTTGTCGGGAAGAGGCCCTGTCCTCATCAACATGGGGCAGGGTGCTCTGGGGTGGGGGGCCGCAGGTCGCCCCCCTGCCCCAGAGCACCAAACCCCCCATGTTGAGGGCATGCGGCCTGGTACGGTTCAGGAGGGAGGGGGGCTGCTCTCTCGTCCCCACCTCTTCCCCTGCGGCCTGCCAGGTTGCGTGCTCGGATAAGGGTCTGGTTTGGATTTTGGGGGGGCCCCCATGCCATTTTTTCGGCGTGGGGGTTCCCCTTCAAATCCAGACCAGACCCAAGGGCCTGGTATGCTCTTGGAGGGGGAACCCATGCCGTTTTTTTTTTCGCATGCCAAAGTCGGATCATGCAAGACTGCGGTCCGATTTTGATCCGACTTCAATGATAGTCAATGGGCTGAAGTCGGATCAAAGTCGGACCAAAGTAGTACAGGGAGCATTCTCAAAGTCGGACCGACATGTGTCGGACCAGTTAAGACGGCTCCCATAGGGAAACATTGATTTTCACACGTCATGCGACATGAGCTCCCATTGTCGGAGCGTTTGTCGGACCAGTGTGAACCAGGCCGTAATCACCATGTCGGATGTCAAAAGTCGGATGGTTAGGACAAGGATCCTACTTTGATCCGACTTCAATGATATTCAGTGGGCTGAAGTAGGATCAAAGTCGGACCAAAGTAGTACAGGGAGCATTTTCAAAGTCGGACCGACTTGTGTCGGACCAGTTAAGACGGCTCTCATAGGGAAACATTGATTTTCACACGTCATGCGACATGAGCTCCCAATGTCGGAACGTTTGTCGGACCAGTGTGAACCCAGCCTTAAAGGGAGTGCTCCTAATCTCAGTTTGTTACCTGTATAAGAGACACCTGTCCACAGAAGCAATCAGTTGTATAAAAGACACCTGTCCACAGAAGCAATCAATTAATCCGATTCCAATCTCTCCACCATGGCCAAGACCAAAGAGTTGTCCAAGGATGTCACAGACACGATTGTAGACTTACACAAGGCTGGAATGGGCTACAAGACCATTGCCAAGCAGCTCGATAAGAGGGTGACAACAGTTGGTGCGATTATTCGCAAATGGAAGAAACAAAAAATAACTGTCAATCTCCCTCGGTCTGGGGCTCCATGCAAGATCTCACCTCGTGGAGTTTCAATGATCATGAGAACGGTGAGGAATCAGCCCAAAACTACACGGGAGAATCTTGTCAATGATCTCAAGGTAGCTGGGACTATAGTCACCAAGAAAACTTTTGTAATACACTACGCCGTGAAGGACTGAAATCCTGCAGCGCCCACAAGGTCCCCCTGCTTAACCACTTCCCGCCCGGTCATCAGCATATTGACGTTCGGGAAGTGGTTCTGTTATCCTAACTGGATGTCTATTGACGTCTAGCAGGATAAAATGCCGGCGCGCGCCCGTGAGGGTGTGCAGCACTGCGATCGCGTGTGGCGTGTCAGTCTGACATGCCGCATCTCCGATCGTGATAAGAAGCCTCTGTCAGAGGCTTCTTACCAAGTGATCAGCTGTGACCAATCACAGCTGATCATCGCGTGAACCAGGAAGTGCCAGTAAACGGCATTCCTCGGTTCACGCTGACAGGGAGAGCCAACCAGAGCCGATCGGCGGCTCTCGCTGTCAGAGGGGAAGTCTGTGCTGATAATCAGCACATTGATTATCAGCACAGCCCCATCAGATGTACCTAAAAGCTGCCAATCGTGCCCCATCATAACCCCCTGCCAGTGCCCAATAAAGTGTCAATCAGTACCCACCACAGTGCCAATCAGTGCCTATTACAGTGCCAATCAGTGCCCAGCAGTAACAAATGTTAGTAACTAATCAGTACCTACCCATCAGTGCCACCTGTCAGTGCCAATCAGTACCACACAGCCGCCTGTCAGGGCCCATCACAGCCGCCTGTCAGTGCCCATCAGTTCCACCCATCAGTGCCGCATATCAGTGTCGCCTATTGGTGCCCATCAATGCCGCCTATCAGTGCCCATCAATTCTACATTTGTGCCCGTCAGTGAAGGAAAAAACTAAATTTTATAACCGAAACTAAGAAAAACTTTTTTTTTTCAAAAATTTCAGTCTTTTTTAGTTTGTTTAGCAAAAAATTTAAACCTCAGTGGTTATCAAATACCACCAAAAGAAAGCTCTATTTGTGGGAAGAAAATGCAAAAAATTTTGTTTGAGTACAGTGTTGCATGACTGCGCAATTGTCATTCAAAGTGCGACATCGCTGAAAGTTGAAAATTGTCCTGGGCAGGAAGGGGCGAAAGTGCCTGCTATTGAAGTGGTTAAAGAAAGCCTATATACAGGTCCATCTGAAGTTTGCTAATGAACATCTGAATGATTCAGAGGAGAACTGGGTGAAAGAGTTGTGGTCAGATGAGACCAAAATCGAGCTCTTTGACATAAATTCAACTTGCCGTGTTTGGAGGAGGACAAATGCTGCCTATGACCCCAAGAACACCATCCCCACCATCAAACATGGAGGTGGAAACATTATGCTTTGTTTGTTTTTTCTGCTAAGGGGACAGGACAACTTCACTGCATCAAAGGGACGATGGACCGGGCCATGTACTGTCAAACCTTGGGTGAGAACTTCCTTCCCTCAACCAGGGCATTAAAAATGGGTCATGGATGGGTATTCAAGCATGACAATGACCCAAAACACATGGCCAAGGCAACAAAGGAGTGGCTCAAGAAGAAGCACATTAAGGTTCTGGAGTGGCCTAGCCAGTCTCCTGACCTTAACTTATAGAAAATATGTGGAGGACGCTAAAGGTTCGAGTTACCAAACGTCAGCCTCGAAACCTTAATGAAATGCGTTTTTCTGGACTTTTTTTGTTGTTATTCTGTCTCTCACTGTTAAAATAAACCTACCAATAAAATTAGACTGATCATTTTTTTGTCAGTGGGCAAACGTACCAAATCAGCAGGGGATCAAATACTTTTTCCCTCACTGTAGATGCACTAACAAATTGAAGTCAAACTCCAGCTAACACTTTATAAGTGGTTACACCAACAATTTTTTGCCTTTTGGGATAAAGGCTTTAAATAAAGAAATGCTAAACAATCATTGAAAGCACCTCTGTCATTGTTAAATGCTTTGTCTCATCTCTCTAATGCCACGTACACACAACCGTTTTTCCTGTCATACAAAAAAACCAACCTTTTTCTCAACGTGATTGGTCGTGATTCCTCTCAAGCCTGCCTTGCATACACACGTTCAGGAAGAAAAAAAGGCTTGAGCAAAACGCGGTGACGTACAACACGTACGACAACACGTACGACGGCACTATAAAGGGGAAGTTCCATTCGAATGGCGCCACCCTTTGGGCTGCTTTTGCTGATCTTGTGTTAGTAAGGTTTGGTGAGAGACGATTCGCGCTTTTCAGCCTTGTACTTTTCAGTCCGTTACAGCGTGACGAATGTGCTATCTCCATTACAAACACTAGTTTTACCAGAACGAGCGCTCCCGTCTCATACTTGATTCTGAGCATGCGCGTTTTTTTTCCCCTCGGAAAAGCATATACACGAGCGGTTTTCGCGACGAGAAAAAATAGAGCAGGTTCTAATTTTTTTGCGGGCAGTTTTCTCGTTGAGAAAACTGCTATGGAGCATACACACAACCGGTTTTCACGACCAATCTAAAAAATTGCAGTTTTCTCGTCTTAAAAAATGGTCGTGTCACTGTATGCGACATTAGGGCTCATTTACACCATTTACACTTGCTTTGACTTCAACAAGGCTTTGGACAGGCTTTGAATGCTAGTCAAAGCTCCTGTCACTAAATAAAATGGTTAGCTTACAATCCTGTTTACACCTGCTTTTGCTTTGCTTCGGCTTCGTTTCAAAAATTATACCCCATGTAGCTTCAGTGGTGCTTCAAACTTCAAAGTGTCTTCAAAGCCTCCATAGAAGTCTATGGCAAAGCTCGCTTGAAGCCCCACTGCAGCTCCATCGAAGCCCGACCGAAGCCCCATCGAAGCTCCACCAAAAGCCCACCGAAGCCTCATCAAAGCCTCATTGAAGCACCAAGCAAAAGCAGGTGTAAACTGGACTGTACGCTAACCATTTTATTTAGTGACAGGAGCTTTGACTGGTGTTCAGAGAGCTTTACCAAAGCGTGTCCAAAGCCTTGTTTTAAAGCAAGTGTAAACTAGCCTTTACTGCTACATCTGCAGGACAACTTGTTCTGTACAAACAACAGACTTACTGGCAGGATCACCAGATGAAAATAAAAGAAAGGAAGCATAAAAAAGAAAACTAATGCAGCCATCACATCTAATGCCGCGTACACACGATCAGAAATTCCGACAAGAAAAGTCCGATGTGAGCTTTTGGACGGAAATTCCGACCGTTTGTAGGCTCCATCGGACTTTTCCTGTCGGAATTTCTGCCAACAAAAATTTGAGAGCTGGTTCTCAAAATTTTAGAATTCCGATCGTCTGTAGCAATTCCGATGTGTAAAATTCCGACGCATGCTCGGAAACAGTTTGACGCATGCTCGGAAGCATTGAACTTAATTTTCTCGGCTCGTCGTAGTGTTGTACGTCACCGCGTTCTTGACGGTCGAAGGTTCAGAGAACTTTTGTGTGACCGTGTGTATGCAAGCCAAGCTTGAGCGAAATTCCGTCGGAAAAACCATCCAAGGTTTTTCTGACGGAAAATCCGATCATGTGTACACGGCATTAGAGTTGGTAAACTGCAATATAATAATACCATTGAGCAAACTAAAAGGTATGTTTTCACATAACTCACAATAATAACATTAAGTGTGTCTTTAACGTAACTGAGTAAAAGAAAAATGACACACTAATGGCAGTAGTGTCATTAATGGGCTTACAATGAAAAGTTCTGCTTGTAAATGAATCATATATTTTAGATAGAAAAAGAAAAACAAGACGGTGTCATTATGTCTGTTTGTGACATTTTATATTGTCACTATGCATTGTTCCACAGACTTTAAGTGAATTATACTGGCAGGGTACAATTAATATTAAAGCTTCCAGTAAGCATTGATGTATTCTTGGACATAGAAGCTGAAGACACAGAATAGTGTGTATTTATCTGTATGTTGATTCAGTGTCAGTTCACACTACCTGTAAGGACACAGCATGTGAAAGTGTTATTGAAGTCTCAGTTTGATAAAAAGAAAACACTTCTGTGCATGTAATTAATGGCTCTGGTCTCTGCAGAGCCCTATATGCCTTTCTACATTATCAAGCGTATTGACTATTTTACCAATTTAAAGCTGAGTTATTGATATCCTGAAGAGTTCAGCACGATCGCTGGTGTGAGACGATCAGAGGCGCTGGGTTTCCTGGAATCATGCATAGTTCAGTGCATTTGTTATGTATTACCAGCAGAGTCTGAGGTCTGATCTAGACTGTATTCCGAGAAGCTTGTGATATGGCAAGTGGATTTACTACTTGCTGTTTACATTCAGGGAGTATTTTTCTACTGGTTATAAACTTAGACATATAGTTTGACTTATAGACATACATCAATTTAACCTATGTTACGAACATACATCGCTCCATAGGTGTGCGCAGCCTATTGCATTAGGGTGTGCACCCCAAAGCTCAAACACGTGTGTGTGTGTATATACAGTATATATACACACACATTTATCAATAAATGTAAACAAACATTTTAAAATGTATTAAACCATGGACAGTGTCAGTAGAGCAGTGGACAGTGTCAGTAGAGCAGTGGAGAGTGTAAGTAGAGCAGTGGAGAGTGTCAGTAGAGCAGTGGAGAGTGTCAGTAGAGCAGTGGAGAGTGTCAGTAGAGCAGTGGAGAGTGTCAGTAGAGCAGTGGAGAGTGTCAGTAGAGCAGTGGACAGTGTCAGTAGAGCAGTGGACAGTGTCAGTAGAGCAGTGGACAGTGTAAGTAGAGCAGTGGACAGTGTCAGTAGAGCAGTGGACAGTGTCAGTAGAGCAGTGGACTGTGTCAGTAGAGCAGTGGACGGTGTCAGTAGAGCAGTGGATGGTGTCAGTAGAGCTGTGGACGGTGTAAGTAGAGCAGTGGACGGTGTCAGTAGAGCAGTGGAAGGTGTCAGTAGAGCAGTGGACAGTGTAAGTAGAGCAGTGGACAGTGTCAGTAGAGCAGTGGACGGTGTAAGTAGAGCAGTGGAGAGTGTAAGTAGAGCAGTGGACGGTGTCAGTAGAGCAGTGGACGGTGTAAGTAGAGCAGTGGACAGTGTCAGTAGAGCAGTGGACAGTGTAAGTAGAGCAGTGGAGAGTGTAAGTAGAGCAGTGGACAGTGTCAGTAGAGCAGTGGACAGTGTAAGTAGAGCAGTGGACAGTGTCAGTAGAGCAGTGGACAGTGTAAGTAGAGCAGTGGACAGGGTCAGTAGAGCAGTGGACAGTGTCAGTAGAGCAGTGGACGGTGTCAGTAGAGCAGTGGACGGTGTCAGTAGAGCAGTGGACAGTGTACGTAGAGCAGTGGACAGTGTACGTAGAGCAGTGGACAGTGTAAGTAGAGCAGTGGACAGTGTCAGTAGAGCAGTGGACAGTGTCAGTAGAGCAGTGGAGAGTGTAAGTAGAGCAGAGGAAGGTGTAAGTAGAGCAGAGGAAGGTGTAAGTAGAGCAGTGGACAGTGTCAGTAGAGCAGTGGACAGTGTCAGTAGAGCAGTGGACAGTGTCAGTAGAGCAGTGGACAGTGTCAGTAGAGCAGTGGACAGTGTCAGTAGAGCAGTGGACAGTGTCAGTAGAGCAGTGGACGGTGTAAGTAGAGCAGTGGACGGTGTCAGTAGAGCAGTGGACGGTGTCAGTAGAGCAGTGGACGGTGTCAGTAGAGCAGTGGACGGTGTCAGTAGAGCAGTGGACGGTGTCAGTAGAGCAGTGGACGGTGTCAGTAGAGCAGTGGACAGTGTCAGTAGAGCAGTGGACAGTGTCAGTAGAGCAGTGGACGGTGTCAGTAGAGCAGTGGACGGTGTAAGTAGAGCAGTGGACGGTGTCAGTAGAGCAGTGGACGGTGTCAGTAGAGCAGTGGACGGTGTCAGTAGAGCAGTGGACGGTGTCAGTAGAGCAGTGGACGGTGTCAGTAGAGCAGTGGACGGTGTCAGTAGAGCAGTGGATGGTGTCAGTAGAGCAGTGGACAGTGCCAGTAGAGCAGTGGATGGTGTCAGTAGCAGGGGGAACCTGTGCCGCACAGGGTAATTAAGGTGTGCCCAGGCACACCCGGCACACCCTGTGCACACACCTATGCATTGCTCCATCCTGATATAAGTAAATTTCATAAAACGAAAGATGTAGTCTTTTTCCTAATTATCATAAACTTCACTGTGGCCATTCTGAGAAGCTCATAACAAGGAAATTGCATGTTTTTAGTGATGATAAATGTAAGAATGCCCATCCACCCATCCTTAGTAATTAATATTCACTGTCATCGTTTGTATATGGTATATTATTCTATTCACCGAACAAATGCATTTTCAGGTATTTTTTTCTTGCTCTGTTGAGCCTAAAATCTAATTTTGGTGCATAACATAGGGAGACAAAGTGGCTCGTTCAAGGTCAAACGAGGTTTGCAGCAATTCGCTCCAAGTCTCTTATACATTCATTGTAACTACTAAGCTACTTCTTCCTCTCTGTGCAGTGTGCGTGGCATACAGGATTTATATAAGTATGTACTGTAATAGGTATTTGAATGCCAAAGCATAACAGCACACTGATTAGATTGCATTTATAGCATCAAACAGAACTCAGCACAGCATGCCTTCTCTTCCTTTCATATTCTTAAGGAAGGCGGGGAAATAAATCTTAGTTGAAGTGACTTGTATTTTTTCAGGATATGCTATATTGCATTCATCAGCTCTATGATGTTTAAATATTGCCAACGTATTTGTCATAATTAGTTTTTGTAAATTATAGGGGAGCTGGTTTGTCATAATACATTGCCACTTGCACATCAGTAGTGACTTGCGTTTAAACAAACTGATGGACCAAGTAGTTTCTATGTAGTAGAGCAGTGTTTAAGCTGCATTGTCATTTATCAGCTGTGATGATCATGTATATGCACCACACGTTTTCTCATAGGTATCTGTGATTGCTGTCACTGCGGTGTTCACCCTCCACCCTGTCGTATTCCCCTTTCACAATGCGAGAGATGTGACTTAAATGGATATGCCTCTGTGTCTTGGGAGTCGTGCTGTAACAGATTTAAAATGTTTGAAAACACAGCCTGTGGAACAAGGTCACATTTGTTCAGGGTAGGCTTTGATTCTTTAGAATCTGGTATATTGTAGGTAGATACAGAATTGTGCAGGTACAAGACTGTATCCAATAGGAGGAAGGTAGCGGGATCACAGAGGACCTTATTTACAAGAGCATTACCAAGTGTCTCAATTTCTAAAAGTTTAAATCTGATTGATTGCTTTGGGCAGTTCTCAATTATTTTTAGATCATGGTCTCCTTATAGAAAAAAAATAATGTCAAGACTGCAATTTTACCTGTAGTTTTTGCTGTTTCAAGCCATATTGACAGTTTTTCAAGGAAACAGAATATGGTAATGAATAGCAACGTTCAGTCTTTTTTTCTTTTTTTACAAACTATTTTTATTAGGTACAAAAATAAACAACATATGCCAGGATAATTACAATATTAACAATTTGTAGATAAGGGAAATCTGAAAAATTGTATACATTAAGGTAAATATATTTTGCCATAGTTTTGTTCAGTGTTAGTACAGTCTTTTAAATTGTAATCTATAAAACAACATATAGGATAAGTACTGTATTTATTGGCGCATAACACCCACTTTTTTACCCTGAAAATAAAGGGTAAACTGTGCCTGCGTGTTATACGCAGGGGGCTGTGGAAAGTTTTTTTCCTGAAACTTCCCTCTTAAAGTTAGGGTGCGTGTTATACGCATGTGCGTGTTATACGCCGATAAATACGGTATGTCTCTTATGTCTAGTAAAGCTCAAACTGGATTAGTTTGAGCTCTACTAGACATAAGAGAAAACCCTTGGTTTAATCATTCCACATTCAGTCTTTTTTAATCCAAAAAGTTGCCACGTTACAAAGAAATGCTGTGAATAATCTATGTGTATTTTCAATCAATTTCGTTGATATTGATACAGTAAATATTAACACTCAGATGCTACCATATTAGAATTATGATTTAAGCAATACAGGTATGGCACTGCACAGTCAGATGTCACATCTGAAGAAAAAAAAACATCCAAGAGGTGCTGGGACTTTGATGTGAATTCATACAGAGTAGTGAGAGGATAACAACATTCAGAGAGCTCACTGGCAGACAACAGACAAGGCTACCCTTCAGCGGATACCCCAGCAGGTTACCAGAAAAAAAACATGCACTAATAGAAGGAGTGCCAGGCCAAAGGCTGATGCCCTGTACACACGATCGGATTTCCGATGGAATTTTCCGTTGGAATTCCGATGAAGCTGACTTCCATCAGTCTTGCATACACACCATCAGACCAAATTCTGACCGTCCAAAACACGGTGACGTAAAACACTCAGACGAGCCGAGAAAAATTAAGTTCAATGCTTCTGAGCATGCGTCGACTTGATTCTGAGCATACGTGGGTTTTTTCTCCGTTGGAGTTCCACACAGACGATCGGAATTTCCAATCGTTTTTTTTTCCTTCGGAAAAATTTAAAACATGTTCTCTTTTTTACATTGATGGAAAAGAGTCCGATGGGGCCCACACACAATCATTTTTTCAGATGAAAAAAGTCCATCAGACTTTTTTCATCAGAAAAACCGATCGTGTGTACAGGGCATAAGAGTCCAAATTAATGTATTTGTTTATGCAAAAAAAAATCCATGTTCCAGGAGTCAGAAAAAACTCCCCCTTCATCAGGGCTTTAGTTAAAATAAGAACCTTGAATGGACTCCTGTTGAATCAGGAGAGTAAAGCCTCGTACACACGGCTGAGAATCTCGTCAGGAAAAAACTCGTCGTTTTTCTTGAAGAGATTCTTGGACAAGAAACTTGTCCCGGCCGAGTGTACACACGCTCGATTCAAAGAACCCGTGGTTCTTTGAATGGAGCGAATGCGGTGACGTAATTGACTACGACGAGCGTGCGCTCGTCACATTCGATGCCTAGGCTTTTGTTGTTATCTGTTTCAGCCTTCCAATGCTGCTTACTGCGATGGCCAGCTATAGATGAGGGCGGTGGACAAGTTTGTTTTTCATATGACGTTGGCCATACTCATTGCCAATTTCTTTCCTGCACCCAAGAAATTTGCACGATTCTCCTATCAACATTGACAATGTTGACAGGGGAATCAGCAATTGTCTTCTCCTGGCGGTGGGGGCCTGGGGGGGGGGAAGCCGTCCCCGTCGGAAGAAGGCAGTGATTATTTCTAGCAGCTATAGCAGCTGCCAGCGATAATCGCTAGAGAATCTGGCAGACTGGGTGTACTCTAGTTGATCGATGTATCAACTTGGTACATTCAGCCTGCCCATTAACGGTTCGAATTTTGGCCGTTTCAGCAGGATTTGAACCATGTATGGCCGACCTTACTCTCCAGCACTCCAGCAGTATCTGTGTGAGCAATCAAGATCATCAAGAAGATACTACTGGGCAGTAACTCTCCTGATCCAGCAAATAGCTTCCCTAAGCAGATTCAAACATGAAAGTAAAATTTTGAGCCTATTCAAGGTTGTTACTTTACCTGAAGCCCAGATGAAAGGGGAGTTTTTTTTTGACTCCTGAAACGCATTGGCTATTTTTTAGTATAAACTAATAAATGAAATTGGACTCTTTTATCCTTTGGTCCGGCCCTTCTTCCAATAGTGGATGTCACATCTGGTAAGGTTATCACTAGATGACATGAACAAATATGTGGTACTTAATCTGAGTAGAACTATGTAACAGAGATCAAATACAATTAATAAAGTGCAGCTCCAGCTTTTGAAAAGAATAAAAAAACATTCTGCAGTAGATTTCAAAATAAAAATGCAGTTCTGGCTGCAATGCTCAGACTCTCGCATACTCACTGCTCTGTGATCCTTCATTGATCTTCTTCCAGGTTGAATGATCAACCTACTTCCAGTGAGTCTACAGCATTAAGGACACGCCCCCTGGGGGCCTGTCATCAGGCCAGCCTGCACTCACTGGAGAATGCAACAGAAAGTGGTGCCACATCATTCCTGTAGTTAGGCTTTAACAAGCAATGTAACAGCAAACCAGATACAATACATGCGTTTAACATCAATTCATTTACAAGAAGTCTTGATACATGCATTTGAAATTCAATTAAAGCAAAACAAATAACAATTGAAAAAAAAACAAAACAGAACTTGGACTGTAATGCTCCTGTGAGGTAGATACATCTTGCAAACCAGAAAATAAAAAATACACAATTATATTGTAAAGAGGAAAACAAAGCAATTAATTCCTGTATAATATATACTTACGTAGAGAGATTAATGTGTAATCACTGAAAGGAGAAAAATCCCTGTTCCTCGTTTAAGCCTTTTGTTTGCAGTGTTTCCAGAGTACAAATCCAGAAGGACTCTTTTTTTGAATTTTAACTATGTTACCCCATGGTGAAGATGAAATAAATGTTCAAGCACCTGTTATTTTAATTGAAATGGCTTCAAAAATTGATGTTGCATTGGCAGAAAGGTAAACTGTTTCCTTATGGTTTATTTATAGCAGGAGAAAAAGTTGCAAATAGTTTTGTGCCATCCTTTCAAATTTAAGGTTTTGTATCAATGGAGACCACTGGAGTTTCAGATTAGCCAACGTCTGGATGTATTTTTGTTAGTCTGAGGGCAAACAACCACCTGATAGCTGGAGATGAGCTATTTCGATTCATTTTGAATTGAGAGATTTAACCTTTTAAAACAATAGTCAAAGATAATTCCTCTGTCTCTTTCTAATGTTTTCATCAACCTTAGTAATGATGGGTCAATAGGGAGGTACAGGAAACAAGAGGGAATCTGTCTATTATGCATGTCAAAATTCAGAGCACCCAGGAAAGTGATATTTCTATGAATATTCTCTCAAATATGTTAACCTTCTCCAGATTTTATATTACAGGAAAATCCTGGACATATGTTTTAGCGTAAATACATTTAGGGAGTGTAGTGGTGTTGGTTTGGAAATCTGGGGGGTGCACAAATTTTTTAATACATCGTCATTTATCACATTCCCATCATTATGTGAAAAATATGGTCTTCCGCAATCTGAGTTGTTTAGATATTTACAAATTAAAAACTTCTTTACACCCCTCTTGAACACTACAACTTCATTGTCACAACTGTCCAGTTTTGAAGATATTTGTCAAAAGAATCCCCATGCCAGAGGTGCAATATCCACTATATACTCGCATATGCTGATACATTCTTGTGGTGATAAACCGTCCTATGTTGGGAAGTGGGAGGAGGATTTGGAACGAACATTAGAGATTTCAGAATGGAACCAAATATGATCAACAACTAAAACAGCTTCTCCCAACATAATAGCTAGTGAAGCCAATTACAAGGTCCTGACAAGGTGGTACCTGGTACCAGCCAGGGTAGCCAAATATGTGCAGAACTATTCACCACAATGTTTTAGAGGTTGTACGGATTTGGGCACATATTTTCATATTTGGTGGTTGTGACGGATCTCAGATACCCCAGGTGGGCACATCCGCCAGACCTGTGTCTCCTGTCCTCCAAACGCACCCGCAGCCTGCAAATACGCCATAACCAGCCCTTAACCCCTCAATCACGAGACAATCCACACAGGTGTTGAGGGTTAAACATGCCGAGCATCAACAGTTTATTAAATCCAAAACATAGACTTTTACACACAGTTAGGGACACTCCCCTTAGCCTTGTCTTAGAGGGGGGTAGGGGACAAGGAAGAACCAATGGGAACTGAACACTTGTACATTGAAACAGAGACAACAGATAAACATAAAGGGATTATGGTAAGCAGGCAACCCCTCAATACACATCCCCTGCGGAGAGATGTCTGCAGTCCAAACCATTGTCTATGTGCCATGACTCAACACAGCTAAACACAGCAACAAGAGGGGGGGGGATGGGGGAGAAGGGATGTAGCATTACATTACATTATCTCAATGCCAGCTTCTCCCCGCGTCTCAGTCTCTTCTGGGCCATAATCTGTGGGTAGGAGGCCCGCCCTCAGTCCCTTCCAAAGCACACAGTGACAGTGGGTTCTGTCACATTTCTCCCCTTTTAAAAACAGACTAACCAGGTTCCTGACCGCCAACTGGTCTGGACCTGCGTTAGTCACAAACTTCCACCCCAGGCAACCAGGAAAAGGAAAAGTACGTCTCTGGCGCTGGGGAGCAAAATCGCACATACGGTCTCCCGTGAATAAAAACAGCCGCTGCAGAGTGGGAACAGCTGTCCACACTCCCGTGATCCGGGGCTGGGTTGCAGATATTGAGGGGAGCTGAATAATCCTCTGCCCCGATGCCAGCGCTTCAGCTTGTAGGGAACATAGGCTGGCAGTGCTATGCAGTTGGGGAGGAAAAGGTTCTTGCTTTTCTCCTGGAGTAGTTACCAGCCGCTGAGGAGGTATCTTGCAGGGACTATCTCCCAGACTCTCCATCTCTTTTTCTGATGCTGGGCAGAGGCCAACAGCACTCTGCTTCATAGCTAGCGATTCTGCTAGGGGGACATATACAACGGTAGAGTTCAGCCGCTGGAGAGGGGGAAAGGTTTTTCCCCCTCCTGGTTCTGTGACCAGCTGCTGAGGCGACTTCTGACAGGGGCTGTCTCCCAAACCCTCCAAAGACATACTGAGGGCTGGGCAGGGGCCCGTGGCACTCTGCCATGCAGCCAGCACTTCAGCTGGGGGGATAAACACTGGGGTAGTGTCCAAGTGCTGGGCAACCAGCTCACTGAGGTCATCCCTCGGACTCCCTGGATCCAACTCTGAGGGTGGGCAGAGGCCAGCGGCACTCTGCCCCATAGCCAGCGCTTCTGCTGGGGGGATGAACATTGGGGTACTGTCCAAGTGCTGGGCAACCAGCTCACTGAGGTCATCCCTCGGACTCCCTGGATCCAACTCTGAGGGTGGGCAGAGGCCAGCGGCACTCTGCCCCGTAGCCAGCACTTCTGCTGGGGGGATGAACACTGGGGTAGTGTCCAAGTGCTGGGGAAACAGCTCACTGAGATCTTCCCTCGGACTGCCTGGATCCAACTCTGAGGGTGGGCAGAGGCCAGCGGCACTCTGCCCTGCAGCCAGCGCTTCTGCTGGGGGGATGAACATTGGGGTACTGTCCAATTGCTGGGGAGGGAAAATTGCTTCCTCCACTCCTGTTGGGGATATCTGCTGTTGGGGAAACGGCTCACGAAGAGCATCTCTCAGACTCTCCGGGTCCAACTCTTTTTCTGATGCTGGGCAGAGGCCAGCGGCACTCTGCCCTGTAGCCAGCGCTTCTGCTGGGGCACCGGATTCGATACTCTGGACTTGCTGCTGATCACCATTTACCAGCCTTCCAGCGCCCGTCTCAACTTCCCCTTCTGAGACCTTTATGCTTTTATCTTGTCTCGCTGCCTGGGAAACCTCTGGTGCATTCTGGCATTCTAGCACTCGCAGTGCCCTCTGTATCATTGCCGCTTCTTCCATTGCGGTTAGGACGGGAAAACGTAGGGGCACTCCTGGCCCCATTTGCTCTGCATCTTCGCGACTGTCCGCTATTTCTCCAGGACAGTCCCAGGCAACGGGAGCCATGCCAGGCTGCTGATCACCGTCAAACAGCCGCTTGTAGGCAATCTCGAGCTCCCATTCCTGCTCAACCAGGAACTCCAATTCCTCCAGGCCACACGCCTCTTCGGGAAGGTCCAGAACCTCATCTCGGAAGTCCAGGATGTCTTCCAGCCGCCACTCTTCGTCGCTCCCAAAGTCTGGGTCTCCGTACATTTTTTGATGGAGCAGCCCCACGCTGCCGTAGCCAACGCCTTCTGTCGGGCTGCTATCTGCTGTACTTGGCCACAGTTGAGCCGCGAACCACCGGAGGGCTCTGTAGCTGGCGTCCAGCCTCATCTCCTCCTGGACCAATCTTCCGAGCTCCATCTTACACTCATCTCGCGGTCGTTCCCTCAGGAACACCTCTCGCGCACGGTACTGCGTCCAGTACATCTCTGTGGAGGAGGGAAGGATCTTCCCCTGATGGTGCTGCTCGTGGCTTAGTGTCTCTTGCCAGAGTTGCCAGCGGATCACATCCTCCCAGCCGAGCATGGTGCGCTCTGTCACTGGTCCCCGATGTTGCTTCCGCATGCCTTGCAGCCTCCTCCCGAACTCCGCTCTCATGCTGGCTGGTCCCCGTATTGCTCCTTGGCGGCTGCCCGGATCTTGAATCCTGGTGGTGGTTTGGATGTCCTGGACTGCAGGAGACATCCCACTGCTGCCACCACTGTGACGGATCTCAGATACCCCAGGTGGGCACATCCGCCAGACCTGTGTCTCCTGTCCTCCAAACGCACCCGCAGCCTGCAAATAAGCCATAACCAGCCCTTAACCCCTCAATCACGAGACAATCCACACAGGTGTTGAGGGTTAAACATGCCGAGCATCAACAGTTTATTAAATCCAAAACATAGACTTTTACACACAGTTAGGGACACTCCCCTTAGCCTTGTCTTAGAGGGGGGTAGGGGACAAGGAAGAACCAATGGGAACTGAACACTTGTACATTGAAACAGAGACAACAGATAAACATAAAGGGATTATGGTAAGCAGACAACCCCTCAATACACATCCCCTGCGGAGAGATGTCTGCAGTGCAAACCATTGTCTATGTGCCATGACTCAACACAGCTAAACACAGCAACAAGAGGGGGGGGGATGGGGGAGAAGGGATGTAGCATTACATTACATTATCTCAATGCCAGCTTCTCCCCGCGTCTCAGTCTCTTCTGGGCCATAATCTGTGGGTAGGAGGCCCGCCCTCAGTCCCTTCCAAAGCACACAGTGACAGTGGGTTCTGTCACAGTGGTCATGTCCTAAAGCACAAACATTCTGGAAAGGTATATTTAAAATTGCAACTAAATTACTAGGGAAAGCAATCCTTCCTGATCCTGCAATGGCCCTACTTAACCTAAAACCAGACTCTATTCCACATACTCAATTCAAATTGCTGGTGCAACTCTTCACAGCTGCCAAACAGACACTAGCAAAATCTTGGAAATCACCTAAATTGGTCTTACAGGAAGCTATAGCTAAAATGAATTATACCATGACCCAAGCCAAGATGGCCGCTATTGCAATGGACCTGATCCCCAGATTTGAAAAGATGTGGCAGCCCTGGATTATATATAATACGCCAACTTTGGACAATAGGGTATTAATGCCATGGTAGCCGAGTCAGTATGTTATATATACCATTGTTCAACTTCTCTTGGATTTGAAAGGTGACTCTCGGCTCAACCACGCGGACCCCCCTTATATTCCAGTACTCTCTTTTTTCTCCATTTAATTTTCTTATACTTATTTTCACTTATCTCTTTTTTTTTCCATTCCCTTTGTTTTTGTTTTTTGCTATTTTATTACTATGATGTTGAAGCTCCACAAGTATCTACTAATATGTTTACTTATTAAATATATAAATAAGAATATTTGAGCTTCTCTATTTTTGATGTATTTAATGTATCATCTATAATTTGTATCACAACTTGTACTCAATAAAATATATTTGACAAGGAAATCTGGGGGGTATTATTCATTTGGCATGTAATACCTCACTCAATTAATGGGTATTGCCTCCAATATACAAACAATTTAGGTTTATTTAATTAGTGGGGGTCACCTTCCTCTAGTCTTGTTCTCCAATTCTTTGGGTTTAGCTTTGACTGTGGTGAGTATTACCTGTACTAGATAAGAGAAGGGCACTGATGCAGTGAAAATTAGAGGAATATTTTTGTTAATGGACCTAGAATTACATTGTCTACAGGCTTCTTTGATAAACTGGCTTTTTGATATAAATGACAGGAGAGGGAAAAGGTCAAGTTTGACAAGCAGTAATTAAAACTGCAGGAACTTAAAAGGATGTATTTAACAGGGGCGTCCCGTCCATTAAGGGCGTACGGGCACCGCCCCCCTCTATCCTCGCCACCCCCTCTATGACTAATGGATAGATTCATGCATAGCATGAATCTATCCATCCGTGGCCGCCGCTGCCACCCCCTATTCAGGCGTCCAGCCCCTTTTCGAATGCCGGGCTCCTGAATTCCAGCAGCAGGGGTGTTATTATGTGGCTGCATTTGATGAGGCACAAGTGGCTGCATATGATGGGCACAAGTGGCTGCCTTTTTTAGGGGGACAAGTGGCTGCATATGATGGGCAAAATTGGCAGCATTTGATGGGGCAAAAGTGGCTGCATATGATGGGCACAAGTGGCTGCATTTGATGGGCACCGTGGCTGCATATGATGGCCACAAGTGGTGGCATTTGATTGGTGACAAGTGGCTGCATATGATGGGTACAAGTGGCAGCATTTCATGGTGCACAAGTGGCCGCATATGATGGACACAAGTGGCTGCATATGATGAGCACAAGTGGCTGCATTTGATGGGCACAATTGGCAGCATTTGATGGGGCACAAGTTGCTATATATGATGGGCACAAGTGGCTGCATATGATGGGCACAAGTGGCTGCATATGATGGGCACAAGTGGCTTCAGATGATGGTCACAATTGGCAGCATTTGATGGGGCACAAGTTGCTGCATATGATGGGCACAAGTGGCTGCATATGATGGGCACAAGTGGCTGAATATGATGGGCACACGTGGCTGCATATGATGAGCACAAGTGGCTGCATTTGATGGGCACAATTGGCAGCACCAACCATTGCCAGGAATGCAGCACCCACCATTGCCAGGAATGCACTCACCATTGCCAGGAATGCAGCACCCACCATTGCCAGGAATGCACCCACCATTGCCAGGAATGCAGCACCCACCATGGCCAGAAATGCAGCACCCACCATTGCCAGGAATGTAGCACCCACCATTGCCAGGAATGCACCCACCATTGCCAAGAATGCAGCACCCACCATTGCCACTAATGCACTCACCTTTGCCAGGAATGCAGCACCCACCATTGCCATGAATGCAGCACCCCCAATTGCCATGAACGCAGCACCCCCAATTGCCAGGAATTCAGCACCCACCATTGCCAGGAATGCACTCACAATTGCCAGGAATGCAGCACCCACCATTGCCATCAGTGCAGCCTGATTGATGCCCAACCATCTGCAGCCTTGGAGGGGACAGGGAGGGAGCAGGACGAGCGCCAAAGATTACCTAGAGGAGAATCTCCAGTTTAGACAACGGCCTCTTTAATAGAAAGTCCTGCCTCCTTTGATGGACAGAACAGTCGTCCAATGGCAGCGCCGGAGACGGGACTTCCTATTACAGAGGCCACGCGTAAACAGGAAATTCTCCTCCTGTATGTACGGCACTCGTTCCGCCTCCTCCCTGTCCCCTCCAAGGCAGCCAGTATATACATCTTTTGTGGCCCTGGCGCTGGGAGATTGTCGGGGGCCACAAAAGATATATATGTCCAAATAACCAGGTGGGCCGTTCAAAATCGCGATTGGCCCGCGGGCCGAACTTTGGACATGCCTGGTATAGTACATCAAATTGGTTTATTGTAAATATATAGTGACTAACCATCTGCAGTGGCTTGCAAAATACTATTGTACCGTAGAAAGCATACATTAATATTTTGTAATTTGGAAATCCCTGTTAAAGGATCAGTCTAGCCTAAACTGGAATTTAATAGGTTCTTACTTGAGTTAAACTCCCTGACAATTTCTTATACCTCAGGGACTTTATGGGTTTGACCTAGTAAAGACACATATGCAGTTCACTTTGTAAAGGTTCGCTTGCAAAGGATACCCAGTCAAGTGCAAGAAAATTGTTAAAAAAATGTTCTTTTGCTTGCACATTGTTGGATAATAGAAGTCAGCAGAGCTTCACCTTATTCATTAAACTTTCCCTTGCAAAGTAAAATTACCTTTTACTTTTAAAAGTACCTAGAAAATTCCCTTGTAAAGTAAACAAAGCCTATTTGCCTTTTGTAATTCAAGCCCTGTGTGTGGGATATCAGTTCTTCATTTCCTAGGTCTACACACCTGTTGGTGCTTTTATAAAGGTGGTCACACTCTCCCTGTTAGACTTTCTAAAATCTATTTTACATATATAATGGAGAATGAAGCAGGAGGCGCTTTAGCATGCAAATGTGTATGTTACCATCTAAAACTTCCAGGTGGGCAGGAACAGGGCCAGGAAATATGACAGATAGAATCAATTTGAATTAACACATTTGAATCAATGGTACTTTCTCCATTATCACTTTCAGCCCAAGGACATCATATGACGTCCTGGACTTTGAGTGGGGATATCTGAATGATGCCTGCAGCTACAGGCATCATTCAGATATCATCTTTTTCGGCCGGCGATTCTGCATCGTAAGAACAATCATAGCGGCAGTTCAGCCGCTTGATCGTTCTTACAGGCAGTGGAAGGGGACATCCCCCCGACCCGCCGCCCTCCGATGCTTCTCCGGGCTTGCCCATGCAATCAGCGAGCCTGAGAACGAATCGGTCACCGCCGGAAGTTGATCATAGAGATTTCCATTATAGGGGTCCCAGTCATCTCTATGACCCTCGGAGGCCCGGGCGCGACGTTATGACATCACGTCCGGGCCGGCGGATGTAAACAATGCGGCTGAAAAGGCAGAGACAGTTAATTATTTTTTTGATCTCGGTCTTTCCAGCCTGGAGGAGACCCCAGATCTCTCCAAAAAGAGGACCTGTGACACACTATTTATATTACAAGTAAAATAAACAATTAAAAAAAGAAAACATTTAAAACGTGCCCCTGTCCCCGCATGCTCACGCACAGAAGCGAACACATACGTAAGTCGCGCCCACATATGTAAACGGTGTTCAAATCACACATGTGAGGTATCGCTGCGTGCGTTAGGGCAAGAGCAACAATTCTAGCCCAAGACCTACTTTGTAACTCTAAACTGGCAACCTGTAAAAAAATTAAAGCGTCACCTATGGAGATTTTTAAGTACCGTATTTTTCAGTGTATAAGACGCTACTTTTTCCTAAAATCATTAGACTGAAAATCAAGGGGCGTCTTATACATGGTCAGTCAGCCTGGGAGAGAGCCGCGCCGGTGCTTAGCTGCCCATAGCTCGTCAAACAGCCTTCCTCCAATCACGAGCCGTATGTTACTGACGTCAGCTGGAGGTGGAGAGGGTGCAAATGCAGTCCCGTTGGAGAGTGCGCAGATGCAACAGGGACCGGAGGGTTCTGAGCCAAAGATGTCAGAAAAAAATATATACCGGTAAGCAATTGTCTTTCTCTGCAAAATTCAAACTGAATGTAGTCAGCTATGCAAATGAACATGGAAATAGAGCAGAGAAACAGTTTGGACCTCCTCCCACTGAGTGTATGATCAGACAGTGGAGAAAACAGGAAGAACTCCTCCTTCTGTCTGCAACTAATAGTGATGAAGAAGAGAACAGTGCTGCAACAGAGGCTGAAAAAAGTGATATGCTGCATAATATACTGGTATGTAAATGTTACCCGCGGTAATTACTAAACACAAATGTGTTCTCTTTTATGTTTAAAACATTGATTTCTTAATTTTGGGTTGGAAAAGTGGGGGGGCATCTTATACATGGGGGCGTCTTATAAAAGGAAAAATATGGTACCTAAAGTTTGGCAACATTCCCCGAGTGTGCGCAATTTTAAAGCGTGACATGCTAGGTATCTATTTACTCGGCATAACATCATCTTTTACAATATAAAAAAAAGTTGGGCTAACTTTACTGTTTTTTTTTTTTTTTTTAATTCATGACACCTTTAGCCACTTAAGGACCAGCGCACGCCTATTTACATCGGCAGAATGGCACGGACAGGCATAAGGGCGTACAGGTACGTCCCATTTAAGATGCCGCCGTGTGGTCGCGCGCCGGTGGCGGTGCGCTCGCGACCCTGCCCTGAGCTCCGCGAGCCTGACCGCGGGTCCCGCGGACTCGTTCGCTGCGGGGATACCCGCGATCGTCTCACGGAGAGATAGAGCGGGGAGATGCTAATGTAAACAAGCATCTCCCCGCTCTGCCTAGTGACAAAGACACTGATCTCCGCTCCGTGTAATCGGAGCGGAGATCAGTGTCTTGTCACGCACAGCCCATCCCCCTACAGTAAGAATCACTCATTAGGGCACACTTAACCCCTACAGCGCCACTTAGTGGTTAACCCCTTCACTGCTAGTGTAATTTTCACAGTAATCAGTGCATTTTTATAGCATTGATCGCTGTAAAAATGACAATGGTCCCCAAAAATGTGTCAAAAGTGTCCGCCATAATAGCGCAGTCACGATAAAAATCGCTGACTACCATTACTAGTAAAAAAAAATTATTAATAAAAATGCCATAAAACTATCCCCTATATTGTAGACGCTATAACTTTTGCGCAAACCAATCAATAAACGCTTATTGCGATTTTTTTTACCAAAAATATGTAGAAGAATACGTATCGGCCTAAACTGAGGAAGAAAAATAAAATTATATATTTTTTGGGGATATTTATTATAGCAAAAAGTAAAAAATATTGCATTTTTTTCAAAATTGTTGCTCTATTTTTGTTTATAGCGCAAAAAATAAAAACCGCAGAGGTGATCAAATACCACCAAAAGAAAGCTCTATTTGTGGGAAAAAAAGGACGTCAATTTTGTTTGGGAGCGACGTCGCACGACCACGCAATTGTCAGTTAAAGCGACGCAGTGCCGAATCGCAAAAAGTGGCCTGGTCTTTAACCTGCCTAATGGTTTTCCCTTTAAGAACAAGGCTAGGAGCCAGGCTCTTGAACAAGGACCTCCCCCAGAGGTCAAGGGTCAGAGGGCGGGTCCCCAGAGGTCAAAGGTCACTGGGCGTGGCTGACCCCCACCAAAGTGTACCGCCTACCCCAACTAAAGTGGTTTAAGTGGTTAAAAAACATTTGAAAAACTCCTGCGCAAATACAGTGTTACGTAAAAAGTTGCATTTTATTCCCTAGATTCTCTGCAAAAAATATATATATATATAATGTTTGGAGGTTCTGAGTAATTTTCTAGCAAAAAAAATTATGATTATTACATGTAGGAGAGGAGTTCCAGAATATGTCCGGTATGGAAGTGGTTAAGGACTGTTGACAGATCCATTTTAACAGGTGAATACTTTGTTTATATATTTTCTAGCATCTGGCATTCTTGCAAACACTTATTATATATTAATGCTGTGTTGCACTAAAAGAATGTCAATAGCATTCATCCCCATATTTACTAGCCATCCACTTCATGGTTGCTTTCCGCTCAGATTGAAAGGAAAGAAAGCATTAAACAAAGTGAAAGTGAAACAGATAGCCTTTCACAGAGTCACACTTGATACTTTGCTCACAGTATCCCCATTGTCACATGGTGTTACAGCTAATCCAGTAGTTTAGCTGTATGATAAGTTCCACACTGAGTTTGTGGGTACAACATTGTTTCTGTCATTTAGCAGAATGAACTACCTATACAACAGCACTGTCAAACCAAATATAGTCAAGAATTACCCAGATAGCTTCTTAGTGCTCCGTGCAAAATGCTGTGCTTCCAAACACTCGCCTCACAAAGAGGGGTAGTACAGTATCGTTTTTATTAAAATATGTGTAGAAACTATATGTACAAATCCTTAAAGCGGTAGTAAACCTGCAGATTTTTTATTTATTTTTCTAAACCTGTAAGGCAAAAGGCATAATGAGCTAGTATGCACCGCATAGTGGCCGGAGCCACGATGTGAGTGGCCCGAGCCACGATGTCGTCACTCCCGCACGGGAGACTTCTTTCCGGCAAGGTCCGGCGTCTGCCGGACCTTTCAGCCGGCGAACTCAGAGCGCATGCGCCGCTGAAGTCAGCGGCTCATTGCAAGGGGAATATTTCCTAAACCGTACAGGTTTAGGAGATATTCTTTTTACCTACAGGTAAGGCTTACCTGTAGGTCAAAGTGTAAACATAGGGTATACAACGGCTTTAAGTATTAAGGAGGAATATGAGAATATTGGGAGAGGAGAACTGCGGAGGAGAGGCTGAACCTTGCTGCAAAAATACCCATTTGTGCTGAAAAAGCATAAAGTCAATTTGATCTGGTGAGTGTGTGGACGCACAGCATTTTGCATGGAGCACTTTGTGGAGCACTAAGAAGTTAGATGGGCATGGAGCACTTTATTTGCACAATGGAGCACTTTATAATGGAAGAATACAGTTTTTGATGAACTTTTGAATATATGGGACAGTTTTTTTTTTTATTGGCACATTTGCATTTAGACATTTTATTGCATGTCATTTTTGACTATATTTGGTTTGATCTTATGTAGGGTTGAGCGGACCCGAACTGTAAAGTTTGGGTCCGTACCGAACTTTTGGGTTTTGGAGTCCCGGACCCGAACCCGAACAATTGACTGTATGTTCGGGTTCGGGTCCGGTGTTCGGCAATATGCATGTAAAGCAGCGCTTGTTTCCCGTGCTTAGAACTGTCCCTGCACACAGGTTGCGTGCTCGGATAAAGGGTCTGGTCTGGATTTTTGGGGGTACTCCACACCATTTTTTTTTTAAATTTGGGGTGGAGTTCCCCTTAAAATCCATACCAGATCTGAAGGGCCTGTTATGGATATTTGGGGGAACCGCACGCATTTTTTTTTAAATTTGCGGCATAGTTCCCCTTAATATCCATACTAGACCTGAAGGGCCTGGTAATTGAATTTGGGGGAACCCCCACGTTTTTTTTTATTTTTTATCAATGACTTTTCTATGTATTGCCAGGAGCCGACAATTCATTAATAGCCGCGAGTGAGTTTTAAATGACTTTTTTTCCTTCAGAAATGACATTTTGTGCAGGGACAGTTCTAAGCACGGGAAACAAGCGCGAATAGTCCTCAGAAGTTGACTTCAATGGGGTTCGGGGTCAAGTTCGGTCCCGAACTCAAACTTTTTACCGAAGTTTGGCCGAACCCGTCGAACCCGAACATCCAGGTGTCCGCTCAACTCTAATCTTATGACAGTGCTGTGGTATGGGTGTTTTTTTGTCTTTTTGGTCAACAACAGCAGTCATAGACAGTCATAGACACAGTAGGGGATACTTACCTGATTAGGTGTGATTGCACATTGATATATCTGAAGTGACAGCACTGTGTATTAATTATTACATTTAGCAGAATGAGCCTCTCAGAACACTATGTAACTAAAATGTAGGGAAAACAGAATAAAACTACTTGGGGTTTACTGAATAGTGGTCGGACATCTGTCTTTTAAAATTCTAGTTTTATTAGAAATATATTAGTTTTACATACATAAAAATAATGGGTCGACATAGTACTTTAAACTCCCACTTTGTTACATATGTCCTTCCATCCCCCCATAACACCATTAGATCATGTTAAAGTCGTTGTAAACCTGTAGCTACCCTGGATATCTCCTACACCTGCACGGTCTTAGGAGATATCCCCTGTATTTGCATGTGCCGACGTAATCGGCACATGCACACTGAAGCAATGGCACATACATGCTGTTGCTTTCAGTGAGTGTGCCGTTGCTGGCGGCTCCCGCGTGCATGCACGGGAGTGACGTTATCGCAGCTCCAGCCGATCACAGTGCGGAGCCGCGATACCTGGAAGTAGCTTCGGGACGGCATGTCGCCGGCCGGTGCTGTGTACAGGCATCGCAGCGGGGGCTTCTATCCCAGGTGAGTATTACATAATGAGCTAGTATGCTATGCATACTAGCTCATTATGCCTTTGTCTTGCAGGTCTTTGTTTTTTTTTGTTTTTTCCTGCCAAGGTTTACAACCACTTTAAGAGTACTGTATAACATTCACTTTCAATGTTGCTTGGTAATGGAGTTGAGCTGACGTGTTTCCTACTTCTTCACGCAATGATGAGGGTATTTAATTCATATTTTAGTAACAAGATTTTAAGCCAGTCAATGATAAACCCTATACTGTATTTATCGGCGTATAACACGCACTTTTTCACCCTGCAAATATTGTGATTTTGTGATAATGTAACTTATCAGACTGCAATGGTGAGGCTGCAGATGGGCACTGATCAGGCTGCATTGATTGGCAACGGTGCGGCTGCATTGATGGGCACTGGTGAGGCTGCAGATGAGCACTGATAAGGCTGCAATGGTGAGGCTGCAGATGGGCACTGATCAGGCTGCATTGATGGGCAATGGTGAGGCTGCATTGATTGGCACTAGTGAGGCTGCAGACTGATAAGGGTGCATTGATGGGCACTGGCCCTTAGTTTGCTTCAAAGTTCTTTATTTAAAATTTACGTTTTTTTTCCTGAAACTTTTCTCTTAAAATGAAGGTGCGTGTTATACGCCTGTGCATGTTATATGCCTTTAAATATGGCAATTCATTGCCTTTTATGTCTGAGGAAGCCTGGTGACCACAGACTGAGTGACAGAACCACAATGGACCTTGAAGATATCTCACTGCTCTGGTCTAATCTGAGCCATCATAGCACATTCCATCGATTCAGAAGTGTATATAGTTATATCTCACTATCTTCAACAGTCCAGTTCTGATCAAATCACAAGGTATGAATTCCCTCTAACTGAGCTCCAAAAGTCTAATGGATCCAGAAAATTGTAGATAAAGGCACCATGGACGCCTGGTGGAAATTGTGAAGACTAGTATGGAGACTATTTCTGGCACAATGCACCATTTTGAATATATACTCTGAAGCATGGGTGTTCAACCTGTGGCCCTCCAGCTGTTGCCAAACTACAAGTCCCATCATGCCTCTGCCCTTGGGAGTTATGCTTGTAACACTCAGCCTTGCAATGCATCATGGGACTTGTAGTTTCGCAGCAGCTGGAGGGCCACAGGTCGGGCACCCATGCTCTGACGGATGTGAAAAATTGCAACTTTTGCAAGCCCTTTCCTGCAACTTTCTGAATCCATGAGACATTGAAGAATGTCTACAACCTGACTCTAATCACTAATTCCTATTATTTTGCTTTATTCTCATTTTGCCTGCTTTTATATGCATATCAATACAATATGCAATCAAAACAAATCAGCAGGGGAAATAAAATGGGGCAAATTATTTTTAAAAACCCAAATAGCAGCATCAAACTTATGTGAATGAAAATGTCAGAAAGAGCTACAGTATATACTCGAGTATAAGCCAAGTTTTTCAGCACATTTTTTTGTGCTGAAAATGCCCCCCTCGGCTTATACTCGAGTCACCTTTTTGCGCCTGATCTCCTAGAATTTGGGGACCCAGTACCTGCCGACCGTGGGTCCCCTGGACCCCAAACTTGGCACACATGTAGCCCCATTTCTCCTCTACAAGTTTGTTGTCTAGGGGACCTATGGCCGGGGAGCACCGATTTTTCAAACCCGGGCACCCCTTCCATAGACTCCCATGTTAAATGGTAATTTCTCTGGTGATTTTGGGGACCCGGTACCGTCCGGTCGTAGGTCCCCTGGACCCGAAACTTTGCACACATGTAGCCCCATTTCTCCTCTATTAATGTGTGAAAAGTTTGTTGTCTGGGAGACCTACGGCCGGGGAGCACCGATTTTTCAAAGCCGGGCACCCCTTCCATATACTCCCATGTTAAACGTCAGTCTAGTCATGGACACAGTGAGGCATGGGCACAGTGAGGCATGCACATGGACACAGTGAGGCAAAGTGAGGCACAGTGAGGCATGCAGATGGGCACCCTAGGCTTATACTCGAGTCAATAACTTTTCCCAGTTTTTTGTGGTAAAATTAGGTGCCTCGGCTTATATTCGGGTCAGCTTATACTCGAGTATATACGGTATGTATTTTTTGTAGTTAGTATACTAAAATCCAGTCTGCCATACATTGATCAGTTTGCATTCTTATACAGATTAAGATTTCTTATTATGTGATTTAATAGATATTCCATTGATAATGAGATCCTATGAACATTGCTAGCCAGTGTAACACACGGACCCTCTTCTCCTGCTTACCTCCACCTTGCAGGGATAAAGGCACACCGTGCCACATGCCCGGATCCTCCTGGTTTAGAAGGTTGAGCGGTGTTCTTTAATGTTGGGTCCTGCAGCGCGTTACCTCCATCCATTGGTTCTCGTCCCTAGAGTATAGGGAAAAGTCTATGTTCCTTCCCCAATAAAAGTCAATGTCCACACAACTTCAACCCCAACAAAGAGTTTATTTTCCTTTGCCTCAGTTAACAGGGAAATTGAAGAGAGAAAGAAGCTAGCGAAGTTAGAAGGTAGATTCAGGCACATACCACTTGACTTACTCGTCGTCACTCGATCCCGAGTGGGTTTAGCTCACCCAGATAGATCCCTCTCACAGTTCTAGTAGCCAGAGTGTAGCTCGAACAATACTGTAACTTTGTCCCCTCTGCCTGGGACGGGTTCAGGAGATCCTCTAATTGAGCAGAATCCTGTTATTCATGAATCCAGAACTTTACTTGAACCTCTGTAAAACTAAAAGAACCGATGATGCCAATGGGCACTTTACAGGGTTATCTTGCGGAGTAAGGTATCCTTCCCTCTGACAGGTCACCAGGCCTCTCCCGAGACAGCGACCTACTATCACTCGTCTCTTCCGTGGGACCAATCCTCCCCTGGCTTCCTCTCGGTCAGAGCGGGTTACACTCACCTGGGTACCCTGGGTCTCCAGTATTCTAATTGTAGGCCCAGTTGAAGGTACTGGGCCTACCCGGAACGTTGTAGCCTCGGGCCAAAGGTGCCCCAACCAGATCACGCACCCCCATGGGGCAGGCACCCTTGCCCTCCTCTAGGGGCACACACCTCCTCCTCTCCTGGCGTCTGCCCCTTATGTATCCCCTCCCGGCATGCACCGCAGGTGAAACGCCACCCCCGCACGGTAGCCGAGGTTCAACCCTGGGCCTGGGCTACAGTGCCACCCACAGGTCAAAGGGGATCCGTACACCGGACAACACTTACAGCAGAGCAGAGTCCAGTATAACAAATTAGAGAATCTGAGCCAACTATGGCTCATACTACCCCCTAAATTTAGTACATAGCGACCCCCATATTGAGGTACCCGCTACACCAGAAAAAAGCAATTGTGTCAGTACCTTCATTGTAGTAATGTGAGTTTTCTGTTGACAGTTAGGCCCCTTTCACACTGAGGCGTTTTTACTGCGTTTTCGCGGTAAAAACAGCGCTGTAAAGTGCCTGAAATAATCCTGCCCCATCATTCTCAATGTAAAAGCCCTGAGGGCTTTCACACTGAGGCGTTTTGCTGGCTGTGCGTTGGAAAAAATCCTGCGAACAGCTTTTTTGGAGCATCTTTGGGGCGCACAAAATAGCGCTGTAAAAACACCTATCCCCATTGAAATGAATGAGTACCGCTGTAAAAACGTGGTAAAAAAGCGGTAAAAAAGCGGTAAAAAACACCCAGAAGCTGTGAGAAGGTCACATGACCGCAGTAGAGTGGAGGATTGTGGGATACCAAATAATAATTTTTACTGCAAAAACGTCGTAAAAACGCGTTAAAAACGCATATGCGTTAGCGCTATTTTTACCGCGGTAAAATCGCGGAAAAAAACCTCATAATTTTTTTGCGTTTTTTCAACGCCTCAGTGTGAAAGGGGCCTTATATGTCCACATTTGATGCTCATAGCTATTATTTACAGATAGTTGGGTGTATAATAACATGATTGCTGCCGTTAAATTATCGACTGGCACCTGCAGTTGGTATTTGGGAATAGAGATACCTCGGCTGGCAGCTCATTGTTTTCTATCTATGTTCTAATGTGCATCCACATCATAGGAGGACAAAATTAAGATCTCGCTAAAGGGGTCTTTCCTACTCTATTTTTCTACTGATACATTTTAATTATTCAAGCTGTGTGCTTTACTATCCTGCTGTGAGTGCAGTTTCATCCAGAGTCATGCACCAATCGGGACAACTTATTAGATGAAATTCTACTGAACGTTGTTGCACTCATTATAGCAATAATATTCTGCCGTTTACCACTTGAGACCGTGCTTAACAAAATACACTTGTAAGGTTGTAACTGCCTATCTTATGTCTTCAGTACTCACTTGTTCTGTCCTAACTGGAAGGAATGTTTCTATATGGGAACAAGTAGGATTTATTTGCCATCTATAAATATTTAGGAGAACCTGTAATTTATTGGTAAACATAAAGGCCCTTACACATGATCGTATTTTCCGACAACAAATGTGTGATGGCAGGGTTTTGTCGGAAAATCCGACCGTTTGTATGCTCCATCGTACAATTCTTGTCGGATTTTCCGACAACAAATGTTGGATAGCATGCTTTAAAATTTCCAACAACAAATGTGTGATGTCGGTTTATCCATCGGAAAAAAATCCAAAGTACAAACACGCATGCTCCGAGCCAATGCTAACCATAAGACAACATTAGCAGAAGTTGCCCAAAGGGTGGCGCTAAAGAGCTGAAAACCACGTCGTTTTGTGTATGTTGGCCAACAATGTTTTGCCGTCTGTATGCAGAACAAGTTCACGGCCAACGCCCTTCACACAAAATTCCACAGATTTGTCCGATGGAAATCCGATCATGTGTGCGAGGCTTTAGGCAGGCAAAGCCCTTAGGTGTTCAATTGAAAATGTGTTAGATAGGGTTGTATTGAAACTTTATGCTGCACTTGGCAAACCTAACCAAACTGTAAAGAGCCTCTTGACTCATCACATGCACCCTGTCTGCCTACAGTTATTTTGATTATCAAGTTTCGGTGCTGGAAAGAATTAGGAAATACAATATTAACCATTTGCCAACCAGCGCACAACGATTTACGTTGGCACAATGGCACGGCTGGGCAAATGCGCGTGCCCGCCACGGGCTCTGTGAGCATGCCCGGGGGTCCCGTAGACTCGATGTCCACCGGGGGCCCGCAATCGTGTCATGGAGCGGCAGAGCGGGGAGATGCCTATGTAAACAAGGCATTTCCCTGTTCTGCCTAGCAACATGACAGAGATCTACTGCTCCCTGTCATCGGGAGCAGTGATCTCTGTCATGTTGTCGTGAGACCATCCCCCCTACAGTTAGAATCACTCCCTAGGACACACTTAACCCCTTGATCGCCACCTAGTGTTTAACCCCTTCCCTGCCAGTGTCATTTACACAGTAATCAGTGCATTTTTATAGCACTGATCGCTGTATAAATGACAATGGTCCCAAAATAGTGTCAAAAGTGTCCGATGTGTCCGCCATAATGTCGCAGTCACGATAAAAATCGCAAATCGCCGCCATTACTAATAAAAAAAAAATTATAAAAATGCCATAAATCTATTCCCTATTTTGTAGATGCTATAACTTTTGCATACCAATCAATATACAATTATTGCTATTTTTTTAATCAAAAATATGTAGAAGAATACATATCGGCTTAAACTGAGAAAGAAATTTGTTTTTTTATATTTTTTTGGGGGATATTTATTATAGCAAAAAGTAAAAAATATTGCTTTCTTTTCCGTACATCACGGGACACAGAGCGACATAGTCATTACTAATGGGTTATATAGATACCGTCAGGTGCTGGCACTGGCAACTTCCAAAACCGGAAGTACCCTCCCCTATATAAGCCCCTCCCATCCGGGAGCACCTCAGTTTTTTTTGCCAGTGTCTAAGGTGTTGGCCAAGAAGAAACATGTGTTTTTCACTGAGCTTGCGTACAGGTTCTTTTGGGCCTCAGTAAGCTATTCCGGATCCGACCAAAAAAGCTTCATAGCTAAACGGTCGGTACCCGGGCCTTGCAGAGAAGAGCAAGGTTTTGCCTGTAATGCTTCTCTTAGGAGAGCTGGACCCTGGGATCCAGAGCTCTGGTCATACCCACGACCAAGATGTTTTCTGTGCAGGGTGCTATACAGGTCCAGGGGAGTGGAATCCTTGGGAACCCGGTCCCTGAAGGTTTGATTACAATGCCTGCCATGATAGGTGAAGTTTGGGCTTTTGTGGACCAAACAAAGTCCTGCGGCGGGGAACAGGTAAGTGGGGGCCCCCAGGAACTTGGTTCTATTGGGGGACCCCCAAGCCTAATTTGTCTTTCTGTCTGTTACCTAATGGTATTCCCGCAAAATTCTGTGCATGCCTGTAACTACTAAAAAAATGTAATAATTTTTAATGGTGGTCAAGAAAAAAAAAATAATTTTTTTTTATTATATATATTTAATATATTAGACTGCGGCACCTGTGTTTGTCCACTAGAGGCCGCTGTGGAATGTTTTCTTGTCATGTGGACTAGCTTCTTCTCAGCAGAGCAAAGTCCAGGCAGATGGTGAGTTCTCTTATAGGAAACTGCTTCCTCTGCCATGTTGCAGTGTTTGTCCATTCCCCGGCCTGCGGCAAAGAGGGGCCCTGGCTCCTGTCCCTTGTTACCATATTTGAAATTAGCGCCGAAGGCGCACGTGCCCGCGCGCGTGCGCGTGCACGCGCCTCTATTTATAGAGGTGAGCCGGGAAAGGGGGCGGAGCCTGGGGGATGACGCTCTGTGCGCGCCGCAGCGCTTCTGCGCATGTGCGGGCGTCCCAGCAATTTTAAAAAAACCACAATATTGTAGTGAGCTGGCTATGAAGTACAGAGACAGAGCTGGCAACATTTAAAGGCATACAGCAAGCGGTTGATACAGGCATCCCCTAGAAAGGCACATTAGTAGACACCAACTGTGATATAGCAGCAATTGTGCTAGACTATTCTCAGTAAAAGTGGTGTATTACGGCTGGAATACCTCAGCTTTAGGCTTAGGAATATGCCGTCCAGAAGCTCCGGAACTGAATCTTCCAGGAAGCGAAAGGGGTCTCATCGGGCTCTGAGGATCTTGGGCATACTTCTGCTGCACCAGTCTCCCCTGAAGTTCAGAGGTAAGTGACCGTAGAGACCCCGCAGGGGTACTTGGTACTGTGGCTGTCCTCAGTCACCTGCTCCTGTGTATGTAACAGAGGAGGTTTTTTCCTCAGCTCTGGGAGGATTAGAGAGAGATTGTCAACATTTATCGCTGCCTCCCTGTCAGGGAAAGCACGCCCGATCTCCGTCTCCTCCTTCAGAGTGCCTGTTAGCAGAGCAACAGTCCCATACAGGGATCGACCTGCCTGAAGGGGATCAGGATGAGGTTGATTCTGTTATAGAGGAATCAACAGTGGGGGAACCTTTTCTCAGCATCTCAAGCTGAAAGATTATGGGTTCAGTCTCTGACTAAACATGGTCCGATCAGCATTTAAAAATGCACCTTGCGGAACCATCAACCACTACTGTATCCTCGTTGGGGTCGCTAGAAGCCCCCAGACTGTTTGTTCTTTTCCACTTCACCCTTTACTGAAAGGGCTCATTTACCAGGATTGGGAACGTCCTGAGAAAATATTTATTCCCCCAAGAGATTTCCGGTGGTCTATCCCATGGAGGATAAGTTCATCAAAAAAAAAAAAAAAAAAAAAAATGGAAGGTCCCTACAGTGGACGCAGCCATCTCTTGTATGTATAAATCACTGACATGTCCAGTGGATAATGTCCAAATGTTCAAGAACCCAATAAATAAAAGATTGGAGTCCTTATGAAAATCTGCTTGGTGATACAACCAGCAGTAGCAGCTATTGGGGTCTGCTAAGCAGTGAAGGATCAGTTGAAACAGGTCTTGAGGGACTTGACAGATCAGCAGGCTTGGCCCTAGCTGATCTACCTAGAGCCTTAGGCTTTGCGGTTGACGCCATAGAGGATTCAGTCCATCAGGCCTCCCGCCTTACGCTGTCTATAGACATACGCGTAGGCTCCTATGGCTCAAAAACTGGTCTGCTGAAGCTCCCTGTAAAGAATGGCTGGTTAGCGTCCCATTTCATGGTGAACGCTTATTCAGGGAAAACCTGGACAAATATATCCAGAAAATTTCCAGCGGTAAAAATACGCTCTTGCCGGTTAAAAGCAGAATTAGAGGTCCCTCTTAAGAGGCCTGCTTCTCCAGTCCCTGGGGCATCGGCTGTGTAACAGTTCCGACGGCCTCCTCGGTCAAATCCCGGGGGTAAAAAACAGGGACAGTAGCAGGGTAATGAGAAACCCTGGGTCAGGGGAGGTACAAAACCTCCCCCAAAGTTAAATTCATTGAAGCCCCCACTCAGTCGGGTGGGGGGAGGACTCCAGTTGTTCGCAAGAGACCTGGCGGGACACGATCAAGACAGATAGGTGCTCTCCGCAGTAGGTTTGGGATACAGTTTGGAGTTAAAAGACTCTCCTCCTTCCCATTTTTGAGGTCAAACGTGCCAAGGGATCCCCGGAAGAGAGAGTCCCTCCTGTTGGCACTAGAACAACTATTGCTCCAAGGAGTAATTATGGAGGTTCCCCTGGAAGAATGAGGGTTCGGGTTTTACTCAAACCTCTTTACAGTCCCGAAGCAAACGCGGACGGGAGGCCCATATTAATTCTAAAAGGGCTATACAAATTCCTGTATATCAGGTCTTTCCGATGGAGTCGATCCGATCGGTGGCCACTGCCCTACAAGGGGAGGATTGGTTAGCCACGATCGACATCAAAGATGCTTATTTGCACATTCCCATCTTTCCAGTCCACCAAAAATTTCTACGCTTTGCAGTAGAAGGGCGCCATTTTCAGTTCAGAGCCTTACCCTTCGGTTTGGCCACAGCACCACGAGTGTTTACAAAAATTCTGGCCCTTTATTGGCCAATCTAAGAACACAAGGTGTAATGATAATGGCATATCTGGATGACTTGTTGCTGATAGACCACTCAGTGAAAAAACTAGACGTGGTCGTTCACAAGTATCTGGAATCTCACGGTTGGATTATCAACCGAGACAAGTCAGCCCTAAAAACCAGTCTAAAGTCTGGAATACTTGGGGCTAAGGTTGGATTCAGGCCAGAGAAAAATATTCTTGCCTCGAGGAAAGGTGTTGTCTTTGAAAGATTTGATCCACTTAGTGGGTACAAAAAAGACAGCCGTCCATACGCCTGCATATGAGGCTGCTGGGAAAAATGGTGGCATCATTCGAAGCAGTACCCTACGGTCAATTCCATTCAAGGAATTTGCAAGGGGCCATACTGTCAGCCTGGAACAAAAAGATTCAGGCCTAGACTTACAATGTCCTTGTCCCCTTCCGTTCGCAAGAGCCTCCGTTGGTGGTTGGTTTCCCAGAATCTGGAAAAAAGGAAATCCTTCAGTCCGATTTCTTGGAAGGTGGTCACTACAGATGCCAGCCTTATAGGCTGGGGAGCAGTACTGGAGCAATAGTCTCTCCAGGGCAGATGGTCGGATGCAGAAAAGGCCCTGCCCATCAATCTCTTAGAGATACGAGCAGCCCGGTATGCCCTAGTAGCATGGACATCCAAACTCCAAGGGTCCCCTGTCAGAATTCAATCAGACAATGCCACAGCAGTGGCATATATCAATCATCAGGGGGGCACCAGGAGTCGTGCAGCCCAGAGGGAAGTAAATTACATCCTGAAATGGGCAGAAAAAATATGTCCCAGCCATATCTGCGGTATTCATTCCAGGAGTGGAGAATTGGAAGGCGGACTTTCTAAGTCGCCAGAAATTAGGCCCAGAGGAAGGGTCCCTTCACCCCGAGGTTTTCTGGACAATATGTCAGCGGTGGGGAACATCGGATGTAGATCTTCTAGCATCCAGATTCAACGCAAAGGGGGACAGGTTTGTCTCTCGGACAAGGGATCCCCTAGCTTGTGGCTCGGATGCCCTAGTGTTCCCTTGGGATCAGTTCAAGCTGATATATGCATTCACACCGCCACAATGGTTACCTCGATTACTCCGCAGAATCAGGGTAGAAAAGAAACCAGTGATTCTGGTGGCTCCAGCGTGGCCCCGAAGAGCGTGGTACGTGGAGATTGTAAAATGTCAGTGGGGAGTCCTTGGACTCTCCCACATCGTCCGGACCTGCTTTCGCAAGGACCGATATACCACCCTTCCTTACCAGCCCTAGGTTTGACGGCCTGGCTATTGAAGCCCACATTCTAAAAAAGAGAGGGCTCTCTAATTCTGTGGTATCTACCATGATCAATGCCAGGAAGCCGGTATCCAGGCAGATCTACTATAGAATCTGGAAGGCGTACATCGCCTGGTGTGAAGCCAAGAAATGGCATCCACGTAAGTACGTAATAGGTAGGAGTCTGGACTCCCTACAATGGGCTGTAGATAGGAAGCTTGCCTTGAGTACTATCAAGGGTCAGATTTCGGCCTTGTCAATATTTTTTCAAAGGCCCTTGGCTTCGCATTCACTAGTCAAAGCCTTTATACAAGGAGTGATGCGTATTAGTCCTCCGGTTAATATTCCCATATGTCCATGGGATCTAAACTTGGTTCTGTCGGTTCTACAGAAACAACCATTTGAACCATTACAGCATATTTCTTTGGTTCTTCTCACCAGGAAATTGATTTTTCTAGTAGCCATTTGTTCGGCTAAAAGAGTGTCGGAATTAGCAGCTATGTCCTGTAGGGAGCCATATCTGGTTATCCATAAGGACAGGAGTAGTGTTACGTTCTCATCCAGCCTTTCTTCCTAAGGTGGTATCGAGGTTTCATTTGAACCAGGATGTGGTTCTTCCTTCTTTTTTCCCCAAACCTACTTCGGTAGAGGAAAAGTTATTGCATTCTTTGGATGTAGTAAGAGCAGTTAAAGCTTATCTAAAAGCCACTGCTCAGATTCGCAGAACGGATACTTTGTTTATTCTGCCGGAAGGCCCCAGAAGGGGTCAGGCAGCGTCAAAATCTACTTTAGCCAAGTGGATTCGACAGGTCATAATACAAGCCTATGGCTTGAGAAATAGACCGCCTCCGTTCAAAGTTAGGGCGCACTCCACGAGAGCAGTTGGAACTTCATGGGCAGTGCATCACCAGGCCTCCCTGGCTCAAATCTGTAAGGCCGCAACATGGTCTTCAGTACACACGTTTACTAGGTTCTACCAGGTGGACGTTGGAAGTCAGGAGGATGTCGCCTTTGGGCGCAGTGTGTTGCAGGCCGCAAAAGATCCTCATGTCTGATAGCGCTCAGCTTATATATGGTGTATCCCCCCCCTCATTTGGCATTGCTTTAGGACATCCCATTAGTAATGACTATGTCGCTCTGTGTCCCGTGATGTACGGAAAAGAAAATAGGATTTTTATAACAGCTTACCTGTAAAATCCTTTTCTTGGAGTACATCACGGGACACAGAGCTCCCACCCCTCTTTGGGGACACTTATTGCTTTGCTACAAAACTGAGGTGCTCCCGGATGGGAGGGGCTTATATAGGGGAGGGTACTTCCGGTTTTGGAAGTTGCCAGTGCCAGCACCTGACGGTATCTATATAACCCATTAGTAATGACTATGTTGCTCTGTGTCCCGTGATGTACTCCAAGAAAAGGATTTTACAGGTAAGCTGTTATAAAAATCCTATTTTTTTTTCAAAATTGTCACTCTTTTTTTGTTTATAGCGCAAAAAATAAAAAGCGCAGAGGTGATCAAATGCCACCAAAAGAAAGCTCTATATGTGGGAAAAAAGGACGTTAATTTTGTTTGGGTGCAACGTCGCACGACCGTGCAATTGTCAGTTAAAGCGACACAGTGCCATATCGCAAAAAGTGCTCTGATCAGGAAGGGGGTAAATCCTTCCGGGGCTGAAGTGGTTAAAACATGCAGGGCCTTTTAAATAAAGGGAAGAACAATTTGTCCCAGACAAAAAAGAAGCCCAACTAACTGACTTGCTAGTGAAGCCTGGTACACACAATAAGATTATCGGACAAATGATCGTCCATTTATTTTTAGCATGCTAGTCTCCATATTGAAAATGAAAACGTCACTAAAGTTACAAAAAATTCTCGGACGACAGAATAAAAATTCAGAAGTGATGTAATGTGTTGCATTGTATTTGTATTGTATTTTCAGACAAAAACTGTACTGATTAAAAGGGAATTGTACGAGAAACATTTTCGTGTTTGTCCCTTTGGATAATTTCAGATGAACTGTCCTGATTGACTCTACTGTAGATAGCTGTGTACAACCGATCAGATTATTGTCCTTTTTTGAAAGCGATATTTTTTGTCCAGTTGTCTGATCGTGTGTACCAGGCTTAAGAGTGTGATTATTAGCCTGCTTAACCACTTCAGCCCCGGAAGGTTTTACCCCCTTCCTGACCAGAGCACTTTTTACAATTTGGCACTGCGTCGCTTTAACTGGTAATTGCGCAGTCATGCAATGCTGTACCCAAATAAAATTTGCATTCTTTTTTTCCCACAAATAGAGCTTTCTTTTGGTGCTATTTGATCACCTCTTTGGTTTTTATTTTTTGCGCTATTATCAAAAACAGAGCCTATACAATGTTGAAAAAAAATTATATTTTTTCTTTTTACTATAATAAATATCCCCAAAAATGTTTTTAAAAACACATTTCTTTATCGGTTTAGGCCAATATATATTCTTCTACATATTTTTGGTAAAAAAATAAACAAACGACATATCCCCTATCTTCTGACAGCACAGGGATTTGTGTGTTTAAATCCCCGCGCTGGCTCTCGTTCACGTGACTACACATGGCCTGCGGCGATCGCCGCCAAGCGCATCGGGTCCCCCTCTGCGTGCAGCGTGTGCGCGTGCGCCCTCTGGTGGCTCTTAAACGAAACTCCGTATGGGGTTTCGTGCAGCGGTGCCATTCTGCCCCCATAAATAGACTTGAGCCGGTTCAGGAACCAGTTAAAGAACTCATATGTCAAATCATGTCCTACAAGCCTGTGACTCTCGAAGTAGTGAAAGCAAGGATAATGCCAGCCTCAAAGCTTACATCTTTAGTAGGAAGCCAGCTGTGACAGCTCCATAATTCTATATTTGTGGGTCTATTTTAACCTTACTGCATACTCAAATCTCAAAAACTTTTTGATCCATAATATAATGGTGGATATTGGTGGATTTAAGATATCTTTTGTACTCCATTTTTGTGCTACTCTCCTTAAAAGCTTGATTAACTTCACATGCGCTACCAAAGTTTTATAAAGGCAGTCCCACTGTTTTTTTTTCCACAATCGCGTGTGTGTTTTAACCTTTTCGCTGCCAGGCCCTGTGCTCCACTTTTAAACTTAGCTGGCTGGGCCATTTTTGCAATTTTTCCATTGCTTTTTTATTTTTCCCTTTTAGAATTTGTTAAAGACCCCCCAACCCATATATTTTCTGAAAGCACATCACCAGTAAAATACAAATAACTTGCTACTGATTTTTGGGGCATAATGACATTCGCGCAAATGTTTATCAAAACAATATTTTTGCTAAAAATACACTAACATCATTATTAGCAGATAAAAACACAATGCATTTTACAAAATCCTTACTAAATATAAAGGCTAAAAAAATATTAAATATCCAAATTTCACAAAAATTTTTGAAGTTTTCATTTTTCACTTACAGCTTTCAGAGTTTGTTAAATACCCCCCAAACCACATATTTTCTAGAAGCACATGGCCTGTAGAGAAAAAAGAATGTGCTACTGATTTTAACGCCCTGCGATATTTGCGCAAATGTTTATCAAAACAATATATGTGCTAAAAATTCTCTAAAATCATTATTAGCCGATATAAACACAGCAAATTTTACAAAATCCCTGCCAAATTCCTACTAAATATAAAAGCTTAACCTGTATTGATTTATTAAATAACAAATATTTGTAAAAATAACCAAATTTCTCAAAAAATCTGAAGGTTTTCATTCTTCCTTTACAGCTTTCAGAGTTTGTGAAAAAAAACAAAACAAAAAAAAAACATATATTTTCTGAAAGCATAGGACCAGTAGAATAAAAGTAAGGTGCTACTAATTTTTTAAGGCCCCACGATATTTGCGCAAATGTTTACCAAAACAATATTTTTCCAAAAATTAAACTAAAATCATTATTAGCAGATACAAACACAGCACATTTTTCAAAATCCATGCCAAATTCCTACTAAATATAAGATCTTAACCTGTATTGAGTTATCAAATAACAAATATTTGTAATTTGTAAATTACGCCTTTTTGCAAAATGGTGAAAATTAAATGTATGCAAAAATGTAAATAACCACATTTCTCTAAAAATCTTAAGGTGTTCATTCTTTCTTTACAGCTTTCAGAGTTTGTAAAATACCCCCCCCCCCCCCCAACCATATATTTTCTGAAAGCATAGGACCAGTAGAATAAAAGGAAGGTTCTATTGATTTTTTAAGGCCCCGCGATATTTGTGCAAATGTTTGCCAAACAATATTTTTGCTAAAATTACAATAAAATCATTATTAGCAGATACAAACACAGAAAATTTTACAAAACGTCTGCTAAATTCCTACTAAATATAAAAGCTTAACCTGTATTGAGTTAATAAATAACAGATATTTGTACATTTAAATTGCACCTTTTTGCGAAATGGTGAAAATTGAATGTACACAAAACTATAAAGAACCACATTTCCCTAAAAATTTGTAGGCTTTCATTTTTCACTTACAGCTTTCAGAGTTTGTAAAAGACCCCCCCCCCCCCCCCCCCCAACGATATATTTTCTGAAAGCATAGGACCAGTAGAATAAAAGGAAGGTGCTACTGATTTTTAAGGCTCCGTCATATTTGTGCGAATGTTTATCAAAACAATATTTTCTCTAAAAATACACTAAAAATTAAAAAAAAATCAAATTTTGGAAAAATCCAGAGGTTACCATTTTTCACTTACAGCTTTAAGAATTTGAAAAGACCCCCCAAACCATACATTTTCTGAAAGCACATGACCTGTAGAATAAAATAAGTGCTACAGATTTTTTGGGCCCCGCACAAATGTTCATCAAATTACTATTTTCACTAAAAATACACTAAAATCCTTATTAGTGCACATAAACACAACTTAACTTACAAAATTCCTGCTAAATTGCTACTAAAGCATCGTTCACATGTGGCATACTAAAGTGTATGCCCATGGAGGGCCATGTTTACCCACATAGAGATGCACAGGTGTTCCGTGCATCCCCATACAGGCAGTCCCATTTATTTTTATTTTTTTTTGTTTACAAACTTTTTTATTGTGTACAAAATAATGGTACAAACATTATGTCATGACATCAGAGAATTACAGTATTTTCAATCAATAATTATAATGATTTATGACAGAGTAACCGCCTTTATTTATTTATGACAACATCTATTACATATAAAAAATAAATGATTCAGTAGTATTTTGAAATGCAGGATTGTTTTTGTGTATAAAAGAATTGGATGTGAAAAGGGGATTCTAATATGGGTCTAAAAGGTAGTCTGAATATTTGAACCATAGGTTCCATTTTTTATCCAGTAGGTGCATGGTATTATGCAAGGTATGCAAAAAAATTTCCATAAGGTAAATGTCGTTTATTCTAATTCCCATTTATGTCAATTTGGATGCAACAGCTGCACAAGTATAGCCGCTGCTCCCAATCTGACATCCGTGTGTCTGTGGGTAAACAACCCCGAAAGCAGACAGTGTGAGCTCTGGGACATGCACAGTACATGGATGTCAAATTGGGAACAACGGCTCTGTCTGCGCAGTTGCTACATCCCAAATGACATGAATGGGACTGCCTGCACAGGGATGCACAGAACAAGACCTTCGACTCCTTTTCACAAAAGCAGACCAATCGGGTCCACATGTCCGTTTTTCAGGCAGGCCCGATCGGACCACCCATTGTTCCGTATGGAGAGGCTGATGTAAATGTAAGTGTCCATTTACACCCCATTTCCCATCCATCTTGCAGATCGAATCTGAAATCCGAAAGATCCGAAATAAAAAAATGCTTTATTTTAGTTTCATTGCGACAACAGTTCGATATAGATAGAAGATTTGACATGAGGGTGACAATAGCGATCTGTGTCTATTGCACCTGCGGGTGAATGTGCCTAACTTAACTCTATTAGTCCAAGATTATTATAGAGACATGAAGATTCGAACAAGCAGCTAAAAACATACGATCGCCGCAAGCGGACATTTACAGTCAAATGCTCTGCCCATAGGCTATAGAAGAATTCTAATGTTAGTTGACTAGTAATAATAATTATTAAATATAATTATTACTAGTCACACAACATTAGAATTCTACTACAGCTTGTGGGCGGAGCATTCGACCGCTAATGTACGATTGCGGCGTTGTACAGTTTAGCTGCTTCGTCGAATCTTCTTAGAACATCCGACAGACACCTTCAATTGACAGATTTGACCTTAATTCGGATTTTCAGACGAATGCATTTTTTAACGAAACAAAATAAAAAAAACACATTTCGGTAGTAACTGAATAAATGTATTTTTCGAACGAAACCAAAATTCCGAAACAAAATATTTCAGTGTGCACATGTCTACAAAAAAAACAAACTCCGCACTTCTCTTTTAAATGACAATAACACAAACATGACAAAACAAATTATCATTTTTTTAGGGTTCAGTGATCCAGGCAAGATTTGGACCATTGTACCCTAATGCCGCGTACACACGACCGTTTTTAATGTCATTGAAAAAAACTGCATTTTTCTCGACGTGATTTTTCGTGTTTCCTCTCAAGCCTGACTTGCCTACACACTATCGTGGATTTTTTTTTTCCGAGTAAAGCGCAGTGACGTACAACACGTACGACGGCACTATAAAGGGGAAGTTTCATTCGGATGGCGCCACCCTTCATGTTAGTAAAGTTTGTTGAGCGACGATTCGCGCTTTTCAGCCTCGTGCTTTTCAGTCCGTTACAGCGTGACGAATGTGCTATCTCCATTACGAACGCTAGTTTTACCAGAAGAAGCGCTCCCGTCTCATACTTGATTCTGAGCATGCGCATTTTTTTTCACGTCGTTAAAGCCTACACACGACCGGTTTTCATGACGAGAAAAACGACGATGTAAAAAACGACGTGAAAAATTAGACCATGTTCCAATTTTTCTCGTCGTGATTCTCTGCGTTTTTCTCGTCGGGAAAACTGCTGGAAAGCCCACACAGGATCATTTTTAATGACCATTTTAAAAAATTACATTTTTCTCGTCATTAAAATCGGTCGTGTGTACGCGGCATCAGAATTCCCACTTTTTGGCCAAATTTTTGTAAATAAAATTCAGACAGTAAAATGTTAGTTTAAAGTGACTCCTGCCCTGCTCCACCAAATACTAGGCCGTCCTGATCAGGCAAAGATTAGGCGTCTTTTTAATTTTTTAAGTACTGACTGTAACTGGGAAATGTATTGGTTTAGAGTAATTTTTTTTTGTTTTTTTTTTAAACTGTTTAATACATTTTTGTTTACTATATAAAAAAATATATAAATAAACATTAAGGCCTGGTTCACACAAATGCGATTTCAGATGTGACTTGATTTGTACTGAATCATATGACAAGAGAAAACACATTATTTTTAATGGCATCGGTTCACCTCAATGAGACTCTGTGCAGTGTGATTTTGGAAAAGGTTCCTGTGTTACTTAATGTGATTTACAGTGTGATTTGGCCCCATAGAATATGCAAACCACATCCAAAATGCAACTAAAGTCACATCAAAGTCGCACTACATAATTGCACTGCAAATCATGTCAAAATCGCATCACAGTAGTGTGAACCAAGCCTTAAAGCAGTGTTTTCGCATAATCCTTGTCTCGCGGAACATGGTTTTCCAGAGAGAGAGAGAATAAATTAAGCCTGTGGTCACACCAGGTATGATTTAGGCCCCTTTTACACTTACACAACTTGTCCCACGATTTTGGACTGCAAAATCGCATGACAAGTCATTCTCCGTGATTTTGAATGACTACCATTCATATTGGCATGACTTTAAGTCGTGCCGACTTCAAAGTAGTTCCTGCACTACTTTTTTTCAGAAGTCGGATTAAAATCGGATTCCGTATTAACGGATCCGACTTTGACATACGACCTGTGTATGAAGGGGAACTCCACGGCAAAAAAAAAAAAAACGGCATGGGTTCCCCCTTTATGGGCATACCGAAGAACAGCGTGGGGGTCCCCGCAAAATCCATTCCAGACCCTTATCCGAGCACGCAGCCTGGCCAGTCAGGAAAGGGGGTGGGGAGGAGCGAGCGCCCCCCTCCTGAACCGTACCAGGCGGCATGCCCTCAACATGGGGGGTGGGTGCTTTGGGTCAGGGGGGCCCTGCACCCCACCACCTTAAAGCACCTTGCCCCCATGTTGATGAGGAGAAGGGCCCCTTCCTGACAACCCTGGCCGTTGGTTGTCGGGGCCTACAGCCGGGGGGCTTATCAAAATCTGGGAGCCCCCTTTAATATCCCGGAAACCCGCCCCCCTACCCTATGTGAATGAGTATGGGGTACATTGCTCTCTCCCGCTGTAATGCCGCGCGCGCGGTGCACAATGACTTATATAGGCATGGGGCGGGGTCACCGGGTGATGTCATCCAGTGACCCCGCCCCTCATGACGTCACCGCCCGGGGCATGATGGGAAGTCGTTGCGCACCGAGCATCGTGTCAACATCGGAAGAAGAGCAGAGGGAAGAAGACAACGGAGAAGACCGGGCAAGAGCTAGCAAAAGAGCAGAAGAACCCGGCAGAAGACGACCGGACAACCAACGGCCAGGGTTGTCGGGAAGGGGCCCTTGTCCTCATCATCATGGGGGCAAGGTGCTTTGGGGCAGGGGGGCGCATGGCCCCCCAGCCCCAAAGCACCCACCCCCGCATGTTTAGGGCATGCGGCCTGGTACTGTTCAGGGGGTGGGGGGCGCTCGCTCATCCCTTTTCCTGACCGGCCTGGCTGCATGCTCGGATAAGGGTCTGGTATGGATTTTGGGGGGAAAAACCAGCATGGGGGTTCCCCTTAAAATCCATACCAGACCGAAGGGCCTGGTATGCCCATGAAGGGGGAACCCATGCCGTTATTTTTTTTTTTTTAATTGGCATGGAGTTCCCCCTAATTATTGGGGGATCAAAGTCGCGTCCCTGCTCATTGAAGTCATACTTCAAGTCGTGGGGCAAAGTCGGATCCACAGTCGTATGACTGTCTTGTCAGAATCGCGGCCGCGAAAGCGCACAAAATCGTACGACTTTGGAGTAGCACAAGTGTGAAAGGGGCCTTAAAGTGGTGTGATTTAAAGCTCGACTTCAGCACTACTTCGACACTACTTCAGCACTACTTATGTGAGGTTTGTTACGATTTGATACAACTTCAGTGAGAGGGGCTGTCCATGACACAGGGAGTAACACTGATGTTATGAACAAAAGTTTAACTAGCAAAGAGTTAATATTTAACTTCTTTTAGGCTCAAGTAGTGCTGATATAGACACAGATGCCATTTACAGCACGGTTTACATTATAGTCTATGGCAGTGAAATCATGCTGAAGTCCTGAAAAAGTAATACATGAACTACTTCTCAAATCGCACTGCAGTAATACCTTGGATTGCAGGTAGCGCGGTTTACGAGCGTTTCGCAATATGAGCTATTATTTTTTAAATCCTGACTCGGTTTGCGAGCGTTGTCTCACAAGACGAGCAGGATTCAAGGCTCTGGGGTATCACATTTGGCCAGAGGTGCGGTGACACTCGGAAACACTACGTTGCTGAGTGCCTCTGAGCCTCTTCGAGTGTCTCCGAGTGCATCCGAGTAGCTCCGAGCGGACTCCGAGTGTTTCCAAGTGTCTTCTGTGCCCCCCCACCTCTGACCACATGCAGTACTGCATACAATAGCAGTCACTGTGGAACGAATTATCTGAGTTTCCATTGACTCCTATGGGAAAACTCGCTTTGATATACGAGTGCTTTGGATTACAAGCATTTTTCTGGAACAAATTATGCTCGTAATCCAAGGTACCACTGTACTTGAAATCATACCTATTAAGACACTGCCATAGAAACACATTAGATGCTACTTCAGGTACGACATGCGATTTAAAAATCATACCTGAAGTTGTACAGGTGTGACCAGGGGCTTAAAGGGGTTGTAAAGGTTTGTTTTTTTGCATCTTAATGCATCCTATGCAGCGTCGCGCGCTGGGGGGTCGGGGCCATGTGATACAGTCGGCAGCTATAGCCGCCAGCTGTATCACAGGAGCGCGCCCACAAGCTAACCCCCTTGGGAGAGCGCTTCCCATGAAGGGGGTAAGCTGATGCGGGGAGGAGCCGAGACAGCCGCCGAGGGACCCCAGAAGAGCAGGATCGGGGCCACTGTGTGCAAAACGAGCTGCACAGTGGAGGTAAGTATAACATGTTTGTTTTTTTTGTTTTTTAAACGGGAACCTTTAGTGTCCCTTTAAACTTAAGCTATTGAGCTCTGTAAGCAACTAGCTTTTTACAACAGAACATGTATAAAAAGCCTGGTAAATATGTTAAAAAGAGCTTGAAGCCTGATAAAATGAGAGGAAATGTAAATATGACATATTCATATACAAAAGTTATATTTACCAAAAGAAAATTATTTCAAAATTTAATAGTTTAGTCCAGGGCTTGAAAAATGCACTCGCCCGCTCGCCAAATGCAAGCATAAATTGCCATTGGGCGAGTGCTCAGGTGCCACACACTGGGGGGTGTCAGGCCGGCGCCCCCCCCCACGCCCTCCGGGGTAGCGAGAGCAGCCGATCGCCCCCCCCCCCCCGCCGTGCTGCCACATTATAAAAGGAGAGCGGGACAGCTGCGGGCTTCATGTGCTTGAGCCCGTCCGTCCCGCTTCTCCCTCTGTCAGAAGCTGTGGACTGGAGGCAGACCCGTGTAGCACACAGCCGAGTGAAGTGTTGTGGCTGTGTGCTGGGTCTGATAGCCGGAGACTGCACTGTGATGCACCGCTGGGTCCGCCGTGATGAATAAGTTCTGTCATCACTGGTGAGATTGAGAAAAATACGTGGAGAGATTCGAAGAGAAATGGTGGTACAGAGGTGAACGTGGATGGGGGTACAAAGGTGGATGGCTGGCTACAAAGGTAAATGTGGGGGGGTACAGAGGTGGAGGGGGTGTACAGAGGTGGATGGGGGGCTACAAAGGTAAATGTGGATGGGGTACAGAGGTGGATGGGGGTACAGATGTGGATGGGGGGGTACAGAGGTGGATGGGGGTGTACAGAGGTGGACGGGGGGGGTACAGAGGTGGATGGGGGTGTACAGATGTGGATGGGGGTGTACAGAGGTGGATGGGGGGTACAGAGGTGGACATGGGGTGTATAGATGTGGACGGGGGGTGTACAGAGGTGGACGGGGGGTGTACAGAGGTGGACGGGGGGGTGTACAGAGGTGGACGGGGGGGTGTACAGATGTGGACGGGGGGTGTACAGATGTGGACGGGGGGGTAAAGAGGTGGACGGGGGGGTACAGAGGTGGACAGGGGGTACAGATGTGGATGGGGGGTACAGAGGTGGACGGGGGGGTACAGAGGTGGACAGGGGGTACAGAGGTGAATGTGGATGGGGGGGTACAGAGGTAAATGTGGATGGGGGGTACAGAGGTAAATGTGGATGGGGGGTACAAAGGTGGACGGAAGGATAGAGGTGAGCCGTGGGTGAGGGCTACTGAGGTGGACGGGGGATACAGAGGTGAGCTGTGGATTGGGGGGGATACAGAGATGAGCTGCAGGGGAGGGGAGTTTGCTTAATTATATGTAAGGGGAGGCTCTCTGGAGACACTGATGTATGGGGGGGCTCTCTGGGGACACTGATGTAAAGGGGGGCTCTCTGGGGACCCTGATACTAACGCTATTGCTGTTATGTTTAAATTGAATAAAGCTATGTTATAATTGCATTTTTTTATATTTTGGATTTTTTTATTCTTAAGAAAAATTTAATTTCATAAGCTTTAAGGGGGACGGGGCTTAAAGGGGGGCGGGGTTTGGGGAGGGACCTGGGAAAGGTTTGGTGGGGCAACTGGTGGAGAGTAAGGTTTTTGCCTGGCTAGTAGATCTAGACTTGAAATTTTAAGCCCTGGTTTAGTCCTAACTAGTGATGAGCCGAACACCCCCGGGTTCGGTTCGCACCAGAACCCGCGAACGGACCGAAAGTTCGTACGAACATTAGAACCCTATTAAATACAATGGATGCGAACGTTCGAATTCTAAAGTGCTAATTATAACGACTATTATGCAATGTATTGTCCTAAAAAGGGTTTGGGAACTCGGGTTCTGCACCAGGGGACATGTATCAATGCAAAAAGAAGTTTTAAAAACGGTCGTTTTTCGGGAGCAGTCATTTTAATGATGCATAAAGTGAGAAAAAAAAAGTCAAATATTCCTTTAAATATCGTACCTGGGGGGTGTCTAAAGTATGCCTGTGAAGTGCCACGTGTTTCCCGTGTTTAGAACTGTCCCTGCACAAAATGACACTTCTAAAGGAAAAAAAAAACATTTAAAACTGCTTGCGGCTTTAATGTAATGTCTGGTCCCGGTAATATGGATGAAAATCTTTAAGAAAAATGGCATAGCTACCCCATGACCCCCCCCCCCCCACCCCAGCCCATTACCAGCCCCTTTGGGTCTTGTATGGATATTAAGGGGAACCCCGCACATAAAATAAAAAAGGCCCTATATACTCTGAACAGCCGTATACAGGCGGTGCATACAAGACAGGGACTGTAGGTTTGTTCTTATGTAGAATCTGTTTGTAATTTTGAACAGGTACATTGTTTAAGTGTAGCTGCAGCCCAAAAATCTATTTTTAAACTTTTTGGAAAACATAGGTAAGGGTTATCACCCCTGTAACATTTGTTTTGCTGTCTGTGCCCCTGTTCAGAACATTTCACCTCACTTTCCGTCCCAATGACAACTGTTTTTGAAATGTGGTGTTTTTCTTGAAACAAGGATTGGTGATAAAGCATCAGTAGAGAGGAGACACCTTTTTCCCATATTAACTCTTACAGGAGAGAATTTCCCTTCCTAGGGGTAGATTTCCTCTCACTTCCTGTTGTCTTCTTGCGTTTGCAAGTAGGAGTCGTTTGTAAGTTGGATGTTTGAAAGTAGGGACCTGCCGTATATACTCTGCAGAAATAGGCCCCTTAGTTGTTGGTGTTGGCACAACACTGTAAGCACTCACAGTTACTCTTGGTTGGTGCTGGAACGCCCTGCTGTCAACTATTATATCAGGAATTGTAATTACATATAATTGTTGAACAGTGGTAGTAAAAATTGGGCCTTTGATGGTGGTGCTGGTGCCACAACACTGTAAGCCCTGACAGTTACTCTTGGTGGGTGCAGCAATGGGCCCTGCTGTGAATTATTAGATCAAGAATTGTAATTGCATGCCCCTGTTGAACAGGGGCTGAAAAATTGGGCCTTTCGTGGTGGTGGTGGTGGTGGTGGTGTTGCCACAACACTGTAAGCCCTCAGAGTTACTCTTGGTGGGTGCAGGAATGGGCCCTGCTGTGAATTATTAGATCAAGAATTGTAATTACATGCCCCTTTTGAACAGGGGCTGAAAAATTGGGCCTTTCGTGGTGGTGGTGGTGGTGGCGTTGCCACAACACTGTAAGCCCTCAGAGTTACTCTTGGTGGGTGCAGCAATGGGCCCTGCTGTGAATTATTAGATCAAGAATTGTAATTACATGCCCCTGTTGAACAGGGGCTGAAAAATTGGGCCTTAGGCACTGGTGGCACAACACTGCAACCCCTCACAGATACTGTACTTGGAGCACAGCAATGAGCCCTGTTGCAAAGTATTGCTTCAAAAATTGTAATTACACGCCCCTGTTAAACAGGGGCTGAAAAATTGGGCCTTAGGCACTGGTGGCACAACACTGCAACCCCTCACAGATACTGTACTTGGAGCACAGCAATGAGCCCTGTTGCAAAGTATTGCTTCAAAAATTGTAATTACACGCCCCTGTTAAACAGGGGCTGAAAAATTGGGCGTTAGGCACTGGTGGCGGCACCCATAAACAAAAATGATCTTCCAAGCTATCATCATCAATCGTATCATTGAGGACTCGGAGGAGGAGGATAGCCAGTCAACATAACAGCACAGGCACTCAGCATCAGCATCAGTCTTGAAGGGATGTGGCATGTTAAAATCAATTAGTCTGTTATATCAGCATCAGGTGTGTGGTAGCTGGTGGTGATCCAAGACTGGTTCATCTTGATGAAAGTCAGTCGATCAACCGAGTCGGTGGACAGGCGCACCCTGTGATCCGTGACAAATCCTCCAGCAGCACTGAATGTGCGTTCCGAAAGAACGCTGGATGCAGGACAGGCCAGTAGCTCAATTGCATACTGTGCAAGCTCTGGCCAGTGATCCATCCTCAAGACCCAGTAAGCCAGAGGATTTTCGGTGGGGAAGGTGTCCAAGTCTGACCTTGCCCCTAGATATTCCTGCACCATGTTTATCAGACGCTGGCGATGGTTGCTGGAACCGATCATACTTTGGGGCTGCGGACTAAAGAATTGTCTGAACGCATCGGTCAGACGGCCACCTTCCCCACCGCTCCTTCTTTGACTGGCCGAAGCCTCAGCAACTCGTTGTCCAGGACCAGGAGTTTGTAACCTCCCAGTCTCTGGGAACGCGTTGCACAGACCTTTCTGCAAGGCCTCCCGGAGTTGTCTCATCCTCTGCTCCCTCTGCGACGGTAACATAAGGTCCGCAACCTTACCCTTGTACCGTGGATCAAGGAGAGTGGCCAGCCAGTAATGGTCCCTCTCCTTGATCCGAAGAATACGAAGATCCTTCCGCAGACTTTGCAGGATCAGGGAGGCCATGCAGCGTAGGTTAGCTGAGGCATTCGGTCCGGAGTCCTCTGGGTCACTAAGGACGACATGATCCGCAGCCACCTCCTCCCAGCCACGTACAAGTCCACGGGTTTCTTGGGACTGTAAATCATCCCGAAAAGACTGCTGCTGTTGATGCTGCTGAGTGCCAGGCTCCACCTCCATGCTGACACAATCCTCCTCCTCCTCCTCCTCCTCTTCCTGTGCGATGGGTGGGACAGAAGGAACACTGTCTGGGTAAAGGGGGCCTTGAGAGGCAAGGAAGTCCTCCTCTTCCTGCCTCTGTTCTGCCTCAAGTGCCCTGTCCATTATTCCACGCAGCGTGTGCTCCAACAGGTGGACAAGAGGTACAGTGTCACTGATGCATGCACTGTCACTGCTCACCATCCTCGTGGCCTCCTCAAATGGTGCCAGGACAGTGCATGCATCCCTGATCATGCCCCACTGGCGTGGAGAAAAAAAACCAAGCTCCCCTGACCCTGTCCTGGTGCCGTAGTCGCACAGGTACTCATTGATGGCCCTCTGCTGCGTGTGCAGCCGCTGCAGCATGGCCAACGTTGAGTTCCACCTGGTGGGCATGTCACATATAAGGCGGTTCTTGGGCAGGTTCAACTCCTTTTGCAGCTCAGCCAGGCGAGCACTGGCATTATAAGATCTGCGGAAATGCACACAGACTTTCCTGGCCTGCCTCAGGACATCCTGTAAGCCCGGGTACCTGCCCAAGAACCGCTGCACCACCAGGTTAAGGACGTGAGCCACACAGGGCACATGGGTCAGTTGTCCCTGTCGGAGGGCGGAGAGGAGGTTGGTGCCATTGTCGCAAACCACCATTCCTGGCTTAAGCTGGCGTGGCGTCAACCACCTCTCGGCCTGGCCCTGCAGAGCAGACAGGACCTCTGCCCCAGTGTGGCTTCTGTCCCCCAAACACACCAGCGCAAGCACGGCATGGCATCTTTTTGCCTGCGTACTTGCGTAGCCCCTTGAACGGCTACGGAGCACCGCTGGTTCAGAGGACAAAGCACAGGAAGAGGCCATGGAGGAAGAAGAAGAGGAGGGGGTGGAGGAGAGAGGTGTGTCACAACCAGTAGTAGCATTTTGGAGGCGTGGCGGTGGAACAACCTCCAACACTACTGCACCTTGTCCTGCATCCTTCCCAGCTGCCAAAAGAGTGACCCAATGGGCCGTGAAAGAAAGGTAACGTCCCTGTCCATGCCTGCTGGACCATGAGTCAGCGGTAATATGCACCTTACCGCTGACCGCCCTGTCCAGCGAGGCCAAGACATTGCCTTCCACATGCCGGTAGAGAGCCGGAATAGCCTTCCGTGAGAAAAAGTGGCGTTTGGGAACCTGCCACTGAGGAACCGCACATTGCACAAACTCACGGAAGGGGGCCGAGTCTACCAACTGAAAAGGCAGCAGTTGAAGCGCTAGCAATTTAGCCAAGCTAGCATTCAACCGCTGGGCATGTGGATGGCTGGGAGTGAACTTCTTTCGACGGTCCAGCAGCTGGGGCAGGGAAATTTGCCTGCTAGAATCGGACGTCGGTGTACTGCTAGCAGAGTGGCCGCAAGTACTTGGCTGTGACACACCTAATTCTACACCTTCATTCCTCTCAGTGCATGTTTCAGAGAGGACTGAAGTTATAGTGGGGTTGGAGATCCCAGCTGATGCGGTGCAAGGAGAGGTCCGCTTTGTTCTTTGGTGTGGGTCTTTGAGGTAGGCTTGCCAACGAGCTGCATGGCAGGTCAACATATGTCTGGTCAGGCATGTGGTACCCAAGCGGCTGATGTTTTGGCCACGCGATATACGCTTGAGACATATGTTGCAAACAGCAGCTGTGCGATCTGATGCACTAGCCTCAAAAAAGGCCCACACCAAAGAGCTTTTTGAATGACGGGCAGAGGCAGCGCCCTGCACAGGCGGAGCTCTGCGGTGTGATTCCGTCGGTGTACTGCCCTTACGCTGGACACCAAAGGGCATCCTGCCTCGTTGGAGATGTGCCTCCTCCTCATCCTCCTCCTCTCTCCTATTAGGCACCCACGTGGAGTCAGTGACCTCATCATCCCCTCCCTCCTCATCACTGGAGCCAATCTGGCAGTATGCTGCAGCTGCTGGAACATGACTGCCAGATTGGTGTCCTTCTTGAGCATCCCCTCTGTCTGCTCTCACGCTACTGCCTTCCTCTAGCTGGGTTTCATCATCAGACCCTTCGAAACGCTGGGCATCCTCCTGGAGCATGTACCCAACACTGTGCTCAAACAGTTCGGGGGACTCCTCAGGAGGAGGACATGGTGGGTCTAGGGAAGGAGTGACTGATGATGAGTCTGACATTGATACCAGGGAAGAGGACGCTTTGGCAGCTGCTTTGCCAGTACCCTGAGCCTGGGTGAGAGAGGATGAGGAGGAGGAGGAGGGCTTGGTCATCCACTCTACCAAGTCTTCGGCATGATGTGGCTCAACATGTCCAGCTGCCGAAAAGAAGGACAAGCGTGTCCCATGGCCATGTGCTGATGACAATGCACCGCGTCCACGACCAGCACTGTTGCCCCCAGACACAGAGCCTGCTTGCCCTCTTTTATTGCCTCCTGACTGTCTGCCTCTCCTTGTTTGCCTTCCAGACATTCTAATGGATGGCCTGCAGGGAGATGGGAAAAAAAGCAATAAGGGCTACCTTCAGGTGTCCTTCTCTGTCCCTTTACTTAAGGATTTCTAAATATGGTTGAGGATGATTGCTTTCGCACAGAATAGCACAATGACAATTTCCCTGACTGTCCAAAAAACAAGGATTTCAAAGATGGTTGATGAGGAATGCTTTAGCACAGTATAGCACAATGAGAACTTCCCTCACTGTCCTTCCCTGTCCCTACAAACAAGGTTTAGCACAGTAAAACACACTGACACTCTCCCTACCTATAGTTTTCTGTCCCTATAAAAAATTTTTTTTTTAAAGATGGTTGATGAGGAATGCTTTAGCACAGTATAGCACACTGAGAATTTCCCTCACTGTCCTTCCCTGTCCCTACAAACAAGGTTTAGCACAGTAAAACACACTGACACTCTCCCTACCTATAGTTTTCTGTCCCTATAAAAAATGTTTTTTTAAAGATGGTTGATGAGGAATGCTTTAGCACAGTATAGCACAATGAGAATTTCCCTCACTGTCCTTCCCTGTCCCTACAAACAAGGTTTAGCATAGTAAAACACACTGACACTCTCCCTACCTATAGTTTTCTGTCCCTATAAAAAATTTTTTTTTTAAAGATGGTTGATGAGGAATGCTTTAGCACAGTATAGCACAATGAGAATTTCCCTCACTGTCCTTCCCTGTCCCTACAAACAAGGTTTAGCACAGTAAAACACACTGACACTCTCCCTACCTATAGTTTTCTGTCCCTATAAAAAATGTTTTTTTAAAGATGGTTGATGAGGAATGCTTTAGCACAGTATAGCACAATGAGAATTTCCCTCACTGTCCTTCCCTGTCCCTACAAACAAGGTTTAGCACAGTAAAACACACTGACACTCTCCCTACCTATAGTTTTCTGTCCCTATAAAAAATTTTTTTTTTAAAGATGGTTGATGAGGAATGCTTTAGCACAGTATAGCACAATGAGAATTTCCCTCACTGTCCTTCCCTGTCCCTACAAACAAGGTTTAGCACAGTAAAACACACTGACACTCTCCCTACCTATAGTTTTCTGTCCCTATAAAAAATGTTTTTTTAAAGATGGTTGATGAGGAATGCTTTAGCACAGTATAGCACAATGAGAATTTCCCTCACTGTCCTTCCCTGTCCCTACAAACAAGGTTTAGCACAGTAAAACACACTGACACTCTCCCTACCTATAGTTTTCTGTCCCTATAAAAAATGTTTTTTTAAAGATGGTTGATGAGGAATGCTTTAGCACAGTATAGCACAATGAGAATTTCCCTCACTGTCCTTCCCTGTCCCTACAAACAAGGTTTAGCACAGTAAAACACACTGACACTCTCCCTACCTATAGTTTTCTGTCCCTATAAAAAATGTTTTTTTAAAGATGGTTGATGAGGAATGCTTTAGCACAGTATAGCACAATGAGAATTTCCCTCACTGTCCTTCCCTGTCCCTACAAACAAGGTTTAGCACAGTAAAACACACTGACACTGTCCCTACCTATAGTTTTCTGTCCCTATAATTTTTTTTTTTTTAAAGATGGTTGATGAGGAATGCTTTAGCACAGTATAGCACAATGAGAATTTCCCTCACTGTCCTTCCCTGTCCCTACAAACAAGGTTTAGCACAGTAAAACACACTGACACTCTCCCTACCTATAGTTTTCTGTCCCTATAAATTTTTTTTTTTTAAAGATGGTTGATGAGGAATGCTTTAGCACAGTATAGCACAATGAGAATTTCCCTCACTGTCCTTCCCTGTCCCTACAAACAAGGTTTAGCACAGTAAAACACACTGACACTCTCCCTACCTATAGTTTTCTGTCCCTATAAATTTTTTTTTTTTTTAAAGATGGTTGATGAGGAATGCTTTAGCACAGTATAGCACAATGAGAATTTCCCTCACTGTCCTTCCCTGTCCCTACAAACAAGGTTTAGCACAGTAAAACACACTGACACTCTCCCTACCTATAGTTTTCTGTCCCTATAAAAAATGTTTTTTTAAAGATGGTTGATGAGGAATGCTTTAGCACAGTATAGCACAATGAGAATTTCCCTCACTGTCCTTCCCTGTCCCTACAAACAAGGTTTAGCACAGTAAAACACACTGACACTCTCCCTACCTATAGTTTTCTGTCCCTATAAAAATTTTTTTTTTTAAAGATGGTTGATGAGGAATGCTTTAGCACAGTATAGCACAATGAGAATTTCCCTCGCTGTCCTTCCCTGTCCCTACAAACAAGGTTTAGCACAGTAAAACACACTGACACTCTCCCTACCTATAGTTTTCTGTCCCTATAAAAAATGTTTTTTTAAAGATGGTTGATGAGGAATGCTTTAGCACAGTATAGCACAATGAGAATTTCCCTCACTGTCCTTCCCTGTCCCTACAAACAAGGTTTAGCACAGTAAAACACACTGACACTCTCCCTACCTATAGTTTTCTGTCCCTATAAAAAATGTTTTTTTAAAGATGGTTGATGAGGAATGCTTTAGCACAGTATAGCACAATGAGAATTTCCCTCACTGTCCTTCCCTGTCCCTACAAACAAGGTTTAGCACAGTAAAACACACTGACACTCTCCCTACCTATAGTTTTCTGTCCCTATAAAAAATGTTTTTTTAAAGATGGTTGATGAGGAATGCTTTAGCACAGTATAGCACAATGAGAATTTCCCTCACTGTCCTTCCCTGTCCCTACAAACAAGGTTTAGCACAGTAAAACACACTGACACTCTCCCTACCTATAGTTTTCTGTCCCTATAAAAAAATTTTTTTTTAAAGATGGTTGATGAGGAATGCTTTAGCACAGTATAGCACAATGAGAATTTCCCTCACTGTCCTTCCCTGTCCCTACAAACAAGGTTTAGCACAGTAAAACACACTGACACTCTCCCTACCTATAGTTTTCTGTCCCTATAAAAAATGTTTTTTTAAAGATGGTTGATGAGGAATGCTTTAGCACAGTATAGCACAATGAGAATTTCCCTCACTGTCCTTCCCTGTCCCTACAAACAAGGTTTAGCACAGTAAAACACACTGACACTGTCCCTACCTATAGTTTTCTGTCCCTATAAAAAATTTTTTTTTTAAAGATGGTTGATGAGGAATGCTTTAGCACAGTATAGCACAATGAGAATTTCCCTCACTGTCCTTCCCTGTCCCTACAAACAAGGTTTAGCACAGTAAAACACACTGACACTCTCCCTACCTATAGTTTTCTGTCCCTATAATTTTTTTTTTTAAAGATGGTTGATGAGGAATGCTTTAGCACAGTATAGCACAATGAGAATTTCCCTCACTGTCCTTCCCTGTCCCTACAAACAAGGTTTAGCACAGTAAAACACACTGACACTCTCCCTACCTATAGTTTTCTGTCCCTATAAAAAATGTTTTTTTAAAGATGGTTGATGAGGAATGCTTTAGCACAGTATAGCACAATGAGAATTTCCCTCACTGTCCTTCCCTGTCCCTACAAACAAGGTTTAGCACAGTAAAACACACTGACACTCTCCCTACCTATAGTTTTCTGTCCCTATAAATTTTTTTTTTTTTAAAGATGGTTGATGAGGAATGCTTTAGCACAGTATAGCACAATGAGAATTTCCCTCACTGTCCTTCCCTGTCCCTACAAACAAGGTTTAGCACAGTAAAACACACTGACACTCTCCCTACCTATAGTTTTCTGTCCCTATAATTTTTTTTTTTTAAAGATGGTTGATGAGGAATGCTTTAGCACAGTATAGCACAATGAGAATTTCCCTCACTGTCCTTCCCTGTCCCTACAAACAAGGTTTAGCACAGTAAAAACACACTGACACTCTCCCTACCTATAGTTTTCTGTCCCTATAATTTTTTTTTTTTAAAGATGGTTGATGAGGAATGCTTTAGCACAGTATATCACAATGAGAATTTCCCTCACTGTCCTTCCCTGTCCCTACAAACAAGGTTTAGCACAGTAAAACACACTGACACTCTCCCTACCTATAGTTTTCTGTCCCTATAAAAATTTTTTTTTTTAAAGATGGTTGATGAGGAATGCTTTAGCACAGTATAGCACAATGAGAATTTCCCTCACTGTCCTTCCCTGTCCCTACAAACAAGGTTTAGCACAGTAAAACACACTGACACTCTCCCTACCTATAGTTTTCTGTCCCTATAAAAAATGTTTTTTTAAAGATGGTTGATGAGGAATGCTTTAGCACAGTATAGCACAATGAGAATTTCCCTCACTGTCCTTCCCTGTCCCTACAAACAAGGTTTAGCACAGTAAAACACACTGACACTCTCCCTACCTATAGTTTTCTGTCCCTATAAATTTTTTTTTTTTTAAAGATGGTTGATGAGGAATGCTTTAGCACAGTATAGCACAATGAGAATTTCCCTCACTGTCCTTCCCTGTCCCTACAAACAAGGTTTAGCACAGTAAAACACACTGACACTCTCCCTACCTATAGTTTTCTGTCCCTATAAAAAATGTTTTTTTAAAGATGGTTGATGAGGAATGCTTTAGCACAGTATAGCACAATGAGAATTTCCCTCACTGTCCTTCCCTGTCCCTACAAACAAGGTTTAGCACAGTAAAACACACTGACACTGTCCCTACCTATAGTTTTCTGTCCCTATAAAAAATTTTTTTTTTAAAGATGGTTGATGAGGAATGCTTTAGCACAGTATAGCACAATGAGAATTTCCCTCACTGTCCTTCCCTGTCCCTACAAACAAGGTTTAGCACAGTAAAACACACTGACACTCTCCCTACCTATAGTTTTCTGTCCCTATAATTTTTTTTTTTAAAGATGGTTGATGAGGAATGCTTTAGCACAGTATAGCACAATGAGAATTTCCCTCACTGTCCTTCCCTGTCCCTACAAACAAGGTTTAGCACAGTAAAACACACTGACACTCTCCCTACCTATAGTTTTCTGTCCCTATAAAAAATGTTTTTTTAAAGATGGTTGATGAGGAATGCTTTAGCACAGTATAGCACAATGAGAATTTCCCTCACTGTCCTTCCCTGTCCCTACAAACAAGGTTTAGCACAGTAAAACACACTGACACTCTCCCTACCTATAGTTTTCTGTCCCTATAAATTTTTTTTTTTTTAAAGATGGTTGATGAGGAATGCTTTAGCACAGTATAGCACAATGAGAATTTCCCTCACTGTCCTTCCCTGTCCCTACAAACAAGGTTTAGCACAGTAAAACACACTGACACTCTCCCTACCTATAGTTTTCTGTCCCTATAATTTTTTTTTTTTAAAGATGGTTGATGAGGAATGCTTTAGCACAGTATAGCACAATGAGAATTTCCCTCACTGTCCTTCCCTGTCCCTACAAACAAGGTTTAGCACAGTAAAACACACTGACACTCTCCCTACCTATAGTTTTCTGTCCCTATAATTTTTTTTTTTTAAAGATGGTTGATGAGGAATGCTTTAGCACAGTATATCACAATGAGAATTTCCCTCACTGTCCTTCCCTGTCCCTACAAACAAGGTTTAGCACAGTAAAACACACTGACACTCTCCCTACCTATAGTTTTCTGTCCCTATAAATTTTTTTTTTTTTAAAGATGGTTGATGAGGAATGCTTTAGCACAGTATAGCACAATGAGAATTTCCCTCACTGTCCTTCCCTGTCCCTACAAACAAGGTTTAGCACAGTAAAACACACTGACACTCTCCCTACCTATAGTTTTCTGTCCCTATAAAAAATGTTTTTTTAAAGATGGTTGATGAGGAATGCTTTAGCACAGTATAGCACAATGAGAATTTCCCTCACTGTCCTTCCCTGTCCCTACAAACAAGGTTTAGCACAGTAAAACACACTGACACTCTCCCTACCTATAGTTTTCTGTCCCTATAAATTTTTTTTTTTTTAAAGATGGTTGATGAGGAATGCTTTAGCACAGTATAGCACAATGAGAATTTCCCTCACTGTCCTTCCCTGTCCCTACAAACAAGGTTTAGCACAGTAAAACACACTGACACTCTCCCTACCTATAGTTTTCTGTCCCTATAAAAAAATTTTTTTGTAAGATGGTTGATGAGGAATGCTTTAGCACAGTATAGCACAATGAGAATTTCCCTCACTGTCCTTCCCTGTCCCTACAAACAAGGTTTAGCACAGTAAAACACACTGACACTCTCCCTACCTATAGTTTTCTGTCCCTATAAATTTTTTTTTTTTAAAGATGGTTGATGAGGAATGCTTTAGCACAGTATAGCACAATGAGAATTTCCCTCACTGTCCTTCCCTGTCCCTACAAACAAGGTTTAGCACAGTAAAACACACTGACACTCTCCCTACCTATAGTTTTCTGTCCCTATAAACATTTTTTTTTTAAAGATGGTTGATGAGGAATGCTTTAGCACAGTATAGCACAATGAGAATTTCCCTCACTGTCCTTCCCTGTCCCTACAAACAAGGTTTAGCACAGTAAAACACACTGACACTCTCCCTACCTATAGTTTTCTGTCCCTATAATTTTTTTTTTTTAAAGATGGTTGATGAGGAATGCTTTAGCACAGTATAGCACAATGAGAATTTCCCTCACTGTCCTTCCCTGTCCCTACAAACAAGGTTTAGCACAGTAAAACACACTGACACTCTCCCTACCTATAGTTTTCTGTCCCTATAAAAAATGTTTTTTTAAAGATGGTTGATGAGGATTGCTTTAGCACGGTATAGCACAATGAGAATTTCCCTCACTGTCCTTCCCTGTCCCTACAAACAAGGTTTAGCACAGTAAAACACACTGACACTCTCCCTACCTATAGTTTTCTGTCCCTATAAAAAATGTTTTTTTAAAGATGGTTGATGAGGAATGCTTTAGCACAGTATAGCACAATGAGAATTTCCCTCACTGTCCTTCCCTGTCCCTACAAACAAGGTTTAGCACAGTAAAACACACTGACACTCTCCCTACCTATAGTTTTCTGTCCCTATAAATTTTTTTTTTTTAAAGATGGTTGATGAGGAATGCTTTAGCACAGTATAGCACAATGAGAATTTCCCTCACTGTCCTTCCCTGTCCCTACAAACAAGGTTTAGCACAGTAAAACACACTGACACTCTCCCTACCTATAGTTTTCTGTCCCTATAAAAAAATTTTTTTTGTAAGATGGTTGATGAGGAATGCTTTAGCACAGTATAGCACAATGAGAATTTCCCTCACTGTCCTTCCCTGTCCCTACAAACAAGGTTTAGCACAGTAAAACACACTGACACTCTCCCTACCTATAGTTTTCTGTCCCTATAAAAATTTTTTTTTTAAAGATGGTTGATGAGGAATGCTTTAGCACAGTATAGCACAATGAGAATTTCCCTCACTGTCCTTCCCTGTCCCTACAAACAAGGTTTAGCACAGTAAAACACACTGACACTCTCCCTACCTATAGTTTTCTGTCCCTATAAACATTTTTTTTTTAAAGATGGTTGATGAGGAATGCTTTAGCACAGTGTAGCACAATGAGAATTTCCCTCACTGTCCTTCCCTGTCCCTACAAACAAGGTTTAGCACAGTAAAACACACTGACACTCTCCCTACCTATAGTTTTCTGTCCCTATAAAAAATTTTTTTTAAAGATGGTTGATGAGGAATGCTTTAGCACAGTATAGCACAATGAGAATTTCCCTCACTGTCCTTCCCTGTCCCTACAAACAAGGTTTAGCACAGTAAAACACACTGACACTCTCCCTACCTATAGTTTTCTGTCCCTATAATTTTTTTTTTTTAAAGATGGTTGATGAGGAATGCTTTAGCACAGTATAGCACAATGAGAATTTCCCTCACTGTCCTTCCCTGTCCCTACAAACAAGGTTTAGCACAGTAAAACACACTGACACTCTCCCTACCTATAGTTTTCTGTCCCTATAAAAATTTTTTTTTTAAAGATGGTTGATGAGGAATGCTTTAGCACAGTATAGCACAATGAGAATTTCCCTCACTGTCCTTCCCTGTCCCTACAAACAAGGTTTAGCACAGTAAAACACACTGACACTCTCCCTACCTATAGTTTTCTGTCCCTATAAATTTTTTTTTTTAAAGATGGTTGATGAGGAATGCTTTAGCACAGTATAGCACAATGAGAATTTCCCTCACTGTCCTTCCCTGTCCCTACAAACAAGGTTTAGCACAGTAAAACACACTGACACTCTCCCTACCTATAGTTTTCTGTCCCTATAATTTTTTTTTTTTTAAAGATGGTTGATGAGGAATGCTTTAGCACAGTATAGCACAATGAGAATTTCCCTCACTGTCCTTCCCTGTCCCTACAAACAAGGTTTAGCACAGTAAAACACACTGACACTCTCCCTACCTATAGTTTTCTGTCCCTATAACATTTTTTTTTTAAAGATGGTTGATGAGGAATGCTTTAGCACAGTATAGCACAATGAGAATTTCCCTCACTGTCCTTCCCTGTCCCTACAAACAAGGTTTAGCACAGTAAAACAGACTGACACTCTCCCTACCTATCCTTCTCTTTCCCTAAACTAAAGGAATCCAGGTTAAGCAAGAAAAAAAAATGTCACTGTCCCTGCCTATGCTTCTCTTTCCCTGCTCCGGAACACACTACACTAGGCCGCCGTGCTGGCGGCCTTTTATAGTGTGGGGCGTGTACTAAACACCCTCAGCAATAATTGGCCACAGGCATCCTGCCTGTGGCCAATCATTGCTCTCCTCGCTGCCGGCGCTGTGATTGGCCAAGCATGCGGGGTCACAGTGCATGCTTGGCCAATCACAGCGCCTGGATGACACTGCGATGGCGTAGTGCATTGTGGGCCGCGAATTAGGCGCGAACGGCCCAAATCGTTCGTTGTTCGGCGAACGATCGAACAGCCGATGTTCGAGTCGAACGTATGTTCGACTCGAACACCGAGCTCATCCCTAGTCCTAACCATAAAAAAATTCGCTATAATACACTTTGCTTTACCTTCAGATTGCTAAATGTCCCAGTTCCCCCCATGTTGCAAACTATTCTGCACTTGGTATACATTAATGAATTATAAGAAATGTTGGAGCTTGTCACATAATATAGTGAATATTGCCCACATAAGTCCTTTTCCAGAGTATCTAAATGAAATATCATTAGCATCTGCTTTTATTTCTTTCAAAAGTTTGTAATAGTGGGCATGGCACATTTACTTTATAAAGTGTGTATTATCAAACTGTCATTGGCATGATTTTTTTACTGATGTTTTTATCATTTCACTACGGGCAGCTTACCTGTACAAATCTAAACAAGAGAAAGCTAAAAGTAATTGGGTGTATGAACACATGACAATCAGAATCCATGTTTATGCATCATAGAATGAGTAGACTAATATAAAATGATTTTGATCGTTAGCTACATTTTACCTTTGTTGTACGTATCTTTTCTGACTGTATTATATTGTTAAATAAAGCCTTTAGAAATAAGAACAGGCCTTCAATAAAAAATAATTGTAAACATCTGATTTAATTATCTATATATCTCTGATCTAAATATCCCAGAAATTTTTTCTGAACTCAACATGATCTGTTGAGAATTCTTTGGCATAGGAGTTGAGAAACACAACTGGTTATTTAAAAAACAAAAACAAAAAAAAAAAACATTTTCTCTCTGTCTAATTAAACAGCAAGAGGGTGTATTGTTTAATTAGTAGCCCTTTTATTTTTTCCCTTTAGTTGTTGTTTTCATATTAGTTAAAGTAATACTAATTAGATTACAGGCCCACTCCACTTTCCCAAGAGGAGACACTTATTGTTTGCTTTATAGCTTGCCAATAAAGTCCATCTGTAATTAAAGTGTACTTGTCATGCAGTTCTGAAAAGTATATCTTGCATTTTCTCAGATAGAGTAAAACCCTCACTGCACATGACAATTTACTAGAAGAGTAGATAAAAATATTATAACTATACAGTATTTATTCATGTTGTGATAATCTCATATGATTATTCCAGTTATCAAATATGCTGAAAGCTGACTGCTTTGCTTCAATTTACTGATATCATAAAATAAATTCTCAGGACCCCAGTGAGTGTTTTAGTCTTTCCCAAAAAAATGGCCTGATGTATTTAGGTAGGTAAAAGGTATTACGCAATATTATAAAACAAATAAAATAAAATAAATAATAAAACTGTAATGCATACCAGGTTTATTCAGAAAACAACATATGCCTAAAGTAAGATTTCATATAAGCTTAAATGTATTAATCCCTTTTTTTAATGTTATTATTTTTAAATATGCAGCTTTCACCAAAATAATACCTGGTTATCCTGCCATGGAGCAATTCCTGTTATAGGGTAACAATTCTCTTTTCCTTGTCTACTAATTGTGCTTCAAATTTTTTACCTCTGTCAAATGGGCTCCTAATGGAGACTGCAAGTAGCTGTTTCAACAAACATTACACAGAGATGGTCCACTTTTGACAGCAGGAAACCCACCCCGAGAAATGCCATGTAACTATCACTAGAATGCATGTAGGTAATAAGTGGCTGCAAAAAGGCTAAGCAGCACTTGCTGAGATAAAACAGTATGAAATAGGTAAAATCAAGCATTTCATGAAAAAAAAAATGGTAATGGTGTGTGACACTATACAGCAGGGCTCGACAAACCCCGGGCGCCAGGTCGCCATTGCGACTAGAATTAGCGACCCAGCAATGCTAATGAAGCTTCCCCTGTCTGTTTTCACTGCCATCTCCTTCCCTCTAATTAGAACCCCCAAACATTATATATATTTTTTATTCTAACACCCTAGAGAATAAAATGGCGGTCATTGCAATACTTTCTGTCACACCGTATTTGCGCAGCGGTCTTACAAGCGCACTTTTTTGGGGAAAAATACACTTTTTTTAATTAAAAAATAAGACAACAGTAAAGTTAGCCCAATTTTTTTTATATTGTGAAAGATAATGTTACGCCGAGTAAATTGATACCCAACATGTCACGCTTCAAAATTGCGTCCGCTCGTGGAATGGCAACAAACTTTTACCCTTTAAAATCTCCATAGGCAACGTTTAAAAAATTCTACAGGTTGTATGTTTTGAGTTACAGAGGTCTAGGGCTAGAATTATTGCTCTCGCTCTAACAATTGCGGCAATACCTCACATGTGTGGTTTGAACACCGTTTTCATATGCGGGCGTTACTCACGTATGCGTTCGCTTCTGCGCGCGAGCTCGGCAGGACGGGGTGCGTTCCTGGCTCCTAACTTTTTTAGCTGGCTCCTAGATTCCAAGCTAATTTGTCAAGCCCTGCTATACAGTTTTCATCTACTTTAACAGCTTCAATACCGGACACTTTTACCCCCTTCCTGCCCAGGCCAATTTTCAGCTTACAGGGCTGTCACACACACACACACACACACTTTGAATGACAATTGTGCAGTCATGCAACACTGTATCCATATGAAATTTTTATAATTTTATTCACACGAATAGAGCTTTCTTTTGGTGGTATGTAATAACCGCAGTTTTTTTATTCTTTGCTAAATAAACTAAAAAAAGGCTGGACATTAAAAAAATAAAAAGTTTTTCTTGTTTCTGTTATAATATTTTGCAAATAAATTACCGTTCTTCATAAATTTAGGCCAATATGTATACTGCTACATTTCTTTGGTAAAAATAACCCAATTCATTGTATATTAATTAGTCTGTGGGAAAGTTATAGAGTCCACAAACTAGGATACTGTAAATATCTGAAAATCGATCAGTCCTGATGTACTGATGGCCCATCTAATTTCTTGAGGCCTGAAAATGCCAGGACAGTACAAATATCCCCCCAAATGACCCCCTTTGGGAAATCAGACAATCCAAGGTATTTAGTAGGAGGCATGGGGAGTTTTTTGAAGTTTTAATTTTTTGTCACAATTTTTGGGAAAACTAAGCAATAAAAAAAATGTTTTAAAATAAATAAAATGAATCCTTTTTTTTTTTTTACAATTTTTTCTTTACATACAGTGGCCAGAACAATACAATGTACTACTCTGGGCAGGTGATCGTGTTTTTTTTTTTTTACACACTATCATTGCTTGTAACTGTAGATTTTACAGTTATAAGAAACAATTTTTTCTGAATGAAAACTATTCATTCAGTGTTTACTATTGTGATTATCTGTAATTGGCCACAGCTAATCACATTGTGAAAATTGGCTGTGATTGTCCCTGTTTGTAGAATGTGATTACTGACCAATCACAGAGCTCATCACAATAGTACACAATGAAAGGCATAAATCAAAGCCTTTCATTGTGTACAATTGTCACTTGAACTGTTTTGATTGGCCACAGCGATCACATGGTACTGGCAGTAGTCCGGTACAGTGATCTGTCACTGGTCATGTCCATTGGACACAGCGGGTGACAGATCGCGCCGGAGCATGGCCAGTTTAGCGCGTGTGCGTGTCGTGAACCTAGGAGTACATCATATTACAATAGGCCAGATGGGAAGGGGTTAAAAGACAAGTCCTGTGTTCTGAGTTTTTATAATTTGCAGTTCAATTTTTCTGTGCATTGTTTAAACGGAATAAACCTAGATAAGCTGGCCATACATGGATCAAAATCTGGCCAGTTCAGCAGGGACTGAACAAATTTCAATCCATGTATAGGCAGGCTGGTTGTACACAAGTCGCTCTATTGATTGATTTGTATACAACAACTAGCCTGTTGGGTTTCAGTCAAGCAATCAGTGCTGCCGGCTATAGCCTGCTACACTGATCATTGTATTCTGAGGGTGGGGAAGTCCTCCTGCTGCCAGAATACAATACCTTGGCGTGAGAGATTTGATGTGGATAGGGGAATCAAAGCATTTGTCCAATGTTTTGTTCCTAGGTATTTTTGGGTGCTTATAGCTGTGTACATTTTGAACATTTCAAAAATTCCTTGATCATTTCAGTTTCTTTTAATTCATTTAATTTTGATTTCATTGTGCCCTAAACAGATATAAAGGCACCCTGTGCTAGGCAAAGCAAAGCAGCCTCAAAACACAAATGAGTCTGCTCCATGTTTCTTTGAAAGCTGAATTTTTTCGTCTGTGAACATGCGCTGATGTGACTTGCCAAAAAGCTCCACGTATGTCTCATCTGTCTGATGAATATTCTCCCAGAAGCACTGAGGCTTGACAATTCTCTATGTATTTAAGAGAATTCCAGTTTGGCTTTTTTATGTTTTTCGTTCAACAGTTGAATTCTCCTGGGTCTCCTTCTTTTGAACTCACTGTTCAAAAAGCAATGAATGTTACAATCGGACACTGATGTACCTTGACCTTCAAGTTCAGCTTGTATCTTTTGAGGTTTCTTGACTCTTTGTCTACCATGCACACTATTCTTCTGTTCTCATTCTAAAGTCGATTTTCTTGCTTTTAATTTCATCACTTTTCAGGGAGGTTAGCTATACTCCCATGGACCTTAAAATATAGGTATGGTCAACTATTAAAGCGTTCCGCTGAAAAAAAATGAAAATAAATGTTAGCAGCTACAAATACTGCAGCTGATGACTTTTAATATTAGGACTAGGGATGAGCTTCGTGTTCGAGTCGAACATACGTTCGACTCGAACATCGGCTGTTCGATCGTTCGACGAAGATCGAACGATTTGGGCCGTTCGCGCCAAATTCGAGTGACGCGAACGGCCCACAATGCACTACGCCATTGCAGTGTCATCCAGGCGCTGTGATTGGCCAAGCATGCACTGTGACCCCGCATGCTTGGCCAATCACAGCGCCGGCAGCGAGGAGAGCAATGATTGGCCACAGGCAGGATGCCTGTGGCCAATTATTGCTGAGGGGGTTTAGTACACGCCCCACACTATAAAAGGCCGCCAGCACGGCGGCCTAGTGTAGTGTGTTCCGGAGCAGGGATAGAGCAGCATAGGCAGGGACAGTGACTTTTATTTCTTTCTTGCTTAACCTGGATTCCTTTAGTTTAGGGAAAGAGAAGGATAGGTAGGGAGAGTGTCAGTGTGTTTTGTGCTTGTGCTATATTGTGCTTAAAAAAAACATTTTTTCTAGGGACAGAAAACTGTAGGTAGGGAGAGTGTGTCAGTTTCTTTCACTGTCAAAGTCCTTGTTTCCAGGGACCTGGAAGGACAGTGAGTGAATTCTCCTTGTGCTATATTGTGCTTAAAAAAAACATTTTTTCTAGGGACAGAAAACTGTAGGTAGGGAGAGTGTGTCAGTTTCTTTCACTGTCAAAGTCCTTGTTTCCAGGGACCTGGAAGGACAGTGAGGTAATTCTTCTTGTGCTAAATTGTGCTTAAAAAAAACATTTTTTCTAGGGACAGAAAACTGTAGGTAGGGAGAGTGTGTCAGTTTCTTTCACTGTCAAAGTCCTTGTTTCCAGGGACCTGGAAGGACAGTGAGGTAATTCTCCTTGTGCTAAATTGTGCTTAAAAAAAACATTTTTTCTAGGGACAGAAAACTGTAGGTAGGGAGAGTGTGTCAGTTTCTTTCACTGTCAAAGTCCTTGTTTCCAGGGACCTGGAAGGACAGTGAGGTAATTCTCCTTGTGCTAAATTGTGCTTAAAAAAAAACATTTTTTCTAGGGACAGAAAACTGTAGGTAGGGAGAGTGTGTCAGTTTCTTTCACTGTCAAAGTCCTTGTTTCCAGGGACCTGGAAGGACAGTGAGGTAATTCTCCTTGTGCTAAATTGTGCTTAAAAAAAACATTTTTTCTAGGGACAGAAAACTGTAGGTAGGGAGAGTGTGTCAGTTTCTTTCACTGTCAAAGTCCTTGTTTCCAGGGACCTGGAAGGACAGTGAGGTAATTCTCCTTGTGCTAAATTGTGCTTAAAAAAAACATTTTTTCTAGGGACAGAAAACTGTAGGTAGGGAGAGTGTGTCAGTTTCTTTCACTGCCAAAGTCCTTGTTTCCAGGGACCTGGAAGGACAGTGAGGTAATTCTCCTTGTGCTAAATTGTGCTTAAAAAAAACATTTTTTCTAGGGACAGAAAACTGTAGGTAGGGAGAGTGTGTCAGTTTCTTTCACTGTCAAAGTCCTTGTTTCCAGGGACCTGGAAGGACAGTGAGGTAATTCTCCTTGTGCTAAATTGTGCTTAAAAAAACATTTTTTCTAGGGACAGAAAACTGTAGGTAGGGAGAGTGTGTCAGTTTCTTTCACTGTCAAAGTCCTTGTTTCCAGGGACCTGGAAGGACAGTGAGGTAATTCTCCTTGTGCTAAATTGTGCTTAAAAAAAACATTTTTTCTAGGGACAGAAAACTGTAGGTAGGGAGAGTGTGTCAGTTTCTTTCACTGTCAAAGTCCTTGTTTCCAGGGACCTGGAAGGACAGTGAGGTAATTCTCCTTGTGCTAAATTGTGCTTAAAAAAAACATTTTTTCTAGGGACAGAAAACTGTAGGTAGGGAGAGTGTGTCAGTTTCTTTCACTGTCAAAGTCCTTGTTTCCAGGGACCTGGAAGGACAGTGAGGTAATTCTCCTTGTGCTAAATTGTGCTTAAAAAAAACATTTTTTCTAGGGACAGAAAACTGTAGGTAGGGAGAGTGTGTCAGTTTCTTTCACTGTCAAAGTCCTTGTTTCCAGGGACCTGGAAGGACAGTGAGGTAATTCTCCTTGTGCTAAATTGTGCTTAAAAAAAAAACATTTTTTCTAGGGACAGAAAACTGTAGGTAGGGAGAGTGTGTCAGTTTCTTTCACTGTCAAAGTCCTTGTTTCCAGGGACCTGGAAGGACAGTGAGGTAATTCTCCTTGTGCTAAATTGTGCTTAAAAAAAAACATTTTTTCTAGGGACAGAAAACTGTAGGTAGGGAGAGTGTGTCAGTTTCTTTCACTGTCAAAGTCCTTGTTTCCAGGGACCTGGAAGGACAGTGAGTGAATTCTCCTTGTGCTATATTGTGCTTAAAAAAAACATTTTTTCTAGGGACAGAAAACTGTAGGTAGGGAGAGTGTGTCAGTTTCTTTCACTGTCAAAGTCCTTGTTTCCAGGGACCTGGAAGGACAGTGAGGTAATTCTCCTTGTGCTAAATTGTGCTTAAAAAAACATTTTTTCTAGGGACAGAAAACTGTAGGTAGGGAGAGTGTGTCAGTTTCTTTCACTGTCAAAGTCCTTGTTTCCAGGGACCTGGAAGGACAGTGAGGTAATTCTCCTTGTGCTAAATTGTGCTTAAAAAAAACATTTTTTCTAGGGACAGAAAACTGTAGGTAGGGAGAGTGTGTCAGTTTCTTTCACTGTCAAAGTCCTTGTTTCCAGGGACCTGGAAGGACAGTGAGGTAATTCTTCTTGTGCTAAATTGTGCTTAAAAAAAACATTTTTTCTAGGGACAGAAAACTGTAGGTAGGGAGAGTGTGTCAGTTTCTTTCACTGTCAAAGTCCTTGTTTCCAGGGACCTGGAAGGACAGTGAGGTAATTCTCCTTGTGCTAAATTGTGCTTAAAAAAAACATTTTTTCTAGGGACAGAAAACTGTAGGTAGGGAGAGTGTGTCAGTTTCTTTCACTGTCAAAGTCCTTGTTTCCAGGGACCTGGAAGGACAGTGAGGTAATTCTCCTTGTGCTAAATTGTGCTTAAAAAAAACATTTTTTCTAGGGACAGAAAACTGTAGGTAGGGAGAGTGTGTCAGTTTCTTTCACTGTCAAAGTCCTTGTTTCCAGGGACCTGGAAGGACAGTGAGGTAATTCTCCTTGTGCTAAATTGTGCTTAAAAAAAACATTTTTTCTAGGGACAGAAAACTGTAGGTAGGGAGAGTGTGTCAGTTTCTTTCACTGCCAAAGTCCTTGTTTCCAGGGACCTGGAAGGACAGTGAGGTAATTCTCCTTGTGCTAAATTGTGCTTAAAAAAAACATTTTTTCTAGGGACAGAAAACTGTAGGTAGGGAGAGTGTGTCAGTTTCTTTCACTGTCAAAGTCCTTGTTTCCAGGGACCTGGAAGGACAGTGAGGTAATTCTCCTTGTGCTAAATTGTGCTTAAAAAAAACATTTTTTCTAGGGACAGAAAACTGTAGGTAGGGAGAGTGTGTCAGTTTCTTTCACTGTCAAAGTCCTTGTTTCCAGGGACCTGGAAGGACAGTGAGGTAATTCTCCTTGTGCTAAATTGTGCTTAAAAAAAACATTTTTTCTAGGGACAGAAAACTGTAGGTAGGGAGAGTGTGTCAGTTTCTTTCACTGTCAAAGTCCTTGTTTCCAGGGACCTGGAAGGACAGTGAGGTAATTCTCCTTGTGCTAAATTGTGCTTAAAAAAAAAACATTTTTTCTAGGGACAGAAAACTGTAGGTAGGGAGAGTGTGTCAGTTTCTTTCACTGTCAAAGTCCTTGTTTCCAGGGACCTGGAAGGACAGTGAGGTAATTCTCCTTGTGCTAAATTGTGCTTAAAAAAAAACATTTTTTCTAGGGACAGAAAACTGTAGGTAGGGAGAGTGTGTCAGTTTCTTTCACTGTCAAAGTCCTTGTTTCCAGGGACCTGGAAGGTCAGTGAGTGAATTCTCCTTGTGCTATATTGTGCTTAAAAAAAACATTTTTTCTAGGGACAGAAAACTGTAGGTAGGGAGAGTGTGTCAGTTTCTTTAACTGTCAAAGTCCTTGTTTCCAGGGACCTGGAAGGACAGTGAGGTAATTCTCCTTGTGCTAAATTGTGCTTAAAAAAAAACATTTTTTCTAGGGACAGAAAACTGTAGGTAGGGAGAGTGTGTCAGTTTCTTTCACTGTCAAAGTCCTTGTTTCCAGGGACCTGGAAGGACAGTGAGGTAATTCTCCTTGTGCTAAATTGTGCTTAAAAAAAACATTTTTTCTAGGGACAGAAAACTGTAGGTAGGGAGAGTGTGTCAGTTTCTTTCACTGTCAAAGTCCTTGTTTCCAGGGACCTGGAAGGACAGTGAGGTAATTCTCCTTGTGCTAAATTGTGCTTAAAAAAAACATTTTTTCTAGGGACAGAAAACTGTAGGTAGGGAGAGTGTGTCAGTTTCTTTCACTGTCAAAGTCCTTGTTTCCAGGGACCTGGAAGGACAGTGAGGTAATTCTCCTTGTGCTAAATTGTGCTTAAAAAAAACATTTTTTCTAGGGACAGAAAACTGTAGGTAGGGAGAGTGTGTCAGTTTCTTTCACTGTCAAAGTCCTTGTTTCCAGGGACCTGGAAGGACAGTGAGTGAATTCTCCTTGTGCTAAATTGTGCTTTAAAAATTTTTTTTTTCTAGGGACAGAAAACTGTAGGTAGGGAGAGTGTGTCAGTTTCTTTCACTGTCAAAGTCCTTGTTTCAAGGGACAGAGAAGGACACCTGAAGGTAGCCCTTATTGCTTTTTTCCCATCTCCCTGCAGGCCATCTATTAGAATGTCTGGAAGGCAAACAAGGAGAGGCAGACAGTCAGGAGGCAATAAAAGAGGGCAAGCAGGCTCTGTGTCTGGGGGCAACAGTGCTGGTCGTGGACGCGGTGCATTGTCATCAGCACATGGCCATGGGACACGCTTGTCCTTCTTTTCGGCAGCTGGACATGTTGAGCCACATCATGCCGAAGACTTGGTAGAGTGGATGACCAAGCCCTCCTCCTCCTCCTCATCCTCTCTCACCCAGGCTCAGGGTACTGGAAAAGCAGCTGCCAAAGCGTCCTCTTCCCTGGTATCAATGTCAGACTCATCATCAGTCACTCCTTCCCTAGACCCACCATGTCCTCCTCCTGAGGAGTCCCCCGAACTGTTTCAGCACAGTGTTGGGTACATGCTCCAGGAGGATGCCCAGCGTTTCGAAGGGTCTGATGATGAAACCCAGCTAGAGGAAGGCAGTAGCGTGAGAGCAGACAGAGGGGATGCTCAAGAAGGACACCAATCTGGCAGTCATGTTCCAGCAGCTGCAGCATACTGCCAGATTGCCTCCAGTGATGAGGAGGGAGGTGATGATGAGGTCACTGACTCCACGTGGGTGCCTAATAGGAGAGAGGAGGAGGAGGAGGATGAGGAGGAGGCACATCTCCAACGAGGCAGGATGCCCTTTGGTGGCCAGCGTAAGGGCAGTACACCGACGGAATCACACCGCAGAGCTCCGCCTGTGCAGGGCGCTGCCTCTGCCCGTCATTCAAAAAGTTCTTTGGTGTGGGCCTTTTTTGAGGCTAGTGCATCAGATCGCACAGCTGCTGTTTGCAACATATGTCTCAAGCGTATATCGCGTGGCCAAAACATCAGCCGCTTGGGTACCACATGCCTGACCAGACATATGTTGACCTGCCATGCAGCTCGTTGGCAAGCCTACCTCAAAGACCCACACCAAAGAACAAAGCGGACCTCTCCTTGCACCGCATCAGCTGGGATCTCCAACCCCACTATAACTTCAGTCCTCTCTGAAACATGCACTGAGAGGAATGAAGGTGTAGAATTAGGTGTGTCACAGCCAAGTACTTGCGGCCACTCTGCTAGCAGTACACCGACGTCCGATTCTAGCAGGCAAATTTCCCTGCCCCAGCTGCTGGACCGTCGAAAGAAGTTCACTCCCAGCCATCCACATGCCCAGCGGTTGAATGCTAGCTTGGCTAAATTGCTAGCGCTTCAACTGCTGCCTTTTCAGTTGGTAGACTCGGCCCCCTTCCGTGAGTTTGTGCAATGTGCGGTTCCTCAGTGGCAGGTTCCCAAACGCCACTTTTTCTCACGGAAGGCTATTCCGGCTCTCTACCGGCATGTGGAAGGCAATGTCTTGGCCTCGCTGGAAAGGGCGGTCAGCGGTAAGGTGCATATTACCGCTGACTCATGGTCCAGCAGGCATGGACAGGGACGTTACCTTTCTTTCACGGCCCATTGGGTCACTCTTTTGGCAGCTGGGAAGGATGCAGGACAAGGTGCAGTAGTGTTGGAGGTTGTCCCACCGCCACGCCTCCAAAATGCTACTACTGGTTGTGACACACCTCTCTCCTCCACCCCCTCCTCTTCTTCTTCCTCCATGGCCTCTTCCTGTGGTTTGTCCTATGAACCAGCGGTGCTCCGTAGCCGTTCACGGGGCTACGCAAGTACGCAGGCAAAAAGATGCCATGCCGTGCTTGCGCTGGTGTGTTTGGGGGACAGAAGCCACACTGGGGCAGAGGTCCTGTCTGCTCTGCAGGGCCAGGCCGAGAGGTGGTTGACGCCACGCCAGCTTAAGCCAGGAATGGTGGTTTGCGACAATGGCACCAACCTCCTCTCCGCCCTCCGACAGGGACAACTGACCCATGTGCCCTGTGTGGCTCACGTCCTTAACCTGGTGGTGCAGCGGTTCTTGGGCAGGTACCCGGGCTTACAGGATGTCCTGAGGCAGGCCAGGAAAGTCTGTGTGCATTTCCGCAGATCTTATAATGCCAGTGCTCGCCTGGCTGAGCTGCAAAAGGAGTTGAACCTGCCCAAGAACCGCCTTATATGTGACATGCCCACCAGGTGGAACTCAACGTTGGCCATGCTGCAGCGGCTGCACACGCAGCAGAGGGCCATCAATGAGTACCTGTGCGACTACGGCACCAGGACAGGGTCAGGGGAGCTTGGTTTTTTTTCTCCACGCCAGTGGGGCATGATCAGGGATGCATGCACTGTCCTGGCACCATTTGAGGAGGCCACGAGGATGGTGAGCAGTGACAGTGCATGCATCAGTGACACTGTACCTCTTGTCCACCTGTTGGAGCACACGCTGCGTGGAATAATGGACAGAGCACTTGAGGCAGAACAGAGGCAGGAAGAGGAGGACTTCCTTGCCTCTCAAGGCCCCCTTTACCCAGACAGTGTTCCTTCTGTCCCACCCATCGCACAGGAAGAGGAGGAGGAGGAGGAGGAGGAGGAGGATTGTGTCAGCATGGAGGTGGAGGCTGGCACTCAGCATCATCAGCAGCAGTCTTTTAGGGATGATTTACAGTCCCAAGAAACCAGTGGACTTGTACGTGGCTGGGAGGAGGTGGCTGCGGATCATGTCGTCCTTAGTGACCCAGAGGACTCCGGAGCGAATGCCTCAGCAAACCTACGCTGCATGGCCTCCCTGATCCTGCAAAGTCTGCGGAAGGATCCTCGTATTCTTCGGATCAAGGAGAGGGACCATTACTGGCTGGCCACTCTCCTTGATCCACGGTACAAGGGTAAGGTTGCGGACCTTATGTTACCGTCGCAGAGGGAGCAGAGGATGAGACAACTCCGGGAGGCCTTGCAGAAAGGTCTGTGCAACGCGTTCCCAGAGACTGGGAGGTTACAAACTCCTGGTCCTGGACAACGAGTTGCTGAGGCTTCGGCCAGTCAAAGAAGGAGCGGTGGGGAAGGTGGCCGTCTGACCGATGCGTTCAGACAATTCTTTAGTCCGCAGCCCCAAAGTATGATCGGTTCCAGCAACCATCGCCAGCGTCTGATAAACATGGTGCAGGAATATCTAGGGGCAAGGTCAGACTTGGACACCTTCCCCACCGAAAATCCTCTGGCTTACTGGGTCTTGAGGATGGATCACTGGCCAGAGCTTGCACAGTATGCAATTGAGCTACTGGCCTGTCCTGCATCCAGCGTTCTTTCGGAACGCACATTCAGTGCTGCTGGAGGATTTGTCACGGATCACAGGGTGCGCCTGTCCACCGACTCGGTTGATCGACTGACTTTCATCAAGATGAACCAGTCTTGGATCACCACCAGCTACCACACACCTGATGCTGATATAACAGACTAATTGATTTTAACATGTCACATCCCTTCAAGACTGATGCTGATGCTGAGTGCCTGTGCTGTTATGTTGACTGGCTATCCTCCTCCTCCGAGTCCTCAATGATACGATTGATGATGATAGCTTGGAAGATCATTTTTGTTTATGGGTGCCGCCACCAGTGGCTAAGGCCCAATTTTTCAGCCCCTGTTTTACAGGGGCGTGTAATTACAATTTTTTTAGCAATAATTTGCCATAGGGCTCATTGCTGTGCTCCAAGTACAGTATCTGTGAGGGGTTGGAGTGTTGTGGCACCAGTGCCTAAGGCCCAATTTTTCAGCCCCTGTTTAACAGGGGCGTGTCATTACAATTTTTGAAGCAATACTTTGCAACAGGGCTCATTGCTGTGCTCCAAGTACAGTATCTGTGAGGGGTTGTAGTGTTGTGCCACCAGTGCCTAAGGCCCAATTTTTCAGCCCCTGTTCAACAGGGGCATGCAATTACAATTCTTGATCTAATAATTCACAGCAGGGTCCATTGCTGCACCCACCAAGAGTAACTCTGAGGGCTTACAGTCTTGTGGCAACGCCACCACCACCACCACCACGAAAGGCCCAATTTTTCAGCCCCTGTTCAAAAGGGGCATGTAATTACAATTCTTGATCTAATAATTCACAGCAGGGCCCATTGCTGCACCCACCAAGAGTAACTGTCAGGGCTTACAGTGTTGTGGCACCAGCACCACCATCAAAGCCCCAATTTTTACTACCACTGTTCAACAATTATATGTAATTAAAATTCCTGATATAATAGTTGACAGCAGGGCGTTCCAGCACCAACCAAGAGTAACTGAGTGCTTACAGTGTTGTGCCAACACCAACAACTAAGGGGCCTATTTCTGCAGAGTATATACGGCAGGTCCCTACTTTCAAACATCCAACTTACAAACGACTCCTACTTGCAAACGAAAGAAGACAACAGGAAGTGAGAGGAAATCTACCCCTAGAAAGGAAAATTCTCTCCTGTAAGAATAAATATGGGAGAAAGGGGTCTCATCTGTACTGATGCTTTATCAGCAATCCTTGTTTCAAGAAAAACACCACATTTCAAAAACAGTTGTCATTGGGACGGAAAGTGAGGTGAAATGTTCTGAACAGGGGCACAGACAGCAAAACAAATGTTACAGGGGTGATAACCCTTACCTATGTTTCCCAAAAAGTTTAAAAATAGATTTTTGGGCTGGAGCTACACTTCAACAATGTACCTGTTCAAAATTACAAACAGATTCTACATAAGAACAAACCTACAGTCCCTGTCTTGTATGCACCGCCTGTATACGGCTGTTCAGAGTATATAGGGCCTTTTTTATTTTATGTGCGGGGTTCCCCTTAATATCCATACAAGACCCAAAGGGGCTGGTAATGGGCTGGGGTAGGGGGGGGGGGGTCATGGGGTAGCTATGCCATTTTTCTTAAAGAATTTCATCCATATTACCGGGACCAGACATTACATTAAAGCCGCAAGCAGTTTTAAATGGCTTTTTTTTCCTTTAGAAGTGTCATTTTGTGCAGGGACAGTTCTAAACACGGGAAACACGTGGCACTTCACAGGCATACTTTAGACACCCCCCAGGTACGATATTTAAAGGAATATTTGACTTTTTTTTTTTCAATTTATGCATCATTAAAATGACTGCTCCCGAAAAACGACCGTTTTTAAAACTTCTTTTTGCATTGATACATGTCCCCTGGTGCACAACCCGGGTTCCCAAACCCTATTTATGACAATAACATGCATAATAGTTGTTATAATTAGCACTTTAGAATTCGAACGTTCGCATCCATTGTATTTAATAGGGTTCTAATGTTCGTTCGAACTTTCGGTCCGTTCGCGGGTTCTGGTGCGAACCGAACCCGGGGGTGTTCGGCTCATCACTAATTAGGACACTCACTTGTCCTGGGCGCCTGCGATGTCGGCACCCAAAGCCAATCTGTCCCTTGGCTCTCGGGTGGAGGCGCCACCATCGACGGTAAGGGAATTAGAAAGTGAAGCCGTGTGGCTTCACTTCCTGTTTCCCTACTGTGCATGCGCGAGTCGCGCTGCGCGATCCCACTTGTCCCTGCTGTCTTCTGGGACCTGTGTGTCTCCCAGAAGACAGCGGGGGGAGCGGAGGAGGTGCCGGACGTGGCGTAGGTCGCCGCAGCAACCTATGCCAAGAAGTGGGAACAAATACCTGGATTATACAGATATCTGCTCCCTCCTCCCCCCTGAAAGATGCCAAATGTGACACCGAAGGGTGGGGGATTCCAAAAAGCGGAAATTACATTTTTGGGTGGAACTCCGCTTTAACTAAGCTTAAACCCACTCCCACCCCCATTCTAAGCATATTATATCTACCATGTGGAGGAAAAAAGTCTATACTGACCTAGGCTGAAGGCAATCTGGTCTGGTCACATGATCTCTCCATCGGCTGGCTTCAGTAAAGAGGGGAGATCACCTACAACAGAGCTTGGGTGATGATGTCACCCATAGGCTTACTATGGGGTACCCATTGTTGGCTGTCTACCCTCTACACTAAAGCCAGCGCTGTGACTCGATCATGTGACCAGACTGGAGCGGCCCCTGAGTAGATAAGTGTACGGATCTTTCCTTTCCCAGGGCAGATAGAATAGTCTTAAAATGGGAGTTGGAGTACATTTAGGCTTTAGACAACTCTCTTCATGTTCAGTGCGGTGCACACAGTGATATCAAACAGCACAGTTACTGCTCTTTTTCTATTTAAGTAGGCTGACTGATTGAAGACATGTAATACTAATTTCAGGAAAAAAATGTTTTTAATATTACTAAAATCCAGGCTTTAAAAAAAACAAATTTCTAGAGGTTCCAGCTAATTTTTGCAGGCCGTGTTAGAATACATTTACAGAACAAGCATCAATTCACCTCTTTCCACACTTTTTTTTTGCTTTCCTCAGTGACATACCAAAGGCAAAAAGGTATACTTTAGACATTTGCTTTTAATTTTATCACTCTTCAGGAGGAATGAACCATTTTTTTAACAGGGTTGGTTTACTAAGGGAATATACACTCACCAGCCACTTTATTAGGTACACTTGTTCAATTCCTTGGTAACACAAATTGCTAATCAGCCAATCACATGGCAGCAACTCAATGCATTTAGGCATTTAGACATGGTGAAGATGACTTGCTGAAGTTCAAACCGAGCATCAGAATGGGGAAGAAAGGGGATTTAAGTGACTTTGACCGTGGCATGGTTGTTGGTGCCAGCAAAACTGCTGATCTACTGGGATTTTCACGCACAATTATCTCTAGGGTTTACAGAGAATGTCCGGAAAAAGAGAAACTATCCAGGGAGCGGCAGTTGTGCGGAGGAAAATGCCTTGTTGATGTTAGAGGTCCGAGGAGAATGGCCAGACTGGTTTAAGATGATAGAAAAACAACAGTAACTCAAATAACCACTCATTACAACCAAGGTATGCAGAATACCACACTGGGTGCCACTCCCGTCAGCTAAGAACAGTAAACTGAGGCTACAATTCGCACAGGCTTACCAAAATTGGACAATAGAAGACTGGAAAAACATTGCCTGGTCTGATAAGTCTCAATTTCATTTGCGACATTCAGATGGTAGAGTCAGAATTTAGCGTAAACAACATGAAAGTATGGATCCATCCTGCTTTGTATCAACAGTTCAGGATGGTGGTGTAATGGTGTGAGGGATATTTTCATGGCACGCTTTGGGCCCCTTAGTACCAATTGAGCATCATTTAAACGCTACGGCCTATCTGAGTATTGTTGCTGACCATGTCCATCCATTTATGACTACAGTGTACCCATCTTCTGATGTCTACTTCCAGCAGGATAATGCACCATATCATGTCAAACTGGTTTCTTGAACATGACAATGCGTTCACTGTACTCCAATGGTCTCCACAGTCACCAGATCTCAATCCAATAGAGCACCTTTGGGATGTGGTGAAAACGGGATATTCGGATCATGGAAATGCAGTTAACAAATCTGCAGCAACTGCGTGATGCTATCATGCCATCTTGGACCCAAATCTCTGAGGAATGTTTCCAACAGCTTGTTAAATCTATGCCACGAAAAACGAAGGCAGTTAGCAAGGTGTGCCTAATAAAGTGGCCAGTGAGTGTAGATTGTTCACTTAAACAAAGTGAATTTTCACTTTGCAAGTGAATTTTTTACATAGCCTAATGAATGAGGTTCAGCTCTGCTGACCCATCCAATCATGTACAAGCAAAAATAACTTTAAAAAAAAAATATTTTCTTGCTTGTGAATGGGTATTCTTTGCAAAGTGAATTTTCACGAAATTCACTAAGCTAAGTGATATTCTCTTTGCTAAGCGAACCGCCTAAACATTTTTAGAAAATCAACCCCAATGGGCTTTAGTATAGGGTGACCAGACATCCCCGGTTTCAGGGGACAGTCCCCGGATTGAGGACACTGTCCCCGGACCAAGTCTGTCCCCGGTTTTGTCCCCAGATTGGATTTGAACAGGGGCTCGGGCAATTTCAAAGACAGTCAGTGCAGAATGAAAAAAAAAATTTCTGAATTACACACCCCCGCTCCGCCGCTCCATGTGCTGGTCGGAGCGGAGGGAATATTTCTTCAGTTTCGGGTACCTATTCAGCTCCGCTCACATGTTCTTCTGCCTTGGTTCACGTCTCGGCCAGCCGCCTGCCTATCTCCTTGCCTTCCCTGGCGGAGTGATCTTCCTCTGCACCCCTCCCAGTAGTAGCCGTGGCCCAGAGAGTGAGACTTGACAGGCTGTGAGGCGGGCGGTGGCGATGGGCAGAGAGTCGCTGATTGCCGCCATTACTAGTAAAAAAAAACGTTTGTATTACACCTTATTCTTCTACCTCTAGACTTCACAAGCATTTAACCCTTGCAGTGCAAGATGTGGGCTTAGTATGTTTTGTTTAATGTCAGTGGTAGTGGGATTATGTTTAGCACATTTACAACTGTTGTCTATCCAGACATGTTCAATATGCTTTTAATGCCACACCTTGGAAATCAAGCAGTTGCTGTATCAGGTCATTTTGTTTCAAGCTAGCAGTTAATTCTTAAAAAAGCCTTGATCTTTATGTGAACCATACATATATGATTGCTGGTATTAAAGAATAACCTTTTAAATAGGATCAAACAAAGATCTTTCATATTGTGTAAAGCCTTTGACATAGGTTGGCATTAAATCCCTAAGAAAAAGTGTTCATTTCAAAGTAGCCTTTGTCTCTTCACTGCCTATGTGTCCTCACAAACAAATGCACACTTACCAGAAACACAAATACACACTTACATTTATTTCTTTGTTTAAACCATGTTTTTTTTTTTATAAATGAACTATAGAGAATCAATAAATGTCAACTATAGGAGGAAAGTTAGGGCATATTGCAGCATATTTAGTGTGTACTTTCAATAAGCAAATGAGGCCATTGAATGGTTGTACATTAAAATAGAACTGGAGGCAAACCTTTTTTTTTTCATTTTAGAATAGAGTAAGGAAGGGGTATAACCCCTGCCAGATTTGTTTTTGACATTTGTGTCCCATTGGTGAGATTTCCCTTCACTTTCTGTCCCAAAAACAGGAAGTTACAGAAAATCCCTACAAAGTGATGGAAACCCTGGTTGTCACAAGAATTAGTGTCCCCATTGGGAGATTTCCCCTCAAATACTATTGTGGGGATTTTTGTTAACTTTCACTTTCAGTGATAACAGTAAACATAACAATTCGATCGGGTGACTCTTCCTAATGGGAGAACAGACAGCAGTAAAAACCTGACAAATGTTCTAATTTCCATCCAGTCTGTACAAAACTAAAGCAAAGGTTTACCTTTAGTTTTATTTTAAGAAAGCATGACAACATTATAATTGTAAAAATAATAATTCATGATATAACCATATAGTGTTTGATAAAACTAGTGATCAGTTGTAATGCGTCACAGGGCTCCATAGCATTGATGTAATAATACTCTACAAGGCACCTATAATAATATTAACATCTCTTACACATTTTCTCCTGTTTTCTTTAAAACCCTACAGTAATTTTTTCATCTCCCCATCTAGTAAATCTTCTGCCCTTGTTGTTTTAACTTTGGATAGTAAAACATTTTTTTTTTCTGCCAGTAAATACCTTATACAGCTCACTTCCTGTTCCTTGTCTGGTAAAAAGCCTAGGGTTATAACTTCATGCACAGCTCTCTCTCTCGTGAGAGTTTGCCAGGAAGGGAGGGGGGATGAGTCATAAGACGGCCAATGAGAGCTGCAGAGCTGGAGGTGTGCCTCTGTGTGTCTGTGTAAATCCAGGAAGTGAACAGGCAGCAGCTCCAGCTGCCCACAGGTAAAATGGATGCAGCCAGACTCAATGGAGGGAGATTTCTGCAGCATATTTGGCAAGTACAGAATAACAGTATACAAGCATGCCCCACTTTTAAGTACACAATGGGGATGATTTACTATGTGTTGTACAGGATGCCGTGGCTGGGTCCTGGAAGGACGCTATATTTCCCCTCTGTTTGGACTGTGGTCCCTTTAAGGGAACAGAAAGGGTTAGCACACCTGTCAAAGGAAGTGGTTTAAAACAAGACAGGAAGTTGTAGATGGGTGTGGAGGAGTATAGTGGAGACTGTGGATGGTGAATGGTGGACAGTGGACAGTGAAAAGCTGTGAAAGCACATGGCAGTGTCCTGCCTGGAAGCCTGCTAGCTGGGAAAGTTACCTGCAATACAAAGCAAGGACTGTTGAACTGCTATAGCAGTTCTGAGCTCTACAAGTCGGTGAGACTGTTATTTCTTATGTTTTGCTGCTGTGAAGCTATTTAAGTTTAATAAACCTCCTTTTTGATTGAAAAGCCTGTGTCCTGCGATCTAGCTGGTTGGAGGGAAGCTTCAGAATGGCAAAGATGTTTTAATTACAAATTATGTGAGCAGACTGCAGTTCCTCTTTAAATTTAAAATAAAACCTTTCCTTTACCCATGCAGCTCAAAGTAAAAGGTTCACTTAGCTCCCTGCCTCACCAGCATGTTGTATGAGAGACTCAGCTGTCCGGGACTCTCCCTCCTGATTGGCTGAGGCACATAATGTTATTTTTTATTTTTTTATACTTATATACAAATGTTTTGCCTTTCATATCTATTTTAAACTGAATGGGTTTTTTCACAAGGTGATCTTTTACAATCTCTTTAATTTAGGATATACTTCCAGTAAACATTCTAACGGAGAAAGAAAAATTATTTACCCATAGCTCACCTCACTACTATGCAAGTCTCCCTACTGTGTGTCAAATATACATTTCAATGTCAATATTCAATATAGACATTTAGGCTCCTTTCACACTGGCACGTTTTTCAGGCGGTTTAGCGCTAATATTAGCGCTGTTATACCGCCTGAAAAAATCGTGTGGATACAGGTGGATTTTATCTTCTTTTTCTCAGGACAAATTGGACTTTCATTTGGTGGTAAATTATATATATATTGTGAGGGGGTTAGCTCGGCAGCGGGTGTGTGTGACCCCCGGGATGGGCTCCCCACACAAAAACAGGCCCAGCAAACGGAGGTTGTGGTTTTCAAAATCAAAAAAAAGGTGCGGTTTATTTTCTATTTACAGTGACAAAACACAGCAAAGCCAAAAGAAACATATAAACAAAATAAATCCTGGTCAACTTGACCTCTGACTAAACATACAGGTTTCCTAACTAACAACTGGGATCAGCCTAGTGCTGTCCTAGTCCCTAAGTCCCTGGTTTTAAATGTCCAAGCAAATAGCCACACAGGCTTTTTCTCACCGCACAGGGGTTCACTCTCCCTAGACAGTCCACACAGGTCTGGTTCCAGGCATGAGCTAACACCTAATGAATCTGGGAGTTCTTATAGAGGCCTAAATGAGCTGACAAGCTTCAGCTGGCCTCATCAACTCCCTGTCTGTACGACGCCCCACACTCTCCCTAGAGGTATGAGTCATCCATGAGCCTACTAGCCTCAGCTGGGCTTATACAACTCTCCACCCTAGTTGTATAAGTCAGCATAAAGCCTGAATCTGGGAGAAATATATCTACCCCCCTGGATGCAACCAGGTGACTTTACCTTCCTGCTGTCACAATATATTTTTAAATTGTATATTTCTTGCTATTACTATAACCTACTGCCAAAGACCAAAAATAAATTCTCCTCTTCTGACGATCACAGTGATAGGACATATGTACCGTATATACTCGAGTATAAGCCGACCCGAGGATAAGCCGAGGTACCTAATTTTACCACAATAAAATGGAAAAACGTATTGACTCGAGTATAAGCCTAGGGTGAGAATGCAGCAGCTACTGTAAGCAGAAAAGAGGGTCAACAATGCCCATTTGCAGCTTCACTGTGCCCATTTGCACGCCTCACTGTGTCCATTTGCACGCCTCACTGTGCCCATTTGCATGCCTCACTGTGCCCATTGCAATCTCACTGTGCCCATTGCAACCTCACTCTGCCCAACCTCACTGTGCCCATTGCAACCTCACTGTGCCCAACCTCACTGTGCCCATTGCAGCCTCACTGTGCCCGAGTCAGTGTACCTGAAATTCTTGACAGGCTGCGGGCGTCCATTCATTGTTTAAAAGTCGCGGTCTCCTCCTGGTCCCGTTCCGTGTGTTCAGTGTTCCGCCTATCACGGACGTCCTTTCATCCTCGGACAAGAGGACGTCCGTGATTGGCGGAACACTGAACACAGTGTCTGCCGGGAAACGCCTATCACGGAAGGGACCAGGAGGAGACCGCGACTTTTAAACAATGGACACCCGCAGCCTGTCAAAAATTTCAGGTACACTGACTCGAGTATAAGCCGAGGGGGGTATTTCCAGCCTTAAAAAAAAGGGCTGAAAAACTCAGCTTATACTCGAGTATATACGGTATATGTTATTTGTTTGTACCCATAGCAGGGCCTAGAAACAATGGTGCACATTTTCCTTTTTTTTTATCCTGCATAAAACATACTAACAATGACACTAACTGACACTGATGTTAGCTTTTTTTTTTTTTTTTTTTAACCTACCTAAAATCCACTGACCCTGACCTTTGTCCCTAATTCTAACCCTGCCACTGACCTAGCTCAAACCCTGATCTACCTATTTTTTCTTTATTTTCTTTATTATTTTTTTTACACACATTTGTTGTTGTTTTCATTTTTCTCCTCTAGCACATTGTATCTTTCTCTTCATTCAAGAAGAGAAAAAAAGCACAGGGATGGCTGCACAGTGCCTGACCACTGTGATAGCCAATTAGAGGCTATTACAGCGATCAGGTCATCATTAGTATGAGACTTTGGGCTCAGTGTATGCATATATGTTGCCTCACGGAAAAAGACCCACATCAGTGAGGCCGCATATATTGTATACTATGTGTATATGAGAAGGGAAGGGGTTAATCTATTCACAATGGCCCTGCTGTTCATCCATATTGTCCCAGGCTTATTAGGAAATTATAGCCATTGTACTGGAAATTTGTTTTTCTGACACACAGTATGTGTAGTCAAACGCATACATATTTGAGTCAGTAAATAGAAAAGAGAAATAATTTAATGAGAAATATTTGGAACAGTATTCATTTTCCAAAATATGGTATGCATAACCTGTGTTTCACAAGATTTTTTCCGGCTTGTCGCTAGGGTTGCTCCCATCCCATATAATTTAATATCATCCATTGTTTGAAGCTAACAAGCTGTGTCCCATATTATTGCATACGGGATGCATTTTGTCTCCTGTATTCACATTTGCACCGCCTTCAGTGCCCTCCTCGAGTCCCTCAGCCAATGGGTGCTGTTGCTTTGGCATGATGGTGGAGCCTGTCTCACAGTCACGCAGGGAGCCCTGTCCATTAGGCTTCATTCACATGGCTGTAAAAATGTTACGATACAACACAACACACTTGTTTTCTAGGAGAAATTTTCCTGCATAATGATTAGTAAAATGCTTCGCATAGATGCCTATGCATACATAACTTGTTCTTATAATCATTTATTTTTCCCCTTTGTTTAGACTTTATTTACATGTGTACAAAAACGTATACATGCATATTTACACATAAGTGCGTAAAGTGCATGTTCTTAGACACAGATTTTTGGATCCTGTGTTACGGATCTGAATGCAGTACATGTTTACGCACTTGTGTGAATGGCTCAGTTGAAAACTTTTAAGCTGTGTTAAGATCCGTAATGAAAAGCCACTTGTACTGTATATGCATTTTTTTACGGTCATGTAAATGAACCATACACTCCAAACAGGTAGTACACATTATCAGAGCCTACATCTGACACAGACAAGAGATCTCTGCAGTCATTTGCCTGTTTGTCCTTATGGTGGGATGGGGCAGTGTTAAGAAGCTGCTAGCAGAATGTGCTCTCTCCACTGGCTGCAAAATGTTGGAGGGGAGAGCATGCGTAATGTAAAACATTTTGTGGCTCATGTTCCCTGCCCATTCCCAAACTGATCATTCTCTGTCTGGGAAAGTAACTGCTGGCAAAAATGCTTTACAAAATAGATCCAAGTATTTAATAATTTATAAAATAAATTTTTGTAAAATACAGGATGTGGCACTTGTACTGAAAATTTTGAGAACTCCTGTATGACACAAACTAAAACTGCATTTTTCTGTTTTTTTTTTTATATTTGTCAGCTTATAATAAAAAATATGAGCTCGATATTTTATTTAAGACTGTGTGACAGATAAAAGCTGTATATGTCCCTAAACATGTAAAAAAAAAATCAGTCTTGCAGAATAGCAAAGCCCTGTACACATGATCGGATTTCCTATGGATTCTAATCCGATGGATTTTTCCATCGGAAATCTGATGAAGCTGACTTCCATCAGTCTTGCCTACACACCATCAGTCAAAAATCCGACCGTCCCAAACGCTGAGACGTAAAACACTCCCGACAAGCCGAGAAAAATTAAGTTAAATGCTTCTGAGCATGCGTCGACTTGATTCTGAGCATGCGTGGGTTTTTTGTCCGATGGAGTTCCACACAGACAATCAGAATTTGCTATCGTTTTTTTTCCCATCGGATAAATTTAAAACATGTTCTATTTTTTCTCACCGATGGAAAAAAGACAGATGGGGCCCATACACGATCGGTTTGTTTTCATCGGTAAAACCGATTGTGTGTACACGGCATAACAGTTAGTGTGAGGTTAACCACTGCATTTTTAAATGGCTAAATTTGGCCATGGTTTAATTACATCTGGTCATGGAAGTTTAATATTACTAAAATACCTTAGAAAAAACATAATAGCTGGCCAAATTGCATAAAGCCATAGAGGAGTTCTTTACCACCTTGACAACAATTTTAAATTTGACTTCTCAATTTACAGCACATCATAGAAATAGAAATTAATTTAAAAACTGTATATTCCTGTTTGTTAAAAAAGGTATCGTCTAAGTCATTTCTCATTCAGCCAATTAAGGAGAGAATTTGAGGTGATCTAAATCAACTGTTATTTTGTGAAGATTTCGACTGTGATGGAGGTAACTTTGAAGCAAACATTCATTCAGCCTGAAACAGATCATATAGGGAAGAGATAAAATGTTTGAGCTAATGGAATCTCCAGTGGTTTTGGGAATGATATCCCCATTGTACTCTCAGATCTGCTGTCTATGCAGGGGCGTCGGAACAGGACAGGCAAACCAAGCAACTGCTTGGGGCCCCGAGCTGGCCTGGGGCCCCAGCAGTCCCGCACAGCAGGAAGGAATTTTCCCGCACAGCAGGAAGAGGAGCAAGAGGAGGCAGCACGGGAGGAGGTAAGACAAAATCCCCCCCACGCGCTTATCCACTCTAATGTCGGGCGATCGTCGCCCCCCCTCCCGCGATCGCCCCCCCCCCTCCCGCGACCGGCGCCCACCCCTCCCGCGATCGGCGTAAAAAAAAATTCAGTAGTACCCCCCGGCTTCTCAACTGCTTGGGGCCCCCAAATTCCTTCAAACGGCCCTGTGTATATGTCTTTACTTGGAGATGAGATGACCTAGTCTTAAAGTGTAAGTCCACCCTAAAAATAAAATCCCTGCATCTACAGACATGCACATGCCTGTAAAGAAGAAATCAGTATACATACTTTGGCTGAAGCCGTTCTCCACCGACAACGGCTGTGAAATGAATGGGAAGTAAGTCACCCATAGAGTTACTATGGGGCTTCCGTTGTCGGACGTGTCCTCTGCACCTGCCTCCACAGTGAAGCTGCAGATGACAGCTCAGCGTGGGAGCGGGTCAGATCGGCTGCAGAAAAGGAATGTATACAGTTTTTTTCTTTACAGGGCTAGATAGGTTAGTGTTAGATTGTGGATGTCTTTAGATGCAGAGATTTTAGTTTTAGGGTGGACTTCTACTTTAAGCCTAGTACACACAAGCAGTATTTTTTTCATTCAACCCAGCGAGTCGGTACAGTATACAAATGCTGATGTAAATTGTGCTGTCGGAGTACAAAAAAATTTGAGTGGGTTAGGCAGGAAGTGATTTATTGTTGTTTTTAAGTCGGTTTGGAATAAAAGGTTTTATGCTATGAGCAGTTTTTGTATTTTTCCTGTGGCATATACATGATATTACGGTGTGGATTGTGACATGGTGGTCCTGAGCAGGAAACAAAGTGGAGCAGAGTAGAGGGTTTGTCTACTTGAATTGTAATTAAAGGGGTCAACACTATGTGGTGAGTACTCGCAGGTGTGGAGGCGGGTGCATAGAGTGGATCACTGCTGACATAGTTTAAAATTGGGGGCTGGAGACACTGGATGAGAAGTGGTAAATTTAAAGGCACAAAGCACCTTCTTTTAAAGGAATACATTATAGCTCTTGAAGAAAGGGCATTGTGGGGTTGATTTACTAAAACCGGAGAGTGCACAATCTGGTAGCCAATCAGCTTCAAACTTAAGCTTTGACAAAGAAAACTGGAAGCTGATTGGTTTCTGCACCAGATTTTGCACTTTCCACTCCACTCCACTCTGAACTTTTTTTAGTACTTTTTGGAGCACTGGACACTTTATTGAGTATGAATTATGTAATTATTAAAATTTGCACAAGAGAAAGAGAGTTGTACTGTTTAATGACACAGTAGTGTACCATTGTTTATTGTTTTACTGTATGTTTTTTTTTATTTATGGTTTAAAGCACAGCGCTGCATACTTTATTTTGAATACTATGACACATAAAGTGTTTGTTGCCACAGCATGGGAAGTTAAGGGGGCGTGGGTATATACATAAGACAGCTGCATTGTCAGTCTGGGAGAGGGTAGTGTTAGATTAGCATATTTAGATGGACTTGACTAACAAATTAAAGCTGAACTTCAGCTATTTTCTTATGGAAAAAAGGTTTTACATAAATTAATAAAAACAAATTATTGTAAGCACCCCTGTCAGTGTTAAAGGAGAAGTATGGGGTGGGATAAATAACTAGTACATATTACATTAGTCACATATCAGCTAATCCTTTTTTCCTACCTCTTTTAGTTTTTACAGCATGTGCACATGAACTTTCCTTTAGCTGGCAAAAATGGTCCATTTTCAGTTTGAAAAGTTCACAGGGGGTGTAAACATCTCCACCAACACACAAACACACCCCCTGCCTCTGTCCCCCCTCCCCTAAGAGACGTGGCTGTGCTGATAGATAGAAATATATAGTGTAGATTCTCATACACAGCACTATCGGTGACTTATCTCAACTTACAGTCACTGAAGGGCTGTTATCTCTGCTGGATTGCTCTGCAGAACGGAAGAGGCTGAAGAGGAGGAGGGAGGGGGAGGAGGGAGAAGGGAGGGGGGAGCAGCTACGCTCTGTGAAGTCTCAGGAACGAGCAGAGGGAGGAGAGCCGACATCAATCAAGCAAAATGACAGGAAAGGGGGTGGATCAAGACTCTACATCCTACACCATTGTCGGGATGATGCTGTATGAAAGACTGTAGAACCTCCCACAGGTATTTATCTCGATTTTAACAGAATGGGGGCACTTCTGAGAGGGCTGGGAGGGTTTATAGATATCAGCAGCTCACATAGAATAGATGTAAGCAAAAAAAAAGGAAACCCATACTTCTCTTTTAAATGTTTTATTTCAATACTTTACCTGCTACTTTGTCTGGACAGTTTGTTCTGGTAAATGAAGTTGAAAAATTACAGACTTCCTGGCTGGATCACCAGGTATAAATAAAGGAAAAAAAGCCTAAAAAATAAAATAAATTCAGCCACAATACCTAAGAAGCGGCAATTTGATATTTTTTTGTTTTTGCATTTAAAGTGGTTGTAAAGTCAGAAGGTTTTTTATCTCATTAAAAAACCTTCTGTGTGTAGGAGCCCCCCTAATACTTACCCAATCTTCCTCCAGCGATGTGCCGGAGTGCCTCAGCCGTCTGGGACTCTCCCTTCTGATTGGCTGATGAACAGCAGTGATGCCATTGGCTCCTGCTGCTGTCAGTCAAAGTCGGTAAGCCAATCAGGAGAGAGAGGGGGTGAGGCTGCTGTCTGAATGGTCACAGTGAGCTGCAGCTCGGCCCGGGTGCTCCCATAGCCAGCTGCTTGCTGTGGGGGAACTCGACAGGAGGGAGGGGCCAGGAGCATCGGAGAGGGATCTGAGAAGAGGAGGATCTGGGCTGCAAAACCATTACACATAGGAGGTAAGTATAACATGTTTGTTATTTTTAAAGAAAAAAAAAACTAGACTTTAGTATCACACTTTAATTCAACTTTAAAAATAGTTATAGTTAGCCTTATCTTCTCCGTCCCAATGGTTTCATATTTGTAGGACCTTCCAATGTATCTGACAGAACTATTATGTAGGCTCTTCCATATCTCCCTCAATGTCACCATAGTTGTTGCAGCTTGGGTCACATATCTTTTCCAAATTACCCCATTAGATTGACACATCAAAGATTCATGTCCTAAATGCTACAAAATCAGACCTTTGTTTGTAAAACCAACTTGTGTTGTAGATCGTGATCTAGTCCCAAAATCTAATTGTTTTCACATAATAGAGGTTGTAAGCTTTAGGGACAGAAAAAGGCTCTTGACCTCTTTTGTTCACAACAGAAAACATTATGGATTATGCCTGTTTAGGTTTACCTCAATTATAGGTAAGTGGTAGAAGAACAAATAAGAAATAAGAGCTATTTTACTTGAAATCACTCTTAGATGACTGCTTTAGCTACATAATACACATTGCAGATCTTCGTTGCATAACATGCAGGCCTGCAATACAAGTGAAGCTGTTTAAAATTAAGGTAAATCTACTCAGGGTCGGGGACAAGATGAAGGTCATATTCATATGTATGTATTTAACGGCGGCATTTTCTAGTATTTTTCTCTAAATGCTGGCCCAGTAAAATGTCACTTTTTGAAATGTCACTTTTTGAAGATTAAAATCGAAATGTGCTCTTATTCTAGTAATAGATTCTTGTGCCTATTAACAAAGTTAATATTTTCCTCCAGTATTCTCTTCTGATTATGTTTCGAGGAAGGATCATGTTTTCTTTATATTAATTCTTTTAATTCATTATTTCACTACACTAAAAAAAAGAACACAGCTTAAGCAATATATAATTATGGAATGTTATATACCTGCTATGGAAAACTGGAGAGATAATAGGAAGTTCTTAGGAGAAATTACAAATCATAAGACGATTATATTATGCCAGCCATATGCTTATCCTGAGATTTATATGTATATATTCTCTGTGATTAGCGAGAAATGAATTCTGATAGGTATTGTCTCCTCTGCTGTGTTCCTCTAGCACATCCTTAGTGGAATTTCATTTTTGGGGGCTTTGTTAAGTACACAGGCCTTTCAACCTTCTGCCATCAGCCAATTAGGAAGGTCCCGATGTCAAGCAAAGCTCACTCAGAGCCAACAGGGAGGGGAATGACTGAGCTGCCTTTGAAGTTAAAAAGTTATCCGATGGGATTTTCACCGTCTTTTCAAAGCCTTTTACTTTTATTATTAAACAGCAATTGAGACTGATGCACACACAATGAAAAACACATTAGCACATACACTGCAGTGAACACATTTACCCACATTTAAACATGCGTTTCACAAATATTCACATATATATGTGAAAGATTACAAAATAACCATTAATGGAGCTAATAAAAGCATGCACAAGGGTTTTTTTTTTTTTGTTCTTTAGATCCACTAGTTTTTTAGTTTTAGATGTTTCAACAAAGATGTGAGCATTGTTTTTGAACATTTTCATGCTTAGGGATATAGATATGAATATGAAATTTGCCCAGCATTTGTCCATTTTTCAACCAATACTGCTCATTCACTCTATTGGTCAACATTTTTAGCCCATTTTCAAGCAATAATCCCTTTTGGGAATTCTATCAAATAGATTTGACCAGCATCTGTTCTTCAATGGGAAAGTGCTTGACTGTACTATTCATCCTATTTATCACTTATTGAATGTGGGTCCGTTCTGAAATTCACCTTGAAAATTATTCAAACTATTTCCTGCTTTGGAGTGGGAAAAATACATTTCCAATGGAAATGCTGATGAACTTGTCCATTGGAAATGCTGCCGGACCTGTTATTTTAAAGTGCCTCTCGGTTTTGTAGCTGGGGATTTTTTGCTTATGGAGAGTACTGAAACTGTGTTTATAATACAGGTTCAGCAGCATTTCCATAGTTTTTTTTTAACTGTAAAATAAATAAATAAATAAAACCGTGTGCCACCCCAAAATTGACCCCCCCCCCCCTTTCCAGAGTTAATCAGCTTATCACACAAGGCATTCAGGCTAGTATCCCCATACTAGTATCCCCATACCAAGGTAGCAGTAAGTTTTCAGCTCACCAATTCCTAAATGTGCTGGCTGCAATGGTTTCCCTAGGGCATGTTCAAACCATGTGCAGAGATAATTGTTTTGAATGGGCTTCTTTTCACACCACAATGCTGGACAATGTGCCATGCACAGAAAGAATGCACATGACACCAGTGCTGTGATGTGAGCAGGGCACATAGAAAAAAAGTTTTCATTGTGCCCTTTCAGCGATATGCATTTGACAGGGACAGAAAAAAAATGCAGGTCTTTGCATGGTATGGTGCCCTTATTTTCACCTGGTGATCTGGCCAACTTTCTTAACAGACCAAGCTGTGCAACAAAAGTGTCAGTTAGAGTGCTAAGAGAAAACATTTACCACTGGCAGGGTGCTTACAATGGTTACGTTTTAATAAGTTATATAAAACCTTTATCCCAAAATAAAAACAAAATTTTACTGGAACTGCATAAAAAGTGTCAGCTAGTTACATAGCTAGTCAGGTTGAAAAAATACACACGTCCATCTAGTTCAACCAATCCAAGGGGGGAAAAAAAATAAAAATCATACAATCCCATATACACAATCCTATACCCACAGTTGAGCCAGAGGAAGGCAATTGGCTATTGCCTGGATCAACTTTACCTATACATGTTGTTATCCAGTTATATTATGTACATTTAGCCCTGGTTCACACTGGTGCGATTTGACATGCAATTTGACAAGTCAAATCGCAAATTGCGGGCAATGGTACCGTCCTAATTGGTGCCACGCCACATCTGCGGCGCTGCACCGATTTCAAAAAGTAGTTTCTGTACTACTTTTTGCGATTTCCGCCGCGATTTACATTGACATCTGTGTCAGATGTCTCTGTAATCGAGCTGAAATCGGGACTGACAGGCAGGAGTGAAATCGTGCGAGTTCAGCTGAACTCGCACGGCTTCACTCCCGCAGCCCCAGTGTGAACCTGGGCTTAGGAAAGAATACAGCCTTTTTTTTTTTTAAAGCAATCTACTTAGCTTAACAGAACCAGCTTTTTAGGGAAACTATTCCACATTTTCACAGCTCTTACTGTGAAGAAACCTTTCTGTATTTGCAGATAAAATCTCTTTTCCTCCAGACGTAAAGCATGCCCCCTTGTCTTCTGTGATGACCTTAACCACTTAAGCCCCAGACCATTTTGCTGGTCAAAGACCAGGCCACTTTTTGCGATTCGATATTGCGTCGCTTTAACTCACAATTGCGCGGTCGTGCAACGTGTCTCCCAAACACAATTGATGTCCTTTTTTCCCACAAATAGAGTTTTCTTTCTTTTTCGTACATCACGGGACACAGAGCGACATAGTCATTACTAATGGGTTATATAGATACCGTCAGGTGCTGGCACTGGCAACTTCCAAAACCGGAAGTACCCTCCCCTATATAAGCCCCTCCCATCCGGGAGCACCTCAGTTTTTTGCCAGTGTCTAAGGTGTTGGCCAAGAAGAAACATGTGTTTTTCACTGAGCTTGCGTACAGGTTCTTTTGGGCCTCAGTAAGCTATTCCGGATCCGACCAAAAAAGCTTCATAGCTAAACGGTCGGTACCCGGGCCTTGCAGAGAAGAGCAAGGTTTTGCCTGTAATGCTTCTCTTAGGAGAGCTGGACCCTGGGATCCAGAGCTCTGGTCATACCCACGACCAAGATGTTTTCTGTGCAGGGTGCTATACAGGTCCAGGGGAGTGGAATCCTTGGGAACCCGGTCCCTGAAGGTTTGATTACAATGCCTGCCGTGATAGGTGAAGTTTGGGCTTTTGTGGACCAAACAAAGTCCTGCGGCGGGGAACAGGTAAGTGGGGGCCCCCAGGAACTTGGTTCTATTGGGGGACCCCCAAGCCTAATTTGTCTTTCTGTCTGTTACCTAATGGTATTCCCGCAAAATTCTGTGCATGCCTGTAACTACTAAAAAAATGTAATAATTTTTAATGGTGGTCAAGAAAAAAAAAAAAAAATTTTTTTTTTTATATATATATTTAATATATTAGACTGCGGTACCTGTGTTTGTCCACTAGAGGCCGCTGTGGAATGTTTTCTTGTCATGTGGACTAGCTTCTTCTCAGCAGAGCAAAGTCCAGGCAGATGGTGAGTTCTCTTATAGGAAACTGCTTCCTCTGCCATGTTGCAGTGTTTGTCCATCCCCCGGCCTGCGGCAAAGAGGGGCCCTGGCTCCTGTCCCTTGTTACCATATTTGAAATTAGCGCCGAAGGCGCACGTGCCCGCGCGCGTGCGCGTGCACGCGCCTCTATATATAGAGGTGAGCCGGGAAAGGGGGCGGAGCCTGGGGGATGACGCTCTGTGCGCGCCGCAGCGCTTCTGCGCATGTGCGGGCGTCCCAGCAGTTTTAAAAAAAACCACAATATTGTAGTGAGCTGGCTATGAAGTACAGAGACAGAGCTGGCAACATTTAAAGGCATACAGCAAGCGGTTGATACAGGCATCCCCTAGAAAGGCACATTAGTAGACACCAACTGTGATATAGCAGCAATTGTGCTAGACTATTCTCAGTAAAAGTGGTGTATTACGGCTGGAATACCTCAGCTTTAGGCTTAGGAATATGCCGTCCAGAAGCTCCGGAACTGAATCTTCCAGGAAGCGAAAGGGGTCTTATCGGGCTCTGAGGATCTTGGGCATACTTCTGCTGCACCAGTCTCCCCTGAAGTTCAGAGGTAAGTGACTGTAGAGACCCCGCAGGGGTACTTGGTACTGTGGCTGTCCTCAGTCACCTGCTCCTGTGTATGTAACAGAGGAGGTTTTTTCCTCAGCTCTGGGAGGATTAGAGAGAGATTGTCAACATTTATCGCTGCCTCCCTGTCAGGGAAAGCACGCCCGATCTCCGTCTCCTCCTTCAGAGTGCCTGTTAGCAGAGCAACAGTCCCATACAGGGATTGACCTGCCTGAAGGGGATCATGATGAGGTTGATTCTGTTATAGAGGAATCAACAGTGGGGGAACCTTTTCTCAGCATCTCAAGCTGAAAGATTATGGGTTCAGTCTCTGACTAACATGGTCCGATCAGCATTTAAAAATGCACCTTGCGGAACCATCAACCACTACTGTATCCTCGTTGGGGTCGCTAGAAGCCCCCAGACTGTTTGTTCTTTTCCACTTCACCCTTTACTGAAAGGGCTCATTTACCAGGATTGGGAACGTCCTGAGAAAATATTTATTCCCCCAAGAGATTTCCGGTGGTCTATCCCATGGAGGATAAGTTCATCAAAAAAAAAAAAAATAAAAAAAAATGGAAGGTCCCTACAGTGGACGCAGCCATCTCTTGTATGTATAAATCACTGACATGTCCAGTGGATAATGTCCAAATGTTCAAGAACCCAATAAATAAAAGATTGGAGTCCTTATGAAAATCTGCTTGGTGATACAACCAGCAGTAGCAGCTATTGGGGTCTGCTAAGCAGTGAAGGATCAGTTGAAACAGGTCTTGAGGGACTTGACAGATCAGCAGGCTTTGCCCTAGCTGATCTACCTAGAGCCTTAGGCTTTGCGGTTGACGCCATAGAGGATTCAGTCCATCAGGCCTCCCGCCTTACGCTGTCTATAGACATACGCGTAGGCTCCTATGGCTCAAAAACTGGTCTGCTGAAGCTCCCTGTAAAGAATGGCTGGTTAGCGTCCCATTTCATGGTGAACGCTTATTCAGGGAAAACCTGGACAAATATATCCAGAAAATTTCCAGCGGTAAAAATACGCTCTTGCCGGTTAAAAGCAGAATTAGAGGTCCCTCTTTAAGAGGCCTGCTTCTCCAGTCCCTGGGGCATCGGCTGTGTAACAGTTCCGACGGCCTCCTCGGTCAAATCCCGGGGGTAAAAAACAGGGACAGTAGCAGGGTAATGAGAAACCCTGGGTCAGGGGAGGTACAAAACCTCCCCCAAAGTTAAATTCATTGAAGCCCCCACTCAGTCGGGTGGGGGGAGGACTCCAGTTGTTCGCAAGAGACCTGGCGGGACACGATCAAGACAGATAGGTGCTCTCCGCAGTAGGTTTGGGATACAGTTTGGAGTTAAAAGACTCTCCTCCTTCCCATTTTTTAGGTCAAACGTGCCAAGGGATCCCCGGAAGAGAGAGTCCCTCCTGTTGGCACTAGAACAACTATTGCTCCAAGGAGTAATTATGGAGGTTCCCCTGGAAGAATGAGGGTTTGGGTTTTACTCAAACCTCTTTACAGTCCCGAAGCAAACGCGGACGGGAGGCCCATATTAATTCTAAAAGGTCTATACAAATTCCTGTATATCAGGTCTTTCCGATGGAGTCGATCCGATCGGTGGCCACTGCCCTACAAGGGGAGGATTGGTTAGCCACGATCGACATCAAAGATGCTTATTTGCACATTCCCATCTTTCCAGTCCACCAAAAATTTCTACGCTTTGCAGTAGAAGGGCGCCATTTTCAGTTCAGAGCCTTACCCTTCGGTTTGGCCACAGCACCACGAGTGTTTACAAAAATTCTGGCCCTTTATTGGCCAATCTAAGAACACAAGGTGTAATGATAATGGCATATCTGGATGACTTGTTGCTGATAGACCACTCAGTGAAAAAACTAGACGTGGTCGTTCACAAGACGATCAAGTATCTGGAATCTCACGGTTGGATTATCAACCGAGACAAGTCAGCCCTAAAAACCAGTCAAAAGTCTGGAATACTTGGGGCTAAGGTTGGATTCAGG